>CM053169.1:14490423-14649542 GCA_012977825.3 Pteromalus puparum
TATATATATATATATATATATATACACAATTGTATCGGGTTGATAAGCAAGTGAAAGCTCGGATTAAAAATAGCGCTTGCGTCGCGAGCTTTCGTCCTCCCTCAGTCACAGTCGTACCTTTTTGGTGTTCGCGGCACGCGGTCCCGTTGCACTAATATATACGCTATGTCACTGTCGAACGCCAGAAGAAGCCACTTGAAGTATCTCGTCACATAACGCAAAGTTCGAGGAAGTTAGCCGCAGCTTACGTCGAGTTGGTCCGCGAAAATGGGTGACGATCAGCTGGAAAAGTGCGAGAAGCTATCGAAAAGTTGTGAGTATATAAACTTCTGATTATTGTGACGAGTGAGCTTTATTCACGATGATTTCGTTTTTTCAAAGTCAACGAATCGGCCAAGGCATGTCCGCCGAATTTCGACGGCGTCAACTGCTGGCCTGCAACGGCCGGCGAAACTACGGCCGAATTGCCGTGTCCCATAATCGAAGGGAAAACAATCAGCAGATGGTGCTCGGCAAACATCAGCGCGATAACGAGTGACAATCAGACGATTTTTGAGTGGTATCCCGCCAATAATGAAAACTGCTCGCTAATCATAGAGAGCGACTATATGAAGGGCGTACCACATCCCACGTTAATATCCGATTTGGATATTAATTTATACGTTAGTACATTGATTAAATGCCGAATTAAATAATGTGTAATGGGAAAATTCGAATCAGTTGGTATATCCAGCCATGGGCTTATTGCAACTAACTGATATGAATGACGATTAGCTAAAATTTTGAATGGATTATTTCGTAGTTAAATTATTATAATTATTCGCTTATTTGTACAGTGGTGGCATCTGAGGCTCTATCTGGTCGTGAAATTAGGCTACGCAATATCGACGTTCGCATTGTTAATCGCCTTATCCATATTCACATTGCGCCCGTAAGTATTTTGAACACAGCATTCGAATCATGAACTTTTCTTACTACGAACATTTTTACTCTGCTTCAGCCGCTTGCGGAATACACGGGTGAAAATACACACTCACTTTTTCGTCTCACTGACTCTGCAAGCTATAACATGGCTGACTCAAGGAATGACCTACGGTCACAGAATTTTCTATTCGATCATAACGGAAGACGTTCACTCTGGTGCCAATCCCGTGAGTTTCCGCGCAATCGAATACTTTTTTGTTTCTGCGAGAAAAAGAATCCTTACACATGCTGTATTTTTTCAGTCGATCCTTTGCAGAGTACTGATGACTTTAGGAAACTACTTCGAGCTCTGTAGCTTCGCTTGGATTCTCATGGAAAGCTGGTACTTCTACAGTTTCATCTGTTTAGCGCCTTACAAAGAATGCACGACGATTAAACCACTGATAATCTGCGGTTGGGGTGAGAAATTTAAGATTTATGGAGCATATAAATATCCTCTCAAAAAGTGATATGATAGAACTACAAAGTATTGTGGCTCACAACTTGCAGGTCTACCGGTAATAGTGATGATTCCATATTTGATCACTTATTCACTAGCGTCGGAGACAAACTTTTGCTGGGTCGACGTTGACGCCAAGTCCAACATCGTAGCAGTCCCGATACTTCTGATGGTTTTGGTAAAATTTCAGCTTATGCATAAGATATGCTTACAGAGACGATCTTCGTTCTCTACGCTATTGATACTTATGTCGCTTCTTCCAGATAAACTGCTCATTTTTCGTACTGAACGTCAAAGTTCTATTCATCAAGCTCAATTGCAGCGTGTTACATCAGAGGCAGAAACATTTTTGGAAGTGGTTCAGGTCTACCTTGATGCTGGTGCCGCTTTTCGGAGCACACGACATATTTTTCTGCATGGAGCCATGGATCGAGGACAAAATTATCAAAACTCAGTTCTACAATGCTGTGAGAGTCGTCTGCGCGTTTCAAGTAAGAATAATTCGACTCATATAGCTTTTTCTTTAACACGAATTTATGACTAAAAGTACTTGTTTTTCTTTCGAAGGGTCTACTCGTTTCAGTTTTATATTGCTTCATTAATAACGAGGTGAGAAGCGAGCTCAGAAGAGTTTACGGGAATTGGGCAACTAAAAGAGAAATCGACTGCAATTTCGTGAAGCAAAAAATGAAAACGAGGGACTCGAATAATCCTACGAAGTCGCAGAATCAAAGCAGGGATAATAGTTTATCAGGATCCACAGAATTATCATTAAATACATCCGTATAGTGATGCGAAATATTTTTAGCGATTGAATCTAGTTCTGAAAATATAATCTGCCAGGATAACAGGAATTTTTACTCAATTATTCAAACTTAATCATGTATATTTTTATGAAGAAATAGATTATATTCAAATGAAATAACTGGAATTTTATTTTGGCACTTCATAATTAAGCAGCATGCGTTGTTTATTTATTTATTTACCAGAGTATTATAAGTAATATATATATAAGGCATACAAGTAATACATGTTTGCTAACCTTCGAGCATACTTGATGTCTGAGGCAGCCAAAACATTCTATAGAGGTAGACACAGCTACCTGTACATTTATATTTTTTGCTAATATCTAAGACTTTGAGATTGAATTTATTTTATTTCGTTATATCAGATTGAATTCGTTGTATCAGAACACATTATTTTTTAAAAATATCTTTGTTAGAGCATCTATTTAATCCGATACTGTACACCTTAAGGAGGTTCATCTGGTACGTCGCTAGTCAAAATGTGTATACTTTTTTAAAATTCTTATTTCGTTTCGGTAAAAGAGATATAATTCATTTAGGACTTATGAAAAGCTAGTTTATAACAAATAATGATTTGAGATCGAAAAATCGAACTATTTATGTTACAAACAAATTCAATATAGACGGCATTTGACTCGGTTTTCGAGGTTCAGTGCACATATCTTTTATTGAACGAATTAATTATTATGCATAGAGGTATCTATTGATTGTTTTCAAAACCAATTTAAATTCGTCAAATATTAGTTTTCTAATACAAAAATTTGCAACGGAAACTGTTTGTTAATACAACACATATTTACAGATTGAAACCACGAAAATGCGATTCTCCATAAGACTGTAAAATAGGAAAAAATACTTTTATTAATATCTCGTCAGTAGGGTATCCAAATAACTATCTACGTGTGTGAATTTGTTTCCTTAATCTGTTTGTTATTTCAATATGATAGGCGTACACTACCTACACGTCATTCCACTTAACCGAGCAATAAATCATCAACTTCCTTTTCATTATATAATTATATATAATTAAACAAGATAATAGATATTGTTTATATTAGCATAATAATAGCACAAAATATCTTTCTTAACAAAAGTAAACCTAAAATGAACCCATTCGAACATTCACTGTGGACTGTTGAGTACATTAGATACAAATTTCACATTTCGCTTGTTGGCTTCGGTCATTTTGGTCAAAATTTCAAATCAGCCAATTGAAATGATAACATAAAGAATTTTATTTTAACTTGCGTATCAGCTCTTGACAATTCAAAAAAGAGTATATATCCATATATTCATATGTACTCTTTTTTAAATTGTCAAGAGCTGATATACAAGTTAAAATGCAATTCATTGTGTTATCATTTTAAGGGGGTCTCAAACCCAATTTTTACCGACCGAGTCGATAGAACGAGTACTCGGTAGAAAATTGCTTGAAACTAAATAAATACGGTGAATTATCAAAAACCAAGACATAGTTGCCCTTCCTCTCGGAATCATCTATCACAATGCAAAGTTTCAAGTCAATATTTAAATGCGTTAACAAATGGCATTTGAACAAAAACCAGTAGCTGCAGCGTGTGCATGTTGAAAATTTCGTTCAAATGCCATTTTTATATGCGTTGACAGATCGACTTGAAACTTTGCACATAGGTATAAAATGATGAGAGAAAGGGCAACTATGTCTTGGTTTTTCATAATTTGAACAAAAAAAAAATAGTTTTATTATCATCCAAGCGACGCCGAACAGCTGTTCGTTGCTCTGTCTGCGGCTCTGGCGAAGTGAGTACGACGACTGCGCATACATTGTGCGCGTCGATCTGGGGACCTACTGGCGTCTGCGGCGACAAGTTCACGCAGCCGCTACTCGCCAGCCGTGCCTTACTGCCTTGTGTTTTGACGTTTTGAAGCTGCATCCCGGCCTTCGCTCGTTCGGTTAAACTTCAAGTTATTCAAAGGTATTGATTGTATAAGTGCAGCACGTCGACGCGATACAGCAGTGTTAGTGTGCTAATCAAAAGCGCATATATTTTCAAGCAGCCTCCGCTCAGCGCGATCTCGCTCGCGGATCTGCTGCTCACGGCGAGACTCGCCAGTGCTTCGTTTAAGTACTTCTAATGCAGTGCGAGAAGTATATAAAAGTGATGCTCCGGAATATCAGCTACGATGCAGTGTGTGAGTGTCAGTCCGTCAAGGAGTGCTGCAGTAGAGGAAAATACGCAACTCCAGCAAGAAACTTGACTTTTTGCGCTTGGAGGTTATCCCTTGTTTTGGTGTCTGCTTCTGTTGCTGCTGCTGGTGCTCTTGCTGCTTCCACTTCTGCGTATACATTCAACTTTCAAGATGCATTCTAGATGTGGATCGACTATCACTGTTTGTGCTGCTACTTCTACGGCTGTGCTGATACCTTCCTCCGACATACTGTCTGGATGAAGATTCGTCGACACTCAAAATTCACAAGTATTTCTTGTGTTATGTGCAGTGAAATCAGTGATTACGTTGTTTTATTATGTGTAGATGACTCTATAGCTGATTTACACTGTCTGTGCATTATAGGTTGGCATTGACGGCTACAAACAAGATGACTCTGGAGCTGGATAAAAACTGTCTGCTGCTACTGATGCTGGTTGGCGTTTCGAGAGGCTTCAGTTATCTGGAGACGACTCTGAAACCAGGTTCACGCTCTTTGGTGGTGATGGCTGGCGTTGCTGAAGGCTTCAATCAGCTGAGGAGGACCTTGGAACCATGTTCACACTCACTGGTGGTACTGGCTGGCGTTGCTGGAGGCTTCGAACATCTGAGGACGACCATGGAACCAAGTTCACGCTCTCTGGTGCTACTGGGTGGGGTTGCTGGAGGCTTCAGTCATCTGAGGATGACCTTGGAACCAGATTCACGCTGTTTGTTGGACAGGTTAGCGTTGCAGGCCCATTTCAATCATCAGAAGACAACCCTGGAGCTGAAATCACGCTGTTTGCTGGCCTGGTTAGCTTTGCTGACCTGTTTCAATCATCTGTAGACGACCCTGAAGTTGGAAGTTGCTGGTATACATTCTACAGCTGTACATCAAGGATCTACAGTAGGTCCTCGACCAGGGTCTGCTGTTACTAGTACGGAGTCCAGTGCTGCTGGAGTTACTGGTCCACAGTGTACTCCAGCTGCATATTCAGGGGCCACTGCTGCGACTGCTGTGTGTGCAGCTTTTGCTGCTTATATTCATACAACTTTTGCTGCTGCTGCTACTCGAGCTTGGTCAACTGCTGCTGCTGCAATACAAGCAACTCCTGCAACAGCTGTATGTTCAGGATTCCCTACTGGTCCTCGACCAAGATCAACTTGCTGCTTATACTAGTACATCTCCTTTTATACGGCTAATTAAGTAGCTTCTGACGCTTCTTGTTCCTTCCAAAGCTTTTTGCAGGCCAAAATTTTGTCGCAAGTCTATATGATGATATAGCACATCTATATAAATTTAAGTTTTTAAGATTTGTGTGGTTAAAAATTGTATATCTCAAACCTCATGTAACATATACACTTGAAACTTGATATGCAAGCCTGTGTTATGTATTTCAACATATTTATACAGTTTAGTGACTTAAGTGTAACCAAAAGATCTATTTTGTTCGAAAACACTTGCGCCAAAAGCGTATAATTAGAACGAACTAGATCTTCTGGTTACACTTAAGTCACTATACTGTATAAATATGTTGAAATATATAACAGGGGCTTGCATACCAAGTTTCAAGTTTAAACATTGCATCACTTGTACATAAACTCAATTTTTTTTTAAATTTCTTTGACTAAAATTGCATATCTCAAAAGTGGTGCATTGTATACACTTGAAACTTGATATAATAAGCCCTCGTAATGTATTTCACTATATTTCAGCAGTTTGATGCACTTACTACAATCAGATGATCTACTTTGTTCGAAAACACTTGCGCTAAAAGCGACAATTTAGAACAAACTAGATCTTCTGGTTACGCTTAAGTCACTAAACTGTATAAATTTGTTGAAAGACATAACAAGGGCTTTTATACCAAGTTTCAACTTTATACAATGCATCATTTATAAATAAACTCATTTTTTTCAAATTTCTGGGAAAAAAAATTGCACATCTCAAAAGTAGTTTTTTGTCATAAGAAAAGCGTGTATTCGAAACACGTGTGTATATGCGAAATACACGTAATTATTTATTAATTTTTATAATATAGAAAGCGTGTATTCGAAACACGCGTGTATATGCGAAATGCACAGTTATTTTATTGTAAAAAATGCGTGTAGTCGAAACACGTGTGATGTATATACGAAATACAGATCATTATGTATAGCGGTATTTTTCGTTATATCAAATCTGCGTGTACGGCAACACGCAGTGTGAGTTTCGATATTGCAAATTTTTGTAGTGGTTGACGCCAGATGGCGCCAGAGGTTATTATAAGCACTACCTGCACTACCGGCCGCAAGGTCGGTAAAATCGCAGAAATGGGTTTGAGACCCCCTTAATTAGCTGATTTGAAATTTTGACCAAAATCACCGATACCCTGAAAAACTTGCAATTTTTAACTAATGTACTCGACAATAAATGTTCGAATGGGTTCATTAAGTTTAGTTTTGTTGAACATGACATTTTGCAGTATTATCATGCTAATATAAACAATGGCTATTCATTTGTTTATAGATATAATTATATATTATATAATTATAATTATATATTATATATTATATAATGAAATATAAGTTGATGACTTAATGTTCGGTTAAGTGGAATGAAGTGTAGGTAGTGTACGCCTAACACATAATCTTTGTAGGGATGAAGCAAATCAGAATACTAAAGAAATAGAATTGATTTCTTAGCAAAAATTATGAATAAATGCAGTTATTGACTTGTAAGCAATCATTATGTATGTCCTTATCCTAACCTCTTAACCTCAAATTTCCTCCCTATACTTTTGCTCAGCTATATACGTGGCGTATGTTTATTTATTAAAGAAGTTATTTTAATAATATATATTAATATAAAATGAATAAATTATTGAGTTTGTGAATTTGTGGTTAGGAACAAATTAATGTTGAGCATGTGTAACATAAAGTGAGCATATTTTGTTTTAAGAATATGGGCAAATTATGCTGAAAAAATATGGGCACCAGTTGTTCGCAGGCCATATAATATGGTGAATTTTCTACGAGGGCAGCTTGTATAAGAGATTTCGTTATGAGTCAGGGGGCTACAAAAACAGTTGACTTGCAATTAGCACAAAAATCGTGTAATGCATTTAGAAAGACTTATTCCTCAATAATGAAGATGCCTTTAAAAATCGATGAAGAACGCCGAATAGAATTCATCAGAGCCAAAACTCCATTGCCCCTAATCGTTGGTCTCAGTAATGTGGACTTAGTAAGATTAATAATACGCGACGGTATCAACGCGAACGTGCCTAGGAATGGTCATTTCAGAGCCGTGTACATGGCCTGTTGCCAGGGCAATCGTACGATGGCAAAAGTACGGCTCCAGGTTAAGGCTGATCCCAACGTAGTCGATGGTTTTGTCCGGAGCTTGTTTAATCGCAGTTACAGCATGAGCGACCAAAGCAGTGGCCCGAACATTACAGTTTTAGCATTGGTAGCACACCACTTTATGTAGACTCGAAGTGCATATTGTAATGAGGGAAATGTAAAAGTGTCCATGCGCCAACTATAGTCGCTAGCCANTAAAAATGATTCTAAGCATTTGCTCGTGGTTTTCAATTTTCGAAGATACGAATGTTCGAATAACTTCTGAATTATAAATCAAAAAGTATTGATGTGTAATCTTTTTGGAAATGCCAAAACCTTATGAATAAGTTTAAATAATCTCTTTTGTGTTATCGCTTTAATTGACTGATTTGATATTTTGACCCTAATCACCGTATCAAGCAAAATGTGAAATTTTTATCTCATGTATTCGAAGCCAGAATTAATGATCGAATGGGTTCATTGTAGGTTTAGTTTTGTTAAGCAAGATATTTTGCACTATTATCATGCTAACAATATCTAATAATTTATTTAATTAGACAGCATAACACAATGAATTAGAAGTTAATGACTTGGTCTGGTCAAGTGAAATGAAATGCAGTGCATGAATGTCATATAAACTTTGTACAGATAATGAAGAAGGACTGTATTAAATATAACAAATTAAAGTATTAATAAAACCAATTGACAACGCTGTTTACAAAACATTAATGTCACTTATATTTTGAATTTGAAGCACCGCGCTTTTGGACGCTCGGTTATATATGGTACTCTAACCTCCATTCAAATCGCATTTTCTCCACTTCTACCGATTGAAAATAAATGAGAATTTTTGTAAATTGATCAGCAACGAGCTGAGTAACACAACGTGTGTGTATGCATTCCTTCAAATGCGTTTTTTAATTTATAAAAATATATTTCATCATATGTGCTGTATAAGCCAGTACGAGAAGTCTTATTTTATTGCGGTACTCGGTCCGGTAGATGGCGGGTCAAGCTTCGCACGGAGCGTTGGTGTAGCAGCGCTCTCGCCGCAGCATCGCCGCTCGTATAATGTTAGCACTAACGTTGATACCACTCTAAGTAACTTTTCCCTGCACAGATGCTAGCTGCGCGGCGACTTGCAGCGCTTCTCTACCTCGGCTTCAAGTTCCTGCTGCGTCGGCATCCTGGTGGTCTTCAACTTCGTGCGGGGGCTGAAATCTTGGAGGCCACCAGTTTCACGCATCAATGCGTACAGAACGGGGAATCAGCCGCGTCTATACCTACTCCTAATAGGCCTGCTGCTGAATTTTTCTGCATACCTATAGGCTTCAGCTATCGTTCTACTCTTACTTACGAACGCTCATGCACTGCGAGATCACTTACTTTAAAGCTTCGATGCATCAACCGAAGCTTCAATGTACGCTAAACTTTCGTCTGCGGGAATAATCATCGACTTTACTCCTTTATTACATAATGCACTATTAAGCTTTTTTTTGCACGTTGAAATATTTAAGCTTTCATAGTACTTGGTCTGCAACAGCGCCACCAGCGGCGGTTCCAGAAATAAGCAATTATTCACAAGAGTGGGGATAAAGACGAACCATCTCTATCTCGAACCGTGGCAATATGCGATTGGGCTCTTCGGGCCCAAGTCATCTGCAAGAGCGAAAGGGAGGGGAAAGAAGCGAAAGGGACGGCTGAGAACGCTGAGAAGCTTCAGTCTACTAGGTGACCTGACATCTTAACGACGCAGTCCATTCCAGTGTACGGAGTGTGAGATTACGATTCGCAGTGTGTGTGAGCGTGAGAAGAGAAAATCCTACACTCGTTACGAGAAAGGAAACCAGAACTCAACACAGTGAATTCCGTGCGTATAAATTAAGAAAAGGGCTGACTTTAGCACGGTGCATTCCGTGTACCCGAAATGGTCCGCAATACAATGCCACCGAATGGAAGTATAACATGCGGAACATGCAACAGTGTAACTACATGGAATACATCGAGGCCAGAGTACGAGGACAGAAGCCCGAAATCGCACGAGCAGCAGTGCGAGGCATACCGTAAGCAGATAGATGACTTGTCCAATCAGCTGGCTAAAGAAAAAGATGCAACAATAGCAGCGCACCAAAGAGCGCAGGAAGCCGAAGCACGGGTAAAGCGCCTGGAAGCCCAGCTAAGAGATGCAGAACATAGAGTGGCAATCTCAACAGCAGCCAGAGAAGAGGCCGAATTGCAGGTAGAACGCCTGATGCAGGCTCAGGTTAGAGAGGAAGAACATCGAGCGGCGATTGCAACCGTGGCCACGACAGTGACCGAATTGCAGATGGCACGCCTGCAGGCTCAGATAAAAGAGGAAGAACATAGAGCAGCGGTCGCAACGGCGGCTAGGACAGTAGCTGAATTGCAGGTGGAGCGTCTTCAGGTCCAGATGAAAGAGGAAGACCGTAGATCTGCAGTCGAAACAGCAGCCAAGGCAGAGACGGTCAAGACCGCAACACCAGCAGCGACAGCAACACTGAAGCCGGAGGCAGAAGCAGTCAAGACCGCAACACTATCGGCAACAGCAACGCTGGAGCCAGAGGCAGTGGCGGCCAAAGCAGCGGCGACCAGGTCAACGACAGCGGAGCCACATCAACATCCAGCACAGGACTCAGAGTTCCAGCCCAGCAATTGGCCATGGCTGCAAGAGGCGGTCAATTTCATGCGAGTGGCGCTGCAAAATAGCGATTACAATGCGGTAAGGGGAGGAGTGCCGTTTTTCATGACAGCGGACCTGCTACCGAAATTTTCAGATGAGGATACCGATCAATCGATCGAGGTTTGGATAAAGCGTGTCGAAGATGAAGCTCTTATGGCCCGCTGGACACCGTACGAGACGCTTGTGGCTGCGAAAGCAGCACTAACAGGACCAGCCCGGAAGTGGTTGGACAGATGGAGTGTATTGCACTCGTGGGACGAGATGAAGAGGGCATTGACCGAGAAGTTCGGTGGGACACGGGAGTCGAAGGAAGCGACTCTTCAGCAAAACGTTCATCTACAATCAAAATGGAGGAAACCTAGCAAGTTGCAATTCCGGACTGCCAGTACAAACAGCTAAAAAGACTAAATGCTTCAAAGGCAACCAGCACGGACACGAAGCAGCCCCCAGCTCTAAGAAAGCGTACCCTCGTAAAAAAGTACCACCATGTTTCTTCTGATCAGTCCGCGTACCTTGGGCCGCCAATAATATGATACTTCGGTCATTTCAACTAAGGAATGTTTTATTATGATTGATGCTGTACGCAGTTATTGTTAAAAATAAAGTTTTCAAGCTTGATGAAATTGCCATAATTACATTCATTATATTATTATTTTGATGTTATCTCCTGCCCTACCCCTCCATCTGAACCCTATAATATTTTTATTATTTGTCGGCCGGAGTATAATGAACAATAGTATATTCAAAATTCTGTTAAAAATATCCAAAAATGGTCCTTTTTTTATTTTTTACCTGAAAATTTCCTTATAAAAAATATATACTCACGTACAAAATTTTTATTTATTTCGAGTCAGTAAAAATTTACAGCCTCTAAACAGCTATATTGCGTGACCATACTGAGAGCCATTTTTCAATCGTGAAATTCGCGTTAATATATAACTATAGAGATTGCTTTTTAATGCTATGTTAATAGTCATAAACTACAGTTTTCATTATGAATGTCTATGAAGAAACTATGGTTTACTATGCTAAATACCAAATAAATAAAAAAGCCAATAAAGCTGATTGTTAATTCCAAATCAGTAGCTCTCCTGCCTATTTTTAAGTCAAATGTCATGTTTACCAAAAAGCTTTCATTCTATCCAAAAAGAGCATATTTATGAAAATTTTATTAATTGGGCCCAATAAAATAATAGTACATTACGATACAACTGTTGAAAAAATGCAAAAATTGTTAGCTTTCTTTTCTTTTTTACCTGAAAAATCTTATAAAAAATATATATTTACGTAGGAAATTTTGATTTAGGTTGAATCAATAAGAATTCACAACCAAAACAGCGATCTGTGTGACCATACTGAAAGCAATTTTTCAATTACTTTTTGAATGTTGTATTAATAGCTCGTTTAAATTTTTTGATGTCAAAAAATAATTTAAAATTCACAAAATCAACACAGAATCAAGATCCAAGCAATATACCTAAAACGAAAACGAACATATACTACCAAAGGTAAAAAAAGAAGACCATCTGAAAAAAACGCCAAAAGAGCCATGTCTAAAATCAACCAACCTCCCGCAGTCATCCGGTCGTCCGGCGCGCAAATTCAAATCGGCTTGAATAGTTGATGACCTGAGCGCGAGAGTCCGGGAAAGGGCCGCATAGCAGCGCAGATATACTGGTCAGGAAGGCAGCGGCGCCAGACGAAAAGGCCGTTTGCCCGCGTGCTCAGCTATATGTATATTCATGCGAGGCGCCAACTTGATTACCCGCGACTAAATCCAATTTCGTGGCCGCTCGACCCTCGCAGTTGATCCGCGCGCGCGTATAACAAATTGCCCAGCGCTCTGCTAGTTTACATTCTAAACGAGCGAATCGTCGACCGGAAAAATTATGGCTTTATGGACAATTTTCGCGCTGAACTGATGCTTGCGGATTCGAATTCATTAATATTGTTCAAACGAGCGATTATCGTCCTTTGCTCAAAAAGCCAAGCTTCTTGTAGGAGCTGTCGAATATTCTTACGTGTTTTACGGTTATGGACACGTCGAGCTGTAGTAAATCAAATGAGACGTACTTTTTTATCTCTCGCTTCTCTTTGATTTACGATCAATAAAAATCACCGGACGCCCGCGATAAATTTCGAAATAAAGAAGTACACGAATTCGAGGCGTTTTTAGCGTTATTACGCGAACGTTTGCGTATTATCGCGGCGACGACGCGAAATGTTTTTCGACTCACTGAAATATTAATACACGCGACGAGGCTCGAGTATACATTTATTGCGCAGTGTGCGGCTTTTAAATTTTCCGCTGTGTGGTTTGTTGAATTTTATTCGAAATTGAAAATTCGCGAAATCTCGCTCTGCCCACTGCTGCTGTAGACGTACATAATTAAAAGTCTGTTTACAGTCCTGATGAAAAAGGCAGAGGGATCGCGAGAGTTGGTTAAAATCGTAAACAATGGAAATATCGACTGGCAAATGCATTGTTCATGTTAAAAGTTGCAAAAACTCGACGACGCAGCGGCGGCCGCGTAATTGATTTTTGTTGCGCGGGAAATAATTAAAATTTCAGAGAAAATTTCGCGTCCTACTTACAATATAAATTGAGAGCGGTGGATTTGCCGAGTCTTGAATGAATAACTGCTGTGCTAATAAACGTTGTTAATTGAAGTATTTTTCGATGAAATTACTTCACGGTTATGCATTGAAAATGTTGAAATTTCGATTCCATAAAGCAAATGGATTGGAGCGAGATGGAATTTTCGTTATTTAATGACTTGACATTTCTTTGTCCAACTGATAAAAAACAAATGAGATGGAAAAAAAATGAATATACACACCTCTCTTTGCAAAAAAGATTATAATACGGCTTTAATTAAATTGAAGTGATATGAAGATTCATCATAAGACCACTTTAGTGAAAAACAAAATCAAAATTCAAATTCAAATTTTTAAAATAAAAAAACTAGAGATTTTTATATTTTTTTGTAATGTTCAAGCGCCGAAAACTGTGCACCTAGCCATCCATTTTTAACAATCCTCAACTCAATTTCAAGCTCTTTTCTCGTACTTTAATTCATCTTTTCTAAATTTATTTCACGCTTCTAGACGCCGAGAGCACACCGTTACGAACAATGATTATATTTTTTGTTAATTTTTCCTTCATTAAATTTGCATAGCAGTATTAAAACAGCCTCAAAAATCGCGCAATGTCTGCGTATGTTTGATTCCCTAACCGTAAAAAGTGAAGATTGATTCAATTTGAAGCTTACCTATGCACCAAATATTTCTATTTTAATAACACTATTTTTCGAGTCTAAATTATAAACCTAATTTTAATATAATGAGAGCGATATTAATTACCAAAACATAGCAGTTTTGGACTGGTCGTTTCGTCACCGCCTAAACGATCTCTGTGTCTCTGGCAAGTGAAGATAGGTGGCGCATAGGCACTTTTCCATTGCTCTCATAACAATAGGGTGCCCTGAGTCTAGATTATAGTGCTCATGCGCCACCAATGCTAAAACTGCCTTGTTTGGCAAGCTGCTTCGGCTGCTCATACTATAACTGCAAAGCGAAGCGCGTCTAAAGTGGCTACTAGTAAGTAGGGGCTGTTCTGATTCTGGCTGGCTGCACTTAAAAAATAAGTGAGTTCTCCAATTCTGTTTTTTCCTTTGTCGCGACTTTGGCAAAATTAGCCATCATAATAATAACTCAACCAACAAGTTCAAAACTCCGGATACGGCACAACCATCAGCCACACATACACCAGCAAGAATTCCGCTGCACATACAACAGCAGCGCAGCACTGGCGCATCCCTTCGATCGCGTTCGCGATGGCGAAGCCCCCTTAAACCCTGCGGACTCAGCGAGAGCGATCCTACACGAGGATAAAGCCAGAGCGAGAGAGAGAGAGAGAGAGAGAGATGGCGAGTCGCTGGTCCCCAGCTCGCCTCGGCTCATGAGCTATTCATGCTTCATTATCATAGCGAATCATGGACCATCAGCTTTTGATTGTCCGGCCAGCGTTGTTAGTCCTAACTAATGCGACTGTGAGCAGTGACCGCCTCTCCCTCTCGATTTTCTCCCTGGATTACGATGCTCTGTATCCTCCGTATATGCCAACTATGTATGCCTGACAATGAGTTTGACGCTACTACTGCTGCTGCTGCCGACTGGGATATGATGGGACTAGGCTACTTTGTGGGCGTACGTACGCGCACCGGATCGATTTTCCACTCGGGGATGCGGCTTGTTGCATCCGATTGATATGTCTTGCGAGCTCTAATTGCTCGTTACATGTTTCAAATCGTCGATCGATTTTTTTCGCGAAAATCGACTATACTGTTTCCCATATACCTACAGTAGTACACCGCGCGACGATAGTAATCAGCGACTGTCTATCACGATTAAAGATTCACGGCATACATGCAACACAAATAGCTACATAAACGCTCGCAGTTCTTCTTATACACGAGAAGAAGCAATTTCAATGACATCAAGGATTCACCATTGCCTCGAAAGCGCGAGCAGTAACGATATACGCGTAGAGAGAGAGAGAGAGAGAGAGAGAGAGAGAGAGAGAGAGAGAGAGAGAGAGAGAGAGAGACACGGTGGTATATAAGAATAAGTGCACGCTTGCGCCTATATAATGCGCGGATTAAAGAAAACAAAAGCCCATGAATTTTTTGTGAACACGCGCAGTTTTAAATAAATAAGCCATTGCGCGCACTTGCTGATTGCTGTACACGATACATACACACGACGCACAACCGATTCAATTAACTATGTATAAACACCGCGTCTATATCGCTCGACGATACGAGCATTAAACGTATCATCAATAAGAATGAAGTACCCGCATACATGGCTGTGTCCCGTCTCGACTATAATAGATAGACGCAAAATTCGACGAAAACGTTTAGAACGTATCTTTGAAAGTCTGACTAAACTTGGAGCACGTACGTCTACTGTTTTAGACCGATACTTATATGATTCGAACGAGCGTAGTCCCTCTCGTATGTATACGTACGTATATCAGGGCAAAATCTAATAATACCGAAAAACGGAATCGATAGTCAAAGCGAAATCCCCTTACTGGCGCCTCCTTTTTACCGTATATCCCATATACTCTCACGAGTTCTCTCTCCTCCAGCAGCGCATCTTTGTCGCTGTGGGTAATTCTTTATGAGGACGCGACGCTTGTTATGCAAGATAAGAACGTTTACCGAATTCTAGCCGATATACGCCGTAAGAGGAGTTTTCCCGTACGCTGCTTTATTATGCTCTCGTCCGACGAAGTCTACGCTGTGTGTATACACAGGATTTTGCGAAAAGTTTTTATTTCGTTGTTATAAATAATACGAAGGAAAGAATGCAAAGGGTAAAATCGTCGGGTCTATCAATTATGGATGTACGAAATCATAGTGTGTACGCGAGTTATACGGCTGCGTTAAAAATGGTAGTTATATGCATGCGCGTAAATATTAATTCCAGCATGGATTATTCCTTTACGAAGAAGCATATAAGGAAAAAATACACTATGTATGCAAAATATTCCTTGCACACATCATGATTCAAACATGTCGCGTGGAAGTATAAATAGCGTTTTTTCTATTTTGACCGGTCAGTTCCCCCAGAACTACTACTATACTACTGATACCACTACGTTCTCCAGTACATTAATTCCTTCCCCTTTTCTCGCTCTCGACTGAATAATACAGGCGCATATGTGCATAACGCGATGAACCTGGATATTTCATAAGGTAGAAATCGCGAGCGCGGACAGGTAGAACCCTTTTTCTCTCTCGCGAGTGTCTGTGTGTGCCTCGTATTCCTATTTTTTGCTCCCCTCACGAGAGCGAGCTTGCAATACAGTGTATGTGTGTCTAGAGTCTTCGTTCGACGCGAATCGAATGATTATTTCAAGGGTATTATAGTCGCTGAAAGAGTTTATTAATATATTGTCGTTGCGGTGGAAGAGGTGGTTATTCTTTTTTGTTTCAGCTCTTTGTTGGCCACTAGCGTCAGAGTCGGATTTTCAAATCAACGAATTCTCATAGAATCTCAATCACAGCTCGTTAATCTCATTCTTGAATGATCTACGATCGGAATTCGGTTTGTTAAAATTTTGTACAAGATTATTATCCTCTCGCACGAATTGAAATCAACTAGTCGGAATGAATAATTGCTCAGCCTGAATACTTCATCTCGTCTACCAAAGCTGGGTTTAAAAAGTCAGAGTAAAAAAGGGTTAATGCAATTATACGCATACACATACCTTCTGAAATCGAACCTCCCGAGAGTCTCTCGAGACGATGATCGACAAGTGAAAGTTTAATCGCCGCAAACGATTTCGAGATGAAGCTCGAGAAACCGCAGAGGCGTATAAGGTATGCGTGTATACGCAATTACCTCGTGGTACCGGGACAATTATACACGGGCAGGATATTTTTTTAATAAACTCTGAATAACTAAATTCCCCGCAAAAGAGAAAAGCCGAATGAGCAATATATCGACTAGCTGGCCAAGAGATCGAGAGAGAAAGCTACATAGTGTAAAGAACATGGTAACGCGTTATACGTACACTCGTAACGAGAGCGAGTGTATCGCGCAACATATAGCGTTTAATGATTCAGACAGGTGGAGAGAACGAGAGAAAAGGGCGCAAAAGGAGCGTTGAAAAGACGAGTCGAGCGCGACGAGTAAAGGAGAGTAATTGAAGGTTGCACTTCGTCCGTTTCTCGCTAATCCGAGTGCGACGCTCCTTTCTTGGAAGCGTTGGTCAAGAAGCTCGGCTCTTTTTATTATATTATACGAATATTCCCACTTTCTTCTTTTATATATGCAAAACACAGAAAAACAATCTACCGTTGAAAGAAACCGGAGCTTCCAGCGCGCAATTAAACCGCAGGTCGCCTTCTCTCCGGGAAAGTAACTCCCATCGTGATGAGAGAGACGCGTAAGAGCTCATCGACACAAAGAGGAGGGCTGGCGTACCACCGCGAGGGTTAGAAGGATAAGACAACTTTTCCTTCCGTATATAGTGATGGTACTGGTGTAGGTATAGGGGGACGGACGATTTTACGCGTTGGATGTGCGGCGCTCGAAGATCCGCGTATAAAAGCGAGCTCGTGCGCGTTAAGAGTGTAATAAAAAATTAATTATGAAGAGCCGATGAGAATGAGATGATTACGAGTGCATGAGCTTGACTGGTGTACGAAATTGGCCGATGATGCTAATGATCGTGTGATGGGTGTGGGTATGGGATGAATCGCGCTTTGTCTGAGTTGAGAAATGATGAGGAAACGGCCAATACTTTGTGAGTTATTGTTTTCTGGCAATATATTGCGAGTTTTAGCTATTAGGCAAAACTTTTCTCGCATTACTGCGATAAGCGCACGCGAAGCGCATTTTAAGTTACGAGAGTATAAAATTACATTGATGTGATCGATCAAGCATAGTATAACTTTTCCTTGTCGAGTCGAGAGCTAAAAATTAAAAGCAGCTACGGAATCTTTCGGCAAACATCTTCCTACACGTCAGGTCGGCCTAACGATGAGCGATTCCCCCGAAACTAAACCACTTCGGGCTGTCATAAATCATTCACGCCTCTGTTGTGCGTATACTATAGATGAGCCACACGCTCTGGTCCGAAATTCCCTCGGATTCCAAGAATTGCCATACGCTAATTCGATACTTAAAAAAAACTACTCTATATATCCTTCGCAGAGCCTCAATTCAAACAAGCGATAGGAAAGCCGCCAATAAACGCAAAAGCTCCCCCGCAGCAGAATCAAGCTCCGGCGGCCGCGCGCACACGCAACCAGAAGCGAAAAAGAGAGAAAGAGAGAGAATCGAACGCATGGCGCGTTGCGTGTGCGCAGGAGAGTAGGTGGAACAAACCGAGAGAGAGAGAGAGAGAGAGAGAGAGAGAGAGAGTAGGATGCAGTAGCGGCGGCGGCAACGGCGTTCCGGCGTTTGAGAGCTTGAATGAGTGGAGCGAGGGTGGCGTCGCCGGCGCGTGGCCCGCATTGGCTGCTGAATTATAAATGAAGCGGAGCGTAAGGGCCGTTGCCTGGCAACCGCGCACGCTGCGTTAAGACAAAATGGAGGAGAGAGAGAGAGAGAGAGAGAGAGAGAGAGAGAGAGAGAGACAACCGGCGAAAGGGACGAGCTTCCTGCCTATATACGTATACACAGCTATACACGCGTGGGTGTGTGCGTGTGTCTTTCTCTCCACCGGACGCAGCTCCGTGTGTGTCTGTGCGTTTGAATTTGCGATTGTGTGTACATATACGGAAGTGTATACAGGAATCTTTATTCCGAGATAGCTATGAATATCCGATCCCGATGTCGAATATATCGCGTCCGTACACCGGAGCTTGCAACGGGAGAGGGAACTTATATACGGCCGAAGATTAGCATCCGATTATACGCGCCTACTGATTGCCCGAACTCGAGCGTGGCTTTTAACGAGGCCACTATAGTACACCTTCCGTCTCTTTATCTCCCTCGCATACATATACGCCCCCGCGCACTTTGCTACAAAAGAACAAACTTTTCGGGGAGTAGAGCTGCTTTTTTAAAAGGGGCTTGCGCGCAAGCTTTTTTTCGGAGACTCGCACTCGCAAAGGCTTTTTTCCCCTCGCGCTGGCTGGAGCTACTTTGAATTTGAATTTTGCGTACGAGCGCAGTGAAAATAGTAAAGGACGTACGTCCGCTGACCTAATCTTTACATAGTTTTATACAAAATTCATAATGTGCTACTAGCGTTCTTTTGGAAAAGTTAAAACCGAGTGGTGAATAGTTAATGCTCGTGTACTCTTGTATGCGCGAGCTTCGGTGCAACATTCTTTGCATAATTACACGTGTTCGTAAAAAGTGACCCGAATTACTATAATAATGCGCACATTCTTGTATGAATAATACGTTGTAATTTTATTTTTTTATTACGTATGTTCGATCTGGTGGTATAGCATCAAATATTTCGTCGCTATTAAACTTGAAGGTGAATTTATATATACTAAATCCTGAATTTCATCATTCCGTTATCGATATACTGCACTACAATCGGGATTAATTTCGTTTCGAACTAAGAAAATCCGTGTTTTCACTCTACATCCGCCAAAAAAATTAAAGAGAAACAAAGTCGCATTGGCAGGTGGATAATTCGATCCTACTCTCCGGCGGCCAAGGGACGCACGGATTCCGCCCGATCGCTTATCTCGTTAGATCGCCGTTAATCCCGACCGTGTCTGCTCCTACAATTTCGTTGACTTGTACTATATTTGAAAATTTTTACACCGTCTCAACCAAATTTAATGAATCTCACCGTGAGAATGTTCCAAAGAAGTATTGGAAAATTACTGTAACTTTTACATAATCCCAAGCTTTTAAATTATGCAACCATTAAAATACAAAATCATGCATCAAACTTGTCTGATAAAAGTTTGATAAACCGCAGAGGAGATGCGGCTATAAAATTCCCGACTCCTTCTTCTCCCTTCGGAAAATTATGAAAATCGCGGTCCGCGCTTTAAGCAATATATATATATATATATATATATATATATACACACACACACACACACACACATGCACAGCATAATAGAGAGTTTTGCCGATACTTTGAAAGGGCTTAAAGATGGATTATGCAGAGGCAATGCGATTTACCACAGCGCGTGTCCAGCTGCTATCTATGTGTATATATATAGCGAGAGCCTAGGCAGATTTTCCTCGTTTTTACCTATATAAATAATCGAAAATCCGAAGCAGCCGGACTTTTGATATTTTGATCTTCTTAGCGGGTGCGCGTTGTGAATTTTCCGCGCTTCCTTATTCTTCTTACTCTTGTATGCCCTTGTTCGAAGAGCTGAACGAGATTATAGTGAGTAATATATTATAGTATATACACATCGAAGATCTTTGAAAGATATTTTTGCGAGTTGGGATATGATAAATTAATAATGAACACTTGTTCGTATAGGACGGCTATCTAGATAGTTGTAACATTATTTAGAAAGTAAACAGCTCAGTTTTATAGCATGAACAGCTCAAGCAGGCTCGACCAAAGGCAGTTCTATAAGCATTGGGTGGCACACCGCTATATGTATAGACTCGGCGCGCAGATTCTAATGCAGATATACAACAAGAGTTTAAGCGGTGGCGGTGAGAGAAGGGCCAGTCCAAATGAACAAATGGAAATTAAATTCAGTGGCATGAGTTCAAAACAATTATTAAAATTTTTTTAGCACAATACTACTACTCTGTTGTTTATTTTGGAGTGTTAGTAAAACTCTTGGGACAAATAAACAATTGATTTAAAAAAATAATAAATACCGAGCTATGTGGAAAATTCTGATCTCAAAAAACGAACGTGCACCTTACTCTAAAAAAAGTCAGCCATATAAGCCCTTGGAACGAAGCTCCACAAATCTCCTAACTCTCAAAAGGCCTCCTAAAATCACTGAAAGCATTCCCCCAAATCCGCGGCGCACTCGAGTGTCCGATCGTCACCCGATACTCTCTCCCTCGAATACCAGCGCTGCAAGTATCTCTTTCATATATAGAAAAAAAAGACGCGCAATCTAACAAAACATCGCTCCGACAACAAAAAGCGTCAGTACACACCCATCGCATGAAAACAAAAGGGGGAAAAAGGACAGGCGCGCTAAAAACGATGAGCCGCTGCAATATGTTTATATTAGACGGATAATGAATTCCCCTACCGGAACAGGTTGTGTGTTGTGGGGCTCGTGTGTATATGTATATGTCTATACAGATTTGATCTGCGCCAGAGCGGCAGATGCTCTTTTCTGCAGCGACGGCCAGATGCAGGGGCCGATCGAAGTCAAAACCCCCCTGATGCGTATACACAAGCGCTCGTGGGGGGGGGGTACTGGACTGATGCGAGTGTGTACATTCCTCGGATATGGCAATTGGATTGCGTTTACTTTAATTGAAGTGATTTTTGATGAAAGTCGAGTTTCTTTGTTATTTCTGACCTATACTGATGTTTGCACGAAGAATCAATCTGAATATAACTTGATAAGTGTCCGTTAACGGTGTGCATAGTGCATCGGCTCCTCGATGACGCGCGGTTATTTTAAATTAGATTTTTCAACGACTATTCTATAAAGCACATGAAAATTCTAGCCTGTTATAAATGTTAATCTTTCCGGAACGCTTTTTCTAGAATAATCTATACGCCGTCGCTGAAATAACGACGATTGGAACTGATAATAATTTAACGGCGTGAATCTAAAATGTCCTCTACTTTTTTTCATCGGTCGCCATTAAACATTCAGACACAATTTTTTAGCGACGATTCTCGCGCTCAATTTTTAAAATTTAGTTTTAAAAAAGAAACTGCTGTCTGCAATTGAAAGAAAATCCCACATCAAAGCCCATCAGAAGAGACAAAAAAAAAACACTTCTCGACTGTAGTATACGACAATGTCACGGTGTAGTCGTCCCATACAAGGGCGACAAATCCGGATAATAAGAGGGGACGCCTTGGACTACTGCGTAGAGCATCGGAACACACCAGGCGTTCAAAGTCTCGTTGACGCCTTGTTTGCCCCGGCATTATGATGATTCGCGACACACCCCGCCTCGATATGCGCGAACTAATGACTCGGACTCCCCGCCGCTGTGTGCTCTCTGTGGCCCCGCTCTATGAATTCACGATTAGCCGCGGGATACTCTGGCGTATCACTCGTGCAGTCCGTACTTATTGTTTTGATATGTGACTGATGATGGAACGAGATTTTTGTTTGACTTTTGGGTATTTTGTTGGGATTTGGTGCTGATCATCGAGCGATTTCAAAGGTGCCTTTTCGTTTGTGTTGATATATTTGTGTTTCGAACGTGCAAGACTCAGCAGCGGATATAGGTAATATATAAAGCAATTAAAAAGTTTAAGCAAATCCAATCCATAAATTAGATTAAGCTTCTCTTTTCAAAAATACATTGGCAGTATCGATAACGACGATAAAATATTCAATCACCAAAGTTAAATAGCACTATAACGAACGGCGATTCATTTTTAATGCTGTTAAATATCGAATTTGAATATAATTTGTCTAAAAACTGATGACCGCAGGTGCGATAACGTATATCGGTTCAAATAAAGTCCCAACCCATATACGTTTCGTGACTTCCTCATCGATATTTATCTTATTTCGTCTGCTGCAAAACTATACAAAAAGAAACCCGAAGAACAAAGGAACCAATCGACGTCCAATATACACTATATCGATTACATCGACGAACCCTTCGCCAACTGGGAAGTCACACAAAAAGAAATACAGCAAACAGAGTTGAGTGTAATAGGCCGAAACTTTATCATTTTCGCGTCTGGACGCGTATATACCTTTCCTTTATCCGCTGGCGAACCGAAGGAAATCAGATCTGATGTATAGCCGATTCGCGCAAGTCGCGGCATCTATATGTACGAGAAATTTCACGTGGAAGCCGACGATCTGAGCGAGGAAAGAAAAAGTTTTATCGGCCAACTTGTTTTCTTGCGGCTGGATTGTTTCTCGGCCTGAAATAATAATTCGGCGGAAGAGTGTATCGATACTTCTCGTGACGATTATATTGACTTGTTTGGAATAAGTGAATTATGCATAACAAGAAAGTTTTAGACCTCGTGTATGAGTCGAGTTTTATACGAAAAGTTGATGTACGTTTTCGGTTATGTTGCAACGAGTTTTTTTTTTTTTGCATGAAAGATACAATTTATTATTTAGACGGTATTATAGTAATGAAGAAATTATATCATGTCTTCAAAAACCTATCAGCACTTCCGCCCCCGATGAACAAACAAACCCGATATAAAAACATCGATCCTAATCAGCCCAACCATCGCACGCAAGATCTCCCCGATAAAAAATGCAAAAACATCGCGCCTCAAACTGCCCATCGCATTCGCTCTAATTCACTTAATTAGCTAAAGCACCGGCGAGCGTCAAGCAACATAAACATCATGCAAGACAAACGATCCGCAGAGAAAAAGCTCGCGTTCTCCAGATCCCAGCACTTGGATACAGCAAAGCGCACACGCGGATATACAGTACAGGGGAAGCTTTCGAGTTAGCTCGCGGGCGACTATATAGCGACGGTAGCGGCGGCGGCACATTGGTTTCTCCAGGGATCGCGAAATCCCAGGCGGTTATATCGACCCTCATAATATTTACGGCCCCGGGGCAGGGGAGAATCGCGCAGTCGCTCTTTCTCTCTTGATGGTAGCTAGCAGTGTGTATCCGCGCGCGGGTATGTATATACTTCTTTTTTTCTGAGAGGACGCACAAAACGCGTATAAAATCACACTTGAAAACGAAATATTAGAATTTATATGCACCGGCGACAGCGTGTGCGGAGGAGTGAGTCTGTGTATGTACTCTGATATGGGAGCTGGCGTTGAGATTGGCCTTTCTGTGTGATTGAGGATGTGTGGACATCATAATATATGGTAAAATTCTTGTGGCGATCTAAAATTAGTTAGTAAACTATACTTATATAGGCAATTACAGCTTGAGCGGCTTAAACTGGCCCGACAAAAAGTAGTTTGGACATAGGTGAGATACCGCAATTTAGTGTGAGCTTGCAGATACGCGATGAGGGAAATAGAAAAGCTACTGTGCGCCACCTGTCTTCTATAAGTAATCAGAGACTCGGCAAATTTGAGAGATGCGGAAAGAGACAGTCCAAATTCAAAACTAATGCTTAGTTCTTCAGTGTATCGCGGTCAACGCGTACTTATACTTCCGCGAATCGAAATGTAGTTGGAGTTAAATTTTTAAAGACGATAATTACTAGAATATCTACCTATACAGTTAGAAAAAGAAACATTTTTTTTAGTATAATTTACACAAAAATTCATGCTGATACTTATTTAACGTAAAATTCATTTTAAATTTGATCTATGTATGTATTTAAGTGTCACCATTACCAAACAACATCCAAACGCTGATGCAACCCACTCCCACCAGCGCCCAATTACACACTATTTTGACGCTATACCCGAGCACTATCGCCCCTCAAGTCCAAGTAGAAAAAAAGGGCAAAACACATAAATAACCTTTTCCCTTAACCTATACCCCCGAAAAATGTCCAACTTCGTTCACCCTCGCGACCAGATGGAACATCAGCCACTAAAACTCCGGATCGCGTAAAAGCGCGACCCTCGCGTTGAATAAGAAGAAGAAGCAGCCTATGCACAACAAAAAAAAAAAAAACAGGGCGAGCCTCAACCCCGTTCCGCTGGTCTCCTTCATACTGTACTTATACCCAAGCGGTAAGTTCAGAGGAGGGAATGATTTGTGCCCTTATAGCCAAGCGATAATCCGCGTATGATCGTATGACGCGTTTCACGCTTATCAAACCGTTGCGTCACGCTTCGAGTGACAAATGTCGATGATGTAGACGCTATTACACACGGACGGGTTTTATCGATTTCATTGATAATACACGCGTGGAATTGAAATCATTAAAATATGGGAGGTAATGGCTTTCTGATGACTATCGCTGAGTTATATGACTCGGCTTGTTATTGCCGTCGCGGCGGATGTAATTACGTAATGTCAATTGTGTTTAGTGTATTATCTAAGGCAGAATTAATCGAGGTCCGATATTAGCGATTAATTATGTAGCTTGGAGTAGAAATGGATTTTTAATGCCCTTTTGGATTCGAATTTGAGACGAATAATTGATAATTACGAGGGATAGTTTAAAATTTTCAATGATATAAATCAAGTTTGCGGTATTAAAAATGAATCAAGAGAAATTTCACGGACATTGCATATGCATCAGGGATAATACGAAAGCAATAGATATAGAGAGTCGAACAACAAAAGCCGAATGCACCAGAGGAGAGTCTCGATGTTGTAAGTCAACGAAGCAAAACGCCCTGCGATGCTATAAGTACCTTTTCTTCTCTTTCATCTGCTGTCTATCGTCAAAACGAGCTTCCCTTCATCGTTAGATCTACTCTTATTCATCCGACTATACTGCTGTCATTTTCTTTGATGTTTAATTTTTTTTTCTAAAAATTCTTCTCGATCCTTCGCCTAAATATATAAAATAAAACACAATTAAAGTTTCTCCCCAGACAACCATTACACCTCCGCCAAAGATTTACGCAGAAATCAATACGGAGAAGAAAATCCGTCATGTAAATTCACCCCCCGACTAACCAGTTGCATCAACAAATCTCACTTACACGTGTCCGTCCTCTTCTCCACAGTTTCCTCTGCCGAATCCAAGTAAACACACACATACACACAGTGAGATTCGCTCCCTCTACAGACATCCATACATCTCCACAAAAGAGCTATAGCAGGAGATAGGGGCCGATCCGATCGAAAAACACACTAGTATCTTAAAAGCTCGGCGAAAAGCGCATTGAATCGGGCCGGATTATGAATAAGGGATAGATATACTGGCGGGCATAAGGCGAGCCCCTAGGGACTGCGTTCGGGAAAAACCTGCTTCGCTCGACAGGCATCGAAAAATANTATAGGGGGGGGGGTCGAATTATAGACACGCTTGTTGCGCCGTGGATATGATACGGGAGAACATATGCGACGCATTGCCGCGCACGGATCCGCCTTAAGTGCCGAAAATGCATATGCGGTGAGGACGTGTGTGTTGTATAATGTTTGCGAGAGGGGGTTAAGTGCCGTCGAAGTACACGCGCTTTGACTTGCGCGCGACTCGCGAGAGATGATGCTTCGATAGATGCGTCGACGCACTAGTATGTGGCTTTGATGAGGGCTTTGTAGAGATAGTGAGACTGGGTAGTGTTTCTTCGCTAATTGCAGATTTTGGCAATTGAGAGTAGAGGTGTTTATTAATATAAATATATATAAATAATGGGTGGCTTTTTCGAACTCGAAAGTTCATGGCCTCACAACGTATCGTGTTGTGTTTCTAGATGAATTTGAGCGTTCGAAAGTTTCCAAGGAAGGCTCATCACACCTACGCCTTTCTCAAACCCGGTGTCGTGAGTAAGATTTCCATCGGATCTGAAAAAACTGATCGCGCTGATGGGGGCTCGAGCCCACGACCCCTTGACCGGGAGGCAGGTGGTTTACCACGGAGCCATCGCCGGTCTAGAGGTGTTTATTAGTTATTTGAAATGACGTTTTTTGAGAAACTGATGGTAATATTGTATCGTTTATCGGTTATGGCGTGACGCGAACAATTATAGGATGAGCGACCGAAGCAGCAGGAAATAAAAATGTTTGGTGCATAAGTTTAAGCTTCAAATTTTGATTTAAAACGGTCGAAATTCCTGCGAGAATATAAAGAAATACACCGCTTGTTAACGTAGTTTCTCAATTTGAACGCAGACGTTGCGCAGTAAAACGAACAGCCAATCAGAGGCCGAATAGAATGATTGATTGATTGATCATGTATTTTTTAGAGTAGGATGGTTATCGACTCCTTAGAATTACGGATTGTATAGAATCGATACCTCGCACTTGAAATCTATTTAGATGCTGCTTTCCAAATTTGATTGAAAGCATCAAAAGTTTTTGACAGACGAAAAATCTTTAATACGCGTAAAGTACTGCTCTTCAACATTCTCCTAAAGGTTCTGCATTATTAGGTGTTGTGCTCACAATCTCTAGTACAACAAATTAATAAATTGAGATTCAAATTTACAAAAAAATCTCGGTAAAACAACTCTCATAACGAAACTGCAAACTCTGAAGATCATTCCGAATTCATTCCAATAACGAACGCAACATCTGATTCTCGGAATAGAACAATAATTATTGGTTATGCATTATTCTCTTCCCCCAACCAAGTTGCGATCACATATACAAGCAAACGATCGCGCTCGCTCATTTCCCCGCGTTAGCTCACCGCACAATCGATGATCATCGCGTCGCACAATGACAATCATCGTCGCGCACAGTACGCGTACATAATATACTTCAGCCGTAGTTTCCCTACACACGAATCACCCCCGAAACAACAACAACAACAACTACTACTACTACTACGCAAAACTACTCACGAGAGAGACCAAAAGAACAGCAGCCGCGATCATCCCTATAATAAACAGCAAAAAAAAGAACATCGCGTAGCTGCTGTCCACGTACGTTCGCGGAATAAAAGAACACGAGAAGAAGAAAAAAGCGGAGAAAGCGTAAGCGCAATAGTTCTCCGCTCGCAGCGGAACGACTTAACAATTCATTATCGCCTCGCTCGGCTAATGGAAGAATCAGAAACGGGGAAAAGTGTGTTGTCGCGTTTTTTTTTTCGTCGTCGTCGTCGTCGCCGCCGTCGTTGCATATACATACGCGGAAAGGAAAAGCTTCTGTACACGTCCTATTTCAGCGAGTGTAGACGAGCGCGTAATGATAAGTTTACGCGCGCAAGCCACCCCTTGTCGGCAGCAACGACGCATTCAAATTGATGAGTTATTAAAAGCCAGCGCCAGTGGACGTTGCGAGAGAGGATGGCAATTACAACTTGTGTATAGCGTTAAAGTTATTATAACCGAGAGAGAGGAGAGAGAGGGACGGATGGGAAAAACACGAGGCGCGTAGGCTCTCTCTCTCTCTCTCTCTCTCTCTCTCTCTCTCTCTCTCTCTCTCTCTCTCTCTCTCTCTCTCTCTCTCTCTCTCTCTCTCTCTTTCTTGCGTTCAATCGGATAATGAGAATCAAAGCTTTTTATGGTAGAAATGCGCGAGTGCGTCGTTTTATGGTTTTTTTATTTCTTTTTGGATCGGATAGTTGATCAAAGATTAATTGTGAAATTTTCGTCTGAGCGTTATTGCGTCCGATGTACTTCAATCAGACAAATTTATTACGATTAATTATTTGAAATTGTAATATAGTCAAATTTTTTTCCAAACTAGACGCGCGCAGTTATATCATGAGCGGCCGCCGGAGCAGCAGGCCAAACAAGGTAGTTTTAGCATTGGTGGAATACCACTATATCTAGACTCGGCACGTATATTGTTATGAGGAAAAATGAAAAAGTGCCTATGCGCCACCTATATTCACCTGCCAAAATCACGGAAAGTTCAGGCGGTAACGGAAGGGCCAGTCCAAAACTGATTTATTTTGGTAATTGATATCGCCCTATAGCGGTCCACACGTGTACATTTAAAGTTTAATTTAGACATTCAACGAGTGTTTTTAAAATAAGAAGGTTTAGTGCTTATAAGCATAAGCTTCAAAATTTGATTCAAAAGGTCAAACTCCTCGTGACAATTCAAACATGCAAACGTATATTGCGCGATGGAACGAACAGCCAGTCAGTCCAGGATGAATCGAATTATTACCATTTATTTTTTAGAGTAGACTTCAAATATTCAATAATCGGAATTACTCAAATTTAAATAATTTGCAAAAATTCATTGAAAAGTATATTTAAAATTTCAGTAACATGTTATGAAATGAAAATTTAAGTGCGCGTGTGGAAAAAATTAAAATCATACAAAATGCTTCAGAATATTTATGAACAGTCTACCTGAATTTTCAGATACGTATACAAATTATTTAATCGATCGTTACTACATAACTCACGAGGGTAAAACATTTTTAAAATTATTTTTTGTTGAATTATCAAACAATTTTTAACAGTATTACTCTCGCGTCTGCCAAAATCGGGAATAATTAATAACAAAAAGTAAAGGTACAACAATATCCATGCAACAAATCGCTAATTTGATATTAAATACCAAAATTTTATCGCAATACAGCTTAACTCCATCCTCGTACGATTTTTGTTTACAATAATTCCAATCATAATCCCAACTCTTATACACGAACCACCACAAGCGAGCACATATCATTATCTAACCCCACAGAAAAACAGACACATACACACACACGCCGTATAGTCATATATCGATTCGTCAATCCTTTCTCTCTCTCTCTCTCCCTCTATCTCCAACTCCAGGATCCACTCGTGCGCGCAATTACCTCGAGCCTCGTGTCTAGCAATGACTTTTTTTGCCTCGACCCTCTTCCCCCGCGAACAACGTAACGTTACCTACCTTCATGTATCTCTCTCCGTTTTTTTTTCTTCTGCCCCAGACATTCTCTTCTTTCTTTTTCGTGTCATACACATAATACACAGGGTAATTGCGCGAGAGGGAAAAACGAACGGTGTAATCAAAGGGTATACATTAGCCGGAAAAAAGACACGAAGTCCGTTATTCCGCGCGATGTATTTCCTTCTTCTACCTCCTCGTATTATTATATTGTGTGTCTGATTGCCGCCAGCCAGTCCCGTAGAGGGGAAAATCTCTTTCGCGCGCGATTTATGAATAGTTGAGTTTGCAGGGTATAGGGGTGCGGGGGTGTACTACTTGCGTTGCGTATAAGCTATTAGGTGTTTACGTAGCGCAGCGAATTTCGCGATTTACATCGACTTTGGCGATGCATTATTCAGGCCGAGAATTGCGGAAATTATAAGGAGAAATCGGTGCGGCGGGTAAATCGAGAGGAGGACTACCGCCGCTTTAAAGTCAACTATTACGCGCTCGTTTCTTATTCTGTTCGGATGAATTAATCATCGACTCCTAACTGCTCTCTGGCTTTAATTTTAATCCAGATCGCAGGTAATTTACGGTAAAAATTACCGCAAAAATTCAACCAACCTCCAATTCCGCTATAGTATACAGTCGAAACCGCCTCCGCCATCCCATCCATCCAAATTATACTCTCGTACAGTGCGGCATCAGTCGTGCGTTGTCTATAAGCAACGCAAGCCGCTAGTAATCTAGCAAAGTCACGCGAGTGTCGGAAAAGTGGACGAGCGGGAAAAGCTCTTTCGGCTGCTGGCGCGCGGTATATGTAAAGCGATTGGACGACGCCGACAAATGAGCAGCGCGCGCTCGGACTGATTTCCCCGTGGGTCACTTGCTGCCGCTTTCAAATCAAGAGAGACGCCCAGGAGCCGTTGGATCGTGCGTTTTTATATGCGAGAAAACGTGCTGTTTCGCGGATGTGCTGTACACAGAGAGAGAGAGAGAGAGAGAGAGAGAGAGAGAGAGAGAGAGAGAGAGAGAGAGAGAGAATGGGTATATGGGGATTGAGTCGGATACGCAGTCTTGTTTTGGCAAAGAGAGGGATACTTTCTGCATTTTTCAGCGACGGCCTTTCAAATTTCCCGCCCTTTCGCGTTTATACTTCTATGTATACGCGCGAAAATTTTTCGAAAGCTCGTTGCCGCTACTCTCTTTCTCTGTGTCAAGCGGCTATAAGCTTGAATGATTGATGCCGTGTCTGCAGTGAGTTTCGATTCTTTTTTAGATATCGAAATTTAAAAATTCGATGCCAGACTCGATGGACATGGTACGGGTGTCTAGACAAGCGCTCTTTACCGATTCAATTAGCCTTTCATGAGGGATTCTATTTCTCGAATGTCATAGCTTGTAGTTCGATTTCATCTCGGTGTTATTTCGATTAATCGAGAAACACGAATATAGAGAGTCGACAGTCGAGCCCGTTGATTATTGTTCATTTTTTATGCTACATGCAAACCACATCTAGCTTTGCCTATACACTCGTGTACGGATTAGTCGCACCGTATCTACTCGAAAAAAAAAATCGCATCTATATTTATCGAAAGTGTACACCCTCATTTCCCAGCCGACACACGAGAAAGCCAATTTTCCGCAGAGCAATAAACAACAAATTTTCAATTTCGCCCAGCTCACACCCCAAATTTTCCTCCCACGCGCTTTCCACGATTCCCCAAGGATATCATCCGGCCACACACGAAAGACACACTTAGAGGGTCGACCGCCAGATGTATGGAGATGCTTTTTACGCAGTTCGAAAAAAAAAGCTCGAGAGGCTTCTTCTTTTGGCGTACGTATATACACAGCATCGCGAAGAGTTGAGACAATAATTGAGGAGCTGCAGCTGTGCGTGAATATTTTAAAGCGACGAATTTATGGCAGAAGGGGAGAACGACAGTTTTTTTCGGTGGAAAAGTGGGTTTTCGCTTCGTTAGACCTGATTTGTGCTGTGTACTCGATTGCGAGGCGTTTGATGGAAGCTTTGAAATACACTTTTGCCAAGTGAATAAAAGAAGAAATTTTTCGAAAATACTGCATCCAATGACAGAGGGTCGAAAAAAAAAATTTCAAACTATCCAGACGCGCAGCACGTTAAAAAGTCGTCGTCGGCGGCCGATCGGAAATCCGTCATCGGCTTTAAATAAAGCGGCTAAGCATTAAAAGTTTAAACCGCGACAGTGTCTACGTCGTAAATATCAACGCCGATGTAACGACCGAGAGCGAGTATGTGTGTGTAAACGCACGTGAGAAAATCGCGCACCGGTCACTGGCTACATAAATGAAAATGATTGTGTCCACGGGCGAATAAATGATTTACGTTATTATTGGGATTAGAATTCAGTCGTGTGGTCTGAAAAGATTTCGAAAAATCGTAATTTTCAAGCGATTAATAAGGATCAATCCGTGTGCGGTTGAATCTCACAGAATATAATCGGTGCATTAAGGCAGTAATGAAGGTTTATGTACGATGGAATAAATGACGCCACGATCATCGAGCCTGTCCTCGCTTATTATTCTTCACTTTTTTCCTCTGGAGATGCAATTATCGCAACGATTATCAACCCTCGACTATACACTTCCTGCGCTGTATACTATATAGCCCTTGTTTTAATCATTTCTTTTGCTCGATGTACTAGCGCGTGCATTTTTATGAAATTCATGCCAATTTTTCAAGTTTGATTATTCATGGCTTTATGCATGGTGGAAGGGAAATGGAAGTTAAATTTTATCAAGCTCTATACAAGAGGGATAAAATTTTTTTTAAATTAGTACGTAATTGTAATGGCAAACAAATTAATGCTCTGAATTATGCAGCCGGTGCGATTTCTCACAAGTTTGTCTCTCGGTGAGTTTTTAATTGATTGTAATTGAAGGTGGGTACCGAATCAATATAATACTATGTAGTAAGGAAGGATTACACTTAATATACCACAAAATAATAATTGATGCGTGATTTGTATCGTATGTTCCTGTCTCATATAGGATAGCATTTGATAAAAGAAGTATCAATAAGTTTTTAATTGTTCTTCAACGTAAAATACATATGATCAAATATCATCAGATAATCAGACATCAGAATTATTATACATCGACTATCATGAAAGTTGAACGTCTCATCATGCCTAATGAGATGAATAGGCTTTTTGCAACTATCATAACATCGATATAGAATATTTTCATCGAAGTTTTACATGGAAACTTTAACTTCAACTAACATCATCAAATTATTAGTTGATTTTATATTCTTTCGTCGTCGATATCTAGGCTAAGCGATAAATAAAATTGCATCCGAATCAATCAATCGTTTAAATTTTACATGAAAAATGGGCTCTCCAAATGGGGGACTGCGTAAATACGTAATATTCTCATCCGGCGAAGAGGGTATTATAGTCATCAAGTTGCCATCATAGAGTCTAATTCTTTTTAAATTATCAGAACTATAATTTTATCGATTATAGAATTGAATCCGTAAACAAAATTCAATTATTTGTATTTTTCCTTTTATTCGAGAAAGCGGATTTGACTTTACATCCTGCAACCGTACTATTCCATTCCACGCTAATCCATTTTTTTTTTTACGCTTTTCTCCTTCGTGGAAAGCATTGCGCAAAACCTTGCTCAACACTGCACCCTAGGGATTTACGTTTCGCATTTACAATAGTCCGAAGTGTTTCCTTGAAATCGGGGAACATTAATAGCGAATAAGCAACGCCGAAGGCATTATGAGGCGAAAAGATTTGAACTACGCGTTATGGTTATTCAATATTTTAACGAATTTTGCTTCGTCTTTGAGAAAGCTTTGTTAGAGTCAAATGTTACGTTTAGTAGTTGTGAAAACGTTAAAAATGTAAATGCCAAGAATAAAATGAGTTAAAGATTATGAAATCCTATATTTTATGTAAAAACCTCAATTTAAAAAATTGGTTCTCCGTTTTTTTTTTTTTTTTTTTATAAATGAGGGTTGATGGGGTTTTTAAAATAACCATAAAAACAATTTATTTCTGATCCATCACCTACATTAGAACGATAATCTGAAAAAAGCTACATGCCAATCCAGCATGTTTTTTTCTAAATCACGTCTCATAACCATTTTTCAAAACCCGCTTCTTCCATAATACCATAACGTTTCACTCGAGTCAAACGCTCGCTGACGACGCTATAAGCTCGCTCCATCACGTTATTCCGCTGCTCATGAATTATCAATCGCGAACTATCCATTTTCAAATGAAATAGGCGTACTTTTGTGTGTAGCGCGGGGAAAAAAGAGGAGCGTGTGTTATTACGTACGGGTCATCAAGGCGGCGATTGATTGGCTTTCAACTGTAATTTAAACGTATAGGACTCGATGCTGGAGATAAGCCAATTGCACACACGATGTAAAGTTATATATCGAAAAAAACGTTCATGACCATCAGCCGTATTGACTTGCGGTTGAACTAATAATTTCGCTTCGCTTAAATTATTCATGGTTAATTATGGCGAGCTGATAAATTGATGTAGATTTCGATGCGATCTTCACTTATTTTATTATACACATCCCGGTATCATTACGACTGATGTCATCGTTTTAAAATCAAAGATACACAATTATCTGTTTTTATTGTTCATTTTAAAATCAGTCCAACACTAAGAACGAAATCTCCGTAATACACTCTGCAGACAGTCGAAACAAAACTGTTCAGATTTATACCCAGTTAACCCTCTCTAATCCTTTATTTGTGTATACCCAGAGCATATCGCGTAAACCTCACGCGCACAAAGCGTGCGCGGAACCGACCGAAATTGATCATTTAAGTTTTCTGCTCGGCATGAATTTTTGAAGCACCGCCAAAGGGTTGCGCTTGGAAAACGCCCGCGGGAATACACCCGCACGTCCTATAATACACACGCGTTATTTCTCGGCCCAACGATCGCGTCGAAAGTCGTAATGACGCCGAGCACCGCAAGAAAGAAGACAAAGAATCAGAAATATGATAATTGACGCGAGGTATACACATATATAGTTGCCAGCCCCCTATCTATATAGGTATATACGCAACGTCTCCGGGGAAATTCGAGAGGCATGAATTTTCGATTTGTCGGCGGCTCTGGAAAAGGGTTAACTCGCGCTGCGTAGTGCAGAGTATGTTTTGCTTTAAATTAATGCGCGACATCGGATACATATACTAGCCACGAGATTAGGATTTATTCGATGCGTTATGACAGGCATTTTGTTACAAAGATCATCTGTCTTTCTCTGCGGCTCCTGAATGATTGATGCTCTGCTATTAATGACTTTTCCTGAGAGTAACCCAATTTTTGTACTTTTGATCCCGTTAGTGTATACGTGTGCAGCTCGGCGGTATATACACGCCGAAGTGCATAGGTACAGACGAACGAGTGTGTGTGTGTGTGTGTGTGTGTGTGTGTGTGTGTATACGTCGACGCATTATCCGGGCTTGTTTGCTAGGGCCGTTGCTAGGGCTACGCTGTAGCGCCGCGCGCGACTAGCCGGGGCTTCCGCAGGTTTTAGCGTATGTGTAGGCGCAACTCTGCTACTGCTCTAATGCTGTTACATATGTATATACCTATATGTATACGTTCGTCAACCTAGTTCACATGTGCGCAGTGTGATCTGCCTCGATGGCAAGTGTGTCCTGATGGTACTGTTGGGGTTTCAATGGTGTCGTTCTTTTGACGTTTTATACGGAGTTGTTTTTTTTTCGTAAAAAAAAGCTTGAAATGTTTATGATGATTGGATATTTTGTATTTTGAAGTATCTTTCAGTGACGATGCGAGACTGCAAGAGACTTAAGAGCGATCAATTAACCAATCTCGACAAGTTAATGCTATTAACTAAGAACCTATCGTAGATTATTTTTTGATTTACAATTTGAATTGAAAGTTCCCTTTTTCGAGAGTGCACAATGATGTCACTCATCGCGTCGATGATTTATTGAGCGTACTTATTTGTATTTATCTCGACCGAGTTTATTTTTTAAATGAGACAAAAACGTGAATCACCATACAATGTATGAAATTTTTAATTTTGGTCCCTAATAATAATATATGTCTTACTAATTCGTTCTCGAAAGATTTTTTCTAGGAAAGTGCAGTAGACGGGCCGATTACTTATGTATACATAAATTTTTTTGTTATGTACGGTAATGTGGAACAAAACTTATTTATTTAGACAAAAACTAAAGAAGCTATATTAATGGATTATAGACGCATGTAGCTGTGCGTGCGTGATCTATGGTTTTTGTATAAACAATTTATTTAGTATAATTTATGCAATTATATATTGATTCCGAGAATCTGGAATGTTACCATTTACGTGTTTATTATAATCGCAGTTATTATATTAATTGTTCATGAAAGCTTGCAGCAAACTCGACTTAATTGCACAAGAGATCAATCTATTATACCTATAATAGTACAATTATATTAAAATATTCCGGTATAATGTACGTAGAAAATCAAAGAATAGATTGTCTAAAACGACGATATAAACATTTCACTGAAACATTCTCTACTTCAAATGCAACGTCTAAATTTCCTCCACGAGCGGCAAACATTGTCAGCGTCAAGACGTTATTTCCCTGATTCCAAAAAATCATTATCGATTCTACGACCTATTCTCAACTGCAACGCAGACAACACATCGCATGTATACAATTGCGCATATGAGACAGAAAGAGAAAGAAATCGAATGACTTTTGCCGCGCGAATGACAGATTTACGACCCCAAGCTTAAAATTCCGCGATCGATTTCGCGCTCGCGCATTATCAGCCTTGTTCGTGCAGATTAATTAATCGTCCCTATAATAAAAGAATAAAGTCGCCAAGGAGGGAATGAAGCTGTCTCTCGTCAGTCGTGTGCTTTGCGAGATACCGTCGAGATAATCGGTACACAGTGTTGCAGTTTTTGCTAGTTTTGTGGTTGGTTCTATACAAGATTTTATGGTGGAATATAGATGTGCTGAAGAATAAGGTTTTTATCATTTCTACGATTGCTCGATTAAATATAGATTTAACTATAGCTCATAGAATAATGTAAATTTAACATTAGCTCACAAATTTTTACACGCTTGTTAATTGTAAACGCAATAAATTAAATTATATAACAAAACATTTTCAAATTTGATAAATTCGTTGATGCGATTTGCAGTTAAATAGTTTTTGGCGAAGTATTAGTAGATGGAATTTCCTAAGTTCGATTCTACTCCAACTAGGATTAACTATAATCAACTAATAAACAACCTATAGCAATGGATTGATAATAAAGCGCACATTATACTCTATTCGCTGTCATAAAACGGTACAAATATAGTTCAATTAGATATCGTTAATACTCACTTTTCTGTGCGATCAAATAGATTGACGTTTTTTCGCGTTTACGACGACCTCAAAAACAATTGGAATTTGTTTCTAATCCATGAAACACTTTCTTATCAGGATTTTTACAAGATTTTATGAGGAGAATTGCCTGTGATACCGCGACTTGATCGAGCACACTGTACCTTCGTCAACTGGCCTGTGAAGTTACTTTATGTAATACCAAAACATGAAAGTCAAGATTGTGTTGATCCTGCTGTGCTGTGCAATTGCTAGCATAGAATGCCGTCGCATCCCAGGTGGCGGTAAACCAACGCAAGGCAGAAAAGTCATTGAGGCGGTGCCAAAAACTGGTAAGTTATATATAGATTAGAAAAATATTTTAGGTGATGCAATATTTTCGTTGAATATATTTGAAACAAAATAGTAGCTTCAAATAGACCATACGAAAAATAAATTGATTTCAACGTTTACAGAGAGACCAACGTTTCTGGCCTACAGTCTGGGTCATGGCTTCATGGAACAATATCGAATGGAAAGTCCTCACGTGTTTCCCTTTCCGACCTTGCTAAAAATATCGTCGGAGCTGGAAGATAAATTTCAGGTAAATTTTATTTCGTTTTACACAAAAATACCAGTAAAACCAGACTTCGCACCCCACAAAAATCTCTACAAAAATCGAGATTCGCATAGCTCACATCATCTCTTTCGCAGTCCCATCAACATATACGGTTTTATAGAATAGATCAGGCGCTAGCTGCATACACACCCGTATATGCGTACATCATGTAGCGTAAAACGTTCGCTGAATCGTCGGGGCATTTATGTTTCAGGCGCTCAAGAAGCCGAAGAACTTTACGAGCGATCTCTACCTATTCGTCTCGGAGACCTTCCGGCTCAGCTCGACGGATATGTTCTCGCTCATACTGCGCCGCAGGTACTGCTTTCCTCACGGCAAGTGCATCGATCTCGAAAACATTGGCGAACTGTGCTGTCCCTTTTAATGATGCGACACGTACACGGGGTTATTAATTTTCATAAATCGCTTGCGCCGAATATTTGCATTTCGTTCCCTTTGCATAGAGCAAGACTATAATTAGTGATTCTGAGCAATAATTTAATTTACACATGTTATCGACAGGATTTGTTGAGTGATTATACACTAATAACATCGAAGTGGTATAGTCTCAGTTTTTATTTCAGAAAAAACGTAGAGCATATATAGATTTAAAATATAATGTATTAGAATAGAGCAAAGCTTTAATAAAACCGTATAAGCTAAGAAGATAGTAACATTAATTTAATGCATTTTCTTTTACTCGACAAGATAAAATTATAATGTGATAAACGTTTTAATGCGATATTTTATTTGTAAGAACTTGTATTAATTATTATATACTTAGTAGTGCATTTGTATTTTGCTGAGGACCCGTATTATATTCTTATTATAATGTAATGTAACAATAATTTATAAACGTATTTACCTTTTGTACGAAATATCTGTATGATAAGTTATTTTATACATTGAAAGCAATAAAAAAAAAAATGAAAAATTTATTCGAAAATATAATTGTGAACTTTTACCAATTTTTACGATGCATTGAATCGCAATAATCACAATTGCTATAGCAATAAAACAAAATTTATTTCACAATTCCGAAAAAAAAGATTAAACTTTATCTAAATAACGCTTTGACTAAAACTCTATCTAAATCCGCAATAATGTATTATCGAAAATATGACTAAATGTTTTTACGATATGCCTATCAAAAATTAGGAGAGCGGAATTGAATCATCAAATAATATACATCACCTTTATAATTAAAACAATGACGTATATACTATCCAGGTTTTACAGTAGAAATAAGATTGACGATTTTTGAAACTATAATTTTATTTTATTATATTTATTTATTTATTTATTTATTTATTATTTTTTTTTTTTTTTGAAAATGTGCTTTTGTGATATGCATATATAACAAAATATAATTAATATAACAACAAAAACAAAGTCATTACGAAAACGATCAGCAAAATTAGACAAGCAGCTACTATAAATGTTAGGTGCTTATGCTCTTAGAATGGCATCACGTGTTTCATAATTCTTCGTTACGTATAGTTATAATGTATATAAATACGAATAACTTTACAATATATGGCATCGATTTTTCTTTACGCTAAACCAAAGCGCGACACGAGTTCAAAAATAGAATATATAATTTACAAATAAAAGGCCTCACACGTGAGCCCATAAAACGATTACAAAAAATTGAATATTCGTGTTGTGCTTTGCTTGGTCGAGTGTCAAGTGTATAATATATAAACCAACTGTTATGTTCAATAAGACAAATAAACTGTTACCTCCAAGCAACATCATGGATTAATACGTGCATTGTGTATCTTGTGATCTCTTGTATTATTATGAATTATTCGCATAAGGTGCATATCCAAAGGTCTTCTTTACATTTTACAAAAACGCCACAAAAGACCTTTAAATAAGTTGGCAAAACTCGAAAAGTTCATTTATTATTGACTTTTTAAAGCTCTCATTCCACATGCGCAAGATGATTATGTTAGGTTTAGAACGCAATAATCTCAAAACGAAAATTTAAACGAATCTAAACTAGAGGTTTCTATAAGATTGCTCATCAATTCCTTTGATATTAAACACATCTTCAAACATTATCAATAACGTGTACATATATATTATACATTCACTGGACAAAAATATAATTATAAACAAACTACATACGTCGATACGGTAAAATGAGAAAACAAATCTTTTTTGGCATTGTTTTTACAGATTCAGTCACGTTATTATATTTAAAACAGACACGGATGCATTTTATTATTTTTACGTTTTTAGTTTACCATTAATTATCTTAGGCTCCATTTACTTTAGCGTGGAAATCTCAAATAAATAAATTTTACGTATATGATGTATACATGTAACGAAGAGTGTTTGTTCGACGGTAAACAAGTAATGACATGAATATTTAAGTATGACCATTGTGTCAATGCAACGAAAATAAACAAACGCACATATGCATGTCAAACTCCGTTCGTTATAAAATAAAAACCAAAAATTTTTTATTGATCAACAACAAAATGATCAGAATGATGCATCAACGTCTGTTCTACAATTGGAAACAGAATAATCGATTTCCCTTTACATAACTCCAAAGTATTTCTACACTAGACCTACGTACAAGAATTGAAGTTCCTTCGCAAAAATTGAAAGCCTTTGCGCTTCGACTTTTACACATATAGACCATGCGAGCGACGTGCAGTACGGGAAAAGTTTTGTATGCGTATGTGTATAGTTCTTCGATAAGATAGAATAGATCTCGTGTGGATTATAAGTAACTTAATGAAAGAAAAAACGCAGAATATACATCATTTTGAGCTCGAGAAAATCTATTTCTTTACGGCTTAAACTCGCTCAAGAAGCAAGCGACGAATAAGTCAATCAGTCTTTTTCTCGAAAGCGAGAGGCGGGTTATTATTTTAGATATACATACTTTTCGCGTCAACTTTTTTTTCTTGCTTTAACGCATACATCAGAAGCACTTGCTTTTGTCAGAGATATGCCGCTAGTGATTCTGAAAAAATATATATTCCTTTCGAATGAATATTGATTGCTCGAATGTAAACTCAGATTTGAAATTTCGTTGGTGTAAAAGTGAACAAACGTGCAGATCTCTGAATCTTTAAATCAATAAAAACTATATGTCGAAGCGCTGTTTAGGACAACTTATGTTTCTGATTTCGTAGACAAGTTTGAAACTTAAACGTTAAGATAACATATTTAGCTAGAGCTAGCATTGAATCGACTCTACAACAATGTAGCTATATATCATGTAAAAATGCGATATGATGATCCACAAAGGCGACAGTTTTACAAACGACGTGATTAAATCTAGCTGGACACTCATCTAGCTACAAGAACATTCATTCGTTTACATTTTTTCCTATCGATTTTCCGGCTACAGGTTTAAAACAACCGATTAGTATACATCTCATCGTTATCCACTGCTATAGTTTAAACAACTTTGCTGATGAAATCACTTTGAATTTGAAAAGTGAAACAATTCACTGATGGATAATTTAAAGATATTTTTACTATATCTATCTTGAGCAGAAGATGAATGAAAAGAAATTAATAATATACATGGTTATCGAACTTTAGTGAATTCAAAAGATTTTACCATTACATAAATTAATGTTAGAACATAAAGTGCCGAGTTTTAAAACTCTAATTAAACTCAAACTTATTCTGTTGTCGAGTATAAAACGCTAAAATTGTCGGTTTTGTTTGAAAATAAAAAAAAAGTCAATAGAATGATGAGAGTATTAATCGATGTTTAATCTTATCTAAGGTTAATCTAACGACTTGTTACTAGTATTGAGAGGAAATGTAACGAGATTGTTTCATACAAATCAGTAAAGTGTTTATAAAGCAACAGCAATAATAATATTTTGTTCGAAATATCACTTTTAGCAATAATGGAAAATGTTAATATTACTAAAATTCATATAATTATAAAGAAATAATCGTATGCTTAAAAAATTAGCGATTAATCAACACTTTGCTTTACGAAGCTCTTTATTGATTTTGTATTACTATCGATCGTTTTCCTCTTAAAGCGTTTGTTGAATCTTTCGAAGAGAAGAAACTCAGTTCTACGAGGTTTGAGGCTCAGAAGTGAGTACGAAGCTTATACAAAGAGTCAGTTAATGACAGTTACAAGGTACAATAACCCTGAGAGTCTATTTATCGTACAAAAACTTTACAATTCTGTCAAGTACTCCTATGTCAATTACTTTTTTTTTTAAATACCTTGACCCTACATTGTTTCTGGCAAGTATTTTCTTTTGGTGGCACCTTATAAAATATATTATTACAACTACCTTAAAGGAATCCTTTTAAACATTAGAGTATAAAGTGCAGTAACATCAACAACTACAAAACCTTGCAATTTTCGAATTATCCAAAGCAACACGCTGATTGCTTTTTTGGTTGCAAAACTAACGATTTTTTTCACAGACAAGTAAACGCATGAATCCCTTCACTTTTGGTTCCAATAACAAACTAAAACTAAAAACAAATTGTTTTAATTACTAGTAATTGACGTGATTTACAAGACATACATACTATTTTTCTCGTCCGCCAATAACTCAATCAACTTATGAGTCGTAACCATGTTCTTTTTTGAAAATCCGACCATTGTATTTAGCGCGATCAAAGACATAGACTTCATAGTTTGGAAACAGCAGTAATTTGATAATTTGACTCCGAGCTTTTTTTTCAAACAAAAACCGTATAACTAATTGGTATATTCAAGGGCATTCTTCCAATAACCTCACACGTTCTCCTCGTTAAAACTGCAAAATCTCTCTTAAGTTTCGTTTTCGCTCATTGAAAATGCTCAATGTTGTACTTTTTAGACAGTCTTACACGACTATAATAGTTTTTTTTTTCGTTTAATCTATAGGTGTATGTACGCGTAACTTTTCTTTTTTATTTCCATCTACCTAAACAAAAGGATACTTGCAACTATGTACTACTTAGTCTTTTATACAGAAAAAAGTGAGTATAAAACCAAAATCATCGATAAGATAATGTGTGTGATTAAAATTAAAATAATTTAAATAACAGAAAAGTATTAAAATATACAATATACATCGGCTAGATTACGTAGAAGCGCCAGACAATTCTAAACACAGAAAAGTGCACGCGTGAGGGTATTTTTTTTATTTTTTAAAGCTGAGACCGATATGTGTGGCAAATGCAGTTATTACGATATAAAGATTCTTTGATATAGTTCTATAGGCGAATTTGTCGCGGTCCTTAAGTATTTATAATGGTAGAGAGCGATTTTGACTATAAATAGTAAAAAAAAATTATTGCTCTTTAGATTTGAGTAGTGAAGCTCCGAAGACGTATCTATATATATTTTATGTTCTACAGTAAATATCTCATGAAGCCGGACTCATTTAACGTATGTATGCAAACTTGCTACGATATGCTTTCACGTATTCTGCAAATTCGTTTCGAATGTGTGATGTGTATGAAGTTTTCAATGACATAGTGACACGACTCTCGCCACCAACTAGTTTTTTTTCTACAGTTCGAGAGAAGAAAAAAGAACAGCAGGGATGCAGCGTCTCCGCGATTGATCTCACTCGAAGGACATGAGATTTGCTGGAATGGGCTTTCGATCCGTCGCACCGCGCACAATTGCCCGTAATTCTTTCAGCCATTGGTCTGCCATTTCGTTCGATGTCGCTCGGAATTTATATACGTTTCCTAAGAAAGACAATAATCTCTATTTTACCCAATTTATGAACATACTGCTAAGCAATTCCGAGAGAACAGCAAATTGCTTGCATTAGCTACTTTGACGTTCATTGTTTTGTCCCCTACCTTTTTTCGGATCCGCTAACAGGAAAGTATCTCCATGAAACGTATTATCCATCGTTTCAACAATCCAACCCAATATAGACACCATTTTGTACGGCTCCCTTTTAAAGTCCCCTCTGTCATTTCTATATTGTAAAAATTACATAGTTTTAGATTCAAAACGCTTAATATATGTATCTCATAAGATTTAGTAAGAATCAACAAAAAAGTGTTAAAGTGGATACACCAAGAAAAAAAATCGCTCGATATTTTGCAAATGATTTAGTAGGAATCAACGAAGAAGTGTTACAGTGCATAAAACAAATAAAAAAAACACTCGATATTGGCCAGGTGATTTAGTAGGAATTAACGCAGAAGAGGGGATCGGACAAAGCGGAAATAACAAATGCAAAATAAAAACGCTCACTATTTGTTAGGTGATTTGGAAGGAAGCAACGCAGAACAGGGGATTCGGATGAAACGGAGATAACAAACGCAAAATAAAAACGCTTACTATTTGTTAGGTAATTTGGTAGGGACTAAAGCAAAAAAGGGGATTCGGTCGAAACGGAAATAGCGAACATAAAGTAAAAAACGCTCGCTATTTTTCAGGTGGTTGGGTATCAATGTGCGCAAAGGGGGAATTTAGTTTTAAGGGGTAAAATAAGATGATGCGAAGAGCTGATGAATTTTACCTAAATAAATAAAAAATAAATGGAAATCAGCCGTGTAAAAACTTACCCTTTAAAGCACTTCGGAGAAAAGTATACAATCGAGGATGCCCAAAGTTGGACCCAGTATCTCTGCCAGGTTGTTACCGCGGGTTTCCGTCCGTCTCGTAGAACAACTTTTCGCCTCAAAGATCCTTGCATTATGCAACGAGGCTCTATGGAACCGTCAATATCGCATGCCAAAACAGACAGCGTGCTGCAAACAAACAATTTGAGTATTAAAATTCATCTCAAGTGAAATGACAGTAATTTAAATATCATATAACATCAGACTACTAAATCTTACCTAGTCTTGGACAGCAAACTGCAGTCGTCGTTTATAGCGTCGGCCGGCGATCCTGGCGAATTTTGATCGAGGTCTACGATTTGCGTCGCCAAATGCGGCTCCTCCAGCACAGAATCGTCAAGTAGATGACGAACCGTTACGTGATTCGCTTCCAGAGGAACTGCAGCCTTGCCGAATATGCTGCAATACAGATTCTTTATTAGTTTTGCATGCCAACAGTGGCGAAGCTATTCATGCAGTGACAGTGACTTCTCGAATGAACAATGTTTTTCTTTGCAATCAAGAGATGGCTTGCGTTATGCTAGAATTTTTTTTTTTTTTTTTTTTTTTTTTTGATTTGATAATTCAATGTTATTATTAGCTCGTGCAATTGAAAATTTAGCATTTAACGCAAGATTCCTCTGATTTTTGGTCATCACTTCTAGATCTGAATAAAATTAGACATGACTGGACGATAACTTAAATACGTAAATAATAATATAATAACAAACGATGATATACATTAATAGTAAATATAATTTTTTAAGATAAGTACTTCTAGACATAAATAATTGAACCCAACCAAATTATTTGACTGTTCACTTTTTAACAAAGTATACATGCTTCGATAATTTATAAATTATATCATATCATAATCATAAAGTTAATTAAAATAAAATGTATCACTTTTATCCAACTTTGTTACTAATTTTAAATAAAGATTATCAATATTATCAACATGCATATTTATATTATTTTAATGAAAACGTTAACTTTGAGTATTTATATTAATAACGCATCAACATTTTTTTTTTTTTTATGTAATACTGAGAAAAATAAAAAGTACAATAATGTGAAAAAACTCGTTTACTAGGGAGCCGAAGACAGAAACAAAACAACATTATACAGAAGTTCTAAGACTCAATAACTATGTACAGAAACATTTTTCTCAGTGAAATTAGTAAAATTAATGAATGGCATCACATGCATAGACTAAATATGGGTAATGACATATGCATAACACCATGACGTCTTATAATATGATAACAAAAATTCTAAAACTATGTATAAGCACTATATAATAAATAAATCGTTTCGCATAACCCTGAACGCGGACTCTTGGGACTCACCCAGGAGTTGTCAAGCTAGGTCCGTATTTTCCTCCTTGTTTATGGAAGTTGCGTGGAAGACTCGTACTACGAAATCTAACAAGTTCACAATCGTCATTGCTAGTTCTTAAAAGCAACGAGTCTGAATGAAAATACTTTGAATGAAAGTATTTTGTTCTTTGTTCATATGAATGGTTTTCTCATAAATTGTGCAACCTTATACGTACGTTACAGACGACGTTATAACAACTTAATTACTAGCACTTAGATTTAATAAACATAAGAATAAGCACTAAGCTTATTATGTGAAAAAAATAATAATAATTTCAACATTTAAAAATTTTGTTATTCAGCACGGGTTTTATTACATCATAAAAATGTTTTCTTTTAAAAATCAGGCAAATATTTCCAAAGATTTATGTCGAATGCAGTACCCAAGAATTTATTGGATTACTCCCGTTATGTGAAATTCAATTAGTGAACTAGAATAACACCCAAGATATTTTACATACTGTCTCTGTATATATTACCGAAACTGACATTTTAGCGTTTTGAAGCTTTACCACACTTTTTCGATTAGTGCAAATAAAAAACACTCTAAGCTGTTTCCCAAAATATATACGTATTAACTTACTTTGTCCCAAGACTACGACACTTGCGATGTCCAGGTACAAATTTATTAGCTGCCGATGCAGCATGCAAACGTAAAGATCCTGCACAGCCTCGCGCTGGAGATAGAGACAAAGCTGCGACGCCCGTGACTGCATCGCCAACTGATTCTTTACTACTACTTGAAGACGGGATTGGTGAATTTGGCTCCAATTTCATTGATAATCTAAAGCATAGAAAAAAACTATATTTATTGTAACTGAATACAAACGTATTTGAATACTTATTTCGGATAGCACTTACTTGAAATGATCGTCCTCAAGAAACTTTTGTAATTCTTCTATATAACGAACACTGCTCAAATATCTTTGAACATCGGGTAGAGGGACTATGCCGGGATACTCGCTGGCTTGAAACATTGCTACTTTTCTTAAAACAGCGTCCATCTTTAAGATTCGCTGATGATTGTCGCCGTTCTGAAATAAGAAAACAGATACAAATTTTACAATAAATACGAAATTTATACACGCTTTGACCCTTTTTTTCATTAAAAACTTACTTTGGTTGGTGGATGTGCCATGTCTATATACACAAGATCTGTCAAAAATAATCCTAAGTAAGGTATGCATGGCAGTTTGATGCTATCCATATGTTCTCGAAGATTCATCCAATTGCTTTTATCACTAAATACTTCTGCCAGTTTGTCAAAGGTGCTTTTATCTTTTTTCGTTAAGCAGGCCCATGTTTTGTTCAATCTGCAAACAAAAAATTGTTGTATTAAAAAATATTTTTTTTCTTGGTGAATTACATTCAAAATTTTTACCTGTAAATTGAAGCGCTGTGTAAACCAGATATGATAGCAAATAAAGAGTGTAAATTATTCAAGTCATATAGCTTTTTTGCTACTCGTATAAAATGTGCTAGAATTTCAGATCTTTGCTTTGGTGTTGGTGCATTTAATATTTCTTGAACTGTCCAGAAGCTGGCCTGCAAAAATTATAAAATTAATTTTTCAATGTAATTTCTCATATGTAATGTATATAATATTGACAATATTATAATGTATGATAGTAAAAATGCTTGTACTAACATGATTGAAACGCCTTGTAAAGCTGACAACATTTGGGGCAACCAAGAGTTTGTTCTTTTTGTTCCATGAACAACTGGATAATTCTTCGGGTCTTATGCATTTGAAGACACTAGCATCGAGCAATGTTAGTTGTGATGCTAGGTCTTCAGCTGGAATCTCAGTAGCCACTGTGGCATTTGGTACTGGTGAACTGACATTGCAGCGACCAGGTAATGAATTGGATTTGCATGCCACAGATCTTAAAATGTAAACATATGTTAAATTAAAAAGAAAGAAACTTTGCCAAACAGGAACAAAGTTAGCAGAGAAAGTTATGAAAGTTATGGAGTTATGATAACAGATACACACCCATAATTGTCATAACAGCTTGATATAGTGGGTGGTGTCAGTTCAGAATATTTCCTATATGTCCTACATTTATCTCTGTATTCCTTACGTTCCTTTAGACTCTTGTCACCCGAATTCACACCACTAGGCAACAAGAGTCCACTGAAGGAATTTGAGTCTGGACTATAGGATTTGTCAGAGCAATCATTGGGTCCATACTTTAAAACAAACATTAAATATTAGATGTGAATGTTTTAGTTTACAATAAACTCACAGTAAGAAACCAATGTCAAATAATGGTCTTTACCTCGGACAGGCGCAGAGTGGAAACTGATTCGGTAGACAAATCGCGGGGCATGGAGGTATAATGCAGATCAGCCATGAGGCCGCACTACTCAATAGGCGCATCGCATCTTCCATCAAACTTGTAAGTGCCTGTATGTGTCAATAGACACTATCACACTGTAATCAAAGTGAATATAAATTAATAAATATATCCCTAATCAAAATTTTTATAAAATTATTTTTTGTAAATAATTTTCTATCACACAATTCCCAGAGCGAATTTAAAAGTCTACTGCATAGACAGATAAATAGAAACGAGCAATTAAATTGTCATCAGACAAACAAATGAGGTAAATCACCTTTTAATGTACATACACGCAAACGTAAACTAAGATTTCTAAAGAGATTTGCTATACACGATTCTTAGATTTTACGGTTTCGATGCAATTAAATTTTAACATTCTCAAACTGCTTCTGAAACTAGTCACTGATAGCAGCAATACTGCAAAAAGAGCAGGCGTAAAGTGAATAATAACAGAGCTATTACTCAGCCAATTGGAAAGTCCACTTATGATAATGGAATGTACACCCTTCACAATCTCAAGCGCAATCATAGACCTCCTCGCGTACAATATCAAGCTTTATGCACATTCATCTAAAAATGATGAAATTGACAACTGTTCGGTATTGCTGCCTATACCGAACTATTTCCATATACAAGTCATGAATTCGGTTCTTTCGATCTCCCTCAAAATCAATCACATCATACCTAACGAATTCCCACATACACTAACGCATCTGGTGCACCGCAAAGCGAGAGAAGGCGACTGACGTTTCAGCAAATACCTCTGAGGCTGTTTTCACAAACCGTTGCATACACCGCGCAGCCAAACTCCAAACAATCTAATCGAGCTAATCGAGCTCGGCTCCCAAAGCGCGTAAACACAGATACAACGGGAACAAACAAAAAACGCAGATAGAGAAAGCAATAAAGTATAAAAAATTAACCTCGAGGCCTGGGGCGGTGAGAGCAGCAACAGCAGCTCTCTCAAAAGACGCCTCTCTTAGTCTCTTCTGTCTTCTCTTCGACGAACCGAACAACAAACTGATGCACGCACAACACACACCCGCACGCGCACGAGAGTCGTCACGTCTCTCATACGAAGCGACGAGTACTTACGAGTAGGCGACTGATGCTCGCGTTCCGCGAAAAAACCCGTATAGGCTGCAGCTGCGGCCGCGATCGTGAGCTACTCAAGGTCGCGACGACGCGCGCGATATAGATCCGGAAGCGGACAAGCTGCGCAGAGAGACGGCGACAGATGCACTACTGATGCGTGTGTATGGGCGTCTCGTGATACTTGGCGCGCGAGTGAACGCGACTCGCGAGTCTCTCTACTACTTGATATATATATATATATGTGTGTGTGTGTGTGTGTGTGTGTATGTATGTACATATATACGTACTACTGCGATACTGACCGCCGTTAAAAATATTATTTTTCGGCCGCTACTACTTATACGCGCGCTGATGCCAAGCCGAAAATGACGTTACACAACAAACATCTGCGCCCTCCCCTTAGGCCACTTGCTCGCGGGCTCGCCTCTCTAACACTATACTTTATACCTATAGGTGTGTATCGTTTCGCCGTCTCTCTCTACAGTCTACCACCTACCGTGCGATTATGTGTATATGATATGTATACCTATATATACGCCGCTGGTCTGGCCATATTATATGGGTGTTGGACATGGAAACGGGAGTGTGAGAAAATTTAATAATTATATGGCGAGCTATATCTATATGTCTGGGGCGGAAAAGTTAATCGGTCATTGGTGGGCTGGTCGCTGACGCGAGATGTCGCGATGGAACCGTGGGAGATTTAAACACTCGCTGATTTTGGATGTTTAAGACGCATTTTTCACGAAAATATTACAAATTTTCATGATTTTTAGATCTGGAATGAGTCGAATAAACATTATTCAGCTCGTTTCTTTGAAATTTCTTTGAAAATCAGTGTTATCTTATCTATGGTATCTTTGTAGACATACGAGTCATCTTTTCATCTTTTATCTCGTAGAGTTGCCGGCAAGGCCAAACAGCCTCACAAATGGCGCATGTTTTTGACGACCACGTGTTTGTCTTCGCAATATCATGGCGTTGATGACAGGCATGTAAGTAATAATTTCGCTCGTTGTTCGCTGTTGATACGAATTTCGTGTGTGTAGAAATGAGGTGTTCCTAATCAATAGAGCGAAGATATAAAACTACGAAAAGAAGATAACTAGGTATATTTATAGATTTATAAACGATTTTGATATATCCATGTTATCACAATGGAAACAGAGCAAGAAAGTGTAAATGTTAATCAACAAATCGGAGTTTCGGAAGAGTCTGCTCAAAAAAACGAAGACAGTCAATGCAATGATACTGTTTTGACAGTTTGCAACAATAAAGAAGATGAACAACCTTCTTTAAACATGACAAAGGCAAATGTAATTGATGATACATTGAACTCTGATGTTGTTTTGAACAATGAAGTCAACCCTCAAACAGAAACAAATGAATCTTCATTAACAGATGAACATTCTTATGCCAATATCAACAATGAAAGTTTAAGTGAACAGCAGACTTCAACAATTGTTGAAAACAGTGCTACAGATGAGTCGATGCACGTGGAATCAGTATTACCTTTAAATACACTGAATAACGTAATTAGTAATGGTAACGAACAAATTGATAACTATTCTAAAATTGAAGACAATGATACTGTACCTATGATTAGTAGTGAAGTTATTACTGAAGAAGTGATTACATTCGATAACAATGATATTCAAAAAACTTGCACAAAAAGTAAGGATTCTGAAAATACAAATTTAAGCAATGAAAATAATGCAGCAAAGACAGAAGACCTGTTTTATATAGGTAATTTTTTTAAACTTATATTTTTTTCATATTTAGTTTTGATAATTCATGCATCTTATATATTTAAAAAAATTAATTTCAGATAATCAGACTTCACTTGCTGCAATAGCTGCTCAGTACGACAGTTCAGATTCTGAGGGTGAAAATTCTAAAAGCAAAGATAGAGTTTCAAATGTCCAAGATTATCGAAATAAAGAAATTGTGCTATCAAGTGAGGAATCAAGCGACAGTGAAAGCGATTCAAGCAGTAGTGATTCTGATAGCGACTCAGACTTGTCTTGCTCCGGCAGTGGTAAAAGTGATGATTCTGATGATGAGAATAAAGTCAAGTAAGCTATAATAGTTGGCAGCTATTTTTACATTATTAAAATAAATGTTAGATTATACATCAATTATTTTTTAGGAAAGAAGGAAATGATCCAAAGAAAGTATTCAAACCAAAAAGTGAATTTGATGCTCTGCCTCCAATTGAAGATTTGAAAATCAGTGTACCTGAAGTACTTTGTGACCCATTAGGCGAGGTAATTTAATTTTCTTAAAAGCTGAATGATAAAAAATGTAAATTTTATGAGTCGTGCATAAAAATATACTTTATTTTCAAGGTTGCATGGACTGTCGAGCAAATGGTGGTTGTTCGTCCAAAACCAGACAAACCAACACTTAATTTAGATACAGTGTTATTTATTGACAGGGGTCAGCGAGCACTAGGTCATATATTTGATGTATTTGGTCAAGTTGCTGAGCCTCATTATTGCGTAAGATTTAATAGTTCAAATCATATTCAGGAGTGTGACATTAAAGTAGGCATGACTGTGTACTACTGTCCAAACACACCATACACATCCCTAGTCTTCTTAAGCGAATTGACAAAGTGAGATGATCCAACAAATTTTAAATTAGTTTTACAATTGTTTATGCATGTGCAATAGTTTTTCAATGATGAAAATAATTTATTTAAACAAAAAAATTTTCAGGATGAAAGCAATAGATGATCTAGGAGATGATGAACCTCCACAGTTTTCGGATGATGAAGAGGAACAAGCTTATTTGGCAAGTTTGAGGAATAAAGCAAATAATAAGCCAAAAGACTCAACTGGTGAACGACCAAACAAACGTAGACGTGGTAATAAAAATATATATATATTTTTTATTAATAATTCTATAAATATTAATGTAAGTTGATATTGACCTTTTATATTACAAATATTAGGTAACAAATCAGGTTGGCAATCTAATCATCCTTGGAACAGCAATAGGGAACACCAACAGATCCCACCAAATGTTCATGCACCAAATCCAAGGCCTTTTTACCGCTCACAACATCCATGGTCTCGTCCAAGATACCAGCAACCAAATCCTTGGAACCAATACAACTCGTATCCCAATAATCAGTGGATGGGTCAATATCCCCAGTATAATGAAGTACAGCCTTACAATGAGTATCTGGCTCACGCACAAGTTCCACCAATGGAAATGCAAAACGTCAGATATCCACAAATGCAGTGGAATCCTCACTACCCATTGCCACAAATGCATGCAGTACCAGTTCCAAGATTCCCACAAACATTAGTACCACCATTCACTATGCCTCCACCCCCACCGCCACCACCTCCAAATGCAGACACATAATTGTTGCATTGATAATGTTGTTTAATTGAATTTTTTTTATATAAATACGTTTTTGTTAAAAAGAATATATATATATTATCTTTATATTTCATTGTACTATCTAAAATACCATATGAGCGGAATTCATACATTCTCAAATAAGCTCAACCTTTCAAGAATGGATCCTCTTTGTATTTTACACTAGTTGCTTCATCAAGAGATTTGTTTGCTACTTCAATGTCATTATTAATAGCTTTTATGAGTTCATCTGCAACAAAGATTTCATTTATTTTTAAATACTTTTCATCGCTACAATTATTAAACCTTGATAATTGTCTACTATGACTTACCAACTGATGAAAAATTTAACTCTGGTCGAATGTATCCTAATACAATAACTTTTAATTCTTTGCCATAGAAGTCATCTTCAAATTTATGAAGTAAATGTATTTCCTAAAACATGATTTAAAAATTAAATTTTGGAAGTTCAAGTATAAAATTTTGAAACATCAAATTATTTACCATGGACTTTTTGTCATTTTTGTAAAATGGATTCCAACCAATACTAGTAACCATCTTGTAAATATTTTTCTCTAAAGATGCCCATCCATAATAAATTCCAGTTTCAAATTCTGATGGAAGAGCCTCCACAACTTCTTCTGGAAAGTTGGCTTAGGAATTTTTTTTATTAACATTTTATATTACAAGAAAATATTTGTTGAAAATAAAAATTTATCTTCATTATTAGACAAAAATTACTAAGTAATAAATCAAGGAACTGAAGAGGTAATAAAAGCAGACAAATTTTGATGAAAGAGATATTATTATATTTAGATACCTGTTGGACATCCCAATGACTTGGATCCCCTCCCAAAGCCCGAGACGACTTCTCCAGCTGCATAATATGGTAAATAATCCTTAGAAGCCATTGCGAAACTGTTATTCACTCTTTGCACTTTTCTTAGGCTGTCTGTAAAAAAGAAACGTTACATTTATAAATCTCCGCGTCTTAATTTATAACTTCCGCACTTAACAGAAGTGAGACTGACGAATTACTCTGTGCCTTCGATAAGCCACGTTATGGAACTTGTTCAAATAACGTCACACGAAGTAAAAAAAACGTGTGCAATCAGTATAATTATCGTAAAAAACATCTCGAATCCCGCGAAATTCGAAAAACTGAAGTGAGTTATTATATCGAACAAATTGATTTCAAGCAATATGTAATAGGAAAAAAAGTTTTACGTAGGTTTAATAAAAAAAAGAAAAGTTATTTCAAATATATGTCAAATACTTGCCATATATACGCGTTGTTGTCAATGGAGAATAGGTTATGTCAGATCCTCCACATCGTCTTAGCCTTAGGCTTGATTTGCTAATTGTCTCTATCTAAGAGTCGTTAAAAAATTCATGTGACTAATAACGCGTGTCAAACATGCATATCTTGTCGTTGCGAACTTACGGCTTTGCACGAATTGAGCACTGCTTTCAATTTGGAGCTCAACAATTGCATTATATCATTCGCGGACCCGATTCTTCCACTGTTTTGAAAGTTTTCGAATGTACATATATTCGTGACAATAATGAGTCATGTGTTCAGCCAATATGTCGCATGATAACAAGTCCATTTAACGAATGCCTGGAAATTGAAGAAAGTTTTCAATCTTTTTTTTCAAGAAAGAGCACATCAGGCATATATATATATATGACGGAAATCAGCTGTTCCTATATATGTCAAATGCAATAGCGTGATGCGCGCGCGAAATTTTAACCAACTAAATTTGTTGCTGGAGATGAAATTTGCGTAAAAAAAAGGAATCGATCTTACCAGGATCGTACTCGACGCAGACAACAAGAATTGGAGAGCGTCTCGAGCTGATCTGCCTCGATTTTCCCTCTCTTCTGTATTTCCCCCGACCAGCTTATTGGGTCGCCGTTTTATTGTCTTTGCCCATGGTTTCTTGCATTTATCCATTCTTTTATTGTTCTACATCTTTTGAGAGACAAGTGATAATCTTACATTTTAACAATTTTCTATTGTTTCCCAAATTTTTGGGTTTCGGTGTCTTTATTTACATTTGCCTTTGAAAATTGCATGTCGCTCGAGTTGCCTGTCCGTTTTATTGCGAACTTCGCTAATATACTTTCTTTGCAGCGGTTTTAATTATACGTACAGCCTACTAAAGTATAATAATTATAATAATATTTTTCTTTATCCAGAAAAGAAACTACAAGCCTTACATAATTTTCAAGAAAATATTTATCGACACAAATTAAGGTTTTGTAAAAAAAACGACATGCTGACATAATCGCGAGCCCATAAAATGAAAAACTAAAAAGCCCTTTGTGTAAGTCTGTATGTATACATTCGTATAAGCAGAGAAGCTAAAAGAATAGAAATAAGTGAATATAGTTCTCTTCGCATTGTTCATTTAATATCGAGTTTCTCTCTTCCGTTTTGCGCTCGATGTACATACATACATACGTTCGGCCTCGCAAAACCTTCTTACGTTTACGTGACGGTATATGAAAGTGAACAAAACTTTTAGCAAGGTCGAGTTTGTTCGTTTGATTTACCAATCAACGGCATACAGGCTAATATAAAAGGCAGTTATAGATTACCCTTGAAATTGCGTGATTTTATGATTTAATTATTATTAATTATGATGTATAGTAAATCGAAATTGTATAATTACATAACTTGATTACGTCTTATAGTTTTAATTGTTAATTTTTTACTTTCGTTATTCTTGTTTCAAAAAACTTCAATGCCTAGCAATTAAATCTAATACTGTTTCAAGGAGAAAGGAATCACAAAATAAAACTGCTTCTGATTTCATGCTGCAAAACAATTTTTTTCAAAAATACACCATAATAATTATAAAATTATTCTATTTGGATTGTTCCTCACTAATAAAAATTAATCCATTCTATAAATTATCTCGAAATCCCTCAACCTATTTATTGCAATGCACGCAATATAGTTTGCCAATGCAATTATAAAATGCAATTATAAGCGTCACGACGGAATTATATGAGTGAAAATAAAAAAATCTATCGCGTTGCTAAGCGAATCGACATTGGCGCGTTTCGACTGTGATGTGACGAATTCATCACAATTTAAAACTTTCCGGATACTTCCAGTCCGATCCCACGCGTTCAATCTTCCGCTCCGGTCACTTCTGGAACAGTCGAGAATTTTACTGAATCTGACGGTCGCAATACACGTGCAACTCATCACGAAATCAATTTTTCGAACTACATTTCGACGTTCGCGAGTGTATTTTGGAGTAGTTCTGTTGTAGCAGCGAATTTGAATCGATTAGAATAGCCTTTGTAGTTTGCTATTTTCGTCTTTCTGACGATTGACAATCCTACGTTTCGATTCTACTTTTAATTGAGTATCGGCATACCATCTTTTACATTCGAGCAAAAGCGTTTAAAGACAATGCAGGGATCCGTTTTACCTCACAATGACAAATAACAAAAAGTATCGAAAATAAAAAAAATTACGCTGTAAAAAGCATTCGGCCTTCCAAAAATCCTCTACAAACGCCCTAAAAATCTTATGAATCTCGAAGGACCGCTCAACAACCATGACAATCACGTAACCGTCGTCTCGAACGGTCTCACCGTGCAAAACGAACCGGCCGACAACACTCGACCCTCGTGGCCTCGTGTCGCGCAGCAGCGTCAACACACTGAAGAACGTAAAGAGTATATATAGTATCTGTATCCCCAGCATAAACGGATTACAAAGCTCGCCTCAGTCTTTCTCTCTTCACACGTAGAAAATTCGATAAAGCGCCCCCGCGCGCACAAAACCGCTGTGTGTATCTCTCTCTTCTACGTACGTCGGCGCGCGCAAAAAGTCGGCGTGCAAGGAAGGAACCTGTGCCTGTTCTCTCTCCACTATACTCCAGTAGTTCGGCCTCGTCTCTGACGGTAGGCGTCTCGCAGCTACTTTACGGACTCGCGTGAATTTTTACCGCACCGAATCGCCAACGACAACGACGTGTGAAAAGAGTGTCATATATATAGATACACGAAGCGAATAGCAGCGTTACTTCCGCATATTTCAAAGCGACGGATCATAATAGTCTCTGCCTGGAGAGAAAGAGCGAGAGAAGAGTAGAGTGACTATTTTGGCCCGACTGGCGGCGGCGGCGGCGTGTCTGCAGAGCTATACATTATACACAATCGTCGGACGTATGCTTCTCGGCGGCGTGACTGCTACGAAAGGGGCTGCTACTGCCACCACTGCCTATACTGATATGAAGTGACCCGAGGTCTGAGAAGACTCGCCGACCCGGATTAGACACGAGGTGAGTCCATCTAATTTCTTTTATTTTCCCTCTCTTGACAACAATGCCTGCGGCTGTTATCTTATGCACGAAGCGATGCCTCATGCGTTTTCGGAGGTTTTTGAACCCGCGAGTAGAGACGAGAGAGAAAGAGGATCTGATGATGATGCAGCGGGGTTGCCGACTTTTACTTCCACCTCGTGTGTGTCTACGTGGTGCATATTCTTACTTGATCTCGTTTCTTTCAGTAGTTTATAGGTGACAGCTCCATGTTTTTAGATATTCCGTTTGTTTATTTTCTAGCACACTGTGTGTAGTTACACGTACGTACCTTTCACACTGATGCGTACTTACTCGCAGTGTTTTTATTTACCTGCGACGACGAATACCGACGTATGTGGTTCTCGGTACGGCGGAATTCTCCTTATGTGCCATTGTTAATTAAAATTCAGCCGCTAACTTCATTACTACCTCTCGTTAACCGACATATATATCTATATACGTTAGAAAATTCTTCCGCGAGTATATAATATTATACGAGTCTTCCTTTTCCTCGTTCAATACTCTCTCGGCGCTTCTAATCAACTCTATGTTTAATTAAAATAATCCAGCCGTAAAACAGAGCCCATAATTATACATATAACACGTTTAGCGCGTCTCCGCGAACAATACATACAACACCTGGAACTGCCTGTAATTTCAGGCTTCCTCCGCTAATAACATTTTCGTCGGACCCTCTCGACATTTAGGTGAGGTTGCAGAAACGCGTGTGTGCCCCGGCGACGATGAATTATTCGACCGTATAAATGCGAACAACGTCGACGTCCGAGCTCATCTATTTTTATTTTCTTCTCTCACTTCCTTTTTGGAGAAAGACGCTCCGTTTTTATACCTTTATATACCTATACGTTTATTTCCCCCCGACGAAATTGGCGGAACTCGCTGAATTATAAACGTATATGGGACTATATCCTCGATGCTGTGCTGGTATTATTATCATAGTTTTTGGGCAAATTAAGTTGATAAAAAAAAACTCGTCGCTCTAATAGGTATAGTGAGTGTACTCGCAAAGTCAAGGTGCATCAGCTGTGCGTTAGAGAAAATAAGCGTCGTTATTGTGTTTGCAAATTATTAGCGTCTAAGTCGACGTAAATGGAAACCTAATTGATTGTAGGTATACGTAATCAACCGGTTAATTTAGTTTCTATCGCTAATACCACAATGTGTGTGTTGACCTCATCGCAATGTATTCTTGTGGAAAATTTTATTAATCGTTCCAAAGACTTCTGCTGCGCATCCCATAAATGCTGAAATTGATGTTTACATATGAATGGCTAATATTTTATCGATAAATCGATTTTACTCCGGACTTTTGCCAGGCGATATTTTACACATTTTTCCTTTTATATCATACTCAATCGAGCTGGAAATTCGATACAGAGCAAACGCATTTCTTTTGCAAGTATTTACATTTCGGCAAAAAAAAACGTACACTGTAAAACAAACACTCCCCCGCAAAAATCCAAAATTAATTCTTATAAAACTTAACGAAACCTACTAAAAAAAGGAAAGCAGAGCAGAACGAAAAAAAACCCATAGGTATAGAAATCCCTCGCTCTCGCGTCCTTCCAGCATTAGCTCGCAGGCATCGCCAGCCATCAGCAGCAGCAGCATCCCACCCCATACACGCGCGCTTATAGTAAAAGGAAGGAAGAAAAAGGAAGGAGCTAACCTCCCCCGTCGATTCCTCGCCCACGCGCTATTCCCCTCGAAGCAACGTAGGCAGGTAGTATCCACGACACAATACTGTAGCAGCGTGCGCAGAAACCCTATACACGCGGTATATAAGTACGGGCAAAGGAGGGCGAAGTAGGCGGCTGCTAAAGTAAAAGAGAGAGAGAGAGAGAGAGAGAGAGAGAAAACCTTGTCAAGGTTGCGCGCGTGTGCCCGGCCACCTCGCGCGCGCATATTATCGTCGCGGGTCTGCGGAGGGAGAGAATGTAATCGCGTCGACGCGCGTCGAAACGTGATCAATAACCACGTGTTCGCTGTTTCTTCCGTGTATTATGCTGGAAAACAAAAGGTGGAACTTATGATTTATACTGGGGGGTCTTCTTTGCATGGGGTTCGTGGATTATCGATACGCGATTGACGGACACTTCGGTTTTGTGCCGGAGAGGAGGGGATGTAGGAAAGTTTTGAGAGCTGCTGACAAATAGGTGTGTGCTAGCTATATACATAGGTAATGTAGCTTGTGTTTTGACGGATAGGATAGGTATAGTACTCGTGTGTGTGTTTTTGTTTACTGATTGTGGAGAATGGTTGTGTACAGAGAAAAAAATGGTTTAGGAATTTTTTAGTTTCCTTGTCTATAGTGACGAGAGAATTAACATTCTACAGGTATTGGGAGTTTAAAATAAGGTTCGCGGGCAAAGATGGCGGCGTCCTACCTACAAATCACGTTTATTTATTACGATTTTAATGGAGTTATAACTCATGGAAAATTAGTAAATTAGTGAGTTCAAATCGAAAGAAAATGTTAATCTAATGTTAGAATATAAGAATTTTCCATCTAAATACATAAAAATTGTATGTGATATGTGTGTAGGTAGGACGCCGCCATTTATTTTAAACTCCCAATATGCCCAAGTATTTTTATTGTACTTTGTAAAATTTATAATAACGAAGAACTCATCTCTTCCAAATCATTTCTCTCTCTCTCTGAAAAACTCGCTGAAAAATTATTGCACTCAAATCAATCGCAGCCTACTATCGATCTTTATACCAACATGAATCCAATTGCACCTTTCTTCAGGTTTCATTTTATCAACGAACAATTCATTACAAACATATCAAACCTATAAAACTGTATATCATCGCTAACAAAACTGACTCCGAGTAACCCAACTCTAAAAACTACAAAAGCGGGCGCGACCGCAACAGTATCATTTTCCCCGCGCACCAGTGTCTCACTTACCACCGCCGTATTTAGCCCCGAAAACATCGATTCTATCACTTACCGACATCTCACAACTCGGCATTTCAATTCCAATCCTTCCACCAGCCAATCTCAAAAAAAAACTGCACCGCTATCTCTGACGTCAAAACCATATCTACATGCATACTTTGCACTGCAGCCTATGCGCACGTGCGCAAAAACCCGAGCCTGCAATTCTATACGTGATATATCTCTTTCGCTCACCCTCGCGTTTTCACTTACGTATACGTGCGATTTAGCCTAGATCCATCCCAGGGGTATACGTTATATGCGCATCAGTCGTATCGACTCGTTCCGATGCTCTTTTCTCTTTCGATGTCAAGGCGCCGAATTAATGCGAAGACCTGTGACTCTGTGAGTGGATTTTTCGCGGTCCTTCATTTGTTTACAATTGCGCGCGGCTGCGGCAGGTGTGTCACGTGGATTTTCCTCCTACTGTTTTGGTGTTTTGTCGTTCTGTGTGTGTGTGTGTGTGTGTGTGTGTGTGTGTGTGTGTGTGTGTGTGTGGTTGAATAACCGTGATGGGTATATATCTGTGGCTTCCCGGCAAATCGACTTAAGTCACATTTTTTGAAAATTTGAGTTAAGTGGTATTTCCTATATTTAAACACTCCTCTTTTACGTGAAAGTATTAAATTTTTTCTAAAACCAGTCCTTTTACCGTAAACAATGCAGTGCAAGATTTTTATCTATAAAATATTCCAGGATAAGAAAAATAATTAAGAAACTAGTCTATAACTTGAAGAGAAGCTATGCCAATCATTATTATCATTTTTGGATGTTAAATTTAATACCGACATGTCCCAGCACGAAGATGTTTAAGCTAGAGCACGGAAAATGTGATCCCGGCATAATGACTTAACTTGAGGTAATTTCAGCACCATAAAAAGACAATCACCTATTTGTTCTATTTGTTGTGCCCAATCTAATGATTGAAAGATAGTTCATAGTACATTAAGTAAACACAGTATCGCGCCGTCATTCGTATGCTACGATCTTACGTATCAATTTAAACATTAAATCGCAATTTCTCGAAAACACGAAAATGTGACTTAGATCGTTTTGCCGGGAAGCCACAGATATAGATCTAATATAGGTACTATAGACAAGCAGATTATATTCGAAATGACGCAAAAACGGGGGATTAAATTTTACGTAACGACACTTTGTCAAATAAATCATGTAACTGATGTTACGTAAGAGTATTTTTGTATCAAAGAGTCGTCGAAGTTTGTTTTAAAAAATGTATTTACTCGAGAGCACAAACGGATCTGGAATAAAGTCGAACTTTCGAATATAAAAGCACGAGCTTAATTTGCTTTCGATTTTACTGTAAATCGTCGCGAAAAACAGTTTAGACCGACAAATCGAGTTAGAATAAACCGAATTTTACAAGGACACGTAATACACTTTTCGGAGAGAGGGACTTACTGCGCTGCAGCGCTTGAAACATTGTGTACGAAAGAATTTTTAATTCTGCATGAATTTCGCTGAGCAATGCAAAAAAAAAAACGCGTAACCTCGTTTTTAAAATAAAATATACGCCCGGAAAGATAGACAACCGCAGCATTTTCCTGAAATCTTTACACAGAAAATCCGTTATCACTATCACGTCCTATGACTCACTACTATATCTATATACAACAGTCCTAACACCAACTATAATCATACAGCAATAAAACTCAAACTGCGCATTATAATCGTATAGAAGTGTTCGAATAATCTCCAATCGCGAAAATATAGGTGGAGAGAGAGAGAGAGAGAGAGAGAGAAAATTAACACGCAATCATCACACCAGACCCACACGAGATCGATCCGATCACACACAGCGCAAGTGGATCAGACCAGACCGAGTTGAACCGGGACGCGAATCGAGAATCGTTCGGATTTCTCCCGCGTCTTTTTTTTGTCATTTTTCTCGTCTAGAAAATCGCTTTCTAAGCTATACATATACACACCTCGACGTTTTGCCTTCCCGGCACTACGACGAGCTTCTCCTCTTATTTCTGACGAGGTCAGCTCTGGTTTTCCAGTGCGCAGTTGTTTCGGATGAATTTCGAAAAAAAAACGAAGTAATCGCATCAAAGCGAGACACCTCGCGTTGTCACGTTCGCGAAATTATATGCGCTATATATCCCTGGTAGAAACACTAGCTGTTTTGCAGCTGGAAATAAGCTTATTTTTGCACAATTAGTGAACGGAAGCTTACGATTTAAGCTTACGTAAAGCTAACAGCGCCACAGTTTTAAACAGTTTATAAGCTTAAATACCTGTTATTTTAGTTTAAATGATGATGCGAATTTCTTTTTACTTAATTGACCGTAATTCACACGTACATCGTTATTTTATTTAAAAACTAACAACAGAAGTCTAATTTATTCATTCATTTCTATATTAATACTTTCAATAATATGAAAACCTGTACATAGACATGATAATCAATACGGTATCGAACATAACCAACAAATTTCAGACTTTAAATACATGTCTCAATATATACATGGTGAAACTTTGTAAAAAGCTGAGGAAATATTGCAACACAAATTCACTTGAAATTATAAGATAAATATACAAATAATTTCGGAGCAATAGCGTGGGTACGCACTGATGAACGCTCAGGCCGATGTATATGCGCAGTAACACATGTACAATACACACACAGCTGTCTTCCGGACCCCTTTCTCCTCTATCTCTCTCACTCTCTCGCGCCTTAATATTCGTAAACTTATTTCGATCACGTTCATTTATACACACAATAAGTGATATAATATATTAAGTTACTATTTACAAAAGATATAAGGGATGAATTATTAACAAAACTATATACCATTCAAAGTAGAAAGAGGTTAATGTTGCATTAGCTGTAAGTATTATTACGTGAATTTAAGCTTATAATCAGTTAATATGTAAGCTTATTTTTACTACTGATATAAGCTTATCGTTATTAACCAAGCAGATTCGTAAGCTTATTTTTCTACCAGGATATATGTGTGTATATGTATAGTTTCAACAAGTATACGTAATTGCGGCTGGGATTGTTTCGAGGTGATTGGATAACGGAGCGGAACACATGTGTTGTGTGCATAGACGGAAAAAGAGGAATTTTTCTATATTCGTTAGGTAATATCAAGGAAGTATCGACGTTTTTGCATCGGGAATATTGGATAGTCGTCCGTTCATTCCTGTTGGGATTTATTCTGCAAAACCTTAACGCGCTGTGTGCTGTGGTTTTCAGATAAAATCTTTGTTTTATCAACTTCCGCTTATGTTCTTTAAAAAATAAATAAACTCGAAAAAAATCTTCCAAAAATCTCATCAAATCAACTCAAACAGCCAATCATCGCTCCCAACACACTTGTCAATTTACATAACAGTATAGCCCGCTACATACCGTCTCGATTATTCCCGATCAATCCTCTCTTCGAACTTCTCACCTACATATTATACATACGATCTTCCGAAGCCGCAACTCTTTCGCGGTCTCGTTAGCAGCACCGGCCGATACACCTATAATAATAGTTGTACAGTTGTCGGGAAACTTCTAGATTTATGCCTCGCGGTATTTCTTCTAGGCTTGTATATATAACTTTATCCTCAATAAGTGGCACGGTACATTAACCCCTATACGCGTGTCTCTCTCTCTCTCTCTCTCTCTCTCTCTCTCTCTCTCTCTCTTTCTCTCTCGCTCTTCGTTCAGCTCGTCGCCGCACGAGTGTGTGTCTGTGTCTATATCTATAGTGTCTCTTTCTAGCGACCCGGTATTATAAAGTTTTCGCTATATGTTATACACTGCATGTCTATATGTATACGTATATCTCTTACTACTGCGCATTAGCTGTACAAACTCTTGGACTTTGTGTACGTTGTCTCCTTCGTGAAATCGATCCTTCTCTTACTCATGATCATTTTTTTTCTTCGATGGTTACAGTCTACAGTTATCGAAGTATTAATAAGTATAGTACCATAATTGTACATACATATGAATTGGGATACGGGAGGATCGCGTTGTGTAATTCGGTGTTTACACTTTTACGTCAATGTTCAGACGCTTCGAATTGATAATAATTGCGAGGCACGTGGCTTTGCACGCATGGCAGGTATATAATACGCACACACGGCAGATTATAAACACGCGTCTTTTTCAATTTGGATAATTGGAGCATTTTCTGCTAATCCACGATGTGCCTTGTGTATACATAACACTATACGATCTAAATTTAGATTCGACGTCAATTCTATTTCATCGATTTTCTGAAAATTTTTCCTTCTCTCCATTTAAAACCAGAAGATTCATGTTTTAAAGATATCCCATACGTGGCTTTTATACTTTAAACTTCCGAGAAGTTTTAAATGGATTCTACGGAATGTATTAAAGAAACTGGAAAAACGTGAATTTCGACCTCGCCGTCCAAAATTAAACTCCATCCAAATAAAAAAATTTTCATCATACGTGCACGAAAAAGGCCACTTTCCCTGCATGTAAAATGAATGGAAAATCGAGTTTTTTCCTCACTCTGCAGACTATCCGATATGTGTTTTTAAAACTTTCAAAACTTTCAAAATTTTCAAAATTTTTAAAAATCAAAATTTCAATACAAATTTGTTTTACTTTGAAAAGTCCTCGAATTTCCCATTCCTTCCATATGCATGATAAGTGGCCTATTCGCGCACTTATCATAAAAAGTACAGTGTGCAACAAGGGGGAAGTGGCTTTTTCAGACTCGCTAGAAAAAGCCAATTTTTCCCCCTAGTTGCACAATATACTATTTTTTTAAGAAAAGTGATGAAAACAATTTGCCTCGTTCTGTTTTAGCAAGACAGCAGTGAATTCGGGAAACGTTGGTATGAGCAGCCTTTAGAGACACCGGATCTTCCATAGACGGGACGATTTTTTTATATAGTTGAAAAAACAATCCCAGAAAATGGTCTCTTCCATTTCGACGAACGGGGACGCCGAGGGCCTCAAGAGCTCGACCCTTGAGCTCCAGGACGAGCATCACTCACGACTGATTCTATCCTCGCTCAACATGATGAGGAAGAACAAGCACTTCTGCGACGTCATACTACACGTAAGTACGACAAATTGCTTCTTGAGATAAATGCAAACAGACTCGTGCGATATAATTGTTCTATTTTTACACAACATTAATAATATTGAAATTTCAGGCTGGCAATGCGGAGGTGCACGGTCACAGGGCAGTTTTGGCCGCGGCGTCTCCGTATCTATTCGACCTGTTTAGCACCGACAATCAGGGCAACAAAGAGCCAGTGATTACGTACAAATTGAGCGACAACATTGACAAAAAGGCACTGCAGAAGCTCATGGATTATGCTTACACTTCGAGGTAAAGTCGTTTGACATCAGCTGTTGTATAATTAAATTTTATGAAGCTATTACACGTTTAAGTATTCGCGATATATTACAATTAGCCAGGAAGTGGTTCCTTTGTTCTGTAATTGTTGATTTACTCGATAGACAAAGCGAATATCATGCGCATTAAGTGACAAATATGCTTAATTGCTATATCGTTAAAATGTATTAGCAATATTTTGTTGGCAAAATTCGCTTTTTACAATGTATGCACTTGAGTGTTTAATATCAGCACGATGCAGCATCCAAAGGAATTACACGATTTCATGCAAACGTGTGAAGCGCACGAAAAAATATCTAGTAGACCTTGACTGGAATTATTGCTTTTGTATATAAGTGAAAACCACAATAGACGTATTGCAAGCACGACGCGGTTCTCTTTATGCGCGGAAAGTTGTTTTAATAGATAGGAACCGCGTTATTGGAAATCAATCCTCACCAGAAATAAATTAGATATGAAAACACATTCAGACTTTTAGGGTGGAAAACATATACAAATTACATAGTTCGCTCTTAACCAACTGTTTGAACAATCGCCTGCCGAACGATGTGAAAAATAATTCTCGATAAACATCGGAATCCGGTCATACTAGATAACGCGACGCAAAGGCTTCTGTCTACTATATTTTGTGTTTACTTTTAATCTCTTAATTTCGAGATAAAAACGGCATTGAACACGATAAAACTATATCCTTCGATCGGCAAATGTCAAGTGCGCGATAATAGGCATGTACAAAAAAATAAAAAATAAACTGATGGAAGACAATTTATGTTTTCAGGCTGGAAATCAGGCCCGTCGAAGTAAAGTCGGTGTACCTGGCGGCGAGCTACCTAAAAATGGAGCGTATCGCGTCTCAATGCGCAGCTCATCTGTTGGATTCGCTGACGCCCGAGTCTTGCCTCGACATTCGCTCCCTGCCCGGCATCACGCAGAACGAGACTTTCGTTAAGCAAGTCGATGCCTACATTAGGCAGAACGTAAGTAGAAGTCGCGAGCCGATTGATAACTGCACGCGACGTCAAGTCTACTCGTGCGTCAGATGAGAATAATATGACGAATTGCGACGACGATGATCGTACTTACATATGAACGTAAAACGGGATGTGGGACGTTCTTCGAAATCGAGCGTTTATTTAATGCTGCATCAGAGGTGCTTGCGCGTAACGATTCTTTTTTGCTACGATTTGTTTCAACGGAATTTTAGTTTTTATTTGGTTGGTTTTTTTTTTTTTTTTTTTTTTTTTTTTTTTTTTTTTTTTTTTTATTTCTTATCGTTACTTTGCGACAAACCTCGCTACTCAGCATTATTATAAAATGGCTCTTTGCAAAACAAAGTCTCACGAAGTCGCGCAAATTCTCCGCTATTGTAAAACGCGCGAAGAGAAGCCTGCTCGCTTGCTCGAGAGTCAGCATCTGTTGACCTCTGCCCCTCACGACAGTTCGAAGCAGTGTGCGCCAGTCCTGCCCTGTCCTTCCTGCCGAGCGTCAAGATCGAGGTGCTCTACCAAACCAGCCAGGAGATGAGCTTGGTCAACGGCTCGAGTCTCTGCTGCCTCGTTCTCGACTGGATGAAACGCTTCCTCGCCGACCAAGACAACTCGAGCGTCGAGCAGCTCATTGAAAAGACCTACTTGCTCTATCTTGCTCTGGACAACAGTCTCCAGGACTGCACTGACTTGCCTTCGGGCGACGTTAGCGACACCGACATTGTCCAGGATTACAAGAAGCTGTCGTTGAAAACCCAGGCTCAGAACAAGAACCGAAGGAAGGGTGTGTTGCAACCGGCCAAGCCGAGAGTACTCATCTACAACAGGAATATCGAGGACAGTTTAGAGGAGCAACTCGAGCCCGATTGGAATATGATCGGCGTTAATAAAGTAGGAGGTAAGAATAACGTTTCGATTTTCTCTGTACAGTAGATTAACGATTATCATTATGAAGCTAATTACTTCTTCTTCGCATTCTAGAGCATACATTCCTGGCAATCGTGACGCTTAACGGCCGACTAGCCAAGCTGTCGGTGCTGTTGCGTTTGAACGCACCTTCGTCGCCGGCGGCTCAAGACAACATCAGCCGCATTCCGGACGACCAGCGCAGCTCCAGCAGTGAGCCGGATCTCTACTGCGCTCTGCCCACTATGAAGGCTGGCAAGTGTTCGGTCGGCTGTGCCGAGCTCAACGGAGCGCTCCTTGTCTGCGGCGGCTACGACCGCGTCGAGTGTCTCAAGACCGTCGACAAGTACATACCCGAGAGCAACACTTGGGAGGTACTCTCGGCCATGCGTGAAGCCAGGGGTAGGTTTGGTATTGCCGTTGTCAACGGCAAGGTCTACGCCATTGGAGGATCCAATGGATCGACGGAGCTGGCTACCGTAGAGGTTCTGGATCCCGAATCCGGCAAGTGGAAAGCCATCGCCAGTCTTCCTCTGGCCAGATCCAACTCGGGCGTCTGCGCTTTGGGCGACAAGATCTATTGTATCGGCGGCTGGAACGGGCAGGTAACTTGAACTGAAATTCTCTTATTACGACACTACTTAAAAGCTACGTCGTTTTCTATTTGAAAATCCTATTTTATCCGGCATTAGTAGAGCTTCTCACAGTTTACTAATCTTATTTTGTTAATCTAATCTTGTTTCTTTTTCTATATATGTATAAATGTAAAGAGATTTCACACGACTTGAAAAATCTAAACTTTTTAAATGAACATTATTATAACGTCGAATTTATCGCATTTCAGGCTGGCATTAAACAATGCGACATGTTCGACCCGTCCACAGGCGACTGGTCTAGCATCGAGTCTCTGAAAATCGGTCGCTACCAAGCTGGTGTCTGCGCGTACGACAATAAGGTCTACGCAGTAGGTGGTTGCGACTCCTGGAACTGCCTGAACAGCGTCGAAATCTACGATCCTACCACCAACAGCTGGAGTATGGGGCCACCTCTGATTACCGCCAGGCGCGGTTGCGGCCTAGCCGTTTTTCACGGACGCCTCTACGCTGTCGGTGGATCTACTGGCACGCACAGTCTCACCAGTACCGAGGTCTATGACCCATCCGAGCAAGTCTGGGTACCTGGGCCCAGCATGTGCACCCCTAGGGCTAATGTTGCTGTCGCCGTTGTAGGTGACAGGTTGGTATTTTTTTTTCTCTGTTGAGTAAATTTTAATTTACAGAAAGTATACAATTATAAAATAGGTCTATTTTTACGGGGTTTACATGGTTGATATAAGAAGCATATAGGTAATACTCATAAGATAGTATCGATTTTCTTGTGAGGTGTATTTCAGGACTTATATAGACCAATCTAAAAATATAAAATTGCTTTCCAGGCCTTCAACCTTGAATATGAATAATAGATCGATGTTTCCGAAAATACGAATGATATTCTATCCGTCAATCGAAGAACTTTTTATGACAAAACAACGAAGAAACATTGTACAATAAATACAACACCAATGATTTATATCTATACAATGTTTGTTGATCTATTCGGAATATGTCTATAATGGATTATTTTTCCAACAGGAAACTTATTTATATTCGTTCATAAATCAACTCGTTAACTGATTAATAATCAAATTCACAGGAAAAACGTCGTATAGAATGACAATCGTTATCAATGAGGAAATATCGGCACTTTGCAATTTTATCAAAATGCATCTTGTGTGCAAAAGTTCAGGATATCAAAATTGCCAATTCTAGAATAGTCGCAGTACAGCATATCGCACATATTTATTAAGAAATTTCAATGATTGTTACAGACTGTACGCAGTCGGAGGTTTTTCCGGCAAGAACTTCCTGAACTCTATAGAGTATTTGGACGTGCATACTAACGAGTGGACGACGTTCATCCCAAAGACCGATGGCATCAAGACACCCCCAAACCCAGAGTACAGCAACTACTCGGACTCAAGCGCCAATGGCAGCGAGAAGGACATGCCCCAGTCAACGGCGAGTAGCCGACATCTGAGTAAGGCAAACTCTGAGGTTGAATGAGATGCGAAAACGTCAAAATCGTGTTTTCTCCTGCTCTTTTATTTTCTCCCGTCATATAATTTCTCCGTTCTACGCTAGAGAACAAGCGAGAACGTCATTTACGAAAACTGTCGATGATTATTTAAGCACTGGAAGAGAGAAGTACAATTTCAGTATATTATATAGTTGGTCGTTTGTTTTGTCTTGCGCGAACGAATATTTCTACACGAGTATATTTTCGAACTTTTAGCGGTCCTTGATACTTCTGCCGTTTTGCGTATTTGTATTATATACTTCTGCCCATATTTAACGAGGGACACCGTTTAAAAAAGCAATTAATATGAGAATAAAGATTCTATACACGAATGATATGACCGATTTATTTCCTTTCAAAGGAATTGCAAATATCAATTCTAGTACTAAGGACTGAGCAATGTCATACGCGATATATACCTAGACGGTGTGTATCAGATCTTTGATTCTCAAGACTTTTTCCGTCTCCTTTTTAATCCAGGTTTTTGTGATTCTTTTGATATTAATATTGCCTTTACTGGTAAAGGTAGAAGTATAGTTTTATTTATTTATACCGAAAGATTTATTATCAATGGCTTCCATTTTTACAAAGTTTTGCATTATATTTAGTATTCCCTGTACTTTCTCCTCAGCTCTAACTTTTCGTAATTTATGCCAATCAAATTAATAATTATAATCATGCAACTGTGTAACATTGCTCAGTTTGAAGAATTGTTACTTGTATACAACATTGCCGAATTAATCAGAAATTCCTTGTATTGTATAGGATATGGCAAACCACAATTAAAGTGTCGATGTAATAAAACCTACAAGCAGATATTATGCAAATTTCAATATTATCTTGTGCTATTATATCTACGCGTTAAAAATCTTGGGCGAAAATTGACACATACAATAAAATAATACACACTGCTTAATATCCCCTTCCAATTAATTTTTTGCCTAAAATGAAAAATACAGGTGACGTGCGACTACGAAAATTTATACACGACCAAATGAATCTAATAAATACAATACACTGCCAAAAACCAAACGCATTTGTTCCTAAGTAAAATGAACCGCACTATACGATTTTTTGAGAATGAAGTTTTTGTGATTAATCTCAAAGCCGGGTCCAACTGACAACACAACAGTTTTCAAACGTATAAATAAAATTGTCAAAATTCTGTAAAAACGGATTTACAATACGTTTTATGCATTGCAGCCGATCCACTGATCGGCTCTATGTGATTTTAAGGACAGTCAACTATAATGATTGTGCAGAAAGTATCAAGGGCGCTCGATATTAATCTATGCGATTAAAAAGAAATACTATCCAAGATATGATCTATGAAATAATTTGCTACAATTAAGTTTTTTATTTTTCGGAAAATATGTCTGAAAGTATACTGAAGTGCTGTATAATTTTGTCACGGATACAATAGAATTAAATTAAAAACAATTAGACTTGCTGAAAACTATATACAAAAAAAAAATGAATTTCTATAATTTTACACATTTTTCTTGTGAGTGGCTGATGAATTTTCGACGTCGATTGAATTGAATTACAGACAAAATTGTAAAATGTACGAAGATGAATAATTCTCGATCGAACAAAATACGACAAATTGACTATTGTAAAATGTAAAGCAACGCAAGCGTTTATTGACACATAAACGACTCGTCCAAGGCGGCATCATTTTCGCTAGTAGGCAGTAAAAAACAGATGTACAGTATGGTATGAATGTGAAACTGTTTTGTAAAACTAATCTGATTATGAAAAATTATCGTCGAGTCTGCATAATAAAACTATAACTGTTACAGTATAATAATGAAGTCTAATGGTTTTATTAATTTTCCTTTTGTAATATTAACGATACATTTGTAATCGAAAATATAGGGAAAATAAATTCAATACAATCTTATTTTATTATATAATTCTTGAAATATTTTATTCACATAATTGGTATAGATAACACGTTCATTATAGAATAACAAACTATATATAAAACGTTCTTTATACAATAACCGACTTATCCTTATACAGTATACGCTGACCAGATTATGGACACATAACGCCGTTTGTAAAAAAAAATTCAAAAAATGAAAAATAAGAGTATATCATTTGTTCACAAAAGTAGGTGTTTTTCTATACCTTAACTAAATAATTATGTATAATTTGTTCTCTTATATCTTAAAAATGAAACAGCACTCCTTAAACTTCATTCTTCAGAAGCTTCTTGTCAAACAAGAACTCTCCCAAAGGTCCGTGCGAAGCCATCATCTTGCCCAAGGTCGAAATCTTTCCAGCAAGATCTCGCTGGCCCTTGTACTGCTCATCCAGGAAGTCTGCGGTAAGGTAATCTACCAACTGCAAACCAAAAATAAATAAATAAATCGATTATCCAAGGCTATCGAAGAACTTTTAGCTTTAAATTATTTTAGAACCCGACACATACAAATTTCAACAGTCATCGAAACTGTCGAATTGATTGACGCATTTAAATTGCCAACGACCTTATCGACTTGCATTCCTATTTGCTCAAAAGATAAAGAGTCAAAAGCAAAGAAGAAAAAGCGATACTCACGTGATAATCATTGAAAGGAATGTCCTTAGGCGACTCGCAGGTCATGATGATGTCCCGAATGCTGCGGGTGACTTGGGCCTCGAGGTTGAGGGCGTCGGTGAGGGCTTCGACACCGCTGTTCCATTCCTCACGGATGGGCTTGAGCGGGAACTTGAGAAGCTTGCTGACGTCGCTGGTCAACTCACCACGCATCAGCAAGTATTCAATGATCTTGATTGCGTGTTCACGTTCCTCGCTTGCGCTCTCGATGAAGAGTTTGCTGAAACCAGGTCGGTTCACCGAGTCTCGTGCGAAATGTGCGCCCTGAAAAAAAAACCAGTGATTATAAGCAAAATGTTTTGATTTTTTTTTTTATTTTATTTCAATTGAGCAATAACTATATATGATTCTTACCATAGCAAGGTAAGTCATGGAAGCCTCGATTTCAGTTTTAACTTGTGCTTCCAGAATCCTGATGCAAGGGCTGACCATGTCCTTCCATGCTTGTGGAACATCAGCTGGTTTGACGTGGCCTGAAAAATTTTTAAATCATTCATAAGTTGAAATCTTTAGATTGTTTACCTTTTAAAATACAGAACAATGATGAACAATGAGAAATAATCTTTGAAATGCACAAGCATTTCTGTGTTAGTCAGTGATGGTCATTTCAAACACATATATCTGAATAATAGATAATGTTCAATGCTGCCTGTACGTGTTTTTGTAGGCATACAATTTTATCAATAAAAATTTTTACGTGACTATGAGCACACTATGATATGATCAGAAGCAGATATAGATAAGCGCTATATTAGCTTTCAAAAATTTTCTCATTTATTATTTTCAAGACTTTTATCGTTGTCTGATACTGGTCTGATACACGATACGTGCAAAGATAAAAAGTTGTTCAGAGATATCTTTGCAATTTAACTCGTACATTTTTTTATAAAGAATTATTTTAACAAAAAAGCTGAGTAAGCAAAATTAAGGCAAAGTGTGTGCAATGTTTGAAATATTTAATGCATGCGTTGATTCAAATTGTGAGTCAACAAGTGACCATTGGTAGGATGTGCTCTACTCGCTGCCTTATCAAGAAACAGATAATTATAATAAAATCCGGGAAACAAACTTTTAAAACATAACAACCTCGTTTATTCATCAACATGATTTGCGCATTATTCAACTGTGTAAAATAACACAGCTATTGCACGAGTATCAATTGGGATTGCAGAAAGCGTGCCAAATGGAACATTCCTAGAGTTGCTAACCAGCCAATTCATCGACGAATAATATTTCTATTATGACAAGACAGGTTCAAACAGACCTTTGTTCACATCCTATACAGCATAAAACAATTCTGAGAACTGTTTATTAAACTAATTTAATTTTTCCCCATCGATTAGCTAAGTTTCTTGTGACTTTAGTTTTGCAATGGTATTCCTGCATGTGTTATTAGGCTCAAACAAAGAGTGGAAAACTGTTGACTTGAGTAAGAAGTTATTTATGTCACATATCACACATCCTGTTGTGCCTTTAAAAAGTTTCAACTCTAACCTTTGTCAAATGTGCTTTAATGATTAAAATTCTTTGGTTGCAACATGTTTGAAATTAATAAATGCAGAAGAAATGAAAGGTAAACATGCTTATTCATTGTTTACGTCCTAAAGTCCCTACATCAAACATCCAACTCAAATCCATTTGCAGCGAACAAAGACAATCTCTATCTACAAAGAGACCAATCTAAGCGGTGGGAAAACCACGAGCTCCGGTAGTAGCCCATCCTCTATATCAAACGAGCTCTCAACGATGGGACTGGTCAGCAACCTCTAGTTCGAATCAATAGGAATTATAATCGCGCTAGCAGATCTCGGCCAATAATTCTCTATAACGACGTCTGAAAGGACATTATAACAAACTAAAAAGGCCTCCAGCAGCAGTACTTATTATTACAGGCGATGAGCCAAGGTCGCGCGACCGGGGCAGTCGAGTGTCTCTCACGCGCGTTATCGGCTCGGGGCTCCACTTTTCGCGCAGCGGAAAAGTTTCGAGCGTTGCATCATGTGTCAACATTCTCATAATATAGTCTTACAGTTAAATAGGGCACTATAGTAAGCATTATAATTTTTTATAGAGCAGAGAAAATAAAGAAAATATTATGCATCAGGCGTGCATTGAGTATACTCACATTTGAGACTATCTCCATAAGTGCCGACGCACGCGAGGAGGAGCACAAAGACAGCGCTGAACAGCTTCATGACGTAGTCGATAAGTTGTCTCGTCGAAGTGTAGAAAAAGGAGAAAGATAGTTTCAGCTAGTACTGATTATAAGTATGCGCAAAGTTATAAAGTGTCGTTTGAAGGAACGTGCGAGAGCGATCTAGTATGCGAGCTCGACTCGTTACGAAGCAACCTTTATACACACTGGCATAGAAGGCTGGCTTCTAACAACGTCAGGTTTGGGGGTCCGCGCGCGACTCTGCTGATCTCTCGTCGTACTGGCCTGCTACTTGCGACTGGCCGACGTAGATATCCTATTCTGCGGCTATACGTATGCGATAGTCAAATAACGACACTTTGCTCGGCCATTGGCCACTAGAAACTCTGGTATATAAAGACAACGTTCGCGGATCTCTCTCTCTCTCTATCTGCTGTATGTGTGCAACGACGTATGGAGACGTCGTCGTATGCTTACTGCGGCGCGCAGAAAACAATATCACGCAGTTAACTGAGAGGAACTGGTAGCAGGGGGGGGGGAGAGCATACTTCGAACGAAATGAGGGGCGGCACAGGGGAATACCGCTGGAATATTCTGCGCGAGACGCGACGTTGCCAAGTTTGTGTGCGTAGGCTGTTTCTTCGTGGACGAATCGAGATCGCGATTTGAGATTTCGACTGAGGGGAATATTTATATATTTATAAGTATTGTTAAGTAGCCGAAATTAGAATGGAGCACATAGACTTTTTAGTGAGTAATCCTTATCTATTTCTGAAAACGACACGTGCCTATTTTAAGTGCACTAGCTCTTGAAAGCTTAAGGTACATTAGTTTTAGTACATAATAACATATTTTTTACAACGGGTCGATCTAACGATTTGTTTTCAGAGAAAAATATATTGACATTTATTAATGAAAAATCGTTATATTTAGTCGGCGGTAATTATAAACATCAGAGCTGATGAATATGTAAGAATGACGCACTCATGAAAATTATAAAAATATAGCGTGTCCGCAAGCATATTGACCAAAGAGTATAAAGAGCTTTATTATTGCTCTGTGTGTGTAAGTATTTGCGCGTGTATATTGTATGGAAATTCGTGCGGTTTGCGGTGTATATTTTGTTTGGTGCTACTGCGTTTTGTTTTTGTGTGTATATACATATAATTATGATTACAATCCAAAACGTGTCCATGTGTTTTTACAAAAATTAATATTCTTTTTGCAAAAAAAAAACCGTAAACGACAAGTATTTCAACACAGTTGATCGATTATTGAAATAATAAATTACGACAGAAAAAACTCAAGGCATTCACCTGCACTATATACGTATCTCATAAATGCAAAATGCAGAGCGCATATTACATAAAAAAACACTGCCAAGTCAATTATATTGCTCCAATTAGAAACGAGTGGAGCAGTGGGGTACTTTTTCGTAAAACGCAGTCTGATTTTGATTTAAATGATTTTTATTATTTGAGCCTGGATGAATTTTAAATTAATCTTTTTTCCCCTGAATTTACATTTTATCATACGTAATATATAATAAATATATTACAGTTATTTTTTTTTTTTTTTTATTAAAAGTATGCAGACAAATATAATTACAGTTATATTATATGTACATACATGTTGCACTTTTCAAAGTACTTTGTCATTGTTATACCATAATAAATTAAACATATTCTACCAAGTAGCACATCGTTTTCTTAGAAATTTTGATTCTCCCATTACTTTACATGCATAAACAGCTTATTATAAAATTATAAAAATTATGCTATATTCACATTTTACACTATCCGCATAATTGTATAAGAAGGCGTATAAGCTGCAGGCGCTACATTGACGCTAATGGCAATTAGAGCAAATAATAGAACAAACTTCATGATATGTTAATAATAATCTTTTTGAAATTCGTAGACCGAGAGTTGATTTACTAAAAATAATACTTAGAAAAGCTACACGCGTACAAAGCTAATCATATTGAGACTTATTTTTATATTTTCGCAAATTTTGACTAAAATAATCCGAGCTAAAATTGGCTGTATATTGGCGTACGATTCAAGGGCTGCAAGATTATAAAATTACGCGTCTTTTCTTTTATTATTTAAACGCCTATCAAAACTTCAGCAAAATTATAGTTTTCTGGTGATGCGTTCTTATAGCAAGATGAGAATTCTTCAAATTCTACCGCTCTTCTATATTAGCAAACTCAAATAAGCGCATAAAAATACTGGCGTAGCTACATATATGTAGATCAGAGTGAGATAAAATTAATGAAAAATTAATATGCCAATGCATAAATAGTTGCGTGGATTTTCCACCAGGATATTGCCTTTAAATTATAGAAACAATTAAATATACTTATTAAGTATAAATACACTTGCATTAAGAGCACCCGGGATCATAGCAATAAGTAATATGCACATTGCACATAAGAACATCCATACGAACATATTAAAAAAAAAATGGAGAAATTTCAATGCATAGTGTGTAATCATTCCCCACGTGATAATATCATTGCGCGGAAACCGGTTTCTCATTCCGGCCTCTCCATAAACGCCACGTAGGTAGGTGTATCGGTTTTTATTTTTTTTTTCTTGATGCACAATATGTATAAACCGCGATAATAATAAGTCGATAAATTTTTCAATAATCGAACGTTTTTACAATATTCTCTTTACAGCGATTATCTCTCAGCGATTAAGTGGATTTGTGCAGTACGACATCATATACTCACCGGAATCTGCATATATGCATCCTAAATTAGATTTCTGGATTTTATCATCGACCCGGTATTAATTTATAGACGTCAATAAATTCGGAAAATGAATTGTATATTATGATGACCAGTGCGTTAAGCACCACGTCATGCAAAATCATTACAAATTAGTCATACTATTCGGCGCACATCTGGTATTGATACCATATCATAAGTTATAGTCACCGCCCTATCCTAACGCTTTGTGAATAATCAACGCAGTAGGAGATAAAAGCTGCATCGCGTCGTACAGTAAGCTCGTCGCAATAACAATGCAGCTTTGAAAGTACATTGTCATCATTGTCATCGTCATTATTCAATACACGCCGACGTGTTCTTCGAACACGGAATTTGTGCGACATTGAGGGCGTGGTAAAAGTGTCCTTTTAGTCTGCGTGTGTCATTGATCTTGTTGGCCGAATCGGCCTTTCCACGCGTGTATGAATTAAATTTGTAATAATGTTTCGACTTATATACGTCTTATAATTACCGTGTAGAACATGTTTCGTATAAATATAACGGTGGAATGAGCTCTCCTGTTAGCGAATAGTTATATTTAAAAGCGTTATATAAGTTCAGTAGCCTTGTAATAAGTATATATATATATATATATATATATATATATCCTATAGAGCGCTTTTTGCTATTGAAAAAACATTAAATTCAAGTGGTAATGATTTTAACAGCAGTTTATCGATCGAAAAGTTCTAGAAAAATCGGGTCGGAGTATAGTACAGTCACACGTGCAGTTCGTTGATACATATTATACAATCGTTTTGAGTACAGTATAACGCATATGCGTGTGTCTTTACATGACTTATAGATCCACAGCTCTATATTCGCTTGTCGTTATCTCGACATAACATTGATCGACAGCATTTTCCTTCGATTTTCCAATCACATCAGCGCGAGGTCGCTAACTGTTTCATCAGCAAAACCGCTCGTGTAAAAAGCTCTCACGTATATACTGGAAATACCTATTATTTCGAGGAAGAACAGTTTCTTATAAAAAAATTCCAGAAATACGATAAATAAGTCACAATAATAAATCATCAAAAGTATACATTTACAGTAAACAACAGAAAAAATGCCGATAACGATTAAATCGAACCGCTGTGCGCGAGATACCGATCGCACATTCGAAAATCCCGCGTTTCCTCAAACGAAAAAGCCTAAGGAAAATCGCAAGCTCTCCGCGAAACGCTCTCTTTCTCTCTCTTCCTCGAAAGTCATTCGATCTGAAATTTTTAGATCCGCGACGCGTGCGTGTTCTGATTTTCATTTGAAAAAAGTCTCGATCCCCCGATATAACGTTCGAGAGAGTAAAAGAGATATCTGGCAACGTCGCAACGGCGACGCATGCGCCAGTAGGAGCCAGCGGTTGACGACAGTCATCCCCACTTTTCAGCCACGAACAGCCTGAATACGCAGCAGCGGCCGAGTTTCTTCATTGTTTAGCACAGCGTCGAAGCGAGAGTATTCACGCTTTTTGCTAGACACCCAGACCAATTCACCGCCCCAAAGAGGTAAGTTGCTTTTTTTAAACGCGTTCGTGATAGTAGAGTAATAATAAACGTCGCAATTGTCGTCGACGAGCTTTCGAAATCGAAAGAAATACTCGTCGCGAGATTCACAAGTACTTTATACGTCTGCTTTCCGTTTCGGAGCAAAACACGTCTATAGGTATGATATATACCTATACTATGTATTCTCTTCGGGGGGTTGTTTGTCGCGTGTGTAAGAATTGCGCCGTCTTGCATCTTTGTTTTCGTCGCGTCATGAGCAACGCAATAATAACTACGCGCCTCCCTCGAGAGTAGCTGTGAACAGACATGACGAGTCCGCGCGAGAGAGAGAGATAAAACTCGCCAGTAAGTATGTGTTTGTCGTCGCGAGGACTTTGTTCACGCGTTTCCTCGAACTGCTCACATGATTGCAGATAAATAGTTTATCTGCCAGCCTGGAAATTGTAATCTTGATAGAATTGTCGGGCCTCTCTACTGACTGCTTACACGTATGTACTTGTGCTCGAGCTTTGTTCCACTCGTTGAATGATATGTATTCGAGCTGGGTTGTAGTGGCTCTGATAGGTCATTGGTAGTTTGATTGGCGATCGGGCATACTGAGGATCCACTGTTAGCTGGTTGCTCCCTCAAGTTTAGCAAATTTGGAGGATAGGATATTTTCTTGATTCTGCCATTTGGTTTCGTGAGGCTAGTTGTCATATAGTTTCTTCCTGATGAGTAAACTCGCTGATAGTGCAAACTGCTTTTTCTATATGCAGATTTATCATTGAGATCATTTTTAGGATTGATTCTTAGATTTGTGCTAAATTGTGAAATGCTGTGTATTTCACATTGATGTGTCACAAAAATTTTTAAACATTGATTTAATATTTTTTCCAACATTCAATCAACTCTTATCTAAAAACATTGATGACAAGATAACTAACATTAAATATTTCTTTTAATTTTACAGAAAATGTTTCTACTAGGAGTTTTGTGCACTTTGCTCGTAACTGCTTCGGCAGAATACTGCTATAATGATGTTGAGAGTGCATGCAGTCCTAAACTGGCACCCTCACTAACAGGTAACTGATGATTTTTTTATTATGAGTTAGAAAACTATCTATTTTAATCGATGAGTAGAAAATAGAAAGTAATACGTTGATTTTAATGACTCTTCCACAGATGGGCCACAACTACCCAACTGTAATGCAAAGTATGGAGGTATTGATTTAATTCAAACCGACCTTCAAGCTTATGCTAATGGACATATTGAGACAAGCTTTGAGTTCTTGTTGATGTCTACTCACTTTGGTAATTATGAATCCAACCGGGAGGGATTCAAGAGCTTCTACAGGAAATTGTCTGATGATGCTTGGGAGAAATCCATCAATACCATTAAGTACATTACTTCCAGAGGTGGAAGAATGAACTTCAACCAACTCCCACACTTCAAGAAAGTTGTAAGCATATTTTTTAATAACAATACAATATTTTGTTCTAAAAAATCGTTATGGTCATAATAATTAGAAATACTTTTTAACAAAACTAATTTCAATTTGCAGACCAAAGAACGTGTGCTGGATCTCACCGAGCTTCACAGTTTGGCCAAGGCTTTGGACACGACCAAGCAGTTGGCCCAGGAGGCCCTGCGTCTGCACTCCTTGGCCATCAAGCACCAGGACTCCGCTGCGGCCCACTACATCGAAGAGAAGTTCATGGAGCCCCAGACGGAGACCATCCGCACCCTCGCCGGATACGCGCACGACCTCAGGGGTCTGCTCAACAACGACGCACCACTTGCTCTCTTCCTGTTCGACGAGTACCTCCAGAAGGCTCAATAAGTCCTATATATTTCTATTTCCCGGAAAAGAGACCTTTTTGTTATTTAAAGATGATTCCGTTTATACATATATCATATTATTATTATTCTAGTATTAAAGTTAATTGAAGTAAAAGAACAAATGTTGTAAAGAACAAACGTTGTAAAGATTATGTATGTACAGGAAGATAAACGATTTTGGTATACATGGAGTTTTATTAAAAAGAAAAGTTAATTGTGCATATTAACAGTAGATAATTTATTGCCTCATTGTGATATATACTTTGATTTATTACTTCCTACAATAATTGAAATATGTAAATGTTGAGCAGATAAGCAATTTTGGTAGATGGTGAAGATACACGTTTTCAGTCACTTTCATCTTTTTTTGATAATCTTTGTCACGAGAGTAAATTATATGCGTTACAATAGCATCGTTTATCAGCACTGATGGCGAAAAAAAATCATTTTTTACGTTGTACTTTTGAGAAGACGATGTTTTCTTGCATTAAATAAATTCTATTTGATATAAAAACGAAACAGTTTGATTTTGTCTCGTATTATTGCATCTAATTTAGAAACATCTCCGATCATTCTTTTCCAAGAATAAGTACAGTAAAATAAGTCAAGTTGAAGAAATTTCTCAGTTCACGATAAATATTAATGAAATCGTGTTATCTTTGTTATCTTTTATTTTTAAAGCTATACTGTAAATCTTAAAAATTTTCACTTTTCTAATTGCAAAACCATTTTTTATCAGTTCAAAGACGGCGCGGTTATTGCAAATAATTTAATTTTTTGTTAACCGTGTGCACTCGAAGATACAGATTTTATAGCTACCTATAATCGAATATTCATCTGTTTCACATCACATTTCTTATAATTTTGTTTTAACACGTGTAGTAAGTAGTATGACATTTTAAAAAATTTTAATTGTCACCTTATAAGTAAATGGTGTATTTACCTATAATTGCTGAGTGGCACTCAATCGAACAAGCAAAAACGTTACCCACTAAACAAGACGTAATTATGCGTCGAGTCATACCCTAAACCCCCTACCTTCGACCGAACAACAATCGCATTACATGACAATGAGCAATTAAGCTAATTGTCCGACATAGCCCAAATACGGGAGCAATCGAAAAACCGGATCGTAGATGCAAAACACTGCACCTTCCTATTTTCCCAATTTAAAATTCCGCACGTTCGCGCGAAACTTGCGATCTATCGAGAGAGACAACTGCACATCTATTATATTGCCTCCACGTCTGCGGCAATTTTCGCACAGCTATATTATAGCTCAAAGTGCATCAGCTGACGAGTTTCCCGATATTGCGCAGTTTCGACAAATTGAGAGAAGAGGCGAGCCGCTGCTGCCATGTGCGTTTAACATAAACATTAGGAAACTAGCCGGCGACTCGCGAAGGTCAAGTTCGCGTCCATTGTCCAGCAGGAGGAGAAGCAATAGTCAGTTGACAAGGTGCGCTGGAACCAGTCGGACGCACCATCAGTCGATTCTCGCGGCTGCCCTTATTCACGGAGCAGACGGATTTTACATTTTCGGCTTGTCTCGTGTTTGATCATAACGGATTCAATAAGTTTGAATAATATTTAGATCACTGCTGCTGCGTGTACGTTTTGATATCTGTATATTAGCATGGATTACCCGAGGAGATACAACTACGTGAGCAGGCTATCGGTGAGTTTTGATAAGATTTTTTAAGGATCGACTGGTGGATATTTCAGTTATGTTTCGGTATAGGTTTACGTACTTCCGCGCCTGCGAAAAAGAGATCGATCGATCGAGCTCAGGGAGGCTCGCGTGAGCGTGTTTATGTCGATGTGCTGTATACATATACCCGTACGTAATTGTACACTATTGTTGTGAAGCGACGCTGAAAAGATATTAATGACATTCAGGGTTTTCAATTGCTTTTTTTTCTTGCGAACACTACGTTCTTTTAACGAATGACAAAATATTCTTGGAAATAGTCAATTACTTAATTAATTAGTCGTATTATGATAGGCATTTCCTGGATCTCTGTCCATAAACGTTGCATAATGAAGTGCAACTATTTTGTAATCCATGATTCGCCGCGTTTAGAATTTTTTATCTAGTATTGAAGTAGCTATAAATCTAATGCGCGCGCGAAACATTGTCGTTCAGAGAATCCTAAATAGCAACGAAGTAAACGAGAACATTTTCGGTATGATTTACGCAAGACTGCGAATAAAATAATTCAAGCGTTGAGATTTCTTAATTTTCTGGCAGAAAGATTTCATTTTGGCACCTACAGCGCAGCTGTCGACAGTTTTAGAAAAACATTCTTTGCGGGTATTTCATTTTGAATAACGCGATGTAAATTTCCAATGTTTTTATGAAGAAATATTTTTTTTTCTACGTAAATGCCACGGTATTCGGCTATCAGAATTTTATTGATATCTATAGAAGAATAATACTTTATAGCTGTAAATGCAATATTTACGTATTCGCGGTATTCGATAAGTATGTTTGCAGTAAACATCCGGACAAGTCCGTATATGATACCATATAATATTTGTCATTTTTCTTTTGCAAACGTTTAGTTGACTAATAGCGCTAATCATGCATGCATAATTTTTGCTCATTGTTTTTTACGTAACGAGAAACGCTAAAATATCGACCTCTGTTTGACAAAAAATAATCGGGTTCTCGCTAAAATTTTCGGTTGAGCTTCCCTGCATTGATGACTATATGGAAATCAGCTAATCTAATTACGTACATTAGTGTAATTACGATACATGACAAAAAAGTCGGGTTCGTTATTTTAACGTGAGGCCGATCCAAATTAGCGTCGTTATTATATTAACTATCGCAACTACTTGTTAATAATTAAACTCACCACTGAATAACTAAATAGAACCTGAAATTTATTTAATTCTCTGCTATCAAATATAAAGACGGGATCTCGGTAACGAAAAGTTGCGTAATTTCCCCTATTCTCTCCCACAAAAGCTCCGCTCTAAAAAGCCTAGACAACATTCTGCGCTTAGGTATTTCAGCACGAAGCTCCTTTATACGATCCGCGTAAATCACGGTCGAAATTAAGTACAACAAAAGCCCGGTGTCAGTATGCATTTAATTTTCCACACGACAGCCATGTCAATCATTCTAAACTCAAACCCTCCCTCTCGAGCTTGCAACAATAAACCATCACTGCAAGCTCGCGCACTTCCCGCTATTAAACTGATCGACATGCCTCGTTTCTCACTCCCTCTTCTTTTGCCCTCGAATTTCGTAAGAGGCCTCTTAAAAATAAATACATACACCATCGGATACACACACACACACATACTATTGCGGCTTCTTTCGCGCCTCTCGATCGTGACTCAGCCACGCGCGCGCGCGCGAGCGGTGGCGGACAGTTCGATTTTCGCGCACGTTGCAGCCAGATTAGCTCCGACGCCAATATCGCGATGAAGAGCACGTGGAGGGACAGGGACAGAGTGAGACTTCCTCTTTTTATTTTCCGTAATGCTATTATCTCTATGCGATATACAGGTCGAGTGAATAGCAGTTTGAAAGCCGTGTGTTCCAGCTGAGGAGAGCGAGAGACGAGATGACGGACATGGCTGAGGCTGAAGCGGAGAAAGTCAAGGTCTTTAGGGCTGTTCTTTTTTTTTTGTATATCTGTTGGTGAATATAGCTTCTGTGCGTTGCAGGTGTATAGATCGGGATTTGTGGAGTTGTGGTGCTTGGTTTTTGGAGAATTTGTCGTAGGTGTAGGTGCGTGTAAAAAGTGTTTAGCAGTTGGGTTATTTTTAAGCTTTTGCGTAGTTTGTGCGAGGTTGTTGTTTCCTTGGGGTGTGTGTATGTGTGTGTTGTAACGTTTCCTATACGATTCTTTTTGCTTGTGTATTTTAAAATCGTCCTCTTATCATATAGTGCTTGATTTTTTAAAATTTTAAAATAGGTACCTATGTCTAATGATACGTATAGAAATGTATTGTGATATTTACGACTCTTGTTTGACTTCCAAAGCTGCAATTAGTTTTCATTGCGCTCGCAGTATTCGTTTCAATCGATTTTTAAAGTACCGTTAATTGTAGGCCAATTTTAGCTTCTTCCACAATAACTGTGCGATAATCAACGATGACTATACCACAAAATCGTTCAGTTATAATTAGAATTTAATCGAATTACTTTTTTTCGCGAGGCAGCGAAGCCGATTTTCAGTTATAAAATCGGTCTTTTATGTAACGTGTCTGTCGGTAATTAATCAACGTGCAAATGTCTTCTTTCTTTTACTAACACGTTTCAGTTTCATTAAAAAATTGACGGCTTCGCTATCGAAAATTCATGATCGCGCTGAAGTGTCAATTAGTTTGAAAAAACGGATAATTTGTGCGAGCAAATTTAAGCTTTTTTCAGAAAAAAAAAATGTTTAAATATTCATTTATTGTAAAATATTCTCGCATTTGATCAGATGTCTACATGTCGGACTATTCTATTTCTATTCACACATTGTTGTTGTAAATTTTGAATTGGTTTTAGTCTAATAACTGGATATTGTATCGTGCGTAATGCGGTATTTGGGGTAAATGTAATAGGTACTTTTAAATTTATCAGTAAATTAATCATTGTATGTACAAAAATTAGTCTATATATAGTAAAAAGAGTCATCCCCAAAAGTATAATTGAAACCAACAATATTAGCAAACGAAATAAACTAAAGTCAATGCTTGTCTCTCTTAATATAGGATTTTCGCAAACCGCTGCCGGACGGCGAGACGACCGTACAGCGCTTGGTCCACGCGCTTCACACCACTAGGACGGGCTACAAGCGTATGCCTGGCTTCGATCCCAGCATCGACAACGTCGAGTACTACAGGGCCCAACAAACCGTCGACTGTGATGAAGTTTTTCCTCGCATTTACATTGGAGATGGGTAAGCATCCCGATAAATTATAATTGTATTTTTTTTCTTCTAAGCTCGAACTCATTTTCTGAACATCTCGTTTTAGTATTACTGCCAAGAACAAACCGTACCTGCAGAGGATAGGTATTACCCACGTATTGAACGCAGCCGAAGGCAAGAAGTTCGGCATGGTCAACACGGACGCCAACTACTACAAAGACACGACAATAAAGTATCTCGGCTTGCGAATGCTTGACTTGCCGAGCACCGACATCGCCCAGTTTTTCTTCACCGCAGCCGCGTTCATAGAAGACGCAGTACAATCTGGAGGTAAGATAGATCAATCGATTTCTTATATTCACAAAAAATATTTCAGCAAGTACTTATAACAGTATTCTCTTAATAGGTCGAGTCTACGTGCACTGCGTACAGGGAGTGTCGCGCAGCGCGACCTGTGTGATTGCCTATCTGATGATCAAGAAGGGAATGTTGGCCACCGATGCCATCCGTACAGTGCGACTCAGTCGGGACATCCATCCGAACGAAGGCTTCCTCCGTCAGCTGGCGACGCTCGATAATCAATTGCGAAGACAGCGATTGTAAAACGATCTGATCCAAGAGACGTCGAATGATCTTGCTATGCGTCGCCGTTTATTTTATTTACGATGCATGTTGCACTTATTTATTAATTAAGCTTTGTTAACGATTAGTTCGTTGTTGCGAGATCAGGCTTTGTAATCTAGAGATCGAATTTCGCTCATGATTTACATCATGTCGAAGCTTATTCATGATTATTTTCCAATGCTATTTGAATAATTCATTAAAAAGTATTAATACATAAGCTTTATTTTACTATCCCATGTTTTGAAAATACGAGCTTGATTTAAAAGTTATTTTTGTAATAAAAAGATTAATGATTTATTTATGTTTTGTAACTTTGTGAATAATGTGTACAAAAAGAAAGATGAAAGAATAAAGAAATTTGATACACTATTCATTCGAGATTTATCGATTCAACGCAAGTACACTAATATTGTAATAGGGTAACAAAAATCGAGTCAACGACAGGAAATTGATGGAGAAACCATTTATTTTTTTATACATACTTTTGTACCAAAGGCTTACTTCTTAGCTTTCTTATCCTTAGCGACTTTCGTCACGTCATCGGGATTCTCGGCAGCATCCTTGACGCGCTTAGCCCTGATACCGACCAACCTCGCGTCGGCTCTCGCTTTGCGTAGCGTGATGTACGCATTGAATTTCTTTTCGTCCTCGGTGATGACGCGGGCCTTGGCCTTGGCTGGAGCCTGGTGGAGTCCCTGTGGCATGATCTCACCCTTGATCTGGGAGGCGACCTTGCATTCCTCGGGGGTGGCTTCACCCTTCTTGATCTGCAATAATTTTATTAGAATTATTATTTGAGTATAAACATACATTTAAAACCATTTTTCTAAAGTATAAATATGTATCTTATTAATTTGAAACAAGAAAAGCAATCAGACCAGTGTTCTTGAATTTATTGGCTTAAAAAAATTGTATAAAACAAAGGAAAACACTGAAATTAATCACCTCTATTGAGTCAACTTATCAAAAGCTACTATTTTAAATTACCAAAATATTATTCACTGCCTTATCAAACTTGCTCCAAAATTTTAGAACTAACTAATAGAACTTGTGGACAAATTTTGGAGCAGAATAAAAATGTTTATAAATAAAAAATATCTGTACCTTCTTCTCGTTCAATGGGAAGAGGATCAACTTGGCTCTGTATTCCTTGAGCCTCTGAGCATTCTGCTGAAGGGACTCAACGGACTTGTTGCGCCTTCTGGGGTCGACAGCAATACCAATGGTCCTGGCAAATCTCTTGTTCAGACCGCTGGCCTTGAGTTCCTGAAGGGTGAAACCTTTGCCTGCCCTAACTTTAGCATGATAGCGGAATGTGGGGCAGTGTACAACGGGCCTCAGAAGGTTGACAGGCCTAGAGTAACAGTTAATAGATAAATTAATAAAAAGAGTCAACGCAGATGCAAAAAAAGTGAAAGATTTGATAAAAATCAGAGTTAGATTCTTAGTAAAGTTAAAGTGGAAGTCGAATGCAACATACCTTGGGGCGACAGTGCGGGCCTTCTTGACGCGGTTGGTTCTCCTGCGGAATTTGCGGGCTGGCTGGTTGAACCACGTCTTCACAAAGCGCTGCCAGTCTTTGTGGAAGTGCCCGTTAGGGATCATATTATTCCGTTTACCCATTTTTGAGCTGTCACAGAAAGAAATACAGGACTAGATAAATAACTTATTGTAGGTTATGTCGCACTGCCTAAGTTCACGCAGCACGCACTAACAACAGCAAAACTTCGCGATTAATTGTAGCACACTTGAGTTTTAGGAATGTAACAACTAGCACAAATTGACCAATTTTCAATGAAAACTAATGAATTGATCGATATCTCTTTCAACAACACACAAATATGTTATCATAACCTCGCGAGATCACGTCACTTTGAGTCTAGAACAAAGTCAATATTTCCGATTGAAAGCCAAAAATATCAATCGGTTATGAAAACGCAATAGCTAAACAACGATATTTCATCGTTTCGCGATTAAAATCATCGCGATGACAATGATTTTTAAAGATCCGATTTTAGAAAAGCCTCCTTACCAGCTTCTCTTAGCCTCGCTAACCGGAAAAAGAGCGTTCACCGACGACACGAAACGCAGACACTGCTCCAGTAGAGAACCACGTGACTCAAATCACGCCTATTTGAATTTGCAGGACTAATGTTCCCGCTTCGCGCACTGGCCGCCTTCAAGGCGCATATCCTTCATTGATATCGCTGCTACTAACTTTCTGATTAACAATTATTATTAATCATAAACGTATTTCTTTTATTTTTCAAATCATAATTTATAAAATGATGACTCATATTAGTAAAGCAATTATTATATTCAAAGATACACAAATATAAAATATTCGATTTATCAAAGAACAACGGTTAAGTACGTATGAGTAAATGTAACAATGGGTTAATAATATAATATTACCTATCCTTTTATCTGCGTGTGCAACAGAAGGTAACAATGTTTTCAAACACGACTTGACTAGATCAGTATAAGTAAAACACATATCGAGAGCATGTCTGTCTGCTGTTTCTACACCTACTCTCCTGTACTCGTTTAACAACAAATATTTTACATTGTTAAGAAAGTGATTATTCACTTCGACAATGAAGTACAACATTTTATCCAGTTTCAAATACCCTTTAAGAAACAAGCATATTCAGAAATGCATTTTTTCGAGATACGCATCGACCGGCTTAGGCCTCTGGGTGAGGTTATGTTTTTAAAAACAAATGGCCAAATACCGCTTTGTCCTTATCGACTCATTATGTCTCTAAAGAATATTTTTCTAAAAAAAAATGCACCCTTTTCTTCCACAGAATGAAACTCTCGCAACTGAACATAAACATGAAATTGAAAAATATTGGAAAGACAAAATTCATAAGACTGATGGATCATCTGATAGCAAAGAGAAATATTATGTATTATCCATGTTTCCTTATCCCTCAGGATCGCTTCACATGGGCCATGTTCGTGTCTATACCATAAGTGATTCAGTTGCGCGATTTCACAGAATGAACGGTGATATATTTTTCTTTGTGATATCACTTTATTTAAAATATTATGTGAATACATAATTTGCATTCATACAGGTAAAAATGTAATTCACCCAATGGGATGGGATGCATTTGGATTACCAGCAGAGAATGCTGCTAGGGAAAGACAAGTGGATCCTGCAAAATGGACCCAACTAAATATTGAAAACATGCGTGAACAGCTATTAAGATTAGGTTGCACCTTTGATACTCATAGAGAATTTGCTACTTGCGATCCCGAATACTATAGGTGGACTCAAGAACTGTTTCTGAAACTATATGAAAATGGTTTACTCTACCAGAAAGAGACGTATGTCAATTGGGATCCAATAGATCAAACAGTACTCGCTGATGAGCAAGTCGATGAAAATAATAGATCCTGGAGATCTGGTGCTGTTGTTGAGAAGCGGTTACTTAGGCAATGGTTTGTTAAAACTACAGTATTTGCAGAGTAAGTATATAGTCAAGCAGTTCAGGTAAAATTAAAAAAGTTTTTATCACATAACATTTATTTATTATAGATCGCTACTGGAAGGTTTGAAAGATAGAACTTTAAAAGAATGGAGGGACATTATTAAAATCCAGGAACACTGGATTGGACAATGTACAGGAACAAATTTTGATTTCCAATTAATCTCCAATGTTCCTGGATATCCAAAATCTGTTAGTTTGTGGACTGATAAACCTGAATATATTGAGAATGCTAAATTTTTAGCAATATCTAGCAATAGTCTTCTTGCTAAGGTTGAAAAAACTGAATCTCAAAATTCTATAAGGAAGTTGAATGCAAAAGTTGTAAACCCATTCACAAACGAGGAATTGCCAATATATGTTACTGATAAAGGTAATATCTGAATTGCTATTTCACAAAATTATTTTGAAGTTGTATTCGCAATATTCTATTTTACAGAAACTCTTCAATACCCTGATTTTAGAGATGATTATATTGGTATTCCATGTATGTCTGAAGCTGATATTGAATTTTGTAAATCTGCTGGTATTGGCTATGAGGCAGGGCCAGTTTATTCAGCTGAAGAATTAGAAGAAAAACGTTCTGATATCCTTAGAATAGCTAAGGAACGAAACATTGGTGGATACTTGGTCAGTTCAAAGTTAAGAGATTGGCTGATATCCAGACAGAGGTATTGGGGTACACCAATACCAATAGTTCACTGTGATAAATGTGGTGCTCAACCTGTACCCAGAGATGAGCTCCCTATTAAACTTCCAGAATTGGATAGATCATCAGAAAATAAAAATTTGACTTTAAAAGATGCCAATGAATGGCTAAAAACCTCTTGTCCAACGTGTAAAGGACCAGCTACTAGAGAAACCGATACTATGGATACATTTGTTGACAGTTCTTGGTACTTTATGAGGTACATTGATCCGAAAAATAAGAAGGAAATGTTCTCCAAAGAAGAGGCCTTAAAATCCCTACCAGTAGATCTTTACATTGGAGGAAAAGAACATGGTAGGAACGGTTTTTAATTTTTTGATATGAAATGAAAATCACGGTAAATTAATTAGTACTCAAAACATTTCAGCGTCACTTCATCTCTACTATGCACGCTTTGTGAATCACTTTTTGCACCATCTCGGACTCGTCCCTACTAGAGAGCCATTCCGGCAACTACTAGTGCAAGGCATGGTCATGGGCCAGTCCCATTCAACAAAAGAAGGAAGGTATCTTCGACCAAGCGAGGTCGTGCTTACAGACGATGGTTACGTAGAGAAGGAGACTCATCTTCCTGTTGTAACAAACTGGGAGAAAATGTCTAAATCCAAGTATAACGGTGTCGATCCATCAGAAATGTTTTCAGAGTACAGTACCGACACTATCAGGCTACTCATTCTGGGCGATGTGGCTCCGACTTCGCACAGAAATTGGTCCCAAGACAGTAAGCATAATTCATAAGTTATACATTGAAAATCTGAAAGATTACTAAGTTTTCGTAATCTGTTACAGCCTTCCCCGGAATCATAAACTGGCAACGACGGCTGTGGCAGACGATCAGCGAGTTCATCACAGCCAGGAAGGAACTCACCCCAGAAGACCTCAAGATCCACCCAAGCGACGAAAAATTCGTGAAAGAGGACGACTACATGTTTGACAGTCGAAACTATTACGTCCACGGCGTAACGTTCAATATAACAGGTGCCCAGCAACTAAGCGTTGCCATCTCCAAAATGCAAGGTCTGACAAATAGCATCAGGAAGTCGTCGAAGCTTTGCGTTGCCCGGAGTCGCGAATACGAAAGAGCTTTAGCTGTGCAAATTATAATGTTAGCACCTCTGGCACCCCATTTTGCTTCGGAGTTATGGGCTGGATTCTGCTCGGCTCCGCATAGACTGAGTAACGACGAAGAATTGCAATGGGACAAGGATGTACTGGAGCAGAGATGGCCTGTGGTGGATTCGAAGTATAAGCTGAAGGTTCGCGTTCGGGTGAGTGAAATAGGAATAACATATTTTTTCTTTTTATTTAAAGAAATTAAGTTACAGCTCTTTCGCGTTATTTACAGGTGAACAGCAAAGATTTCACAACTCTGCGAATCCCGCGTGGACAACTGGACGTAATGACGGACAATGATATTCTGGAAGTGGTCATGAAGGATCCCAAGTTCAAGAAGCATATCCAAGGCAGAAAAATCACCAAGTTCACTTTTCGGTCAGAGATAGGCTGTGGAGCAAACGTTTCGATCAATACAAAGAAAGAAGTTGTTGAAAATATTTCGCAGGAAAAAGCGATTTAGTGATGTATAGTTATTTATTTAATGTTAATTTTTAAAAACTAGCTCTAAGTTGTACAGTTGTAAATAAATCTAATATTTGTTTATGAATAGGATTTATTATACTCACTCTACTTGTGTTTCACCAGCATAGCCATTGTGAGGAAAAGACTTGATGTATTTGATATATTCCTCGGGAATACCGTGATCTTGTGCTCCAGTTAGTATGGTGTTACTGAAAGCAATATTCATCTGTGTAATAATTTTTAACGATGATAAATCAAAAAGTACTTCTATAGCTTACAAATAGACAAAGGAAGGTTGCCTTTCGGTTGGCAATTGATTTGGTTCAATATACTTCTCTGGAACCTTACATTGTTGATAAACTTTACAATTGATAATCTCTCCAGTGCTAGTTTCAATATCAACAGTTTTTGAAAAATATATGTTATCGTTAACTCCTTCTTGTTCGTCCAGTGCAGCTGAACTGCTTGTATCAATTTCCCAAACTACTCCCCAAACCTCGCAGCCTGGAGTAGGAACAATCGTCGCAACGCATCCTTCCCACCGTTTTGTAAAGAGGTTGAAATCAAGTCGATGGTCCTATTTCGTCAATTAATTTTAGACTCATCATGATCAAAAGTAATAGTAAAAGTAAAAAAATATCGCCTTTTACCTTCAATTTTCCAATATATTTTTGAACAGCTGTAGGATTTTTATAGTGAATTCTCTTAGCAAGCATATTGCTACCATAGGCAAAGTATAAAAATGTTTCCGACATTTTGTACTTGTTTGTCACTTAAAGAAGATACTTATGCTTCTCTAAAACACGTCTGGTCGATTCCGACACCGAACTACTTGTGCAGTATTTAAAAGAGAAATCAGCCGTGCAGCATTATAATTCAATACCTACTATGGAAAATCCTTATTGAAATTCTAAAATTAGTAATGTGACTTTCGTAACGTCGTTTTGAGACCAAGGCTAACTACCTATAATCAACAATTAGCGTGTTTAACGCTCGATTTAAAGATTTTAACTTTTTCAATGAAACGATTATAATTGATTCAACATTTATCGTGGTTTTTGACGAAATTATAATATGGAACAATGATAAAAAAAAACGTCTTTCGCTGTGATGATACGTCGACAGTGGGTGATTATCTTCTCACTCCAGCAACCGCATGATAACATGAATATAAAACAAATAATTAGAAATTGAGACAACACTGATGATAATTAAAGTTACGTAAGAGAACCGGTTAATTGTAATAACCGAAATGACGATTAAATTTAGCGTGAAAGAGAACATACAAATACTTTTAAACAATTGGCACTTTATTGTAAATCACATTATGCTAATTTCATTAATTAATACAAGTAGTCTCCATTGTCTTAGTTGGCAGTAAAAAAGTTGAAGTTTTCATTCTGGTTTTCCATGCTGTGAAAAAAATATTATAAAATCCAAGTTGATGACTTGCATGAATCATAAAGATTACTGGTTAGTTTAATAAACACCATGCTTACCAGTTCTACTTTACCCGTATAACCATTGTGTTTAAAAGATTCAAGGAATCTTATGTATTCTTCTGGAATGTGAAATTCTTTTGCTCCTTGTATTATAGTGTTTCTAAAAAACAATTATTATGAAGCACAAATTATCAATGATTTTGATTTAAATTAAAAAATAGCTTACAAATATACAAAAGATGGTTGTCTTTCAGGCGGTAGCTCACTTGGTGGCACATATTTGTCTGGCAATACACATTCCTGATATGTTCTACATGCAATAGTTTCTCCTACAGGGGTTGTTACATTCACATCCTTAGCAAAATATATATTTTGATGCACTCCTTCCTGATTATCTAAATGGGCCAGGTCTTCCATATCAATTTCCCAAATAACTCCCCAAACTTCAGATTTTACATCAGGGACAATAGTCGAGGAACATCCTTTCCAATTTTTGGAATAGTGCATAAAATCAAGACGATGATCCTGTATAAATTTAGTCATTAGATATCAGAATATTTTTTATAAACTTATTGATTCAAATATATAATAAAAGTAAACCTTGAGTTTGCCAATATATCTTTGGACTGCAGTAGGATTATTTATGTGAATTCTTTGACTCAGTAGATTGCTGCCATAAGCAAAGTAAAAAAAAGTACGAGACATGTTCTTTGGCGATTCATTAGAACTTGATACCTGGAAATAATAAAAGTGTATGATAAATATACAAATTTAATAGAAAAAAATGGTTATAAAATTATTACTTGGCAAAATATCACAATCAATAGAATACAAATAATACATTTTTGTTTCATTTTTACTTGATTAATTTTAAAAAAGTCTTGTCTTGTCTTGTCTTTGTGGTTAGTGGCGCCACTAAGTGTACGGCCATCAACAGACGGTATGAGTAGTCGGCAGCTAGGCTGCCCTTCGGAATTTTTTGGTTGTACGTGCTGGTCGAGCGAAACCCCATCAGCTGCTTACTGACGCCTCAGGCATTTTCGGCAGCTGTTAATGGGCGCATACGTCCTGCAACAAGCACAACCCCGCAGTCGGGGAACTTATCCCGACGAAAACCCAAGGAAATTCACCCCCGAAAAAATCCTCGAGTCTCGCCGGGATTCGAACCCACACGACCGCTTGAGCACCTTGTCTTGGCAGGCAAGCGTCTTACCCACTGAGCCAAGGTGGGCTCTTTTAAAAAAGTATTACGCATTTTTTTTGTTTTTATTTGAAAAATAATCTTATGTAATACTATATTTATACCAAAAACAATTGAGTTTGATATTGTAGAGTATCAGAACATACTTTATTTTTGTTTTAAATTCTTAAAAAAAACTCAAGCTGCATATAATACAGGGCAAAATTATATATTAATAATATTTTGATATTGTATATTATATGTATTAATTAAGCGAGTTAGATATACAAAAATTTAATAATAGAGGTTATAAACATTTAAGTCTAGAATGTATAATCTTTTTTTACTAAAATAGCACGAAATTTATAATAATTTATCACGTACACCCGACGTACGCATATTTTAGTTACATATTCGGTATGGAAAACAAATTATCACCTACGCAAACGTTCTAAAATCCTCCTGTCATAGCATATAGGTATCCATCTAGAAAACTTCTACGAAAAAAAAACTATTCATTGCCTACACTGCAATGCTGCAATTTTTACATCTAAGCCCAATAAAGCACAAATTGTCCCTATAATCGACTAATCATTGTCGTTGTCATAAAAAAACAAACATCCTAAGAAAAGCCACACGACGCGTTAAAAAGTCCACAACAACGCGACTCCCACCCGCAAGGGCCGCGAGAACAACAACAAACGCGCCACCACGATTTTCACGTGGTCGGCGTCCTGTCTACCTGTCTTGACTTGACGTCTTGTCCTCTCCCCGCCAGAGTTGCGTGCGCATCTCCCAACAGCTGTTTCCCGGCCAATGGGCTGCATCGCGCAGTGTCTCAACGAAATTACCCGCGAAAAGGTGCCGTCATGTAAAAATGGAGACCCTTGTCGTTGTTATTGCGATGATCGCCCGTTGAAGTTTCAACGTTTTTTTTTTTGAAGAGTGCAGCTCTCCAGTGCAACGGGGGATCTGTACAACGCGAGGACAAAGAGGATGATGGCCTTGGAGGCACTATTACCCTCGGAAGTTGCGCGTTTGGTTTACGGTGAGTTTTGTAAAATTTATTTACATATTGCGACGCACCGTGGCTTTGGGAAAATGCTAACCTCCCCATTTTCGCGTGATTTTCCGTTGGGGTAGTATTTATTCCGGATTTGGTTGGTGATGCGTAAGAAAAGTTATTTGTTAAGTCGTCATGTGCAGGGTTCGATGACGTTCCTTTGTTCTGTTCGGGAAAGAATTCGGCTGTGAAAGTTCTCGGAATGTAATTCGAGCTTGATAATGTTTGTGTGTACGTGTTAGATGCAATGATCACTTGCAAGCTCGTGAGATTCTATTTGCACTTTAATTGTTAATTTGAGATTTATGGCAATCTGATAGTTAACGTAAAAATTGACTTTGATAATCAAAGTTGAAAACTTGTAATTTTTTTTGCAACTTCTTCTCTGAACTGTTTTAAGTTGAACAAGTATTCTTGTACTTTAGACACGATGAATAACTTGATCTTTTATTTTTCATGCAGGTTATCTTCTTGACGAGAGATGTACAGAGACAGCACAATCATTGCTTAATGAGTCTACGAATTTGGTCGAATGTCGTAGTGTTTTATTCCATGGTAAAACATTCACAACTCGTGTTGGTGGACATACTCTAAAAAATATATTAGATAATTTTTGTGCTGTCAACTCTATTGGTGAGCTTATTTTATGACATTCAATTTAAAGTGCTTATGGTATATTTTTAACACATTTTTATGATTCCAGTGCAAGATAAAATTAGTAAACTTGATGATTTAGATGAACTAAATCATTGTTACGATTTGGTGGATACGATTAAATTTCTCTTAGAAGATTACAGGAAACAAACAACTGTTGTTAAAGTTGATACTTCTACGCAGGTATTGAATATTCACTATTTATATTGTTCCGTATACCTAGTGTGAATATTGTAATACCTAATGAATGTTTATTTTATTTTTTAGGTTACACCAACAAAACCAAGTGAATCACCTGAAAAATTACAAAAAACGTGTTCATGTCTCCGAACTATAAATGAAGAGGGACCTACAAAAAGAGTAATACAAAGGTGTGATAAAGAAGCTCAAACAGAAACTCCATGTATGTGATATTTTTTGTATACTAAAATCTAAAATTTGTATAGTATATTTTAAATGGAGATTTGAAAATTTTATTAAATCTTTTTAGTTCACGAACCTACTGCAGTGGAAGCTACTCTATTGCAAAATTTACCTGGTTATATAGGTCATTCAGAAAATGGAAAATGTCAAACCAAAAGGACAAAAAATGAAACTCAGAAAGTTAATTTACATGAAAAACAGAATGAAGAGATCAGTCCCAAAAGTTCTAAACAATATGTAAATTCTGAAGTTCAGACTTCTATAACACAAAAATGCGAGAGGTTTGATAAAAATGTTATGACTGACATTGTAGTAAAATCACTCAACAACTGTGTAGACACTGAAGTACAAACTTCTGAAATTGGATCTCCTGATTCAGGAGTACCACCTAGCAGTATTGAACTTTTAGGTGTAAGTACAATACATTATTCATATGGTAACAAAACTTGTTATAAAATACATAATTTAACAATTGGTTTTAGAACATAACGTTAGAGCTGTTAAATCGTACAGATGTACAAGAAAGAATAGCTGAAAATATCAACAGGGTACTTGAATCCAAAAAATCTATATATTTTGCTAATGAACCTACTGAAGGTACCAAAGAAGCGTCAAGTAAATCATTTGTAGCAGAATTCAATAAGAGTGTGCAAACAGCACTTAATAAGACTGAAAATGATCCAGACATTCTCGATTTACTTAATGAATACATCCAACCTCGGGATGAAATTATGAGTACTGAAGATGAAGCAGATATGGAAGTAGATGAGTGAGTACATTTATAATACAAAATGTAGTTTATTAGACACGTATGTATATATATTAATAATTTTGATTTAACAGAGTAGATGGATTTCAAGAAAATATGGATTTAGATTTTGGAAATACTATATCGAATCTTAAGAATAATAAAAAGACAGTATTAGCCGAAAATGGACAAAGTCCAGCTAAAATTATAAGAGAACAAAATCTTTGTGATGGAACATACAATACTCCAAGTGCAGAAAACAATCCAACACAAGTTGAATTTGTTCCAACTCATAGTACAAAGAGTATTGTAAATGAAGTATTACTGGAAAATAGACAAAGTCAAACTAAAATTTTAAAAGAACCCAATAATCTCAATACTAGTAATGGGACATATATTACCCAGAATGCAGAAAAAAACGCAAGAGAACAAAATGTTGGCAATAGAAATATAATAACAGCGTCACAAGTCGAGTATTATCTAACCCATAGTACAAAGTGTATCGCTGATCAAGCAGTAGTTGAAGGTCCTAGCAATACTCAAAATAATTCAGAGACGATTGCTTCAAGTTCTTTGAGTTCTGGAGAATCACAAGCATTACAACAAAAACCTGTGCCTACATCGGATAATTTTATTACACATAACAATACAATGACATCGACACCTCTTAAAACTTGTACAGCTGTTCAAGGTTTTGACCCATGTGGTTGGTTTTCCACTGAAGCTTTGCTAACACCAGACACTGATTATTATAAGGATAGTGCTTTACTCTTTAAAAGTAATGCTTTCAAAATATATAAATAAATATCAGTTAAGATTTTTCATAATAATATGCTAATCATAAATGTATTTTCTGTACAGATCCATATACTGCTTGTGAAACAGTTGTAACTACTACAACACTCATTTCGCCCATCGCATCTAAAGGTATTTAAACGAACTGTTTAATTTATTTATAATACTCTCGAAGAAATTGCAAATTTGTATATATTTTGCAGATACAATCAATATTGCAGAAAAAGTGACAGCAATAAATTGTTCTACAGCCAATGCATTAAAAAGTAAAAATTAAATAGATAAAAGCTAAATCAACTATCAACTATTATTGTACATACTGACAAGACATTTTTTTTTTTAGATAGAACGTTAAATACACCAGATGTTACTTTCCCACCAAAAAGTAATTTTTCAAGCATTGCAAATCCAGTATTTCCTATTAGCTTGTCCTTAAGTAGAAATTCAAATATTCAGATAAATTCTGAAGTAAAAAATGGCTTGCCTAGTTTACATTCTACGCAAAAAGTTAATGTAATTGCAGATAATAATAATTCGTCATCTTTATCAAATGAAAAACTATTTGGTTCAGAATCAATTATGTTATATGGTATGGAAAATACAACTACTATACCAGCGCTCGTAAGAGTACCGGAAATTGAAGTTGAAGATTCAATGACACTTACTGGCACTGGACTCTCACCATTCATAAAAATAAATAAAAAATCAAAGGATACAAAACCAGAAAAAAGTGACACAGTTACTAATGATGCCATTTTAAATGGGTCACCTAATGAACCTCATATTGCTGATACTCAAGAAAATCAAGAAGTTTCAGAGAATATACTAAAAAGAAATACTTGGTATGTTAAGATTTAAATATTTTTTTATCCATGAAATAGGAATTATTTTTTATTAATTTGTTGGCTCTTTTTTTCAGTACTACTGAAGTAATAACAAAGAGCACTCCTAAAATATTAAAAGAAAACCAATCAAATAACAATCGGTTAAGTCTGTCAACTCCAAAGAAACCAAGCAGTCATGTACGAGCCCTTCATTTCGAAACGCCGGTCCCTCGGTCTAAGTCGGAAAGTAAAGCGAATGAAAAAACTGGCCGATCACCTGAATCGATCATGAAAGAGCTCAAAAATGCCTGCAAATCATCTTTGTTTCAATCTCCCGAAATTACAAATGTAGAAATAATCGAACAAAAGGATTTGCCTTCAGGAAACGGTAAATAAGAAATAAATTAGCTTTGCTTTATATATTGTTATAATTTACTTGCAGTATAATATTAAACTTTATTAATGATATTGCAGATGGTAAAAGCGTCGATCTAAAAAATTTGAAGGACGAAAAAATTGTTAACCATAATAAAGCAATAAAGCAAGCTGTTGCTTTAAATAAAAATGGGTCTTGTAAACCTGCTGCTATAAAGGTAGAAGGTATAAAGAAAAAAAGTTGGGATGAAGATCTTAGAACAATGGTGAGTCAACCTACAGTGCCAGAACCTTCCAAAAAATCTAAGAAGAAGAAGACGTCAAAAGACTGCGAAAAAAGCAATGATAAAAGCGATTGTAAAAAATCGGAAGAACAAGACAAATCAAAGTCTAAGAAATCGAAAAACAGAGACAAATCGACGCCTAAAAAATCTATAAAGAGTGATAAGAAAACTCCTAAAAAATCTAAGAAGAGTGATAAGAAAACACCTAAGAAATCTAAGAAGAACAATGGATCAGAAGCATCTGGCGATGAAAAAAAAGTGAGCAGCAAAGAAACAAAAATTGATATCAAAAAGTCTGAAGAAATTCATGCGCTTCCAAATAATTTAGAAGACGTGCCTGTAGTTCCAAATAGTTTGGAAGAAATACCTTTAGTTTCAAATAGTCCAGAAATAACGTCTGTAGTTCCAAATAGTCAAGAAATAACTTCTGTAATTCCAAATAGTACAGAAGAAACACCTATAGTTCCAAATAGTTTAGAAGAATTGCCTGTAATTACAAATAGTTCGGAAGAAATGCCTCTACTTCCTAATAGCTCAGAAGTAACGCCTCTTATTCCGAATAGTCCAAAAGATGAAATTTCTAAAACTATAAATGATGGGATACTTTCTAATAGCTCACTCGAAGCATTATTATCTAACAGCATTAACGATGACAATGTTATCGGCACAACAGACGTAATGAAGCTAGCTGCTCAGGAGATTGACAACCTAGGTAAATTCAGTCATAACGAATCTGTGAGCAGTATCGTTGCCGATACTAACTATGACATCGTAGAAAAGATGCAACACGACGAGGAGCTCATGAATGCGGCATTTGGGAATATGACTGAAAATGCGTCGTCAAACTTCTTTACGAAAAAAGAAATAGAATCCAATGATAATGAAAAAGTAAAGGTATGGAGTAATTGATGTAAAAATCTAAAACTTGTATTATAGCATACAATTATTAATTTAATAATTCTTTTCTCTATTTTCTTAATAGCCGGAAGATGTAAAGAACTTTGTAGACTATAAAAAGTTGGATACTCAACTAAACATCCAAGAACTTAATGTCACTCCACCATTTACCAACAACAGTATAATAACCATCAGTAGCGGTAGTAGCCAAAAAGCTGAGGTGATTTACGATAGGGTAAGCAAGATTGAACGCGGCCGAATCGTCCAAAAGAAATACGCCCGCCTTCACACTCTCGACACAAAAATCGCGTCCAAGTCCAGTCTAAACAGTTTTACAATGGAAACAAAGTCTCCGCACAAAGATGAGGAGACGACATCACTTCATGTACCGCCTACCCCGAGAGTTTTGAGTCCTGGAAATAGCTGTAGTTTTCTGTCAATGCCGGCATCTAAGCTAGGAGATGAGTCGCGTAAAATCAGATGCTGTGTCACGACGCCAGTCGAATGCCCGCCTACTCCTGAGATAGTTCCAACCCCGCCCAAAATTCAGGACGAGAATACAGCTGAAAATCTCAAGGTAAAAATTCTATAAAATAATTTCACTTCGAATTTATAGACAGAATGTCAGTGTAAATACTGATAATTTACATTTTTTTTCATGCATTTATATGTATCTCTACTTTTTCAAGAATGTACAGAAAACTGGCACGTCATCATATTTTCAACCAACATTTAAAGCCTTGAAAAATTCAGAAATCACGCAATTTGAAGTCATTAAAGAAAATCTAAAAGGTTCCACGCAAAAGACTCAGTCTGAATCTGAAAAGACAATTAATGGTGCTCCAAAAGATCAAAGTAAATTTGAAAATTCATTAAATGGTAATTTGAAACCATTAAGCGAAGTAGGAGCTATACCGAGACACCAACAGCATACTAGATCGTCTTCTAGTTATTCTTCGGCAACATGCAGTTCCTGTTCTTCATCAATAGAAAGCTATAATAATAATAACAACGATGATGAAGATAATGAAAATGACAACAATGGTCCAGGTAAAACACAAAAATGAAATTATTATGAAAACAATCAAATCGATAAAATTGAATTCTATAATACTTTGTACAATACTAATGGAAAAACAATTTTATTACTTGTAACTGATAAGGAACTGATATGTAATCTTATATTCCGATCTTTGATCAAGTAATTAGAAGAAGTTAGATTTATCGATCATATTTATTGTCATTTTTTTCAGATCCTCCTTCAGACCATATTCCAATGAATATTGATGAATCAAAAACTAGAATTGAAAATTCTCCTGCAAAGCTTTTTTCTATTCAAAAAACTGATCAAGAATTAGCTGAAACCATAAAAGAAACTCCAGCAAAAGATGAGAACGTCTATCCCGAAACGGGCATTGTTGACACTCCTAACGTTTCAAAACCAGCTGAAAATCCTACCAATCTAAATGCTAAGATATCTCAGATGATGATCATGAAAGAGAAAGAGCAGATGGAAAAGCAACAGCTAACAGACAAGTCAAAGCCAAAGATAATTAGTGTTGAACATGTATTGCCACGAATCATTACGAAACCGCCTTCTCAGTTTATCAAAGCTCTACCTCTAAGCATACAGAGACAGGCCCATGAAATACAGAATGAGTCTCTGAACAGAAATCCACAGTTTCAAGGTGTAAAAATTGAAAAAACTCAGGAAGAAGTGGCTCAAGCAGTCGAGAGCATTACGATGATGTCAAATTTTAAATTTAATAAAAGTTTAGAAAAAAGCGCGGGAAGCATTACACTTAGTCCTATTGACAAACCTAATCTAGACAACACTCCAAATAAGATAGAGCTTGTAAAAGCCATACAGAGCATCACAGATGGTGAAATTAGTTCGCCAGTATATAGTCCAATCAAAAAAGTTGTTTCTGACGATAATGAAGAAACATGCTCTATCCAAAGCAACAATAGCAAGTTTGAGCACTGCACAAGTAGTGATCACTCGCAAGACTCTTTTATTAGTGAACCTGAACAGGAAGTGTCCCATAGCCCTATAAACTTGAGCAACCTTAATGCAACCGGCTTAGAAATACATATGGTTTTTGATGATACTAACTATACTCGAAAACGCCGAAGAACAAAAATCAGTGACGAAGAATTGGTAAAAGAATATTGCCTAGACCATGGGCATGTATTGCATTATAAGAAATTGCTACCAACTTCGTGTGAATTTATATATATTCAAAGGCCGCTATACACAAGAAAAAGGAAAGAACCACCAGCAAAGACACAATTTGAATATATCAAAACTGATTCTCAAGAATCTACATCAACGACGAGTTCCGCGGTATTTTCAGGCGTATCTCATAATGAAAAAGGTATTGCCGTTTTGCTTTTGTTTGAAATTAAAAATTTAAATTTTTATTTCATAGCTAATTAAATGATTTTTTCCAGATGAAGAAAAACGAAATATTAAACGCAAAAGAACAATAGAGCTAGAACAAAGAACTGTTCAGAGTAAGAGAATAAAGGATTTTAATTTTAGTAAATTTTTTTAAGACAAGGATATACAGATGTGACGATATCATTCAAAGAAGGTGCTTCTGGTCAGATTTACTAGTTTTATTGTTTACTAGTCAGATCTCATATAACATAAGATTGTTTTTTATTTTTTAATTTTTTTTTTTATCTAGCTGTTATTTGAACAAACCGGCAGATGCATGAATAAAAAATGGTTGTAAACTAGAACATTGCATAATAATAAGGAAAATTTTATTTAGGAATATTATTAATGATATTATATTATTACGTCTAGCGTTATGTATAAACATGAATTCTAAAAGAACATTTTTTGGTAGAATGCAGATTGTGCCAGTTGAATAGTTTTAGGGAAAAAACCAAGCATTTTAGTAAAATTTTAAAAATGGCAATAAATAACTAGACTATAAAATGCATGCATAAGATCTAATGCGCATACACGCCATTAATATGACGATGTCATCCTAACTGTAGAAATACGTTTACGGTCACGTTTTTTTTTTTGTTGAAAAAAAAACTTCAAATCTGCTTATTTGGACATTTTTTTAGTTAGATTTCATTATTTTTAGTATACTATTAAAAGCGTTCTTAAAGCATACGTTTGTCAGTTGATTTCTTGCTTTAGTGAACCAATTTATTGAGTAATTTATTAATACTAAATAAGAAATGTACATAACTGTAATAAAGTTTGTATTTTTTTACATTTCATATAAAAATGTTAACAAAAAAGTAAAAATGATTCTAATTGAAGAACCCTGAAACATCTCCTAAAAACATTTTTGTACTTCAGTATATCAAGCTGCAATTTAAGATACAGGTAGGGAGAGCAGGGCACTTCCATATGTGGTGTTCTGAACATTGATTAGAATGAACATGTTTTTATATTTTTGATGAAAAAAAAAGGAAAGTTAGTTGTTTAGAAGTTTATATAACCAATATTTCTTACTTTAATAAAAGCACAGTTTTTTTTAGAGCACAGAATATATTTTTTAGAAAAATGGAAATTTCTTATAATATAAATAACAAAGGTAATATTAATAGTATATTACGATACAAGTGGCATAAATAGTCCATTACGGCGTGTATTAGCACCCTAGCGTAGCGAGGGAGCTCAACACCGTGCCGTATCGGACTATTTATACCACGAGTATCGTACGCTATTTTATAGCACTGATTAGCATAAATCCGCTGTCACGCCTATCCGTGGCCTAAACAGTTCATTTTTGCACCGTGCGATCAGCGGATTTATGCCATACAGTGCTATAAAATAGCGTACGATATTTGTGGTATAAATAGTCCGATACAGCACGACGTTTAGCTCCCTCGCTACGCTCGGGTGCTAATTCACGCCGTGCCGTAATGGACTATTTATGCCACTTGTATCGTAATATACTATTATTATCTTCAAGTTATCAAAGAAAAATATATATGACATATTCATTAGCGTATGTTAATATTAAATACATTTTTTAAGATTCGGATAAAGATGAATTTATGAGACTGATTTTGCGAGAATATTCTCCCAAAATTTTTCAACAGAACGTGTACTCGGGTGATATTTTATCTCTGAGCTTTTTAAAGAAACTAGAATATGACAGCATGCGTTGCTTTTCATTAAATAATAAAAACGTACGTCAAGGTTGGAAAAAGTTTTTAGATAATCTGCCTGATTCGCAAAACGAAATAGTTCCACGCATCGAGGAAAGGTACCACGACAATTGAAATATTAATTATGAAGTATATCAACATAGTATATTGTGATAAGAAGATTTATTTGATACTAATAAAAATCTAGATATTGGCGTTGGAAAATATACAAGAAGTATGAACCCCAAGAAAGAACTAATTTTAGAAAAACAATGAAAAGTGGTCCTAATATTGATCAATATGGACGATTACCGATTACTGGCGAAGATATGCGTTTTTATCGCAGTTGAAACTAAACGTTGAAAATCATAGTCGTTCCTTGAAAAAATAATAAGATTGGAAAAAATGGTAATCGCCAATACAATTTATTTTTATTTTTAATTTAAACAAAGTTTTGTGTTAAATGTCGTTTAGTACACGAAACAATAAAATTAGTCAGTTGAAATAACTATGATATTCAGTTATACTGGACACGATTTCTTCGCGTTGTTCTAAATCGAACATTTTTTAGTATTATTGCTTGAATACAAAATAATTTCTTACCTCAGTGGGACTTGCACGTGAAAATTGAATTACAGCTAGAGCTAAGAGCGTTGCCACTATCACTATTTTATTATCCATATCAATGACCTGCGTACGTAACTATAATCATAAATCAATAGAAGAATCAAATTTTTATTAGTATTGCGCTATCTTATAGTTACAGGATAAGTAGCGTATATTCACTGTGTTGTCAATAGACTGTGTTAATAAGCACCAAGTTGTCCAAGCTATTTAACGTGTTTATGAACATATCGTGACAGAAAGATAATAATAAGTATCTTACATATAAAAGATGACATTAGTATATGTATAAACATTGAAAAAAATATTTTGAAAAAGCCTTACAGTCAAACAATATGTATATAATAATTTGATTTATTTAAACCTCATTTATGATGATGAGGTAAAAATTGGGAATTTTTTATTTATACAAAATTATTAAAATTTACGTGGTTTGTTACATAATGCAAAAATGCTGAGTTTTCACACTATATCAATGCAAAAGTCAAAGTTCATAGAAGTCGATAAAGTAAAATTACGCCATTCTTATTGTTAGATAATAAAGAGAGGAATTTCGCACTTTTACTGATCTGTCGACTTTTAAGGGAGTACCTCCGGTAACAGATCTAAAAGTGAGAATCACTTGAAATTTAGGTGACAGCTTAATTAAACTGTACTGAAACCCTGGTTAAAATTTTGTGATCCTTCAGAACTTCAAACGCGAAAAATTAACGATTGAAATCTTATGGGTGCTCTTATTGTGTTCTTATGGGGCAATGCACGTTTTGTAGTATACAAAGACATCTAAAAATGAAAAAATTTTGAAAAAATTCTGAGAGATGTTAAATTTTATTTCTGATTCATAGCATACTTTCAAAATTATCATTCAGAACCTGTAAGATATCGTAAGTGTACGTTTAACCTCAAAAAGTGAATCAAATCAGCTTCTTTATGAAACTTCTTATTGAGAATTAGAACGATTAGAATTAATTTAATACTAACGCATGATCGTTACTTGGTGTAACTTAATCTATATAGGTATTTTACTAACTATAGGTATATTGCGAATAAACTAAAAATAAATAATGCACTCATTTTGACTAGCTCTGTACCGAGGGTACTCCATACGCCCATTAATCAGTCAATTAAAATCATAAAAAGTAATTTATTAAAGCTATTTATCGTATAATACAATTTTTAAAAATATCAATTATTATGCAAATTTATAATTTTTGTAGACTTCATGGAACATATCGCGACAATTCATTTTGACATTTAACTTTGCACACAGTAAAAATACACCTGACAATTTTCTGTGCAAACTGTAAATCTCTTCTGGTGGAGGGCAGAGACGATGATGAACAATAGTTGGAACTAATGCCTGTATCCTAAAGTAATAAATCCGAAATTCAATACGAAAAACTAATAAACTAGTATGCTTCTCAAAATCTATTAAAAATCAATGAGTTACCTTTTTGTAACATCTTGACCTCCAAAATCGAAATATTCATGATCCTTGTCAAATACTTGGCCCAAAATCATCACTGCGTCTACGTGCGCTTCTTCCATGATCTATTTATAAATGACAAGATGTATAATTTTTTTATGCATAAAAAAGTGAAAAAATAAACAGTGTTTACCTTTGATTCATATCCAGTTAGAAATCCCATTTCTCTAGATATACTTAATACTTTCTGCCTATCTCCTTCACTAGCTCCATTGATTACTTCAATATATTTATCCATAAATTCTTTAGTGTAACTTCGACATGCTCCAAAATCTAACAGTATCATCTAAAAGAAAATATTTTTATTTTGAAAATTTGAGAACAATAAATTCATAAAATGTATTCAATATTTATGATATTTCATATTACACACCTGCTTTGTTCTAGGATTATAGAAAAAGTTAGACCAATTAGGATCAGTTTGCATATATCGAAATACAAACAATTCTTTCAAGCACAATTGCATTATAAGCCTGCAAATATGTTCCTTTGTTTCCTTATCCTGATCTACACATTTATCCACTGGCATTCCTTCAATTAATTCAGAAGTGAATACTTGTGATGTGCAAAATTCATCTATGAAAAATAATCAATTTGTAAATGTCAATAGGATTAATAAATATCTTTTTGGTTAGTATTTTTACCAATGACTTCTGGTACATAATAGTCAGGATAAGGTTCCACATATTTTCTGTATAATTTAGTGCACTCGGCTTCTCTGACATAATCAACTTCCCAAGACAATTCTCGTTTAGCAACTTCAACAACATTGTCAATGAACATTCCTTCAGGAAACATATTCCACACCTGCATTAGAATCATATTGCCTTTCATACTTGAAAGAGAATATTACAAAAAGAAAAATATCGCTGACCTTCATGACTCCAACCAAATTCTCAATATCACTTTGAATTCCAGCTGCTACTCCTGGATACTGGATTTTCATTGCAACAGGTCTTCCGTCATGTAAAGTAGCGTGATGCACTTGTCCTGTAAAGCAAAATTGAATTAGAATAATTAATCAAGTGACAGATGCAGCAGAAAATAAAATATAAAGTCACCTTACCAATAGAAGCTGCTGCAAATGGTTTTTCATCAAATGTTGCTAATTTTTCTCTCCAATCAGATCCTAGTTCGCTTGCAAGAACTTTCTAATAATAAATTATTTTTAGTATATCACTAGAATATAAATTCATGAAAAAATTAATTTATCAAATGAGATTATTATCTTACATGCACTTGCCAAGTTGGCATAAAATCTGCACTTTGTCTAACACGTTCAAAAGCTTTTTGTAATTCTGGACTGATTATTGTATTATCTTGAATACTGAGGATTTGACCAATTTTCAAAGCTGCACCTCTTACTTTACACAAAGTAGATACAATACGTTCAGCATTGGCCTTTGTAAGAAACATACTGTCAAGAGTTTGACCAACACTTTGATCCTTTAATCCCAAACTCCTACGGGTATATTCAGCTAGTGTTCCAATACCCAGTCCAACTCCAAGTGTTCCAAAACTGACCATTCTACCTATCCTTGTTGCAGGAACTTTTCTGGCTTTTGCACTTTCTGATAGCTAGAAAAATTCTGATCTGTAATTACATTAAGATTTATTTATTAGATAATTTATTAATACCAACTGTGTCTTTTGGTTTTTCATGCGCTATTGGACGCAGAATTTTCCGTTTTTGATCTTCAGTACTTTCAATATTTACAGACTGTACTGACTGCTTATTATCAAATTTTTCAGATTCTAAACTTTTTTGTTTCCTTATTTTTTCTTCATGCTCTTGCTCTAATTTCCTTAGCAATTCCTTGTCTTTTTCTGATAATTCTATTGGTGGTATTTCTGTGTGAATAGTGCCAATAGTTTCAATTTTTTCTTTGACGCTTGAGAATTTTACTGGTGACTGTTTACTCTTGTTAACAGTTGTTTTTGTACTGGTGCTTGCTTGTGCATTATGACTACTGTCTAAAATACTTTGAACATTTTCTGCAGAAGGCTTGTCACTATTAATAGGCACTTCTTTAGGATCTTTTGCAGGATTATAGACGTACAACTTTTTACTTAAATCACTCAAATCTTTTGTTAAAATTTCAGATACGTTTGTTTTGCCCAAAACTTCTTCGAATCTTACTTTTGTATACTGTGTGAGACCTTTCTCAATTACGTATAATCTTTCGGCGAATTCCTTCAAATCCTTCCTTAAGTTTTCCTGCAAAAGAAATATTATTAAAACCACTTCTGATTACAAGAGATAAGCATCAAAATATAAGTCAACTCTAGATAACAGACAGGTTTTTTGACTTAAGAGCGTTCTTGAGTTAGCCTATTTGGAAACTTACAGGAACCTTACTTGCATCTATATCTCCCAATAATTTTTCCAAACCTTTGAACCTCTCGTCAGTAAAATTTTGTATATTGGTCTGTTTCATCATATGAGGAAACTTCTTTTCCTGCTCTCGCAATATTGCATCGACAATAATTTTCATCCCTCGCACAATAGCAACAGCATCAGAGGTTTTGCGCCCAGCCATGTTTCCTACAACAACCATAAAAAATTACAAATCATTCAAACATTCTTCAATGACATAAGAATCAAAACACATGAAAAGTGGCAATAATGCAATAAGGTAAGTTCTGATGTCAGCTATTATGAACGGTACGTTCAGTTTGAATCACTGTTTATAGATAATAATTTTAAACCACCTTTTTATTTCAAGAATTATCGGTGAACAACATAAAGCACGTGCCGAATGCCAAGAGACACTGATGAGCTGACCGCGACTCGCGAGCTCTCCTCTCAGTTCCAAAATATTTCTGCGGCGAGCAGAACACGCGACAGAGAGACCTTCAAGTGGCTTATTTCAGTTACGTAAGTAAGGTTAGGTATAGTTGAATATGCAACTTCTATGCGAAATTCTTCGCGCGTCGCGCTCAATTGCATTTTTATATAAATTTATTACAGCAACTCTTTATTAGCAAGATTTGCGCAACTTCAATTAAATTTGATCATATGCATTATTAAAATATAGCATTATTGTCTTATTATTTATATGAATTACCATATAAGTTTTAGCAGTAAATAAAAATATATAACAAACTTTATATAAATTTCAATTATATGAGTCCTGGTTATGGGTTTTTATTTATAAATAAAAATATGAAAATAAAGAAAAGCACACACATTTTTTATTCTAAAGAAGATATTGTTTTAATGGCAATTAAAGAACAAAATACAGGAATAATGAAAAAATTACATAGCAAATTAAAAACATTTGCGTCGAGTTTAAAAAAATTATCATTATTGATTATAATTTTCAAGAGTTATTTTTTGTTCTGCAACACAAGTTCTTCAAAGAGTTCAAAGATCATTCTTGTATGTTGATTATTTAACGACTTGAAATCGGGTTGGTCAACGAAATCGTTCGCTTTGCTTACAATGAACTTCTTTGCTCCGTTCTTCAACAGTTCGATACCGTAAAAGTATCCGAACGACAAATACTCAACAGCGTTGGTTAGACTCAAATTCTGGCAAAAATAATCCGTGCACATGTTCATCAATTCTTCAATTTGATACTTATCCGCGGCTATGTACAGACTTTTGGCCAATTTTCCGAAATTTTCGACTCTTCCAGCATAGATGTATCGTATCAACTCTTTGAGCGTATCGTGATCGATGTCATCGATAGTGACGGTATTTTTTTGTTTCTCTATCATGTCGTGATCAAACATATTGGCGAAAACCGTGCTTCCAGCCGACAATATCGCCTTGTGAGCGTGCAACTTTTTTCCATCGGCATCGACGAGTGTTACATCTGAAAAACGTTCATCAGTCAACAGCTGTTCATAGTTTTGCAGTATCTGACGCTGCACAGCGTTTGAGGTGGTAAGGTTTCCTGGAATTTCCGCCGGATCAGGAAGGTAAACGGCGGAGAGCTTGAACAAAATCGTTAGTGTTTTCTCTTTACATTTTTCCAAGAGATCTTGCCTAGCTATAAATTTGTGACATCCCCAGGATTCGTTTCTTTTGTTAAATTTCTGCTTGTTCGTAATTCTCTTGTATGGGGTACTCGAAGATGCATCTAAGATAGATATCTCGTACGAGACTGTTACAGTAAACTCATTTTTTGATACGACGTAGATAGAAATATAATCTGAATCTTCGGATCGATAGTTGTAGGGGTACAACTCTAAACACCATTTACACTCCCCGTTGCTGCCACTTGAGAATATCGGAGACAAAATTCTTTCTCCCGAACTTCCACAATAATTTGGAAAATGGGCTAAGTTCCATCTAAATTTTGCACTTGTTTGGCAAACGTCACCACGGTCACTCAATGTTGACTTGATATTGCTCATTGTAGAGAATTAATTATCTATTTTTCTGTAACGTTAAATGTATATAGACACAAAAGTTATTAAAATACGAGATGAGAAGCAATTTAACTTTAAGTAACTATAACACAATATAATATACTATATACTCACGTTCACGTCGTATTCAAATTGGCAGTTTAGGAGGCTTCTATAATAAAATAGCTTGATGTAGATTAGCTGACACTGAAATTGTAGCTTGAAGACTTTCTGCTTGATTCAGCATAATAGGTGTACTTATTATAGTATAGGTATATTGCTGCGCACTTGAGAGTCGAGAGATGACTATTATTACAACAGGACACTACTTACACGTTAGACGTTACGAAGCGGAGGTTTCCCCCTCAAGGGCCCGGATATCTTGAAAATAAATAACGGTATACACGTTAGTTCGTGAGAAGACTAACTGATGAAGGGATGTAGCCCAAAAGTCCCGAAACCTACAGCTTGTTTCTCGCAGATCAAACTGAACCTATAGAGCTTGTATGTATAGTCTCAAAACAAACGATGGCAGGAATTAAGCGTACTGAGACTTGAGAGTATAGGCGCCGAGCCGCTTTTAAGTGTTGCTTATGTTTTTTTTTTGTTATTCAAGTGCGTGCGTACTGCAGGTATCGACGACCAGTCAGTGCACCTGTACTAACACTGTAATTTTAACCGAAAAAAACCTGCGTATTTGCATCTATGATCCGTCTATCTATCCGTGCGTGTAGTTACGTTTTAGTTTTTGCATTATAAGTATACCTATAAAATATATAAATACAAATCGCGCGCGCGTCCAGTTATAAGCATCGCATAGGCTGCGCAGAAGCTGCAGAAACTAATACCTATGTGAGCTCCCAAATAAATTAGTCCAACTCGGCTCCAGCTCCGCACCGCGGCCACAGGGAAAAGTGCCGGCTCACATACAGCCTGCACACACGCATACTATACCTACTAGAATACAATTATACATATAGTATAGCGTATAGCTATATTATATTATACATCTCTCTCACTCCTATACTGTGCGATACACGGTTCGCGCCTGCTGTGCTGTCGTTTCGGACGTCGTCGTCGTTGTGGTCGTCGAGTCTCCCGAGAAAGAGAGAGACAGAGAAAGTTTATAGCGATCGGTCGCTGCACGCACACACGCGCTTGCTTGGCTCTCTTCGTCTCTTCGTGTGTGGAATCGTGGAACACACCCGCTCTCTGCAGAGAAGTGTATAGGTAGTGGCTTTAGTTAGCTGTACACTTTTATACATTATAGGCTGAAAAATCAACGCCTCGCAGCTCGCTCTCGCTGCGGAAGTCGCACAACACGCGCGCAGGTATATATCTCGAGTGCGTATATAATATCGGCGGCCGCCGCTAGCCTTTGCACGTACACACGCAAAGACGGAGCAAGAGAGATAGAGCGCGAGGAAGACGACGGATAGCGCGGCCCCTGTACTCTTATTTGGTTTCCTCGCATCATCGGCGGCGGCTACACGAGAAGCAGCTTCACGAGGATATCATGGCGGTGCCGACGGCCGGTGTAGGTTCGTATACGTTCCATCCGTAAACTCTTCTGACTCCGTTTTTCGGCGCTAGATCCGGAGCACACGAGACACTCTGTAACCTTGACAGTTGGGGCTTGGTTGGCTGCTGCTGGGTTTGCCCAGACTGCAACTTTGAGTGGAGTCCACATTTTTCAGACTCCTGCTGGACACTGGCCTGTACTGAAGTGTGGAAAGCTGATCAGAGCTGGTTTTTTTACTCCTAATGCTTCCCACTCGATGTTTTGTTGTATTCGTTCAACTTGCACTTGTCAAGCGACTGCGAATTCTACTGTTGAGTTTGCATTGCTCGGCAACGGGTTGAACTTCCTTTGGCACAGTGTTATTTTACAAAGAGAATGCTGTTTGTTGCTGAGAGATTGAATCGTTTGTTGTAGCAGCTGGGTTTCAATGCATTGATTGTGCAATTAATGGTTGAATTTAGTTTTGCGTTGAAAAAATGGGTACAATTTTATTTTAAGGCAATCTTCAAAAGGAGATGACTCATGTGACATTTAATCAATTAAAAAAGATAAACATATTCAAAGACTAAAACAATTAATTTTTTGCACTAAATGCTGACTACAGTTTTGGATTGAATTTGAATTGCTCCAAATATTAGTTTAATCGTGGCTACCACACTTTTCATACCTGACAGGGAAACCTTTCAAAATTAATCTCAAACATATTTGCTCCATTCCGTGTTTAATGAGCCCAACCTTAATTGCTTTCTATTTATTTGTTTTTCTAGTTGTACCAAGAAACTTCCGTTTATTGGAAGAACTTGAACAAGGACAAAAAGGTGTTGGCGATGGTACAATCAGTTGGGGTCTCGAGAATGACGACGACATGACGTTAACTCATTGGACTGGCATGATCATAGGGCCACCTAGGGTAAGTTTTATATGAATTTTAATAATTCATCTGATTATTGATTCTGTTACTAAAAATAAAGGTTATGATAAAAAAGAGAATGCTACCTTTATGCATTTTCCATTCAATTTTTTTAATAATTCAACCACCTGCAGTCTTTTAACTTGTTTCTTGTTCTAATGATTAAAAAACATTATTTTTGCAGACACCATATGAGAATAGGATGTATAGTCTTAAAATTGATTGTGGTCAGAGATACCCAGATGATGCTCCAAGCGTCAGATTCTTAAGTAGAATTAATATGAGTTGCATCAACAGTACTACAGGAGCGGTAAGTTGTCTAAACATTTTTAACTTATAAAAATGTTTTGAAGAAATTATGAAAAATACTGTTGCATACAATTGCTGATGTAAGATGTAACAATCAGCTAAATACACATTTTTTCATATGTTGCAGGTGGATAATCGCAGCGTACCAATTTTATCTAAATGGCAGCGCGAATACACGATTAAAACGGTTCTCACAGAGCTACGTCGTTTAATGACGCTGAAGGAAAACATGAAATTATCTCAGCCACCTGAGGGTAGCACATTTTAGCCTAACCGCATGTAAAGTTTATCACCTCTTCCTGTATGCGAAATAGCACGAGGCAAACAAAAAAAAAAAAACTACCAAGGTACCAAATAATATTGCACTGGTGCCTGATGAAGACGTATGATAAAGAAAAAAAGTTAATGAAGCAAAGTGTGCACACACTTTCGTGGGCTTGAAGATAGGGTGTGTCGGTGTGTTTGGACCGTCGGATCTGTATTTTCGTTCGCTTCTTTAAGGAACCTTAGAATAAATACCGCTAGTGATCTTCTCGCTACATCAGCTCCCAGTTTCACGCAGAGCTACAAATGTACTCTAGGCACATATAAGATATTTAAGCTGCATTTGCGTATATAATTATTCCTACTTGACAGCTGAATGAGAAAATACAGATTCGACCTGCCAACATTTATTAATATATAGCAAGAAGTCATATTTTGAACCTTAAAAGAGGAAAAACTGGAAACACAAACTGTGTAATAAAAATTAATATTCAGTACGAAAAAAATCAATATTGCCTTCAAAGTTTTTTGAGTGGAATGTCGTCTGAATTGCTCTGTGACTTGCTGATGAATTCATTTTACTGATGCCATTTCTACGTATGTAAAACATCTCTTGACTCTTAAACTCAATATTTTTTTTTTTAATCTGTGAATCAATTTGTTTTTAAAGCAAAGATATTGAGTAATTTCAATTCAACTACTATGGATATTTAGTCTTTAATTTTGAAGTCATTTTTGTTAAATATCTGACAAATATATGCCATAGTCATGTTTATAATTCAATTGATTCCTTTTAATTATCTAATGTACTCACGTTTATTTGCGAAAAATAAAATGACAACATAATATTGATAAAACTCGTTTGATTCAAACGTCTAATGACCACTTTAATTAGCAATAGTTCCATTGATCCAAAGTTCCAATCGATTCTTGCAATAATTCAAATATAATCTATGTTTGTCAGATACAATCATATAGAAAATAATAAATATTTCTTCAAAATAAAGACATTTATTTAACGAAGACGATTCTATTTCTGAATAATTTTTTTACTGGGTATTCCATTTCAAACGTGTAACATTTTCAATGTCGTTATTATATAAGTAAATCTATATATACTTAATTATAAACAAAGGGTTTTCTTGAGTTCAATTCGAAATGTTGATGAGATATTGGTAACAAATTCTTTTATACCTATGTCAAAGAAGACGAAAATAAATTTGTTTTTAAAGAAAAATACATTTCGTAAAATATATAAAAATAGTAATTCTGAAATTGTAAATGATGTAAGGTTTATATACATTAAACAGTCGTTAATCTACAATTAACAGTGAGATGCCTGTAATGCACTATGTGAATACATTTCAAGCTTTTTATTCCAAGTGTTTATCTCTAGTGGAATTCCAGATACTTTATTCCATGGAGATTACAATTGAGTGATATAGGTACTGCTAATTTCACGCCACTCTAAATATTCAGCTTTATAAATTATTATTCTCGTGACGTTATGTTCGTCATAATAAATCTGATGCATAATTAATAAATACGTTTCTCAGTGCTATAAATCAATTAACACTGAGAATGTTGTAAGTATGCAAAATTAAGTTTGAGTGCATTGATTGTTAAAGGGATAAATTATCTTTATTGCAGCCTTTTAAAAAATTTCCAGTGATGATAAATGTCAAAATCAATTTAAAAACGCTTTATAGAATGATTTGATTGGTATGAGAAAAATATGAGAAAAAAATAAAGTGTTTCTTATTCAATAATATCCATAAAATTCCAACAATTTTGTATGCAAACATGAATCCTAAAAATATAGTTAAAAAATATTTGATATGTGCTTGAAGATTCTATCATTGATAGGAGCACGAATACAATTTTAAAAACATCAATTTTGTTACATTAAGCAAAAAATGAAATATAATCAAATAATTTATTTAAAAATATTTAAGTCGTATTTAATTAGAGGATTACCTAGAGGATTTTCTAGCGGTATTTTTATAGGGTTTTTACTGATGATATTAATATATCGCATTTTGTTCTTTACTTTGAGTACCTTCGGATTTCTTATTCAGTGAAAAATTTGTAATCTCTGAAAGTTCATAACAAGAAAGTTATAAGTATACATGAATTGACTTAGCAGGTGTTTATAAATATCCACATAACATGAAATTTAATCTCCAATCAAACTTGAGAGATCGTGTATACACCGATGCCCGTTTCCGGTTTAGTTAATTAATAATAGGAAATAAGTCAGCACAATTTCAAAACAGCAGGTTATCTAGGTGAATTAATAATTTAATTCGACAAGTCAATGAGGTCATTGCTTGTATTATTTTATGTACATTGTACAAGTTAATTCATTTGGCGCTGATAACAATTGGGCTCTTCATAACTGGAACAAACCAACACGTCGATGGAACAATGATGGCACGGCCTTTTGAAAATCGTCTTCACTGAATTAATTTAAATTATAAAACTACACATCGTAACCAGAACCACTATGTGTTCCAAGCAATTTCCGTGAGCTATCAAATTGAATTTAATTTAGATGTTGAAGTTTTTTGACTACTTCTTGGGTATGAACGCTATTTTGGTATTCTTGATGTGGCTGAACTTGTGTCTCTTCAAGTAGAACAAGAAAGCGCACAAAAGCGAACCAATGCCAATGACCTAAAAAAAGTATTTATAAATCATCAATTTGTTCCCCTAGACTTTTTCTTGTATATTTAATGATTTTTATCAAATCGTTAAAAATCTTATACCTTGATAGCAAGTTTCTTCCTCTCATCGTATTCGTGATTGGAAGTCCACATAAGGAATGTGACCACATCCTTAGCTATTTGAGAAGCAGTTGGGGGTGTACCATCTTCGAATTCTAATACTTCATCATAAATGACCTTGAAAATAGCATAATTTTTGGAAGTTAAAAACACTGCTAATTTTAGAGGGATAATTAACTATAAATTTATTTCGACATACCTGACCCATACCAATGGCTCCTCCAGGGAAGTATGGGTTGAAGTATTGACCTTCCCTAAGATTGATTCCAGCTGGGGCATCATGGTAACCAGTAAGTAACGAGAACACATAGTTCTAAAATAATACCATGATATCAGTTAGTCAAAATGATTTTGTTTATGTTTAGAAGAATGTTTTTTTAATTATTTACTTCTTTTTTCATTGTAAAAAATTACAAAAATTGATTGATAAATGATATTTAAAACCATAGCAAATTTTTCAACTCAAATTTTAAAATAGTAATGTCAAAACTGCTAACTCTATCTTTATCAATTAGCTGCATTGTACGTCATGCCTAAAGATAAGTTATGCAATTTTTTGTGTAAGTGCTTTATCTGTAAGATTGCTTTTGATAATTAAATAGAATGAAATTATACAAAAAAGATTGAAATGAAACAGGCAAATCTTGTTGAACAGGTCTGGTTTTCAACAGAATCATTGAACTCAAAAATTAATTTTGTTACCTCTCCACCATGTCGTGCGTTGACGATGTACGAGAGATCTGGTGGATAGGCACCATTATTTGCTGCACGAGCAGCCTCCTCATTAGGATATGGAGATGGAACATAATCAGAAAGTTTTCCTGGGCGCATGAAGAATTCACCCTGATCGTTCGGACCATCTTTGATCTAAATTCATTGAGCACCATATATGTTGATTACTTTAAACTCATTAACAAATATTGAATAATAATTGGGCAAGCCAGAGAGAAATGTATATACCTGAATCTCTTCAGCTAGAGCTTTAGCCTCTTCTTCGGTATGAGTTACTCCTACAAGATGACGATAAGCTACGTATTGTAAACTATGGCAGGCAGAACAGACGTTTTTGTAGACCTCCCATCCTCGTCGCATGCTAAAAGTATAAACAATTTATTAATAATAGTATCCATCACAAAACATTCCATGCAAGTAAATTTCACGTTTGAAAAGATAATAAAAATAATGGTTACCTAGCATGGTCCAAGGAATCAAAGAGTCCAGAAAAACTCCAGTGGTAGTGTGGTGCATGTGCCACTAACTCACTTGCTCTAACTGACCTATCTAAGGTAAATATAAGGGCGCCGATTCCTCCAGCAGCTACACCCAGACATGTTGTCATCTGTAACATATTTTGTGTCCATTTTTATTTTGAACTTGACCAAAGTCAGTGGATTATACTAGCAGAGACTTACTACAGGCATTTAGACTACACAGGAAACTGCATGGAAGTCTGGATTTGGAATTTGGAATGACATAACAAGGAGCTAGGCAAGAGGTTTTGGATTTGAATTTATACATTTGTTGGGATTATTAGCACTAAAAGCTATGCTTAAATCTATTCATAGATTTTACACTTATATGCATAAAATTTAATTCTTACCACTTTTCGACCCCTGGACCATTCTCTCGTTGTTGAAAAGTTATTGGCCTGAAAAAAAAATTATTTTTAAGTGTTTGATTTGGTTATTCAAGAAATGTGTTAAAATGAAATATTTTCTAGCTATATTTTTTAAAATAAAGTTCACTCCAAAACAATAGATTTATTTATAACACGATGTAGCTTAATTTTCCTTAAAAAAAAAGCTAAATTTACAAATAAAAGAAATTTGAAATTATTTTAGTTATTAAAAATAGGAAAACGTATTTCAAAGCAAATAATTTCAATCAAGATATTGATGATTTTCATATGAAATCAATTTACCTAGGAATTTATAATAAGTATTTATTTTACATAAAATTAATGAAGAAACTTCAGTGACTATGTCAACAAAAATGACATATGGTATATTCTGCAAAAATTAAACATATAAAGCATGAAAAAATATAAAAATCTTTTATCTCAAATATTCCAACATTTGAAGTAATATTGCTCAATTTAATGCATACTATGGATGCAAACATAATTCAAGTTACACTTTAGATTCTGCTTATAATTAGTGTAAATAAAAGCATAGATCAAGTAGCATAGTAACAAATTTTCTATTTAACAATTTGAAATACCAACTTCTTATCTACAGATTTATATAAATATATGTAGTTTAAAGTGACATAACTATGTATTCTAAAGATAAACGCAATCCACCAAATTTCCTGAAGTCTTTGTTCTACGACAGTCAGGCATCGCTGCTGCTCTATCAAAACAGCTAGCTCCCAGAACCCAAAATTTTCTCGTCCAGCAAAGACCAGCTCCAAAATCAATCCATTCTGTCATAAAAAGCCCAAATCATCGGTTTTAACGAAATTCTTCAAATTTTCACAATCTCTCGCAATCCCAGACTTTAGCATCGGAGCGAACTCTGTCACGCAGCCAATCCCATCCCATCGATCTCCCCGACAGCGAGTCATCCTCTCATCCGGGGGAAAAAAAGGTGACCGCAGAAGACGTGCGGGAGGGTCGTGTGTTTTCGTAGCGCAGCATCAGCCGTATTTTTCGCGGTTACATAACGCGCGTGAAAATCCACACCCGGGCAAAACAGAGCTACAGCAGCTCTGGCTGATGTTCCGGGTGGCCGGGAGACATGCCACGAGGCTGGTCTGGACAAAAGTTCTTCGTAGCAGCCGACAAGGTGGAGCGAGAGAGAGGAGCAGAGAGCAGCCTCTCGGCCTGTACTCACACCAGCGCACACTGCTGCTGTCTGTCCGCGACGGAGAGCTCTTGTTCCGGGACCGGATCTTCGCGATCCGGACGAGAACGCGACCGACTGAGTGCTGGGTCGGAAACACGGGGATTCGAACTAGGGGTTGATCGCTTAGAGGACAGGCTTACCTGATTGAAAAGCGAGCCGTTCGACGGCTTTAAAAGGCCCGATCGACAAATCCGTCCTAACGAAGCCGCCATGTTGGACAGAGCCGACAGAGGTGCAATGTGCGCCGACGAAGCGCGGTTCACTCCTCGCTCGACTGCGTATTGCACGCGAGTGGCGTGTCGCTGGCGCTGCTGTCTTTTGCCAGAATCGCTGATGCCATCGGTCGTCAAAAGTCGGCTTCACTGCGAGGGATATTCCAGGATTTATTTTAACTTTTTTTCAGGCTTTGCGAGGTGCAAGGTTTTTGGAATTAAGGGAGGATTTTGGGGATTTCTGCGGTGGAGGTGTGCGGTGTTCCAGGACGATTATTATTACGAAGATTAGAGAGCTTTTTTAAGCTCTACTCACACCACGTTCATACCTACTACCAGACTACCACGCACTTTAAGCGAAAATGTGGCAAACAATTTTTAAAAAATTTGTACTTGTTGGTTTTACATTGTTTTGTTTTTCTATATAATTATTGAAGACTTTTGTTGTTGAGTCTAAATCTTCCTTAGGAAAAATTAAATTTTTTCAAGGTTTTCTTAGAATTCGAATCTATAATCTATTAGATTGTATAAAATCATGCATTATTTTATTTGACCAAATATATGGTTTTGCATTTTTATGACTTTCTGTTGTAAGTACCTAATTTTCATTCAAGTTGCCATATAAAAAACTATAGGCACTAGCTCTATACTTCAAATCTTTCGATTTGCTCGCAATAAGACGATAATATTATACGTCGTCATTGACAGTTCGCGTCCCTTTAAAAATTAAATAACCAAACAGAAAACTTGAAAGAGTCAAAAGCCTCCTTCGAAACCGTTAACGACCAACGTTGGCTAACCTTATTATTCTGACCTCACGCGGCGACGCACTTTAATTAATACAATTTGAGCACGCGCCGGCGATTTTTTCAACTATACGTCTGACGGTCGCGAACGGTATAGTTCTTCCCCGAGTTCCGGAGCTTTGTCTCAATGAGAACTTGCAACAAACGCAATTTCCCTCGGTTCCGCGGCCAAAACGGTCGTCCAAAATCGCACAAAATCAGTGCAAATTTCGAGCAGCAACCAGGTCCAACTTTCAATAATTCATTGAAGATAATTCGAGACTTTCGAGAGCATTCAAAAATTGCCACGCGGTAAAGTGACATCGAGGGACGAGCTCCGAAACTCCAAAAAGCCCCACTATAGGGCGCGCGAGCAAGCGCCGATGAGGTGGGGGGCCAGCTGGTGCGTCGCCGACTCGCGACTCACTACTCGCTCCGCAGTCGTCGTCAGATGGTCGCGCGTATTCGCTGATATCGCATCAATCGCAGTACCGTGTGAGAGAGAGAGAGAGAGAGAGGAAGCCGCAAAGATGAGCGCTGGAATGCCGGAGCTGGGCTCGAAGATCAGCCTGATCTCGAAAGCCGACATCCGTTACGAGGGCCGACTTTTCACCGTCGATCCCCAGGAGTGTACCATCGCCCTCGCCAACGGTAAGCCTAAGAACGTTATTTTTTTTTTATTCGTCCCGCACCTGCATAGCATACTCACAGGCGGCCTACTCCCGCATTTCGCCGTCGATCCAAGATGGACGCGGTGGCCTGCGCTCTTCGCGCGGCATCGCGACGCTCTCCTCGCCGCCGCCGTTGCCGCGTCCCCAGCTTCTATCGCTCTTTCCGCCCCCTGAATCAGGCCACGCTTTCCTCCCGAAGACGCCCTCTCCGGTTAACCTATCTATCCGATTTACGCTCGCGTCTACTTTGATTTACCTACTTCCATACCGCGAGCAGCTCGGGATCACTCTCGCGGTTTATACGAGTCTCCAGAGCCGCGCGCGCATATTGTTTACGAGGAGGCGACGACCGAGCCGAGAAACGCTTCTCGCGGATGACGATATCAGCGCGCGCTAGGAAATCACGACGTTCGCGCTACGTCGCAGCACGGTATATAGACAGAGATAGAGAGGGAGAAAGAGAGCGGGCATTGCGTTTGTTCTCGTTTCTTCGCCTTTCTCCGGTTTGTACACGCGTACTCGCGTATATTCGTCTTTTCGGCGTCCTCTTCCCGGAGTTTTTTTTTTTTTTTTTTTGCATAAGCTTGTCGCGTATACCTACGCCCCGAGTTTGTCTTTATCACGGTCGGGAGCTGATAAACTTGACTCATTTTTGTCCTGTTGATGATCGTGCAAGTGTGTGCGCTGAAATTCGAGGCGCGATGCGGTTCGTTACGAGCAACGGGAATTTTCGTTCGTCGTGCAAAATTTTCGGAGTATGATAGAATATTGTATGTTCATCGGCGGGATCATTTTGGAGGAAAAGTGTTGCTCGATTCGAGGGAATATCGGATGATTTGATAGAGGTACACTGTTGCTATGCCTTGATGCTTCTTCCTACTGTTTATGTTTGCTTCTCCGATTCTCCTTGAGGGACTACACTTCTTGTATACCAGGTCCCTGTATCAAAGCTCTGGATTATGACTGATGTACACAAACATCCAAATAGGCTGCCTTGATTTTGATATGAAAATTAGCATGCTCCAAAGCTTTCCTTCATTCAATTCATGATGTGAGATTGTATTTTCCACTTTTACACAGTTAGGAATATTCGTTTAATTATTTTTACTTTCAGATTATTGCAATATATTTTTGCCTTGCAAATGTTTTTAGTTTTATGTCTGTGAGATATTAAAAAATTGTAGTAGTCTGAATTTGTTAAAAATTATTTTTCATAAGTAAAGTCATTGATTGTCAATGTTTTAAAATGAATAAACGATTGGTTAAAGCTAAAGTTCGAATTGATAAATTAACCAATTATATTAATCACTGTTTATTTAATAATTTGCATAATCTAATCTTTTTTATAAATGTTATTATTTTTTAGAACTCAGTAAGAAATTATCATTACTTTTCCCTGTGATAAAGTGAATATCAGGCTTTTCTTATCCTCATAAATTTCCCAGAAAATTGTAATTATGTAATATCTAATGTTGTACATTTTTCTCATTATACATTTTAATTTTCAGTTAAATCGTTCGGAACTGAGGATCGAGAAACTCAATTCCCAGTAGCACCTCAAAACCAAGTCTATGAATACATTCTGTTTCGTGGCTCTGATATCAAGGACATCAGAGTTGTCAACAGTGTCAGTTCATTGCCCAATGATCCAGCCATTGTGCAGGTAAAACTTGTTTTTTTTTTTCCCTTCAAGCTAGAAGGCAGCATGGGGGCTTTGACCTGGCAGTATATAATTTAGAATTTGATTTATAATTTTATTTTTATTAAAACAGTTGACTTGATTTACTTTTTAATTAAATTAAATGAAAATTTTATTAATTTTGTGATTGTATACTAAATATTTAATGCATTTAATTACATTCAGATGAATAATTACTTTATTATGGAAGGTATATTATGAATACATTTATTGATTTTAAAGGTGCAATGATAAAACTAATACATTATTTATTGTAAACTAAAATTATTATGCATCTATAATATGAATTCTGCATTGCAATGAAGGATAATCAAGTTTTTAAGTCTTGTTATAGATTTATAAAAATAGCTACAAGAAATATAAAAATGAATTATCATCTAAGTGATTATAACAATTAACCTGATTTCTTTTTCAGATGACGGTGCAGCCGTCGATGGGACAGCAGTCCTATCAACCTCAACCTGGTTATGGTCATCCAATGATGGGACAGATGGGCCCAATGGGGAACCAGTATGGTCCACCTTATGGTATGTCCATGGGTGCTATGGGCCCAATGATGGGAATGGCGCCAACGCAAAACCGACAGCCAATGGCCAAACAGCCAAGTGAGTTGGGCTTGGGTCCCACTGATCCAAATGTCATCACTATTCCAAATTCGCAATCGACTGCCAATGTCGATCCATTGCCCAAAGACCAATCTCTGGAGGATGGTAAACTGTTTTTGCTATGATTTCTATTTCTAACCTGCCGATGGCATGCTTGCTGCTGAATTTCTGCTTTATTCTTCTACGCCTTGTGTGCCCCTTCTTTTTGAACTATGGATGGTAGTATGCAGATTATATAAATTAATTTTTTAGTACTCAAGCTTAGCTTTATTCTTGATTTATTTCTCTTAGAAAAACATTTTTTTTCTACATAAATATGATAATCATATTTTCATGGTTTGAGTACAAATTGGTATTTCTTTTAAAAAAATGTTTTTCCTTTGTTGAAACACGCTTTTGTATTTATTTTGATGAAACCCTGTACTAGAACTGTTGATATTTGTGGTTAGATACTATCATCTGAATTATTAGTTAAGCATTATCAACAGAGTTTGAATTTTTTTACTTATCAAATTACATTCTTATCAAAATAACAAAATTTAATCCTGTTTCTTTATACTGTGTATACTGCTTTTTTTTAAATTTAAGACTGCTTACTAAGTACATTTTTTAAGATTTTTCGCACATGCTTCTTTTTATTGATGCACAATTTTTTTTGTTTTAAAATTCATAAAAGTTATTTTATAATGTTCAGTAAACATATGTTTCTTATAATGATGGTTTGATTTTTATATACAATCTATAATTTATTGAACATTATTTTTTGCATGTTTAAAATTGTAAATAATTTTTTATGCTTAGCTTTGGCTTTACAAATCTTTTAATCTTTTAATCTTTTAAAATACTTTAGATTTAATTTTAAATTTAGCATACTAAGTAGAATTTAAAATAGTTAGATAAAAAGTAGTAATAAGACCGTTTATTTTTCAATTATATACGTTTGTTTTTAAATTTAATGCTACAAGACTTATAAATAACTACACAGCCAAAATTATAGTACTCGCGCACATAATAACATTGAATATCTATCGCATCGATTTTCTGCGCACGTTAGCTGCAAATTTGATTTGTTTCTGTAAATATCACCGATATTTTCTGTGCAATTTTACATTTCAATTATTTTTTTATTCTTCTTCAAAATGCAGCAGCTGCCATTTGTAAGTTGCAGTAGAAAAGTATGAAAGTTGTAGCAACAACAGTTAGATATAAGCATACAAAACTTTTTAAACATGGATGTTTGAAATTTCATTATTTCTGTTACGATTGTACACAAATACTTGTATACACATATAAAAATGTACATGTAATTGTAAAGGAGCCATTTTCGGAGTTGGTTCCTCTTGAATGATCAACTTTCTATAGTTAATTATAAAAGTTTCTTCATTGAATTTTTATTTGAAATTTAGACATTTAGACATAAAAGTAAAATTCGTAGTGAATTGAAAGTAGCGGGTCTTTTAACCAATTAAGCATGAAATTTTTCTGAGTGTATTTCTTTTTAGTAAGTATTATTATGTGCACTTTTATATGAGTATGCCAGAAATTTAGAACGCTATGACATTGGTTACGTTTTGCTAAACCGTAGACATTTCCTGAGTTTGGCATTTTTGATGGTCCAGCTGTCGATCAATGGACAAAATTTACTCATTATTATTTTGAAACTCAGGTGTGCTAGACATTATTAGTGGAGGATCTCGTTCGACGACTCCGACCTCGCTTCTTGCGAGGAAGAGTCCAACAATGGACCAGGGCGTTCAGACAGGTCAACAACAGAATCAGGTCAACAACATCGGTAAGATCGGAGACAAGCAGACCATGAGAAATGTCCAGGCTCCTCATCGAGATCGGGATAGGTAAGGATTTTCTTTAATACTATTTTTTACCTTAACTCGACATTAAGTTTCTTTCTTTACTAAATCATTTCAATTGTTTTTGCAGCCACGGAAGCGGAAGGACCAGTGGCATGTCGCAGTACAGCGAAGGCAAGCAGCAGCAACAGCACCGCGGTGACATGGGCAAAGATCACCATGGAAGTGGCCCTGGTGGCCACCATGGACACGCGCAAGGCGCGCACGGTCAGAACATGCGCAACCGCGGTCCCCAAGGACAAGGCCAGGGTTGGGGCATGAACCAACGAGGTGGACAGATGAGAGGAGGTAGACCCGGTGGCCAGGGAGGACAAGGTCAGGGCGGACGAGGCCGAGGAGGCAACTTTAGGAACCAGCAGCCTGGTGGCGCGGGTGTTAAGCCCAAGAATACGCTTAAGTTCGATAATGACTACGACTTCGAGCAAGCTAACACGGAGTTCGAAGAGCTGAGGTGAGTTCTGATATCCGATCAATAAAATTTGTTTTTAAATCGGTTGTTGGTAAAAAATACACGCATTTTGGCGTTCATTCAACAGTGATGAGCATTAGTCAAAAATCTAAATGTAAGAATGTTGAATATTAAGAGAGCGTTCTAAAAAAATATATTATGAATAAGAGTTAGATGAAACCGACATCAACGCACTAGAATAAGAACGATATGAATAAGCTTCTCTTGAATTGCGATGGCACAGTCGGTAGAGTAAGAGACTTCGAATCCAAAGGTGGTGGGTTCGAGTCCTATGCTCGCAAAAAGCAGCACTGTCGCGCGCACTTGCATGGGATGTGCCGGATTTGTTTCATGTACTCTATTGAAACAACGAATGTGGAACCCATGCTAAATTATAAACTGGCAGTTAAATCGGATGCAGTGAATCACTACTGTATCTGATACGCGCTGCCGCAACATTTTTTTATTAACTTTAAAATAAAATAGATTTTGTAACTTTGCTTTGCTAATAAAAACATTGTTAACGTTTAGATCCCAATTGGCGAAGGCAAAGATTGACCCCGGCACGGAGAACGAGAAGAAGGATGACAGTGGCAACGAGACCGGTGCGGGTGATAACGAGCCTGAAGAAGAGAGCGAAGTTGTACATTATGATAAGACCAAGTCATTTTTCGACAACATCAGCTGCGAAGCTGTTGAGAGGAGTAAAGGGTCAGTAGAGTTCGATTTAAGAATCAAAATTTTATGTCATTAACAATACTTCATTCTTTATCAAATTTGTATGTTCATTTGTTAATATCTTTAATTTGTTTTATTGTGTTCGTTGCAATACTTACCTTTTATTTGTATTGCTCTAATACGAAAATCTTAATATTTTTTATTCATCATAATTTTAAGCATTATGTTAATTTACTCATCCTTGTGTTGTTCACTAACAAAACATTAAAAATGAATGTTTTATAATGGTGCGTCTGCTTACGGCATAGAAGATCTCAGCGTACGGACTGGCGAACAGAGCGCAAACTGAACTCGGAGACGTTTGGCGTAGCGTCAATGAGGCGCGGTGGATTCCGAGGACGCGGTTACTATAACCGGAGTAACATGGGTGGTGGCATGTACCGTAACAACCAGGGAGGTGGCCACCAAAACTACCGTGGTGGATATAGAGGCCAGAGGGGAGGCGGTCAACGCAAACCCAATCCCAACCAGCAACTTGCCAACAATGCCCAGCCTAGTCTTGTAAGTCGACAGCCTTTTCAAGTTTCAATGAAATATCAATATTTGAAATATTATATTTAGAATAAAGCGAAGAACGAACGATGTAATAATAATTGATTTTGCTTTTGAAACAGGGATCGACGGGAGCAGCCAGTAACCAGAATAACCGCAACGCGACGAGCAGCAGTGGTGCTCAGGATAGCAGCAACACCAACGCAAGCGCGTCAGCGTCGGCAAGCCAGCCCCAGCAGAATAGCCGTCTTGTTACCGGCACCGCGTAATCGCTGTTATTTGCCAGCCCCTCGTCGACAAGTGTCGGCGTCATCTCGGCTCTCCTCAAACACATACATACGCCCAACAAAAACATACACCCACGATGCATGAGCGCGCGCGTCGCCAATATACGAACTATTCTATAATCGAGAGCAGTTGAAGCTCGAAACAGTTAAAAAAAGATGAAAAAGGAGATAAATAGCGGGTTCGATTCTTTTTTCCGTGTTCGTCGTTACCGTGCACCGAGACGTTGTAGTTAATATATTTGTTGAGAAGTGACTTGTACATTTTGCCATTAAAGGGAAGATTCATCAGAAGTTTACATGTACGGTCATGGAGTCACCTACCGTCACTCTCGCGATATCGTTGATGACGACAGAAAAGAGCGGGCGCGAACACAAGGGAAAAGAAGTCGAATGCTCACATGCCTGACAACAAAAAAGTAAATACAACAACGCGCTATTAATTCATAAGTATTCATTTAGTGTTTAAGATTTTTATGGTAAACGCGCGACCGAGCGAGAGCGAGGACTGAAAGACAAAAATGAAGGCGTTTAAAAAAAGAGAATGATGGGTTTTCTCCGTGTGGTAATCGATAGTCGACGATAAAAAAAGATGCAAAATAAATGGATATACACACTTGGGATTATTGTAGTAACTCGAGAATGAGGGAAAGAGATGATGTTGATTTGTAGTAGACGAACGAGAGAGAGAAAAAGGGGATTAAAATACGGGATGGTGTGAGAAAAGTATCTTTGTAATCGTGCGCCTGTAGCGGGTATTCGATATATCTGTGTGTGTAAACACTGGGAGGGGAAGTGCGCCGGATGCATTTCAGACTTGCAGATTTATTAGAGAAATTTTTCTTATGAAAAATTATTGAAAAATAAGTAAAAAGAAATGATTAAACGAAATAAAGACGCACGCGCACGTGAACGGCCACACGGTACATAACGAACACAAACACTTACGTCTATGATGCCAATTATGCATTATTATTGTATTTATATACGTGTACGCAGTCGTAATTTTTCACTTTGACAAGAATAATCGAGTTTTGTGTAGCTCTAGTACGGGGAAAATATTAAATAATTTGCAAAGAAAGAGCATAAAAGTGGAGTCGCAGATTAAAAGTAAAAAGAATGGAGTTTTAACGTCAAAAACAATTAAAGGAATGGCATTCAATAGACAGGTGACCCATGGTATAGAATGATGGTATCCGCATGACGGAAGAGATGGAAAATGAGAATATGAGAAAAAAGATAGAGAGAATAAGCATTTTATCTTAAAGCAAAGAGATTTCGCGCGTTAATTTCTTTGCATTTTTGACGGATTGTTTGAGGGGAAAAAATTCAAGCATTTTCTATGAAGCGAATAAAATTTAATTATAACTTCATTGCTTTTCCTTTTGAAATAAGTTGTATTTGATCCTCACGGTGTTTACTGCTGATTTAACAAAGACGTAAATGGTAACCTTTGCACGTGATATTTAATAAACTTGAATTAGAGGGTCGTTAAGAAAAACATATACCTCTAGGGTCGATTTATTAATCTCTCTCTCTCGTGCCGTGGTGGTCACTTATTGTAAAAAAAAACAAAGGAAAGAAAAGAATTAATCAATTATTTCGAATATAGATGTAATAATTAGTAACCTGCTTTGATACGTCGTCGCGTGGAACGAAAAATATTAGCTTTTCTATTCAGGAAGAGCGTTCTATTGTAATTAAGGTTACCAGTGCCTGGTACGACTTTTCTTCCAAAGTTAAGAATCGAACGAAAAAAAAAAGAAAAATGTGTCGTCGGTGCACGTTCTTCGTATCTTCTCGCTTACAATTAAAAAAAAAACAAACGATTTTTTCGGAAAAAAACGTTAACCCCAAACTAGAGTAAAGGTGGGAAGAACGTGCAATCGGCGACTTTGGTGAAAAATAAGATTGAGACTTCGTGTGTGCAGGTTACTCCGTGAAAAAAAACCGAAGGTGTTATGTTCCGGACGAGTATCAAGGCGCGTGCGCCGATCTTGATCAATGTGTTTTTTTTTTTAATTCACAAAAGTGCGTAATCAGAAGAGAAGTGAAGGAAGTAATAGAGGGGGTGCTTTCCGTTTGCCGATATAGACTATAGGACAATACGGTGTCGTTATTCCAAGCGATCAGAACTTTTCATTCTCGTTTATTTAAAAAAGGAGGGGGAGATGCTGAGCTGAAATAATGATTCGTTTTACTTTTATAAGCTTACCGGACGGTTTTGATTTTTTGAGTAGATGGGACGCACCAAGCCATTTTCGATTTGAAGAAAAAAGAATGTGACTTTGTGCTTACGATTGAGTGTCATGAACGATTTGAACTTAACGAGAAATAAAAAGAAATAGTACATTTTATTCCTGGCGAAAATTACTTACATGGCGGTTCGTGGCGTTTAAGAGCGGATTGTAACTGTACAAAAGTGCCAGCTTAATACAAAGTGAATGGATGAATTTATCGACTTTAATCCGCGGATGTTGGTAAAAAAAGCTCATGATACTCAATGTGAAATGTGAAAAAAAAGAAAATGTGTAATAGAATAAAAGTAACGCATGATCGTACGCCGCGTAAGGAAAGAAAAGAAACAATCAGATCGAATGACGTTTGTTTATGACTGTTATTTTTGTATGGCTCTTAAAAAAGGGTCCCATATAACGCGTCATTGTAACTAGGGATTTAGTTGAAGTAATTACAAAAAAATAATTCAGGTGGAAAACGCGTATTGCAAAGCAGAAAATTAGGCCACGAGCGTTGTCATAGAATTGTCGAGAAATTAAAATGTATAAAAATTCGCAGCAAATTGCAATTGATTCAGGACAGAAACAAATTTCTACAAGACAGATTTTGGAAACAAAAAATAAATAGTATACGATGTGCACGATTTCCTGACGATGAATGTTTTTTTGTTTTGTACAGCGGACATTGTGATTCCCGAAGCTGAATAATACAAAGATGAGGAAATAACATAAAGACTTGTATTTTCATTACTCGCTACCTTTTCAATCCAATTTATTTTTGTTTTACCGTGTAATTTTCGTTATCAATTGCAGAAACCAAAAATTCGCTGCTTATCGGCTTGATTATATAAAGTTTATTGAAAAGTGCGTAATTTCGCATGATAGTTTACAAACAGATCTGAACTTCAACGCTAAGCTGTTTTATCGCTTTGACTATATTCATCGCGCTATTATACATAGGTAGACTGACATTTCAACTAGCCAGATGTAAAAAACGTTGTTAGGTCAAATATGTTAAAAGAAGTATATACTTAAGAACGATAAATATAATTCTGTGGCCGACAAGCAAAATGACATAAGTCCACTTTTTAAACCTTTGCTGCTTCGTGCAGTGTCACAAATGGATCGAGTTATGTCGTTATGTCGGGAGCTCTAGACTTATTCACACTGCGGTTCTCGCCCGCAAAACGCGCATTTCAAGACAATCAGCACACCAGCCATACAACGTTACTCGAATAAGTTCTTAAAACAATTCCACAATTCTACTTCCAGTCTACAAGTCCATAACTGCAAAACTAAATGACATAAGTCCATTATTGGTTTTCTTCCCCTAATATTTACTGATTATTGGTGGTTTTTCCGAAATAACCTTAATTTGGAATGTCTGGAAACGGGTTGAAAGGCAATGTTTTGTTGCAAATCAGCAAAGCTAAGTCCCAGAGAAGCCTCCCCTACATGAAGAAACTCATTTGGAAATGGACTTATGTCGTTTTCTCGGAAACAAAATCGGAAAACTGCAGTTATGGACTTATTTCTTGAGTGTATCTTAGCACTGGGGCAACCTTTTGGCAAACCCCGACATTTTTACATGAAAAGGGATTATTTGAAGATATGAAATCCACATTTATCTCGATTTTCGCGAACATTGGACTTATGTCGTTTTGCCTGTAGGCCACATAATTTATTTTGCTTCGTTTTCTAAAAGAAAAGTAAACAGCAGCGCATGTAAACGAAGTTCTCAAGTACAGTGAACACATTCAACTGAGACTTCTTTTATTTCTCTTGGATGGTTATGATTACAAACAGACAAAAAAATCGGTACATTTTATAAAACTCGGTACGCATTCTCTGACTAAAGCTCTACCGGTTTCGTTAAAGTTGTACTCGTTATTTTTCATGAAAAATCAAGAAACTACATTAATTTCAAGAATGTTAATCTAACTATATTTATTGATTGATACATAAACTACATTAACATATTAAAAAAAAAATTCTATGGATCATTTTACAGCGATACATTTGTTTTTGATTATTTATATTTTAGTTGCATTGTATATTTTACTTCTTATTAGGCGCCTAATGTTTGGCCACAGGTTCAGAATTTAATGGCTTGTGTTTCGTATAGTATCAACTCTGCAGTCAATCATTTTTCTTGTTGATGGGTTGATTTTTTATTTTTCTCCCACAACGAGATTTTTAGAATATTATAGTTTGAAATGTGGAGAAAGTGCTGTATACGCTATGAAGTAGCATAACTTTAATAAAGAAATTCTGCTACAAGAGTCTAGTGTTATAAAGTTTATATTTGAAAAAACTAGCGTACTAAATAGTTAATTAAGTGATAAGAGATCAGGACGAGTCGAGATTGCTAAAATGCTTCTCGAAAAGGGAGCCGACGTCAATGCTGCCGATAATAATGGCACGACACCGTTGCTCAAAGCACTCAGCTATGTCGATTTGAACCAGCGAACCGATGCTTTCGTTGTTTATGGAATACGGAGCCGACATTACCATCACAGATGCCGATCAAGGTATGAACAAGCTTTGCACTATTTGGCATGTGCTCTTGAAGAGGCTATATCGACATAGCCAGAGTCTCGCTCGACGATAGGGAGTATTCAACCCTGTACCAGCCGATCCACAAGGCCACAGTAGCGGGACACGATAAACTGGTAAGTAAAAGAACTATTTTAAGAGGCCTCCACACCAATATATATATAATGACTGGGCAAAACCGGGGTGAATTTGCGCCATTAAATCTTAAAAAAGAGGCATTTCTCAGCGGGGAAAAAATACGGACATGTTCCTTATTGGCCCAAGGAAAGAGCGCCGAAGCGAGCTTATGTCGTTGGGTTTATTTAATTTTGTATAAAAAATCTATGAAATTCAAACAAATTTTTCCGGCATGAGCTGTCGAAAACATTTTAATATGACAGAATCGGATGCGCATAACCCTTCTTTTTACTTTGAATAATTTGTATTAGTAATTTTAAACACATTTTTTCTAGTTCAAATACGATATTAATCTATTTATGTGTGTGTGTGTGTGTGTGTGTGTGTGTGTGTATTAAATTAATTGTAACCATCATGGCAACCGCAACAACAGCTTGATATGCAAAAATCCGATTTGTGGCAATAAATTAAATTTTTTTCGAATAAATACGTAAAAGCAGTTGTCCGCCCATTATTAGACCCTGAGATTGCGATTCCTAAAGGGAAAACTCAATCCGAGCGGCCGTTTTGCCAAAAAGTGGAATTGAATTTAGGTTGGTAGGTCGATAAAACAGGAGTGTGGCATGGCCTTCACCACGTTTTTACAACGTTCTTACAACGTTTCCACAACTTGCTTGAAAAACGTTATTTCGCTGCCAAGTAAACGTTTTTACAACGTTTTTACAACGTTTGTGTGTTATTAGGGCTAATCCGAACGTTGCAGGAAACGTTAATGCACGCGTGTGTAATTTTATTGTATCGTGAATTGCGAATGAAGTGTGTCGTATTAATTTGTCAGAATGTAGATTTATATGTAAATGAAAAAGAGAAGAAATATATACTGTCGTTATACATAGTAGGATACTTATTCCAAGCAGCCTGAAATTCTACTGTAATTTAGGTGTGGAAAACATTGCAACAGCAATAAAAGGCCACGAGTGTTGTCATTGAAAATAGTAATACGATGTGCACGACTTCCTGATGATGAATGTTTTTTTTTTGTTTATTTGAAGCTAAATAATAATAAAGACTTGTATTTTGATTAGTTGCTATTCTGTGTAATTTTAATCATCCATCGTAGAAGCCAAAAATTGACTGCTTATCGACTTGATTACATAAAGTTTCTATATTATTGAAAAGCGCGTAAATTCGCACGATAGTTTATAAACACACGGTGTGATCTTTAACGCCGGGCCTTTTTATCGCTTTAGCTACATATATCGCGCTATTATACATAGATTGAAATCCCGACTAATTGGATATTAAGGTCAAGGACGCATATTTTTCACTCGTCATTGAATTACGTTTGTACGTTATTAATTACTGATGTACCTTATATTGAAAAAGCGTACAATAATTATAATAAATATCAGTAATTTTGCTTCCTCCTAGAGGAAGCTTTGTAATAGTAAAATTTTCGACTTTGTCAAAAATAGGTAGAAATCCATTCTGAGGTGTTTGGAGTTCGAATCACGTGTTTTTAGAAAATGTCCGTACGGATGTGTGTGTGTGTGTGTGTGTGTAGATGTGTGTGAGTGTATGTATATCGTAATATTTCTGAATCTAGTCTGTAAATGTCAATAAAATTTGATATGTATATCTATTTTGGAATTCTGAATTCGGGAAAATAAGTATTTTTTGAGTTTGCCAACTAGTTTTCGTTTTATGGCCATTTTTTAAATTTTGCAAAACTATATTTTGCGTTCTTTTTATCTTCCCATTGCTACAAACAATTCAGCTACTACGCATTTGAAAGATAATAAAATTACCTACTTTTTCCCGTTTGGCCCTCGGGATCGACCGCACCGTTTAAATTTTATCGCAGACATATAGGAATACTGTATTGATTTTACAGACTACTATATATTCTTTCCCTTTGTATTGATAAATTTAAAAGAAAATATCAATTTACATTACGTCCAAAAAAGTAGATACTCGGCTCATTACAGATCGACTCCAGACAAATAGGACATAATTTTGAAGCCTTGTTTCCTTTGAGGTGGCATTGCCCAGAAAATAATTTATTATTTTTATAAACGTGATGCTGGAATAACAAGAAAGCTCATATATTGCATTATTATAATTAAGTTCTAATCAACATAATAACATGCTAGTTCAATGAAAATTTTGCTAGACCATGCCTTTATAGTACACTTTATGGACTTACTGCAACTGGATGATGAATATTCACATGATAAATATTATCTTCATCTTCCTCGGACACTATTTTAATCCGATCCATAGTAATTGTAACTGTAAATAATTTTGATGGATAAATTTATACTTTTGCTTCCTCCTCAAGAGGAAGCTTTGTAATAGTAAAATTTTCAGTTTTGCTAATACTTCGTGGAAACGCATTTGGAGGTGTTTGGAGTACGAATCATACGTTACTGATCCCTAATCGAGGACACTTATATCATTTACGATATCTTTTCCGTTTAGCTTGCTCTTCTTTTTTTTAAACTTACTATTCGTATTAGAGCTTTTGTCGTATTCGCCTAGGCGCATAAACTCGACCTATGGAAGTCACATAGAATGATACGGATGCTGGAGATACTCTCGAACTGGTCTCACTGGATTAATTATCGTCAGTGTAAAGGCTCGGGAGTTTCACGCCTCATAAGTGGCCATATTACAGGAGAATTTGATCGATTACGCTCTGGTTATTGAATTGCAACGTAGATATTATTCCCACTTTTCATGTGATAAGGGTGTAGAAACGTCTGGCGATATATAGCAATACGTCAGTCATCTGTCCTGCTCTGGCTGCATACTTGAGTCGGGCCTCCATGTCACCAGGTTACCTTACATAGACCCGCGCTCGCAGAATAAGCGCTGACTGCGGCTCAGTGTACATTAATGGCATGAGAGAGACGAGAGAGAGATATGAAAAGAAGATGCTGGAACGATCATATATGCTAGAACTCTCTCGTGTTGTCCGATATTCGTAAACTCCACGTAGTTTACACTCTGGTAGTCTTGTAGACTTATGATCAGTACCGATAATCGAATCGTTTGCTGCGACGCAGGTGGTGTTTTTGACATGTGGCTCGAGGAAGAGTCCTTTGTCTGTCCTTGAACCCACAAATCCAAGAATGACGTACCGGACACGAGGCAAGCTCAAGTCGAATATATTCCCACATAGACTCGGTGCGCGCGACCTGCGAGGGGGCGGCCGTTGCCTACCACTCCCTCTCGCGCGCAATGGCATGCTGCTCTTGCAGACTATATAGGGTCTTAGTTCGAGTTCGTATAGGTAGTCAAATTAGAGCAAGTTATATCTCTTGCGAATTCACACGCATCTCACGGGTTTTTGGTTATTCTCCTCGATGTGGCCTCGGGATGGTCAACCGAAGGCGAATCGCGAGGTACTACGGGACGTATCGAATATGCTTCTTCTTCTGGAGAACCGGGAGACTTGTGGTGCATAAGGACGAATACTCTAAGGCGGAGGGGTTCTTTGGACCGCTGCTGAGGGCCGAAGCTTCGGCTGCTGCTGCTTGGCACGAGTATTGATCGAGTACGCGAGTTGTGTTTCGAGCACATGTTGGCTTAAGTCATTTCCCGCCGTTGTTCTCGCTCTCTTTCCACTAGCACACTCTCTCCGTCTCCTCTCTGTCTCTCCACTGTCAGCTCCTGCTGCGGGGTGTAACTCTTATCTGCCCGGCAATGTGCGATTTTTTTGTTTCGTTCGTGAGGTCTGTGGGGATGAATGTATTGCACTCAATAGTTGATGCACACTGCCGCCAGCGGAGGTTTTTTATTACCCGATTTGCGGTGCAGTGACGAGGGATAGTTATACTGACTGAGCGGTGGGCTTGAGAGAGCCATCCCCTTTCGTTTTCTGTTGTTCTCCGGATCGGTTATCATTTTAATTGAGGTCGTTGATGAAGATTTTCGTCCTTCTTCTCTAATCCTTTTTTTTTTTCTTTTTTTTTTTTTTTATATTTTATTTCTTTAAACCAATCATATAGTCGCAATATTTTGGACTAAAGATACAGTGCTCTCGTACGAATCGTAACAATCTTCCGGTTTTCTAAAAATGGTATTTTATTTATGCGCGTCGGAATATTAAGCGACATCATAAGTTCGTTCGGACTACTTCTACTGATTCATAGAGGAAAATGCTATTTAGGCATTTCACTTAGTCCCCTCATAATACAAAATAAACTATCGTATTCCACATTGTCTCGTTTTGATGACTTATTATTGAATAGAATGCGGTATACTTGGTCAGATTCTTCAGCTGAAAAGAAAACGCCAGCATTGAAAATAATCTATCTTGTCGGAATTCCTTGAAATTGAATCTTGAGGCCGCTCCTGGTCGTTCGGAATTAGGGAGCTGTTCGCTCGCAGTCCGTTACAGGTTGAACGCACGTTCCAGGTGTAAGGTCAGCTCCATTTGGGTGTGTGTGTGTGTGTGTTGTGGTGTGTGTTCATGTGTGGTCGTCGCGTATTAATATAATGTGCATTTTTCTACTTCTTATCCACTTTGTCGTTTTATATAAAAAATTTTCACCTATCGCTGCGAAATCCGTCGCTCTAATCTTTTTTCTCAAACGGCGTGTGAGTATTTCCTCTTCTGTTCGGCAAATCACACGCAATATGAATGGGTCAAGAATATCGTTATTTTTGTTTGACACCGAATCGAGGTAAATATTGCTAAGGGTATAATATTTTTGTCATAATTGAAATTGAGTCTATTGGTGCAGTGTAGGTTGTTTTTTCCAACAATTGGGCAGCAGGGGGACGAAAATTGACTAGGCTGACGAAGATGCTGGCAGATCCAAGAGCAAAAGATTTTTACCTGGTCGTAAACAATTGAACACAATTTATACGGATGGCGGGAGCGTTTAACTCATAAGAGTAGAGCAGTCCGAGGTAACGATAATAGAACAGAAGCTTGTTTCGTCGGACTATTGTTTGTTTCAGAATTTATTTTATTGGTGTTGTGCTAACATTCGACGCGAGGATGACCTTCTCCTTAATTTTTAGAAGATGTTCGAGGGCCTGATGGGTAGAAAGGAAGTCATAAAATTATTCCTGGCACTCATTCAGGTTACCAGCGATTCTTCATCATTACAACGTTAACATATAAGGAGTATGCTTCAGAGTGTCCGGGATTTAAAGTCAATATTCTTTCGACATTCAGAGACGATAACTATGCAATTTTATCTTTTAAGAGTAAGATTATTTTTCGTATGATTCATGAGACAGCATTAGCAACCCGGCTACTTAAGTGGCTTGGCGTTTTTTTCAAAACTTTAGAGGTATGTGTTGGGTTTAGTTCAGGAAGTTGTTGTCAAGAAGTGCGAGACGCGATGCGCGATCTAATACCGAAGTGTGAAAAGTTTGTGAGGCGGATCCTGCATGTTATATGGATGTTCCACCATTGAGTGTTGTTTTTACGTAACATATATTTTTTATGAATTTAGAGTTTACAGCAAAAAGCAGCATTACAAAGCAGGTATGGATTCATGTTTATTTAATTTTTTTGTATATCATTTTAAGATAGAAGTGGATGAATAAGACGATAGATGCATTTGCTATGAGCTCGCACTGGTTTGGTAAGACACGCATTTTCTCTAATATTACTTGGAAATGTGTTTATTTTAACATATAATATTTTAGATATTACGGTATTTTATTTGAGATAAACTGTTTTATGAAGCAATGTGAGAGATGTGTCTTTTTAATGGCCATATAAATAAACGGCATGTTTTCTATTGTTATGAAAAAATATTTTTGCTTTTTTATAATGATATGATTTATACAATATATTCAACAATAGTGTATCTCTAAAAGAACATAAATTGTCTACTTTTTCCCGCAAGATTTTGCTAGATTGACTGATCTGTTCATTTTTTCATGATATAAACATGGCTGAATTTTTTCTGATAAGGCATATATTATAAACTCAAGAATTAAATAGTTAAATGTTTTGAAAAAAAATTCATGGACAATAAAAAACAACGATATCTACTAGTTGTAAAAATTTTAAGCAATTTTGGCGACTAGTTTTTGAGATAAATTGCAAAAACTAAAAAAAATGTTTTTTTTTTGCTAGTCGTACGATTACGGGAGTAAAAGGTTTAAATTGAGTTTAAATTTTAGGAAAAAGATCTGATTGCTTTTGATCCCTTCGGTAGGTTCTTTTGTAGCTTCATGAAACCTTTTAGTTTAAAATATATTAAGATTCAATTCTTCAACTCTCACTCCTGTATACTCTTGTGTGATGAACATTATATTTTGTTAAACCATATAATTTGATATTAAAGCGTAGTATATTTTGAGAGTTTCGATGGTTTTTATAAAATGTCGTGCAGATGGTTTTGTGCTGTGTGTGTGCTGTGTGTGTGTGTGTGTGTGTGTGTGTCGTGTGGTGTGTGTGTGTGTGTGTGTGCGTGTGGGTGGTGTCGTACGTATACTGTTATAATTCTGGAACTACGTGATCGATCGTAATAAGATTGGACGTGCATATATGTTTACTGATTCTGAAATCGAGTAAACCTATCCTTTTAGTATCGAATAGTAGCGAATATTTAAATCAAAGAATGAGTTGATTGTCCCATATAATTATCTTCCACTAGCAGAATAGGAGGAAGCTAAGTGCCAATGACTTGGCAGCGGTTTTTTGCTTCACTCGTCACGTCGAGAGAAATGTAAACAGCAGCAGATGTAAACAAAATCATCGCTTAAAATTAAAATTAAACTTTGAACCAGTGTGTTATATGTGTATAGTGCGACGGCTGGCGATTAATTATTAGTTTTTGCACCGATACGCTCGTCGAATATCCCTCATTTTTATCGTTGATTTCGGAGCTTATCGCAGAGGTCACATTAACTCAGCGATTCCATTATCTATGATACGATTTTGCACTTCCCAGAAGTTAATGCAGTTCTTTGGATGGAGCTAGTCTCACAAATAGCTTTTTTCATATAATAGTAAAATGTTGCATCTGTGGCACATGTGATCGATAAACGAAAGTATTGCGATCCACGATGTAAACAACTCCAAATGAGACTATTTTTAGTTTTTCAAGATGTTTATGATTGGCAGAGAAAGCGCAGTAAGAAACGATGTCAAAATTATAAAAAATATGCATTGCCTGACTAAAGCTCTACCTATGTTACTGAAAACGCGCTCTTTATTTCCAAAAAAGTCGATTAAAATTAGGTTTTTCATTGCTACATAGATAACAAACTTGTATGATTTTTCATCGTTTAATCTCTTTTGTAACTGCACTTGCAACGAAGTAATCAATTCAATTGCACAGCTTTAGTGCAACGCGTGTCTTCGCATCACGTTACCATTAGAAACTATTCCGCCGTATTTAGAAAAACCATACCAGGAAAAAATATCCATTCAATTCCTCGATTCGATTCCTCATAAAACTCCCCGCCTTATCAGCACGATTGACGTCGTTCACCAAAGTAACTCACTAAGTTGCTTCTTCTCGTGGCCACAGCAGTACAATATTCAGTCTATACTTATATATCTTATACGTCCTCGCGTTTTTTTTTGCTGTCCATCGAACATTGCTTCCCTTGACTATAGACGCGAGATTGCATTCAGAGACGCCGACGGTGACGTCGTGCTGTATGCGAAGAGCAGATAAAACCGGCGCGAAGACGATCGGTCAATGAGATTCGCCGAGAATATACTTTGTAACTTTGTTATATACTGGAATTTATATTGCTTTTTATTTTCACATTGTGTGTAATAACGTATACATAATGTCGCTGAAACGATGCGATGATTCTGTCGGTTTTTTTTTCGTAAGAGGAAAATGAAATGGTTTTATTTACGTATGTGAATTTACGCAAATGGAGAACGAATGACTCCCGAGATTTGCTTAGCAGTGTAAAAATCTGTTTGGGGTAAAAATGTGGGAAATGCGTATTAGTCTCGAGACATTTAGATGGCTTGATATTATGTCACGTGAATGCCCTGGTAGAAAATAGTTAGCTTACATAAGCTAATTCCGTCACCAATTAGCTAATTTTTCTACCAGAGGATTTACATATGTGTATTAAGATATTTTTCAAATAGTTCGTATACCTATACATTTTTTAGTTTTGCCTTATTTTTTTGTATTACAATATATAGAACTATAAAGTCTTATTAAGTGCTTCTTCATTGACAACATCTTATTTCTGGATCTCTTCTTATAAGCATTCAATATCCATAATACTATTGTTCACTTGATTTTTTAAAACTGACAGACACAACATTTAAAACTGATTAATATAGCTTTAGAGTATTGTCTGTAAACAAAGTTATGCTCAATATGGAATTACATTCTATTGTTATAGAGTAATTTTGAGTACATTGATTACCAATTTTATTCTATTTTACAAAATTAATATAGATTTATTTGTTAAATTTAAGTATCATCAAAAGTAGAGTATAATGACAACACAAAGTAGATAATATTTCTTTTTCTGTTGACGTGTAGCATATGTGTAGTAAATGCAAAGCAAAACAACTTCCTCGTCTAGACGCCTAAATTATCATTGTAAAGGTAAAGATAACAGCGAGATGTCAAGCGGACATAATTTAAGAAATAATTTGCTGATAACTGTGAACTATATATTTCTAATGAAGTATTATCAGCATCGTAAAATGAGTTTCTCTTGTTTATAAAAACGTAAAAGGATGATTGAATCGAGGACGTTATCATTGACCAATAAATGTGCAAAGAAATTCGTAAGGGAAAGTCATTATTTTGGGCGTGTTTTTTTATTGATGTCGATTTTTTTGCTCCTTCTATTATTTTTTCTCATAGAAAAAGATGGCACGCGTCAAATCCAACGTTTAAAAAATTATCTGCGTAAATGTAAAGTGTGCGACTTTACAATGCTTAAAAAAGTTGATGCAAGAATAGCTGTTTCGACTCAATATTTATTTACTCGAAATAGATAAAAATTTGATAGGTGAATTGGTTTCTTGAACAGAAGTTGACTATACCAAAATTGTCCCAATTTGATACTCGATACTACCCGATTTTATTTTGTGATTGAATTGGTAGTCATAATCACAAAATAAAATGCTGAAGGTGAAATTCAACTAGTAATCACTGTGGTACCAGTTGACCATGAATCTTTTGTTAATTTGTTCGATATGAGTTCGGTATGAGTCTTATACTATTCCCTATGGGTATTGAAATGCACACAGCTATACCGTAAAATGAAAAATCGTTCAAGTGATAACAATCGCCGAAACAAAAATAAAATAATCAAAGAAGAAAAGACAGCCCAAGAAACTGCTCGAGCAGCTGATACACAAACTATCAGACGCGAGTATACGTCGGCATCGGGCTGCTGAGAGATAAAAGCAACGTCTCTGCTATTTTTCTATTTCTCGTCTCCCTCTCTGTCTCTCTCTCTCCTTTTCTTGGCGGCGTGGTCAGCTTGCAGTATCTCCTCTTGACAGCAGCTATACATATACTTCGTTCAATTAAGTCTCGCACTGCTTGGCGCGTGAACTTTAGCCTCGAGCCGACACTCGAAAGTTCGAGCTTGCGACGTATGATGATGGAAGAGATGGTGTGGAGCTTGACGTCATGGTTTTCTAAATGAGTGTATGGCAATAAAAATGAGCTTTTGGAACTTTCCTATAGTTGCCTTAATTAAACATATTAGACGAAAAACAGAAAATACGAAACATGTATTTTTCAGAAAAAAAAATTGAAAAGTACAAGTGTAGACTTTCAATTAGAAAAGAAGTTTGTCTTCGTTTTTTAGGATATAGAAGCAAAATGAAAAAAGCTCATGGAAGCTGAAGATAAAACATTTTTTTTCGAGATTCCGGGATTTCAAAAAGTGCATTTTTTATTTTGCATTTATAAGGGAATCACTGATTTTCCTTTTTGAATGTGCTACCGACGTAAAAAAATAAAAAATGTAAAAGGAAGAGAAAGTTGCTGAGCTTTAGAAATGCCATTTACACGAATTTAACTTTCTTTGATAAAACGTTTACGATCGATCCTCCAGTCACGATGAGAATAAATATCTCCTAAAGTTTTTTAAATCACGAGTGCATCGTGAATAATAAAACGCGATACTTGCAGATATTCATAACTTTTCGATCTAAATTTCACTTTTGATATTTGAGAACGATTGAAGACGTTATTAACCTACATCCGTCTTGTGTCGTATGACCAAGTCATGCAAAAAAAAATTGTTTGTATAATAGCATTACTTATAATACTCTATAATTAGATTATTGTAGCGGACGGTACCGCACTATCAAAAATGTCGAACTTAAAGTCACGTCGTCACGTCGATGCCAGACGAAGTTTCCTCTGGAAGGTGCGATATACCGCAGTAATCTCTCAAAAACAAAACCAAGAGTCTCGAGCTTTCGGACTGTCTATCAAATTCATCCGATAATACGAAATGTGGAAAAGCCAAACGACAGAAAGAAACAAGACCGAGAAGAGGTCAGTCTAATGGGCTTATCTCATATCGTTGCGGCGCTATACGCGTAACTTAGATTGATCGACCGGATGACTTGTACATACGACAATTGCGTCTCTTTCTCTCTCTCTTGACGAGAAGCTTCTTATCCGCCGACAGAATGAAAAAAGGGCCTAAAAAAAGAAAACAAACAAACGAGCTTCACAGTCGCTCCGCGGAGAAGTGATGTCGTTTTCTAGAAACAACGCTTCGAAGAATCCAACTCAATCACAGGGTCTTTCCCTCAGTCCAATTACAAAGCGTCTTTGTCATCACGGCCGGGGTTAATTGAAAAGTGCGATTTTTTCAGAAACTTAACAAGCGACGAAGTCTCTTCCTCATAGCGGATCATATAATAAGCTAAACAAGAGCAACCCCTAATTAAGACCCAACAAATGATCGGTGACGAGGTCTCGACGCTGCTTATAAGTATATGTACATTATTACAATAAATCACATTCACTTCTCGTCGCGTCAGCTTTTTTCCCGCGCATGTGCTATCACGCGCTGAGCCTTTGGCAGTCGTCCAATCGGCAGCTATCATGAGCGTCGCGCGCGTGCCACGCTCTGAAGCGTCTCTTATCGCGTCCCGCCACCGACAAGGACTCGGCTGGTTGAAAGTATAAATGCACACTTGGACGCGAGACTCGGGCAGTTCGATCGCTGGACCGAGTCGCGATTCTATACGCTACTCGCATCGATCTGTGGCTTGGCTTGTTGTATAGCTGTTTGGCTGCTGTACTGTTTGTTGGTGAAGAGAAAGAAAGAGAGAGAGAGAGAGAGAGAGAGAGAGAGAGAGAGAGGGAGTTCTGTTGTGAAGATTGAATTTGTAAAGTGTATCATGAGTAAGTTTGGATTTTGTTGTTTATTTTTTGCATGATTTTCTGTTGGTTTTGTAGATCGAATTTGAAAGTTATAGGGTTTTGTTTATAATAGGTCAAATGAAATTGCGACTATAAAAGCTTGCTAGTAGAAAAGTCGAGGTTTGGTAAGACGTGTGCGCACTTTTTACGAAAGATTATTCAGTATCACGATTTTAGTTTAAATTTGTGCTGCTTATAACTAAAGAATTATGTACAAAGTGTGGCCATGATTTGAAACGAACTGTTGCAGGAAGCTTTCAAGATAGTTATAAATTCGCTCTAGAAACAGCAACTGTGGCTTGCGATAATAAGTGCATTTTTACGTGTACATTGCACTTCTCTATAGCAATGTGAAGTCTGTTTTGTTTATACACTCTGTACTACAATAAATTCTTCAATAACGAGAATGTCCATTAAGATAAATGTCTGTGCGTGTGTACACATTTATATGCATCATCCCTCGATAAGAACAAAGTTATAAATGATCGTTACATTAACCGCTCCCTATATTCATCACTTTTATCAGACCAGCTCGTGACAATGTCTTTGTTATTACACATTAATTAATAAATTCAATTTTTTGTTTACTTTTACTTTTCAGTGTCTCCGAACACGAAGATAGTTGACGCTTCAGTTGAGAAAGTACACGGCGCCGTTTCTCTGAATTCTCGCGCGCGTCGTACTTCGGACGACAAAGCTCGAGAACTGGAAATCAGTGGAGTCGTCTCCGGGAAGAATGTCCTTATCACTGGAGGAGCCGCTGGTCTCGGACACGCTTTCTTCAATCACTTCCTCCAGTTTGGAGCTAACGTAAGTTTCAGCATTAAAAGTTCTGACAGATCCTAGTAAAAATCAAATAATTTGTAAGAAAATGTAACAAACTGTAATATTTTATCATATTTCGTTATCACCTAATGTTTCATTACGATATCTGGACTATGCTTTCTTACGTTTTCTTACGCCTGAAAAATTTTTAACTTGGAAACAATATTTGTATAAATTCACAAAAAATAACGAGAAAACCTATTCAAAATTTTCAGAAAATTTGCATAATTGACATAGACGAAGTCGCCGGCAAGAAGATCGTCGCCTCGATCGACAAGTCTCACGGCGCCGGCAAGGTGATCTTCATCCACGCTGACGTTTCCCGACACTCCGAAATCGTTGGTGAGTATTTTTCTCCTAAAACACAATGACAAAAATAGCCACGTATCATCAATATGTATATTATAACGACTGTTGCTTCACCCCAACAGCCGCCTTCCAGAAAGCAGTAAAACTGATGGACGTCGTAGACATCGTGGTGAACAACGCTGGTATCCTCGACGAGCGTAGGTGGGAGCGCGAGATTGCCGTCAACCTGGTAAGAGATCGCAAATACAATATACACTATTTATTAAAATGATGTGTTATGTGATGTATTAAAATTACCGATCTCCATTCCTCAGAACGGCATGATATCGGTAGCGATGCTGTCGATGCAGTACATGGGCAAGGACATGGGCGGACGTGGTGGTATCCTTGTCAACGTCGCTGAGCACATGGACATCCACTGCACGGCTCAACTCCCCGTCTACACTGCCACGAAACAGGCTATCATTGGACTCTCTCAGTCGCTCGCGGCTCCCTGTAACACCGAGAGGACTGGAGTCCGAGTAATCACTTTGTGCCCTGGACTGACCGAGACTGCCTTGACCATCGACAGTCCCAACAAACTGCTGTCCAGAGTCATGAAGGCCGACTTCGTTAAGAACCTCGAGCAGCTGACCATACAGACGTGAGTGTTTATTCTCTAATTTATCCCAAAATCTTGACAGATAAAATTTAACTATTATAATAATAATAATAATAATGAACGACAAATTGTTTCAGGCCATACGTGGTAGCCCAGGGTCTGATGTCAGTTCTGCGCTCTAGCGAGTCAGGCAGCATTTGGGTGATCGAAAACGGCCAATCTCCATACGAGGTGTTCGTACCCAACTGCCGCAGTTTGCGTCGTTTGTACAAGAACAACTTCACCGTTGTCGACGCGGTGAAACACGTGAGCAAAGGACGACCAATTCGCGAGGTTTGCGACAGTTCAAGGACTGGTCTCATGAGCTGCGCTTGAAACTAATTTGATTTTGTGTTTTTTCATTTTTCGATACAGTACTTCAGCGTGTGATTCTCGAAGTATTTTTTCGAAACTAAAAGCGCACCGCGCGAGGATTCTTGTCGTACGTGCTTTGGTTCTGCAAAGTAAGATATGTTACATTATGTACCGATCAAGTTTGCCTATACGTATAAAATTCGTTAGTTTTATTCGAATAGATTTTAAGTTTTCATCGCATCTATATATTGACTTCACACTTGTACATCATCAATTGTATTCGCAGCTGTAGTTTTTATTTAAAACAAAGACTTATCTTTAAGTTTCGTATGTATTATACCGATTAGAATGTAAGCTTAATATATATAGAGATTACTGTGAAGATTTAGAGTGTGATATTCACTTGGCAATAATATATGTAAAAAAGCACTACATGACGTTTTAAATAAATACATTTTTTTAAGAAACTCAATTCTTAATCTAAACCTATATAGATTCATATCACAGTTTACTATAATCATCTGGAGAATGATGAAAGTATCAAAGACATCTAGAAAAAAGTACTGCGTCATTGATGCTATAAAGTTCAAACGCATCGGAGTATAATTTCATATATATATATATATATATATACGATACATTTTTTCTCATGTCTGATAATTTTTAAATCTTCAATGATATAATGACGAAGCTCGCGCGCGTGCAGGTCAAAGTTATAAGAAACCGGGAAAAAGCGTAAACACCAATATACCGTTTGATGCTGTTCGTATGAGGAAATCCAGAAAAAATTCGATTAGTCCGTTTAAATGGATTGTAAAACAACTTGATGCTACAACTCTGGGACCACTATATTTTCTTGTTCTACACAATACATTCAAAACACTAGAAATGTTACCTTTTGAGCTTTTTTTTAAACGATAAGACCAGAACGAATTTTAAAGTAAAGCAATAAGGCTCGTCTTTTAGTTCCGTACAGCACAAGATTCTCTATACAAATGCTGCTCTTCGAGTGCAGCGAATTCGACTGGCCGTATGAATACTTTATCTGTAGGCTATAGGTATTCGTCATTTGGAACGATTTTGTGGTTTATCATTTACATTACTAAGCCAGTTTCAGGAGAAAAAACTAATTTGTACAACTTTTGATATTCTAAAATTGCAGATGATTATCTTATACTTTTTAAATTACCTGCACATAGTACCCTAGCAAAGATATATAATGTCTAAAGTGAATTTATATATTCAAATGAATATAATTTCTTCCAAGACTTTATAGAGTCTACTGTATAGAGAAGACATTATCTTCAGTATAGAAAATTAATCGTTTGATTGCGTCGAAAGAATTACTACATAATAATATGATGAAAATTATATACCAGCTCTTCTGAGTCGACAAGACTGGGGGCTAGATCAAAACTGTCCTTTCAGTCTAAAATTTTTTGCTGTTAGATCACTTAACATATTTGAATATAAGCATGAAGGAACAGCGGAGCACACGGAGTATGAGCTTTTACTTCCGGTCAAGTAAAGTTTATATGAGTATTCTCGGTATCTGGCCTTATCAGTCCTGGTCATCCAGGATTGTTTTACGCTGCTTTTGGGCATTTCAACATATTAGTATTATGATTCCCGAGGTATTTATCAGTTTACAATATTTATAATTATGACATAGCTGTCAGCTAGATGCGCCAAATTAATCTCATTTTTTTGTTTAAACTTTTACGTGCATGAAAATACAAACTACTCGATGTATCACCCTTTACCTTCTTTTTGAAATATACAAAAATTTTGAACTTTCTTATCATCAGCAATTGAATTCTATATAGATAGCTTCATCTCCGTTTTATAGGTCGATTCTGATTTTTTAATGCAAGATTTTTAAATTTCTTTGTGTACCAAACATTTTTGTTTTAAAAAATACCGTTGCGAGTCTAAGTTAAACTTAATTATAATGTTCATGCGTATGTGTGACACTAGAGCAATATCAATCACCAAAACAAAGCAGTTTTGGACTGGCCCTTTCGCGAGTAGCCCCTTTGTCATCGCCTAAACTCTCCGTATCAGCTGTAACAGGTGAAAATAGGTGGTGCATAATAGGCACTTTTCCATTTCCCTGATAACAATTAATATGTGCGCCAAGTTTAGATATAACCTGATAACAATTAATATGCGCGCGTCTAAAGTCGCTGTCTAATAATAATGAACTTTATTGTGTCGCTTTGGCGTATACAATATTTAAGTCGCTATATCTATATAAATATTAATTTTCAGGCAATACGATTATATGAAAATAGAAGCAATGTTGATTTAATAATTGAAAGTATTCCTCCTTTCTCGTATAACACAGTTATGCTCATAAAATTTGTCAACGGAATCTTCAATTTAGGAAAAGTACGCATACAACTTTTACATATATTTCTCGAAATTTCTTATATATACTATAATTTTTATACATGTCACGAAAAAATACAATTTGTCAGACAAAGTCAGTCCTAGAAAAAGTACAAAATGATTGGAATACTTTGTTAGATAAAAGAGAAATTGAAATATTAAATTATTATTATCGCTCTGGAAGATTTTTAAATACATTTTACATATGTAAGTATCCATAACTCAGTCTGTAAATTGGTTCAACTATTATATACATATATAACAACTGAGATAAAAATATTGCAGATATGGTGTGGCTAACTTTAGTATCTTACATGTTTTTTCCATTGACACCTATCATTTTAGATTTTATAAATCCTCTCAATGAATCAAGATCTAAAAGTCCGCTATATCTGGTGGAATTTTATATCGATCAAGACAAGTACTTTTATTTTATCTTAACACACGCTTACATTACCTCGCTTGCTGGTATAATGCCGGTTTTTGCAAGTGATTTATTATTTTCCAATTGTGCTCATCATGCTTGCGCGATGCTTGAAATACTAGGGTTCTTTTTTCTTTGAACTTATAATTTAATAATATTTATTTAGAAAATCTCTGTACATTTTTCTATATTTTCACAGGCGTAGAATAGAAAACATGACGATCCAAAACCAGGATAACAAAGATACACCGAAAGAAACGTCCAAAAGAATGGATGAATATCAACAAGCTATTGACTGCGTTGTTCAGCATCAAAGTATTATTGAGTTAAGTAAAACGCAAAACATCTAAAGAAATATAGTATAGTTAAATGTTTACTTTTATTACAGCTTCTGTGAAAGTATTAATAAAATTTACAATATTTCCTTCTTTATTATACTGATCATCGAGCTTTTAGAGATGAGTGTCACCGGGTTTGCGGTAATAATTATTAAGAATTAAGTTGAAGTATTTAATTTGAGGTTGACTTTGTTACTCAGCTCATACAATTTTGTTTAATAATAGGCAGTTATAAAAATAGAAGATAACTTCAATGACTCTATAAGATACGCAATGTTTACACTTGCCCAAATTTTTCACGCATTTTGCTATTTTTTTCTGGGACAAAATGTTTTAAATTATTCAGAAAAATTAAGAAATTACGCGTAATTAAAAAAGAATACCATTTTACTGAATTGAAAACAAAATTATTCACTTTATTTAAAACGTTGAAATTTTCAGATACAACTTTAACTGGTATGCAGCATCTACTAAAACAAAATACCTTATTGAGTTTATCATTATGAGAACTTCAAAACCCAGTATGATCAGTGTATCAATTTTCCCGTTAACATTAGAAAATTTTACTACGGTAAGACTATTAGTAATGGTATTATATAATTACTTAATAATTTAATAAATTTTGATGCACACAATAATCGAATATCTTAAAATTTTTTTAGTTAATGAAAACTGTATTCTCTTATTTCACCGTTATGAATTCCACAAGATAATTTCAAAAACGCAGTAAAAATATGTAACGCGCGAGTTGTGATAATAATATTGGAATACAAAAAATATAGATACTGATCTATTCTTGTATAACTACTTACAACATTTTTTTATAAAATAATAATATTAAAATAACCTATGTGAAACAGACGTTTTTACAATTTTATAAACCAAATCTCGATCAAATAACATTTCAACAATAAAAGCTGTGCTGGGCAATAGCAAAACTACATACTGAAAAAAATTTAAGCAATTAAAATAAATTTTTTATTCGAATTATATATAATTGGCAATTTGAAATATTATTTCGTGGTTTGTCATTTCCTATTATAAATTAACTTTTATACGAGGAAAGCTACATTGTACAACTTTTAATGTATGAAAATTACGCTTTATTATCTTATACTTTTCAAATCGCCCTGTACAAAGTGCGCTATCAATGCGAGTATGCTCTGTAAGGTTGAAGAAAAATAATGCTTTCTATAGAGTGAATTTATTCGGAGTCTAGAGAAGACCTATTATTTTTAGTATGAAGACTTGATTGTATAAATGTGAAAATCACTGTAGAGTATTCTCGAACACGACAGCCGCACGAGAAGAGAAACGACTGATGCCAAGTTTATTAGGCAATGATGAATTAACAGATTCATAAACACTATTTTGTATCGCAACCCACATTTAAATATTTCAAGTTTATGGATAATGAGCGAAATATTAATTTTAACTTTGTGTGCGCTAGAATATTGATACCTATCCTTGGGATTTTGGCTTTATCCAGTCTTGATGCAGGTCATTCATGCGATTACTCTTCGCTCTTTTTTAGTAAACTCTGGAGTTTCTTATATGGTAAGTTTATTAATTTCATTACTCTACACAAATTAAATTTTAACTTTTATACATTAAAACAAATACTTTTGGTTTCCTTCGCAAAGATTTTTCAATCCAATTTTCTTATACATATACTATGTCTCGTCGAAACAGTCATTCTCCCTGTTTCCCTCTCCAAACCACCCTTTCGTATCATTATAATAATACTACACCAATAAACCTCTACTCTTCTTGAAATTTCTCACGACCACAGTTCATAGGGGACACTCGTCTGTAGCACTACCATGAAATACATACGGTAAAATGTATCACTGTACATTTCAAGCTGTTTCACATACATATTTCGTTCGGATACTTCAAGTACTTTGGTGCAACAGCTAAGCACCCTGACTCGAATCCAGAGGTATAATGCCATACATAAAATAGGGTCATATTAAAAATACATTTTTAGCTGCAATGTAATTAGACATAGGTATATCTTGTATGAGGTTTTACTCAATTATTTTGCTTTGTCGTGGGGTGTAATAATTTTGCTTGATGACGACTATGGTAAAACTGCATCTTTATTCAAAGTGCGAAAAATATAAATAAGCACAATAATTATTAAAATTTAAACATAATTTAGTATTATAGATTTATATCTCTGTTATTAAAAGATTATTAAACTATACATGAAATCCGACGTATGACGTATTGATCAGACTGATCTTGTATTAAAGAGCATATCGCCAGTTTTTATTATACAACTTTATTAATTGCTGTCAGCTCTATAAATAAAACAAAAAGGAAATATCATAAACCAAAGGTAAATATCAGGTTTCAAATCAAGATATAATACATATACAACATAGGCATATATGCCATGTGTAATATTACACAAGAAACATTTTTTGATTGATTCTAGATCAAAAAGGTTTTTGAAAAACTGATAAAGATTATCTGACAAAAGTAAAATAGTAATAGCGGCTATATTAAAAATTGACATTTTTCTGAATTTTTACTTTTATCGCATAACAACGTGCATAATCGGCAAATCACTATATACCTTGCGGTAAAGTTAAGAACTATTATTTGACTGAGCGAGACGTGTGGAATATTGTCGGAGCAGTGCGTGTAGCGTATTTAAAGCTTATACAACTACTAGCTGCGTCTATGCTCCGACGTGATCGCTTGTGTGCTAACAGCACCAGTAATACTCTGAGTTCTCGTATCCGTTTATCGAATACAATAACGTAGTATACAGCAAATATTAAATATTCAGTGTTCTGTGCGTGTGTCAGTATAGTTAAAAGAAACAATGATGTTGGGCCTGTTCGAAGTGACAACCAGTTTGATAATCCTGGGCCTGGCTGTTTACTACTACGTCTACTACCTCACCTCAAACTTCGACTTTGTGGAGCAGTCGCAATGTCAAGGGCCCGAAACCCAAGCCGTTTTTCAGCACAACTCCCGACTTCGCTTTCGGCCGCATGTCACTGGCTGAATACAGTTCTGAGGTGTACGAGGCTTACCGCCTCTTTATCAACCGAAAGCCCGTACTCATGGTTCGCGATCCGGAGCTCATACAGAACATCCTCGTCAAAGACTCCTCGGCATTTAGCGACCGGACACTATTGAGACTTCCCAGCAGAGCCGAGACCCTGACTCAGCACCAGCACCTCCTTCTTGACTCGAAGCGCTTGCGGTCTCTCAGGCAGAAGCTTTCGCCTACTTTTACCTCGGGCAAGCCCAAGGAGGTGTTCTACAAGCTAAGGGAGTGTGCAGAGCACCTCGGAAGCTTCCTCAAGAACTTCGCGAAGAACAACATAAACGCCATCGCCGAGAAGGACAGCCATCAGTTTCGAAAAATGGCGAATCGCATCTTTCAACTGCCGTTTTTGAATGTAATCAAAATCCAACTGAGGCTCACCGCACCTTGGCTCCTCGATTTGCTCAGTCCCATTTTCTATGATAAAGAGCTTAACGATTTATTCATCGGCTCGATCGCTCAGCCTATGGATCACAGGAAGAAGTAGCTTTATAATCATATTGGACGAAGATCATCGTTTATAACGTTACATCTTTTCAAGTCTCTCTCTCTCTCTCTCTCTCTCTCTCTCTCTCTCTCTCTCTCTCTCTCTCTCTCTCTCTCTCTCTCTCTCTCTCTCTTTCTCTGTAGGACTTTCAAACTTTTTAATCAAACAGATTTATATAATTATGATCGGTAAAAAAAAGTTTTACCAATTTATTTTTTGCGTTTTTAGTTATAGTAAGAATAAGAGTCATACGTGTCGACGTTAATTAATTTTATTATAGAAAATTTTAAATTGTTCGCACTACAATGAATGCAGCTTGTCTAATGACACACTATAAGCAATTATTATACCTATTTCTTATATATTTTTCAGTTTTGGCTGACATTTTGTTCGCTGCCCAGGCCTTTGCCTTCTTCGTCGCAGGTTTTGAGACTTCTTCGGCGACTATAAGCCGCACCTTGTACGAATTGGCACACAATAAATCGATTCAGGATAAACTACGCGAGGAAATCATCGAATGGTTCGGCAATAATAATAACGGAGACTTGACATACGAAGCTGTTAAAGATATGAAGTACCTGGACAAACTTGTCTCCGGTAAAGTTTTTTTTTATCGCAAAAAGCTGTTTTTTATCATTAAAAAAACCGCTGCCAATTCTTTGGCACGTAGCTTCCTTCAACATTATGTATTGCTTAATATCAGAATTGTTTTTACTTCATATATAAATCTATTAATTTTTTTTTGTTTGAAGGATACAATTTATTTTGAATCAATTAACATATATATATATAAGTAAAGCTCTCTCTCTTCCTCTCTCGTATCTTCGAAACTAACTGGTATCGTAAACAACCCAAATAAAGGGATCAAGATGCTATATAATACTACCTAAATCCAAAATTTGAAATTGATTATTGCCTTTTTACTCCAGTTATCGCGTCACGTAAAAATAACGATTCATAGTATACAGGGTGAGAAAAAAAATTTTGAAGCTTAATATCTTTGAAACTAACTGGTTTCGTAAACAACCCAAACATAGGGATCGAAGTGCTATATAATGCTAAATCCAAAATTTGAACTTGATTAATACCTTTTTACTCCAGTTATCGCGTCCCATAGAAAAACGACTTTTTTCAGTTTTTGATGTTTTTCTCCGATGAACTTACTTAAAATTAAAGTAGTATATAGTTCTAATTACCTTCAATAATCATATATTTTTTAGAAAGGTTCGACATTTAGTTTTTGAATTATAACGGTTTCAAATAATTGCACTTTATGGTGTATAATAAAAGAACGACGAAAGATAATATAAATTCTCCGCGGTAAAAAGATAGATAATTTTATTCTCTTTCATGTGCATATTAAGCTATTTACTTTTATTAACTTTTTCAATATAACTTTATTGGAAAAAACTGAAATCTCAAAACTAAAAAATCGCTAAAAAAAAAACAAGCCTACAAAATGTAAAATGGACTGTTTCCCCATCATGCTATATAGTAAAAACGAAGAAAATGAGAGTTGGTGAATTAAAATCCACTGAGTAGAAGCTGAGATACAGATGTCGATGAACGTACACGCACACACACACACACTCACACACACACATCCATACGGACATTTTCTAAAAACATTATTTATCGACTAAAAATGCATCAAAACACACTTAATTCCTACATGTTTTTACACAAATTCAAAAAATTACTATTACAAGGCTTCCTTAGGAAGGAAGCAATTAATCATGACGTTATATTGATGAAAATCTGTAAATTTTGAACTTGCAGAAACTTTGAAGAAATATCCATCAGTAAGTATGATTCAAAGAAGTTCTCTGGAACCGTACACTTTTGCGGGAACAAACGTGAAGATACCAAAAGACACTCAACTGTGGATTCCAGTTTACGCGATTCAACACGATCTGGAAATTTATCCCGAACCGGAAAATTTCGATCCCGAAAGATTTGACGATGAAAAAGTGAAGCTGAGACATCCGTCGTTCTATCTGCCTTTTGGCGATGGCCCGAGAAACTCCATTGGTATTATTATTATATACTCATATGACTAAACTTAAAATCTGAAATAAGAGGCGTCCGTTTCGTCAGTTACCAGACGAAAGTTGGTCTCATTCGAATCTTGAAAAATTATAAGCTCGAGGTCGGCGATCAAACTCGTATACCATGGTATGAGATTGATACGACAAAAATTCTATTGGCATCACTCTATGGCATCAAGTTGATGTTCAAGAAAATCACGTCGTAATACTTGTTTTATGATCATACTATTCATACTTGAAAAAAAAAAAAAAACAACTCATATAATACTGAAAGTTAATGAAATGAGGGAAGGGTATTTTTCTTACTGCCTGAAGGGTAAATGAATTTTGATCCATATATTATATCATTAGTGTATCTTGGATGTATGACCGTTTGGGATCCCCCGCATGTCGTTGGTATGTACACCAATTTTTTTGTCTTTTTTTTGCATTTTACTTGTAATATATACTAATCTTTGCAAGAGAAGAGTAATTATTTTCATCAGACCTATATTTAATTGCTTTGCAAAACTTTAATGTGCAATTCTCTTAAGGTCAATTCAACAAATCATAATGCGCGTCTTACCAGAGCCGTCTGCTTCTACTGAAGATTAAAGCTTATTCTCTATAATGGAAATATACATATTTAGACAATACAATGTTGTTTGTTCTTTGATGGAAATACACATTTTACGCACTTACTCGTCGTCCGGCTTTAAATATCCTTTACCGATATCTATTTTTTGTCGTAATTAATACCTCGATAGGATACTAATGAAAGTGCACTCTGTTAAATCTTTTAGAATTCCACTTGTTAATTAGTACCGAACCAATAGGCTATGAATTTTTTATCAACAACAGGATTGGCTCGTATGTGATAATATTATATAGTTAGATGTTATTTTTATTTGAATAATATTCGCAAGTTGCTTATATTGACCACTTGAGAACTTACGGTGTCTTTACAGTCATAAATAATTTTTGTTTAATCGGTTTAACCGCATGAAAATAAATATTTGTCTTAAAAATCGTATAATAACGACTCATCGATGATGGGATACTTATATATAATATATTCCGCCAACAGCCATACTACGCTGAACACACCGGTTCTCGTCCGATCACCGAAGTTAAGCAGCGTTAGGCGCGGTTAGTACTTGGATGGGTGACCGCTTGGGAACCCCGCGTGCCGTTGGTACCCCAATTTTTTGCTATTTTTTCAAAATTTATGCATCTGACTTGTAATATATTACATTTTTACTAATATTAGCAACAGGAGATCGAGTAATTATTTTTAATACATACAGCGAGATTCTCATAAGCCCAATGAACAATATCATAACGCACATTTTGTCGGGCCTGACCGTTTATACTGAAGATTCTAGTTTTTTTTTTTTTTTTTTTTTAAGTGGCATTTCGAACTTCCGAAAGTTCATCGCCTCATCTACGCAAGCATTTCACGCTATCCCTATTTTGTGCTAACCCATCCATTTCGCGCCCTCCCGCCCTATTTCAGTTAAGTCCGCTTTTACATTGTCCTCCACACCTGCGTCTAGGTCTACCTAGAGGTCGCGATGTATTTTGCTTTCCTTTCATTATGCGCGCTGCCGTGCAGATCATTTCCCATTCTTGCAACGTGCCCTGCCCATCTTAGTCTTCGCGATTTAATTAGTTCTGATTTATATTCGGTGACGCGCTATAGTTATGTAGCTGCGTCGTTGTGCAGTTTCCTCCACTCCCCGGTTTCCTTCATCTTTCCTTTTGGCCCGTATATTTTTTCGCAAGAACCTTATTTTCCGAACACCATAAACGGTTTTCTTCCGCTTTAAGTAAGCGCCCAAGTTTCGCACCCGTACAGGATTACCGGCATTATTATATCCTTATATCCTTTACTTTTACATTTCTAGACAGCAGTTTTGATTTTAGTAATCTATTCACGGCGTATTAGCAAGCATTACCCGAATGAAGTCTCTTGTTAATCTCGGTTCAATTTCGTTTCGATCGTTTATGGTTGATGCCTAAATATCTGAATTCGCTACCTTTTCAAAAGTATAATTTCCGACTCTAAGATCACCCTCACCTTCGCAAATGCCAATTTATCCATGATCATATATATTCGTTTTCGATTCGCTCACCTCTAAACCCGTGTCCTCAGCCGCCTTTTATGATAATTTCCGCTTTTCTCGCTACCGCTGCACCGTTATCCCTAGTATGTCCAAGTCATCGGTCATACCCTAGATTTGTGTTTTTCCAGTTAAGGGTTGCACCTTGCCCGCCAGTCTGCATTTTTCTAACACAATAATTCTAGCGTTAAGTTAGAGATACTGTAGAGGACCGTCACCTTGTTTCAAACCGTCGCGTATCATGAATGATTCGGATACGTTACGCCTACTCGGACCTTTCCCGTGCTTCCGTTCAGACATATTTGAATTAATTTCACGAGTTTTGGTACTCCGAGGAGCACCAGGATTTGATACATTTTCTTCGTTGATAGAGTCATACGCTTTTAAAGTCGTATAAATATTGTGTATTGTTTCGCAATGTTCCCATTTTTCTTAACACTCGTCTTATAGAAACATTGACCGCACGTCCGACCTGTTACGCCGAATCAACTAGATAGTCTTCCTATTATATCTTCCGCGAAGGGCGTGAGTCTTGCCTGTACTTACGTTTGATAGAACTTTGTAGCAGGTAGCATAAAAGTGAATTCCCGGTAGTTATTGCCAATCGGTCTTATTCTCCCTTTTTGAAAATCGAATAATGATAGATTCTTTCCAGTTTTTCCGGTATGCTGTTCATTTTGCCAATATAGCACATACTAGTGTTCAAAAATTTTGATGTAGCGCAGGTGCCCCGTATTTAAGTAGTTCAGCTGGTATAGAATCGTTTCCGCGGCCTTATTGTTTTTTAGTTTTTTGATCGCGGCTTCTACTTCTTTGTAGGTCGGTTCTTCATATGGAGTTCCGCCAGCTGGGATTTCGTCTCCCGTTTCCTCGCAGTTTTCATGTACGGTTTAGTAACTTATCAAAATATCTTTCCACAGCTTTAGCACTCATTTTCGCTTGTAACGAGATTCCCGCCCTCATCTTTCATTAATTGCGATCTACTCTGGAAACCCTTCCTAATAGCGTTAATTCCTTTGTAATCTCGCGCGGCGTTATTTTCCTTACTATTAGTTTCTATTTTTCTATCTGATCTCTTTTGATACTCGCGCTTTTTGTCCTGTAAATCGCCCCCACTTGCCTTCTTATTTCGTGTACTCTTACTACGGCCCTATCGCCTCCATTGTGTACGCTGTCTAATTTGGCCTTTTTGCGCCTTTCAAACCAGAGTTCGCACTCTTCGTCAAACCATTGGTTTGCTCTTTGGCTTTTTCTTTCTACCTAGCATCTTATTCGCGGCTCTTTTATCGCTTTTTCGAATATCCCCCAAAGACTGTTCGGGGTCGTATACTACCTCCGTCGTGTTGATCCGTTTCTTCGAGTACCTGAAACCGATTCCTTGATTCGACTTGATACTTAATTCGTTCTATCCCGTTCCGTAGCTTTCAATATCGAACGTTTCTACTTTGCTCGCCCGTTTACTATTTTGCCCAGTACTAATTTGGCTCTTAATTGGCCACTACTAGAAAATGATCCGAGTCGCAATCCGCCCCCTATCTTTCTTACGTCAAGCACGTTCGTGTTGGCGCTTTATCGATAAGAAAGTGATCGATTTGATTTTCGTGGCTCCGTCCGGGATGTCCACGTTACTTTGTGTATATCCTATGTGCTTGAAGCACGTACTCTTTACTATAAAGATCTTTTGCGCCCGCGAAATTTATGACTCTAATGCCGTTATCGTTGCTGGTTTCGTGCAGACTTTCCTTGCCTATAGTGGGCCTAAACATTTCCTCTTTCCCTATTTTAGCGTTGAAATCCCCCACTACTATTTTGGTGTCATAAGACGCGAACTGGTCGATTAATTGCTCCAAGGCTTCTAATAAAGATCCTTCACCTCTTCCTCTTTGTCCTCCGTAGGACAATGCACGTTAATAACCACGTAATTGCTACCACGTCCTTCGATGACGATATACGAGAGTCTGTCGTTTACGAATTTGAAATTTTAACCGCGTGATAATTCTTTTGCTAATCAGAAATCCGGTACCTAGGGAATGTCCGCTCGCCCCGTACATAAATGTGAAGTTTTCGTTTCCTAACATACGCTATTTTTGCACCGAGTTTCTTGTATAGCTACTAAGTCTAGATTGTGCCCGCCAGCTTCTTTTAAGATTTCCCGGTACGCGCCTGCTCTGTATAAACTGCGCACATTCCACGTTCCTACCTTTAAGTCCCTATTGATATTTGGTTTGGTTTTGGTTTTTTTGAGCCATGATAGTAAGTGAAACCACGCGTTTTGGATCCTGTTTTCCGATCGCAGGTGAATCATCCGTTCTAGAGGTGATAACTCCATAACTCTTAGAACTAAGTATGAGAGCTTTCCGACTTTGATAAGGACGGAGTCAGCTCATCGTCGGACACACTACGGAATCACGCTCGTATCCTAACGCCCCCCTGCAAGGCAGCGCGCCTACGCTGTTCGTTCGCCGTTAGACCAGGTGGCGAATCATTCTACATCCCTTGGCGGCAGTTGTCATCGTCTCCCGCATTCTCCACGACAGCAGGATTTTGTTATGTTGCTAAGAGAGATAGATTATTGACATAGTTAGGTATGAAGAGAGAGTGAATAGGAAATATTGTTGAGTGTTCGTTGTGTGGTGCTTGCGTTAGTGTTTCTAGATGAATGCCGTTCGATCGCCAGTGTGGGCTCATCACACCCACGCCGGGCCTATCGGCTGTCCGCGGCTGCTTATTCGATTTATTCGCAGCTAACCTCTTTCTCAGGGGCCGTTCCTCTATCCGCAACCTGAGGACGCGCCGTGTAGGTGTAGCACCACTCGCGCTCTGGACGCACGGAAGATTCTGTTTACAGACATAATATTTAAATTATTTTCAATATAGTAGATTATGCACCTATAAGAAGGTGCTCTTTTCTCCTGTGGTGCATAATATGCAATTTTTCGCCACACCATACACCTAAGATATTACTACATATAATTTATCGACAATCTCGAATGGTTCGGCTAATAATAACGGAGACTGATGACGAACCTGTTAAAGATATGAAGTGTCATAGACAAGGTTGTCTCTGGTTAAGTGTTTTCATCGCAAAAATCTGCTTTTTATCATTAAAAATTATCATGACGTGTTATATTGATGAAAATCTGTAAATTTTGAACTTGCAGAAACTTTGAGGAAATATCCACAATAATCTCTCTCT
>CM053169.1:14649567-14827314 GCA_012977825.3 Pteromalus puparum
GTAAATTTTGAACTTGCAGAAACTTTTGTAAGAAATATCCATCAGTAAGTATGATTCAAGAAATTCTCTGGGAACGTACACTTTTGCGGGAACAAATGGTGGAGATACCAAAAGGACAGCTCAACGTGGCATTCCAGTTTACCGATCACACAGATCTGGAATTTAGTCCCTGAACCGGAAAATTTTCGATCCCGAAAGATTTGACGATGAAAAAGTGAAGCTGAGACATCCGTCTTTCTATCGTGCCTTTGTGGCGACCTTTGGCCGAGAAACTCCATTGGCTATTATTATTATTCTACTCAATATGACTAAACTTTAAAATCTGAATAACGAGGCGTCCGCTGTTCGTCAGTTACCAGACGAAAGTTGGGTCTATTATTCGAATCTTGAAAAAATTATAAGCTCGAGGTCGGCCGATCAAAACTGGCGTTATACCATGGTATGAGATTGATACGACAAATTCTTTTGCATCACTCTATGGCGATCAAGTTGTGTCAAGAAAGATCACGTACGTAATACTTAGTTTTATGATCGAATACTATGCATACTTGAAAAAAAAAAAAACAATCATATAATACTTGGAAAGTTTAATGGAAATGAGGGAAGGGTATTTTCTTACTAGCCGAATGGGTAAATGAATTTTGCATCCATATATTATATCATAGTGTATCTTGGATGTGATCGACCGTTTGGGATCCCCCGCACTGTCGTTGGTATATGTACACCAATTTTTTGTCTTTTTTTTGCATTTACTTGTAATACTATACTAATCTTTGCAAGCAGAAGAGTAAATTATTTTCTTCATCAGACTATATTTAATTGCTTTGCAAAACCTTTAATGTGCAATTCTCTTAAAGGTCAATTCAACAAATTCATTAAATGCGCGTCTGTACCAGAGCCGTCTGCTTCTATGACAGTTACAAGCTTAATTCTCTATAATGGAAATATACATATTTAGACAATACAATGTTGTTTGTATCTTTGATGGAAATACACATTTTACGCACTTACTCGTCGTCGGGCTTTATAATATCCTTTACCGATATCTATTTTTTGTTCCGCGTAATTAATACCTCGCATAGGATAACAATGAAAGTGACTCTGTTACAATCTTTTAGAATTCCACTTAGCTTTAATTAGTGCCGAACAACTAGCTAATGAATTTTTTATCAACAACAGGTGATTGGCTGCGTATGTGATAATATTAATAGTTAAGATCGTTATTTTTATATTGAAAATATTCGCAAGTTGCTTATAGGACACTGAGAACTTACGGTTGTCTTTACAGTTCATAAAATAATTTTTGGTTTAATCGGTTTAACCGCCATGAAGAATAAATATTTGTCTTAAAAAATCGCTATAATAACGACTCATCGATGATGGGATACTTATATATAATATATTCCGCCAATTCAGCCATACTACGTGAACACACCGGTTCTGCTCGATCACCAGGAAGGTTAAGCAGCTGTTAGGCGGTTAGCTACTGATGGGGTGACCGTTGGAACCCCGCGTGCCCCGTTTGTGTGGCTACCCCAATTTTTTGCTATTTTTTTCAAAATTTATGCATTCTGACTTGTAATATATTACATTTTTACTAATTATAGCAACAGGAAGATCGAGTAATTATTTTTAATACATACAAGCGAGATTCTCAATAGCCCCAAAATGAACAAATTCATAAACGCAGCATTTTGTCGGCCTGGACCGTTTATACTGAAGATTCTAGTTTTTTTTTTTTTTTTTTTTTAAGTGGCATTTCGAACTTCCGAAAGTTCATCGCCTATCTACGCACGCCTTTCACGTATCCCCTATTTTGTGCTAACCCATCCATTTCGCGCGCTCCCGCCCTATTTCAGTTTGAAGTCCGCTTTTACATTGTCCTCCCACCTGCGTCTAGGTCTACCTAGACGGGTCGCGATGTATTTGGCTTATGCCTTTCATTATGTGCTGCTGCCTGTGCGAATCAATTATTTTTGTCCCATTCTTGCAACCTGCCCTGCCCATCTTAAGTCTTCGCGATTTAATTAGTTCTGATTTATATTCGGCTTGACGCGTATAGCGTTATGTAGCCTCGTCGTTTGTGCAGTTTCCTCCTACTCCCCGGTTTCCCTCATCTTTCTTTGGCCCGCTATATTTTTTCGCAGAACCTTATTTCGAACACCCTAAACGCGGTTTTCTTCGCCTTTAGAGGCGCCCAAGTTTCCACCCGTACAGGTAACCGGCATTATTTATGTCCTTATTATATCCTTACTTTTACATTTCCTAGACAGCAGTTTTGATTTTAGTAATCTATTTCACGGCGTTTAATTAGCACAGCATTACCCGAATGAAGTCTCTTGTTAATCTCGGCTTTAATTTCGTTTCGATCGCTTTATGGTTGTGCCTAAATATCTGAATTCGCTAACCTTTTCAAAAGTATAATTTCCGACTCTAAGATCAGCCCTCACCTTCGCAAATGCCCAATTTATCCATGATCATATATTCGTTTTCATTCGCTCACTCTAAACCCGTGTCCTCAGCCGCCTTTTATGATAATTTCCGCCGTATTCTCGCCTACCGCTCACCGTTATCCCTAGTTGTCCAAGTCATCGTTCATACCCTTGAATTTGATGTTTTATCCGGTTGGGTTGACACCTTGCCCGCACCAGTTCTGCATTTTTTCTAACAAATATATATCTAGCGTTAAGTTAAAGAGTTACTGTAGAGAGGACCGTCACCTTGTTTCAAAACCGTCGCGTTCATGAATGATTCGGATACGTTCCGGCCTACTCGGACCTTTCCCGTGCTTCCGCTTCTAGACATATTTAATTAATTTCACGAGTTTTTTTTACCAGAGCCACCAGGATTGATAACATTTTCTTCGTTGATAGGAAGTCATACGCTTTTTTAAAGTCAGTATTAAATAGTTGTGTATTGTTTCGCAATGCTTCCATTTTTCTCTAACAAATGTCTTATAGTAACATTTATTCGCACTCGACGCCTCCCGAAATACACAGATAGTCTCCTATTATGATCTTCCGCGAAGCGTGAGTCCTGCCTGTACTTACGTTGATAGGAACTTTGTAGCAGGTAGCATAAAAGTGAGATTCCCGGTAGTATTGCCAATCGGTCTTATTCTCCCTTTTTGAAAATCGGAATAATGATAGATATTTCCAGTTTTTCCGGTTATGCGCTTGTTCATTTTTTCCAATATAGCACCTATACTAGTTTCAAAAATTTTGAGTGTAAGCGCGGTGCCCCCGTATTTAAGTAGTTCAGCTGGTATAGAATCGTTTCCGCGGCCTTATTGTTTTTTAGTTTTTTGATCGCGGCTTCTACTTCTTTGTAGGTCGGTTCTTCATATGGAGTTTCCGCCAGTGCTGGATTTCGTCTCCCGTTTCCTCGCAGTTTTCATGTACGGTTTAGTAACTTATCAAAATATCCTTCCACAGCTTTAGCATACTCATTTTCGCTTGTAACGAGATTCCCGGCCCTCATCTTTCATTAATTGCGATCTACTCTGGAAACCCTTCCTAATAGCGTTAATTCCTTTGTAATCTCGCGCGGCGTTATTTTCCTTACTATTAGTTTCTATTTTTTATCTGATTCTTTGATTTACTCGCGCTTTTTGTCCTGTAAATCGCCCCCACTTGCCTTCTTATTTCGTGTACTTTCTACGGCCCTATCGCCTCCATTGTGTACGCTGTCTAATTTGGCCTTTTTGCGCCTTTCAAACCAGAGTTCGCACTCTTCGTCAAACCATTGGTTTGCTCTTTGGCTTTTTCTTTCTACCTAGCCATTTATTCGCGGCTTTTTATCGCTTTTTCGATATCCCCCAAAGACTGTTCGGGTCGTTCATTACCTCCGTCGGTTGCATCCGTTTCTTCGAGTACCGAAACCGATTCCTTATTTTCTACTTGATACTTAATTCGTTCTATCCCGTTTCCGTAGCTTTTCAATATCGAACGTTTCTACTTTGCTCGCCCGTTTACTATTTTGCCCAGTACTAATTTGGCTCTTAATTGCGCACTACTAGAAAATGATCCGAGTCGCAATCCGCCCCCTATAGGTTCTTACGTCAAGCACGTTCGTGTGGCGCCTCTTATCGATAAGAAAGTGATCGATTTGATTTTTCGTGGCTCCGTCCGGCGATGTCCACGTTACTTTGTGTATATCCTTGTGCTTGAAGCACGTACTCTTTACTATAAGATCTTTTGCCGCCGCGAAATTTATGACTCTAATGCCGTTATCGTTGCTGTTTCGTGCAGACTTTCCTTGCCTATAGTGGGCCTAAACATTTCCTCTTTCCCTATTTTAGCGTTGAAATCCCCCACTACTATTTTGGTGTCATTAAGACGCGAACTGGTTCGATTAATTGCTCCAAGGCTTCGTAATAAAAATCCTTCACCTCTTCCTCTTTGTCCTCCGTAGGACAATGCACGTTAATAACCACGTAATTGCTACCACGCTCCTTCGATGACGATATACGAGAGTCTGTCGTTTACGAAATTTGAAACTTTTAACCGGTGTATAATTCTTTTGCTAATCAGAAATCCGGTACCTAGGGAATGTCCGCTCGCCCCCGTACATAAATGTGAAGTTTTCGTTTCCTAACATACGCTATCTTGCCACCGAGTTTCTTGTATAGCTACTAAGTCTTAGATTGTGCCCGCCAGCTTCTTTTAAGATTTCCCGGTACGCGCCTGCTCTGTATAAACTGCGCACATTCCACGTTCCTACCTTTAAGTCCCTATTGATTTTGGTTTGTTTTGGTTTTTTTGAGCCATGATAGTAAGTGAAACCACGCGTTTTGGATCCTGTTTCCGATCGCATGTGAATCATCCGTTCTAGAGGTGATAACTCCATATCCTCCTAGAACTAAGTATGAGAGCTTTCCGACTTTGATAAGGACGGAGTCAGCGCTCATCGTCGGACACACTACGGAATCACGCTCGTATCCTAACGCCCCCCTGCAAGGCAGCGGCCTACGCTGGCTCGTTGCCGTGTAAGACCAGGTGGCGAATCATTCTACACATCCCCTTTCGGGCAGTTGTCATCGCTCCCGCATTCTCCACGACAGCAGGATTTTTGTTATGTGTGCTAAGAGAGATAGATTATAGACATAGTTAGGTATGAAGAGAGAGTGAAATAGAAATATTGTTGAGTGTTCGTTGTTGTGGGCTGGCGTCAGTGTTTCTAGATGAATGCGTTCGATCGCCAGTGTGGGCTCATCACACCCACGCCCGGGCCTATCGGCTGTCCGCGGCTGCTTATTCGATTTATTCGCAGCTAACCTCTTTCTCAGGGGCCGTTCCTCTATCCGCAACCTGAGGACGCGCCGTGTAGTGGTGATAGGCACCCACCCGTCCGCTCTGGACGCACAGGAAGATTCTAGTTTTACAGACATAAATATTTAAAATTATTTCAATATAGTAGATTATGCACCTATAAGAAGGTGACTCTTTTCTCCTGTGGTGCATAATATGCAATTTTTCGCCACACCATACACCTAGATATTACCTACACATAAATAACATTTATCGACAAATCTCGAATGGTTCGGCAATAATAATAACGGAGACTTGACATACGAACCTGTTAAAGATATGAAGTGTACCTAGACAAGGTTGTCTCTGGTAAAGTGTTTTCATCGCAAAAATCTGCTTTTTATCATTAAAAATTAATCATGACGTGTTATATTGATGAAAATCTGTAAATTTTGAACTTGCAGAAACTTTGAGGAAATATCCACCAATAAGTGTTATTCAAAGTTGTTCTCTATTGAAAACGTATATCTTGAGGGAACGAGTGTGAATATACCAAGATACACTCAGCTGTGGATTCCAATTAACGCGATTCATATAAACGATCCAAAAATTCATCCCAAACCGGAGATATTCAATCCCGAAAGATTTTAACGATAAGAATAAGGAGCTGAGACATTCGTCGTTTTATCTGCCTTTCGGCGATGGCCCGAGAAACTGCATTGGTATATTATTATATCCTCATATTACTATATACTTATTTTTTTCAACTTAAATCTAAAACAAGAGACGAGCGAGTTGGTAATTTAAAACGTTTTTATTGGTTTCCAGGCGAGTGGAAGTTTCATATGTGATTGATCCGAAAAAATATCGGTTGGAACCACTCGGTGGCATTAAGTTGAAGTTCACGCAAATCAACTCATATAATGATCACACATCAAAAAAAAGCCGAAAAAAGCAAGTTTATTAAAACTAAAAATTAATTGAAACGAAGAGAGCGCGTTTTTCTTACAAATATAGAAATGGATTTTTATCCAAATTATATCATTAATGTGCCAAACCGTGCCTCAGATTTTATATAATTATTATTTATTTCACATACAGACGCGAGACTGAATTCAAGTATAATTTCCCATTAATTGACTGATGTATATACATGTAGAAGTTAAGAAGTACTACATGTGTTGTAGCGGCTTCGTATATTGCAAGGTCTATTTTAATTCTAATATTAAGTTCGTGCGAGGATTCGCGATGCCCTAGCACGAAGGCCGATACGAGATCGAAAGAATACAGGATTCTTCTCGATGTGCTCACTCTGGCGGATCGGCTCGTGAATTGTAGCGATAATTATGATAGATTCGCAGCGCATAACCTCCTGTTGGGCCACGCGCTGCAACGGCGCGAAATAACCTGTTTATTTCGTGGTCAGCCGTCTCGAGCGAGAAGAAGAACTTTGATCCGATCGTGATTCCAAAGAATGTTCGATTCGAGCTCTGTATTGACGATTTGGCGCGTGGGTTGCCGGAGAGTTAAAATGCGTTGCTAGACGAAACAAGAGTTTTTTTGTTTTTTGGTATTGATGGGAACAAAACCCTGGACACGTTTGCTGGGGAGTAGCGCGAGAACTTGCAAACGGAGCGGATGTACTTTAGTCGGATCAATAAAGTCTTTTCCAAAATATACATCACCGAGTCTTTCTTTATAATACATATAACTGATACTTATATAGAAATTGAATATATAAGTTGTGTATTATTTTTTAACATAAGCGAATAAAAAGAGTCACCATAACATATTATTATGTATGAATATTTTTTATGACGAAACCCTGATTGATAGTGTACTACTATTTCGTACTTCTTGTGCCTTCGGTTAATAATATTTTTTTTTCTTAACAATTCAAAGTTCTTCATTCGGGATAGAGAAAGGAGATGTTATCTTATATAACGCGTTGTATAAAGTGAGAATGAATCACAGTTTGCATAACTTTTAAGTGTCGCCTTGAAAAAATAAACCTTTTTATATAGAGTTACAAAGTTACACGTCTTTTCTTGTACAAAAAATTTGACATCATCAATAGCACATCAAATTCAAATGCAACAATTGGTTCGACATCACCAAAATTCTTCTACCACCATATACGAGCAAGCCTCGAAAGCTCGCTTATTCCTCAATAACATTCTCCCCTCCAACACTCGACTCATCGTACTGAACTCCAATGATGCTCGAGTGCATCAGAAGCGGCGGTGATAAGACTTTGTCGTCGGGTCAAAGTATCACTGGACGTAAACAGAAGTTATTGCTACCACTGCGAAGATATCACGCACGAGTAGTCCGATCGAACTGGACACAGACGCAAGTGCTCTATTTCGGCGAGAGTGTGAGAGTGTGAGATTTCTTTTCAGGCTTTGATTCGAAGGTAAAAAAGATGCAGATCAAGGACAAGAAGGCCATGGTCATAGGGGCATGTGATGGACTGGGCATGGCTTTTAGCAAAGAGTTGCTTCGAAATGGAGCTGCTGTAAGAGATTTGTAGTTTTTTTTTCTGATCGATATGGTGACGTTCGATAAATAAATCGAAATTAAGATTTTTACAACGTGTGACGATTGAATTGTTTCAGCGAGTGCTGATGATCGACATGAACGAGACATTAGGGAATTCTCAAGCGGATAGGCTGAACGAAGAGTTTGGTCGTAACAGGGCGACGTTCACCAAGTGCGACGTAACCAAGGGTCCTGAATTCGATGGTGACTTATTACGATTAAAAAATTTCCTCAATTTCGACATACAAACTCACACTATATTATGAAACATAAATTTTTCCAGCTTGTTTCAAAGACTCCGTAAACACTCTCGGCGCTCTTGACATCATCGTAAACAACGCAGCGATGATAGACGAAGTGAACTTCCACAAAACGATAGACACCAATGTCGTAAGTCGAAACCACAATATATTTAGTTTCCTCGTTGTAAAAAGCTCTAAAAAAGCTCTTCCCCAACAGACGGCAGTCTTCCGAGCGAGTATGATGGGAGTCCAGCAGATGGGCAAAGACACAGGGGGCAAAGGTGGCGTAATCGTTAACGTCGCTTCGGTACTCGGTCTCGAGGCTTGTCCTCAGCTGCCTATCTACTCGGCCACCAACCACGCCGTAATCGCCTTCAGTCGATCGTTCTCGGTAGGCACTAATACGACGTGTGGTTACACTGTACTTATCGCTTTTGGCTTTATCAACTCTGTTTTTTTTTTTTGCGCGACTTTTTCTGTTTTGACGGGGCTTTCACGCGTGAACGCAAGGCTATGAGAAAACCATGTGTTTTGAAACTAATTTTTAAATGACGTGTTAGCAACCCTACCACTACCAGAGGACAGGTGTGAGGCTGGTGGTATTGTGTCCGGGACTGACGGAGTCACCTATGTTGGAGAATATAAAGAACGAGCAGTTTGTTCCAAGGCCGGAGGAGCTTTTGGAAGCTATGAAGGAGTTTCATCCACAGAGGTGAGCTTCCGGCGATTTTCATTTTTTTAATTTACTTTTCATTATGAATCGAAGATTGATCGAATGTTCGATGACGCAGGGCTGAGAACGTCGCCCACGCACTGGTCTACGTGATAAGATGCGCGCAAAACGGTAGCGTTTGGATTACCGAGGACAGCAAGCCCGTTTACGAGATTCAATTGCCTGACTCTCTGCCCACCAAAGAGGCATACTAAGCGTGAGATTATTTTTATTGTTGAATAATTTTTGTTGTTGTTGTTGTTTTTGTTTAAAAAATGTAAAATACAAAAAAAAAAAACTAAATAAATAAGTAAACTATTAAGAAAACGAGATCGGAAAATCATTTTCCAATATCCGCTAATAAAACTCGCTAGCTGATCTCAAAAGCACTGAATATCGAAGAGTTATCGAAAGCTTGATCGCACCTTGAAAATTTCAGCGGTTCGAAAAGAAATGTACATACACACCGGGATAAGTATGAATTAATGCTCGAATATACGAGGGCTGCGGGTAAAACCTGTCATCTGTATTTTTTTCAAAAACAAATCGAGTCCACTTTTGCTTTCTTTTAGACACAAAGCTTTGTTTTGTGTATTTTTTTTTGTCATTGCAGTTAAATATATAACTTATTAGATATAAGTAAATTAAAAACAATATACAGTCAAGTTCCTCCAGCAGCGGATTTGGTCACGTGCATTCTTCTGCTCTTCTTCGGGTTGATCGAGTTTGACGTGTTCATCCATATATTCTCTCTATATACTATATGCACGTACCATCTCGTCGAACACCGCCTGATCTTGCGGCGGTTAGTGTCGCCATCGATCGGCTCGTCATTGTTATCGCGTAAGTGATTATCCCTCGACATTCAATAAGCCGCTTGTACACCTAATGTGGCTGAAAAATAATGCGATATTACAAGGTTTTTTTAGCGATTTAAAAAAATTTGTTTCGAAGAAGAAAACTTTTAAGGGATAATGCTACATCTGTCAGAATGACGATGTTTTAAAAAATTTACAATCCAATGCTTCGTGCAACAAACTGGAGAACAAAAATTGTCCTTGGAAGTCCAAAAAATTCATAATATAAATACTATAATTATTATCATTTCTCAATTTAAGAATATCAACATAACTGTATTAGTGTATCGCTTTTCATAAAAATTATAACTGTATAGATCGAATTCGAGATCAAATTATTGTAAGATTTTTAGAAAATTATTAAAAAGGAAAACGTTAAAATAATTTTTTTTTATTAATCTTTCCTTATATTATTGTCGCTCCCTACGAAAAACATCAGATCCCAAATTCCCCGCTAAAGCTCCCAGATTTCATTTCCAGCCACGAAAACTAATAGATTTCACGTTTTTGCCACGAAGACTAAGAGTTTTCAGATTTTGCCATGATAGACCAACAGATTTCAAATTCTGATAAAATCTATGAACATGAAAGTTCATACAATAAAATCTAAAAAGGTTTAAAACGAATAATAAAAAATAATTTATAGTAACAATATGTTTATTTTTATATAAGTTTTCTTGAGATCATTGCCTGAATTATCATTTGCAAATGATATTGAGTTATAATTTATTAGATTTGAGGAATCGTGTTGGTTCCTATTAAAAGTTTCTCAATCCTCAATGAACATGTTGCCTCCGAAACGCAATAGGTAGTCGTCGTGGAAAATAAATTAAAATATGTTAGTCTTCGTGGCAAAATTTGAAATCTGTTGGTCTTCGTGACAAAAATGTGAAATCTCATATTCTTCGTGGCAAAAACGTGAAATCTCATAGACTTTGTGGTAAAAAGGTGAAGTAAGCTATTCTTCGCGGCAACTGTTGAAATGTGAAGCTTTTCGTGGCGAGATTTGAAATGTAAACCTCTTTGTCGCGTGAAAATGAAATCTCATATTATTCGTAGGGGGCGACGCATCACGAAAGGACAATGTTGGAAAACTTGAAGTATAGACAGTTCTTTAATTCTGCGAGTCCAGATGAGTTTTTACACTTCTTAAAAACTATGAGGAACTTTCATCCGAAGAGGTGGGTTACTCGCAATTTTTTTTTTTTTTTTTGTTTTCAAATAGAAGATTAATCGAACTTTTGATGGTACAGGTTCAAGAACGTCGCCCATGTACTGGTCTACGTGGTAAGATGGGTGCAAAACGATATAGCGTCTACCGATCAACGAGAGCAGCAAGTACATTTTCAAATTGCAAATTAAACAAGCATATTGAACCGAAGAGATATCGAGCGTTCTTTTTCGTGTACACAAAGAAAATACGAACATTAAGTAAATCATGCCGGATTTTTTTTAGTTAAAGACTTTCGTTGTTGTCATTTTTGTTTAGAAAAAATAGAAAAAAAAAGCTAAACATAAAAACCGAGATCAAAATTCATGCTTCAATATACGCTAATAAATCCTCTTATCAGCCGATCTCAAGAGCACCGAATGAGTCGTCGAAAGCTCGATCGCAGCTGGAAAATTTTAATGGTTTGAAAAAAAAAAAAAATACATACACACAGAGATAAGTTTGAAAGCTCGAATACAAGGGCTGCGGGTAAAACCTGTGTCACCGGCTTTATTCAATAGATATTGCGGCTTGTTTCTATTTACACGTATACGACTATACGCGCTTTTATCAGTATTGTCTATAATCTCGATTCCACGGACAGTAGCTATATGTCGTACGAATATGAAAAATCGTGTAGTCATAGTTAGCCCTCATAACAGTCGGAATCGTACTCTCGATTCGGGTTTACCTATACACTCGAGTGTCCGTGCGTCAACGTTGCGGTTCTGGGAAAAAAGCTCGATAAAAAAATGTCTTTTTAAAAATATACCGCGATTTATTGTGGTTTTGACAAAGAAGACAACGGCATAGAGTGAATTGGACGCACTATACTCGATTAGTTATGAAAAACTATGGCACATTTAGTCGAGGATAGGTATAAATTAAATGTTATACACAGAATTAGCTTTTTCATTGATTAATGCAATAATTTTTCAAGCGTTTTAAGTATCTCGTTCCTCGAAAACGACACGCTATACGAGTTTACGGAACTAGTGGAGAACAGCGTCTGGGCGAGCAAACCCCAGGCATGGGGTGTCGTGGTGTACAGTATGATGATTCCGATGATTTGCAGTTTCGGAATCGTCGGGAATTTCGTTATTCTTCTCGTGCTTAGCAAGAAGTCATTGAAGGAGTCTACGTATACTTATTTGACAGGTATTTTTCTTTAAAAGCTTTGCATTGACTTTTCTTAAATTTTGTATTTTTGCTTATAATTCGCGATACTTCCAATGTGGTTATAAAGTACAGTTGTTTTAATGTGCCAATAATATATAGATGTCTTAAGAATTCAATATTGAATAATTGAATTTCACAATTCGAAGACACAATTATGATGCAAATTGATATATGTTAATTGTTCGGTGAAATACGCTTGCAATATATGTATATATATATATTATTAGATAATATAACAAATAAATTGAAAACGATACCATAAAGTCCTTGCAGCAGCGGATTTGGTCACGTGCATCCTTCTGCTCTTCTCCGGGTTAGCACGAGGGTTGTTCTGGAAGAAACATGGTTGGGTCGAGTTCGACGTGTTCATCCATATTCCCTTGTGCACCATCTCGTCGAACGCCGCTGTCCTTGCGGCGGTTGGCGTTGCCATCGATCGGCTCGTCATTGTTATCGCGTAAGTGATCCCTCGACGTTCAATAGGCTGATTGTACGCAGCTATAAATGTCACTGATATTATTACATTGTTCTGCATAGTCCTGCGAGATGCTGTCAGCCAAGATTCTGCAGAAAAACCATTGCCAGAAAGCTCATGGGATTCTCCATGCTTTTCGTCACGGTTATCAACATCCCGTTCTTCTTTATTTACACTTACGACGAGAGAGGGAACATTGTGGGGAACAAAATATCAAAATCATGGTGAGTGTATTGTAGCTTTTCACCAGTATGCCTGCACTAAAAGACAGTATACTACTTGGTTCGTTGTATACCCTGTTGATTATTCATACAGATATATCCATGTATGTTCATTCACATTGATTCATCGTGAATTTTATCAAGATTCGGTAATAGTGAGTAATATAAAAAAATACACCATATCCATATAAGGAACGAAAGTAAAGCCAATGTGTGAATCAACATGAATATTCCACCCGATTATTTTTAACAAGATGAACTTTCTAAACGATCAAACGACTATTAAGTTTGACAACTCTTTTCCAGTTTTTATGATGTACTGAATTGGTTGCAACTGGTTGTCTTTGGCTTGGCACCAGCGATTTTTCTTCTAATCAGCAATGCGATTATGATTTTCACAGTCAAAAGGACAATGAAACAACGAGTCCAGCTTGTGAAATGCAGGCAATCGAGAGAAGGGAAATACTTGTGTGTGAGTTACAATTGAAAACAAAAATATATAGCTTGGATTGTATTGTCTATTTAACAATTAAAGCGTTAAAATATTTATTTCATAAAAGGATCAATCGAAGTTGACGATAACCCTCGTAGGTATCGTGTTTACATTTCTGGTTGGCGAAGTACCGACTCATCTGGCATCTCGCAGAAGCGCAGTATCCATCCTCTATGGCGGAGATCCTTGTAAAATTAATAAACATCTCATGGAAGTGTAAGTTTTTTTCCCCATAAAAAAATACTATATCGATCTTGATTATTATATTGTGAAAACCTTATCGTATCACTTTATGATTTTTTTTATAGTTTTCGAATCGTTGCAACTCTCCTGAATTCCATATCGTGCTCGGCGAACTTTGTGCTGTACTGCGTATTAAATCCAAGGTTTTTAGCGATTTTGAAAAGTATGTTTCGAAGAAGAAGACTGGAAAGGGATAATACTACATCTTTCAGAATGACGACGTTAAAAAATTTACAAACCAATGCTTCGTGCAGCAAAATGGAGAACAAGGATTGTCCTTGGAAGTTCTAGATATTTATAATGATTCGATGTAAATACTATATATTTATATATACCTATATGAAGCCTTCGCACTTAATTTATCCTTTCTTTTCCAAAATTTTCTGACGTGTTTTACATATTATATATATATATATGGGTAAAATTTCAGTAGTTCTGGCGCGCGGTACTAAATTTTAAGATATTTTTAACTTTTCGAGCTTTATTTAACCCTATGTTGAGCTCCATATCGACAGACGTTTCGTTAAATTGGAAACTATAAAGTTTTATTAAAATATTTTTGGAAAACTAGCATATGATGTAAAATAGCAATAAGAATCATAGGGAAAACGTTTGATTGACCAAGTGGTACTTTTTTTTAAGATACAGCAATCCATCAAAGTTTCAATCTCGTGCTATTAATTTAGACTCCCATGGAAATATTTGAAGCTTAAGACATTTTCTATTGACATTCTGATGTTTGATAGGGTGAATTGTGAGGCTTCTACATTAGGTAATACTACTGTTTACAATAAATATCATTTAACTCCGAGATATATATAAGCACTGCTGCAGCCGCAGAACGTCTCTATAAAAACATCAACATAACTGTCAGTGTATACCACTGATTATGTTTAAGTGCTTAGGTCGAGTTATTGTGAGATTTTGGATGAAATTAAGAAGTCAATAGGACTTATAAGTGCCTATAAAAATGTATTATGAAATGAAGACTACAGTTCCCTTTTTGGTAATAGCTTATCTTATAAATCATTAATTAAGATCTTCAGAGGGAGTATTCAAGATGTTGAATGCTGAGTAAGAGAATTTGAGAATCTAAAATTATAATATAATATAATGGTTATATTATTTACTTTTAATTTTATAATACACGCAATTGAAAAAGGATATAATATGTTTACACTGAGAAAAGAATCCAAATTAACTTTAATGATGGCACCTTTAAATAGTTGAATTGGAGATGATGCCACGAACATCATTAATAATAGAGTTTTTTGGGACTTGCCATGCAAAGCAATCCAATCCGTATTATAAATAGACTGGACGACTTTTTCACTCTGTATACAAGACAACAACGAATTATTGCAAAGGTATATGTACACAATTATTACATAGATAATATAGATCGATTTCGATTATACTTACACATAATAATACTTGATTACTATACCAGCAATATAATAATATTTGATTTAACATACAAATGAGATAGACAGTTATTATTAAAAATTCGAGACTATAAACTTTAAATGTGGTCAGCAAATAAACACTAGTGCAAATCACCGAAAGACTTGCGCAAAATTGTATAATCAGAACTTGAAGGAACGTCTCGCTCAACAATTTGGAAAATCTGCAAAGTATTGTTATTTTATTGAGTAAAGTGTGGCGGTAATTACATATATAGAGATATAATAACATTAATAATTGTTTGCTGCATTTAGTGCTCACTTTAAAATACCATTATGGTCGGCGATGCAAGCATTAGTTAGAAACGATTCGAATACAAAAATTCGATTTTCGTCCAAATCATCACACGGTGCTAAATTCCGAATTTTCAAACGGATTGATAAAACTCGGCGATTAAGAACATTCAATTGTGCGCATATCTGAAGCATGAATCCTGTCACAAGAGTATCACACGCCACTTGAACTGCAGCTGTGATTGCGACTGCCATCGACTGATGCAGGTAACAAGTCCAAAAGCAGATCGAGACGTTTATATTACATGGAATCCATGCGTACACTGGTGTCATCCAACTGCCACTTACAATTGGAATTAATAGTTGCATCACCACACATGTGCCCACTGCTGTCGCGTATGTTAAAGTTATGTATCTGTAACAGTTGGAAACAATTATTATACTACTGCAGTAAGTTTTGCTAACGTCATACGTAATATAGTGCGATATATATGTATACGTTAAAATAATAATGAAGGTCGTAATGTTAGCTATATTCTTTATGAAAAGGTGAATTTATGATAATATGTATAATATTCTAGCATGCAGTACATTTATTAAAACTAGTGGTATAGACATGCACGTATATGTACATCCATAATGTTAACATTGTAACATTTATAACAATCATGGCCGTCATATATATTTGTTGAATTCCAGAAAAATACTTGATAAACCTTCTAGAGATAAACCATAATTTTGAAAAAAAATTTTGCATCAATATTAAGATTCCCCTGTTTCTTACCATCAGCTGCGCTTGATTTTCAACCATGAATCCCATGCATATATCCATACCTTTGATTTATAATTTTATATCATATGTATACTAGCTGTACGTTATTGTGGTTTTCGCGCACCCTGCATCGCCAACATCTGCAGCGTTGTGACGACTATTTTTCACTTTCACAAGACGAACTCGAATCTCCAAGTAAGAGGGATGAAACCAGCAGCTGTTATTAAGTATACTTAGAATAATGATAGAGTAAAACTACGAGTGCTCCATAGCTGCGGATAGTTCGATGTTTCATTGTTGCTTCCATAATAATAAGAAATAAAGAATACAAAAATTGTCCAAGAGCGCAATTAAATGTAATCTTATGCTCCCTTAATTGCAAGAATAGAAAATACGTAGGTCGAGAGCGAGTGTACAATTAAATGTCATTATACATATAGCAGCAGTATAGTCGCTTTTGCATCGATACTGGCTATGCTAGGATAAATAGTGAAGATATACTATATTCAACGCCAGATAATAAAGCAACGATAAGTATTTCTTACGCATCATACGGTTACTTTTACTTACACAAACAAATTGTTTTCGCATAGGACTACTGAAAATAATTATATACATCATCGTTTATTCTCATATAACAATTTTTAAAGACTATTATCTTAAAGGAAAAGCATTCTTGCAATGATAACAATGAATTCTAGAAAGCAAGAAGAAATTTTGCATTTGCCATTTCTTTACTTGACATTATGTGGCGTTTGGAAACCATTTATTTCTAATTTTTTGTTGAGAGTGATTTTCGATGTATTCACAGCATTCACGGTTATTATTTGTGAAACTGTTGTTCTTGCTGAAATATTGGGAATATTATTTACTGATGAAGATATGACTCAGGTGTTGCTGGAAAATATTTACATGATCATTACGATGTTTAGTGGCTTTTTAAAAATGTTGAACATAGTTGGTAAAAGAAAGAAGATATCTCTATTGGTGGAGAGTTGTTTAGCTAAACTGTGGAATCCGGCAAGAGATCAAGAGGAATCTTTGATATTTACTAAATACAATAATTTAGCCAGGTTTATGATATTTCTTTTTTGCATGTATGTATATAATACACTTTTATAACGTTGAAATATATATTATAAAAAAAAGGTCGTAAATGTTATTTTCACATTTTTTCCACTTTTCAACAATATCTTATTACTGCATGTGTGCTTCAATTATTTTTGAATTATTAGCAAATATAGCTTGTCTTAGTGGATATAGATACAGCGAAATACGTATTCTATGAAGCTGTCTCTCAGGTATGCATTTATTTATGCTTTTAACGTTGTAATAAACATACTTTAACTCCCAGTGACTGCATGTGATTCTCCCTTTTCTCATTCCTGGTGGGGCTCCTCCACTACCAGGCAGGAGCTCTATTTTATTACTTTTTATTTGTTCTCCCCTTAATTATTCCTATCATAGTCAAAGCTTCGAGGGCACGTTTTCTCATGCTTGAACACGTGCTCGCGTGCTCTCTAAGCTTTATTTCTTTTTCGCCACTTTTGCGCAGTTATAGCAGGAATGGCCAATAAAGCAGCAGGCCAAACAAGGCAGTTTTAGCATTGGCGGCCAACCACTACACCTAGACTCGAGAGGCGCATATACATTATATTGTTATGAGGAATTAAGGACAATGGAAAAGTGCCTATGCACCACCTATTCTCACCTGCCAGAGACACGGAGAGTTTAGGCAGTGATGAATGAGCCAGTCCAAAACTGCTTTGTTTTGATAATTGATATAGCTTCAGAGGTTCACATGTTCGTAGTACATACATTAAAATTACATGAAACCATATCAAGACCATACGATTTTTCTACATTTGCATCTTTTTAGCTCGTGTTTTTTTTTTTTTTTTTAATTCATGGTGCCAACAAACATTGTTTTAAGGTATAGTATGTTAATGGTTTTATTCCCATCGTTCCGCCCTTTACTTCTTCTCCGCACCTCCTTGACGGCGCCCTGATAACACAAGACGTTTTAAAGACGTCATTAAGACATAACGTCTTTTTTGAACGTCATTTTGGCCGCAACAAAAAACGTCTTTTAGACGTCCTCTATCTCGTTATCAATCGTTTTTAAGACGTCCTAAAATTAAGAAAATTAATTAATGAAATATTAATTAATATATTTTTTTAAACAAAGTTTAAAGCTACGAGGGATACCAGAATTGGAAGTACCATCCGGATGGTACTTCCAATTCTGGTATCCATTTTGGCTCTAAACGTCTTAATGACGTCTTAATAACATTTTGTCTTATCAGGGCGACATCAAGATGGCAAAATAAAAAAAAACTCCAAAATGTGTAACTTAAGGGGGTCCGAAAGTCAATTCAAATCTAGATTTCGCGCCATAAAATAACAGACGACAAAAGTAACTAATTGGCTTATAACAAACAGTAAAAGCGAAATTATGAAAAACTAGGACATCGCTGCCCTCCGTTATGTAATTATCTACCATTTTACAAAGTTTGATACTTATAAATAAATATCTCGTCGAATGGCATTCGAATAATGTCTCAAAATCATATAATTCGAATGCCAGATTTGAATTGCTATTACAAAGCTTCCTCTAGGAGGAAGCAATATATAGAATAATAAATTATACTGCACCCGTTATAAATTTGGTTTGCAACCGCGGTTGTCTTTGTATTACATTTCAAACGTTCCGTTTATAACGAAAATACAGGCGATACACGCGTTTTGTAGACATGGTTGAGTATAAAATTGAGTTTCTCGGATGGGGTACGTGTCCTGGTTTGTTAGAGTTTCGCGGGTGGGGTGTCATTATTTTTCTGAGCTTCTCGAGCGGTTTTTTTAAGCGGGGTGTCACAATTGATCCCTATAATAAATAGAACCCGCTCTTCGAAGTTCATAGATCAAAATGGACTCCTTCCAGCAACTGATGGCTGTCATCAACCAGATCTGTCTAGACTTGCGCCCTATAGTCTCCCGCAAATGGCTATCCCTTTCAAATCTATTCGATTATTGCGCCGAAAAGTCCGCTGCCACACATTCGCTCATAGGAAAATGTTCACTCTTTTACCAATCTATTACCAATTCCAATTCCCCGAGTACCTCCAACCGAAGCATCGATCGTCATCTTCGACGACACTTCTATCTCCATTGACACCAGCCGAATCTCTTTCAGTCCAAACGTCTCCCAACAACTGCTTCACCGACGCCGCCGATCAAGCTCTACGAAATCGGTATTAAAGAAGATTATTATTCTAAAAATGCATCTAAAATAAAAAACAATCGAGTTTTTCGATCCTCACTGCAGCGGGAGGAAAATTTTTTCCTGCGGTCTATCCGATGTGTACCTATATATGTACACACACGCAACGAAAAGCAAATATAAGAAGTAATAAGTAAAATAATAATTCTATGCTTTTATCCCAAGCGTTATATATGAACGTAAAATGAATTGGATTTATTAAACATGTCAAAACGTTCACACATTTTGCGGCAGACTAAAGGACTTATACTTAAAGTTCAAGTTGCCCTGGTAGCCGGAGATGGTCACATCCCTAATAACACACGAACGTTGTAAAAACGTTTACTTGACAACGAAATAACGTTTTCCAAGCAAATTGTGGAAACGTTGTGCGTAAGAACGTTGTAAAAACGTGGTTAAGCCCGCCCATTTTTTGAAAAAATGACGTTTTGCAGACGTCTTTAAAAACGTGTTTTTAACGTTTGCAATACGTTGTTTCAATCGTTAGAAAATTATTCATAAAAATGGTAACTTAAAACCATTAGAAAAAAAAAAAAAAGGTTTATGCTAAAAATGGTTGCCAAAATTGGAAGTACCATCCGGATGATACTTCCAATTATGGCGAGTGTTCTACGCCTGGATGTTATTTTTAAGTACTATACTTTAATTATTTATAGTTATACCTTTTATTCTAGCATTTCCAACGTTTTAATAACGTTTTAAAAACGTAATTTGAACGTAATTACAACGTTTTATTATTTGAATAAAATGTAAATGAGGCGGACATAACGTCGCAACGTCCTTACAACGTTTCTACAACTTGTTTGGAAAACGTTATTTTTACAACGTTTTTACAACGTTTTGTGCTATTAGGGATTCTACACATGTAGCAGAGGTAGAGCCTCTCCATATAGCACCGTGCCACACATACCACGTTGTCGTAGAGCTCATCCAGACAAATCAGGTATCCACCATTGGAGATCTACATTGACTTAATTACTTCTCGGGACTCGAGTACTTTTGTGAGTCTGCTGATCGGCGGCTTTACTAGACCAATATGATGCTGCAGGTAAGAAGCTTTTTTGCTAATTTATCGTTCAACACCGCGAGATAGTACATGGATTTGCTACATGTATTTTTAGGTGGAATCAGGACAGTCTTTATCGATGATAAAGATGTCTGGCCAAACATCCTTATAGTTGGCGAAGACTGTCCGGGTTTCACCTGAAAATCGATGGTCCCCTCGTGTTAGAGCAACCACTTTAAGAAACCTATAGGTATATTGTTTAATAAACGAAAGAAGGGAAAAAAACGTTTATTTTAGACAAGCTTCTTCCCTGCATCATCATTGAGCTAGAAGAAGAGTCGCAAACGTCTGTTTTAAACTTTCATTTCCAATCTAATCTAAAAGTTTGGTTCTAAACGTAACGACGTCTTGCACTAGCTGAGATCTACCCTTATATTATTCCCAGCAGGTCCTGCAGGACGACTTCAGAAGGTCGCATATCAGATCCTGCGATATTGATGGGTCCGAGGCTCAGCCGCGAGGAAGCCAAGGCTTCCAGCCATCAGGAAAAGCATCAGAATGGAGAGGTAAAAAGCTCTATAAGATGACAACCCGATGCACATGAAGAAGTAGAGCGAGGAGGGCAACATTCACGGAAATATCACGAGATCTTTATGAAGGCAGTGTATATTCGATAAGATGTGAGAAGAGCCGACAGTATCACACAGCTTGCCGCCGAACCTTTCTGCTTTTTCTTACCTATATGTCGTCGTTTGAATAAAAAAAGCAAATCTTAATTTCTACTCTTATGTTTTCTGCACCTTGATTCCGAATCCTTATTGACAAAATCATTTTTGCCAATAAGGATTCAATTATTCATAATAATTCGCTAAATAGATGTAAGAACCTGTCTATGCGCGTTTACTTACACCCACTTTCTGAATAAAATTCGTTTTCAAATGACACTTTAGACGTGTTTAATATCTTTAAAAATTTTTGGTAAAACGCTTGACATTTATAATATGAAAGCTAAGGTTTAAACCGTCAAAAATATTTACAACAAGAATACGACTCTGGTGATAATCGCCGCAATAATTTAAGTAAATTTTTTTTATTTTGTTAAGGCGCTATTGTATAATCTATAGAATAAATTAAATAAACTAATAGTACAGTAGAGCACTATGAAAGCATAACAGCGTCAAACAAAACGAAGACACGCTTTTAATGCGGCCAATATACAAAATCCAAAAAGGTTGGAAAAAACAATATTGAAACGTATATTTATATAATTGATGGGCAAGGTAAGGATAAAAGAGAAGGATAATAAAAATATTAAACGTTCACAATTGAGAGTCGTTTGTACTAAGTTTATTTGACAAATAAAAAGTATTCAATACAAATCAATTGTAAACAGTATATCTTATATTACACAAACGTGTTACAAGACAATGTCTACCGTTTTATAGACAACGTCCTACAAAAAAGAAGATCCTCCCTCCCTTCGCCGCTCTTCATTATACCTTTTCCGCAAACTTCCTACGTAATACAATTAACGTCTCGCGCACTCACGCACTCTCTTTCATCATGTTTTATACTTTTATTTTCTCTCTTTTTCGTCCAATCACTCGTTACTATAATAAATCAATTTCTTTAAAAAATGTACTTCTTTTATCATACTTTTTTGTCGCTCTTATTTTATGCACTTTGTATTACTTTTATTTTTTCCTATTTCAATGTTTGGTCGATGATCGCCCGTCGAATCGCCGAATGTAATAATAAACAGTATAAAAATAAGTGTGTTTTAACAGCGGGCGATTCTCTCCAAAAATATGCCTTGTACACGTGTGAGTGAGTGATTTCGAGTTCTTTATTTCTTTATCTTTACTTTTTGTTTTCATTAAACGTAATAGTAATAACAAAAAGGAGAGGTGTTGTACATAAAGCAAAAGTCACAAACTAAAATTATGTTATCGTCTAGCTATTTTACGGAAAAATGCCCTTACATTCGCCCTGAGGTCGCTTAAAAATCATTCATAAATGGACTGTTTCCGAAGTGTTTTTTTTCGGGGAGGGAGGTGATACAATTACATATATATATATATATATATATATATATCTTATCAAATATATATACGTGACAATTAATCTGGGGTGGGGAGACTTGTTTATACGTTACTTTTCTTTAGAACTTATGAACTGCAGTCACTGCTTAAATCTGAAGGTTTTTATAATAATTATATGTATTATTTATAAAAAAAAGGGGTACTTCTGCTGACTTGAAGAAACAAGCTTTCTTCCTGCGTGCCAGCGAGAAACGTAATGAAAACAAGAATAATTATATAAATGCCACGTTAAAACGACGCGTTCTAAAGATTTATACACGCTGAATTATAATTTTCGAGATAGATCTTTGTTTTTTATTCTCCGTTCGGTCTTTCATAATATAGCGTAGGTGACGTTTTGACGCTTGATTTTAACTTTACATTTTTTGCTTTTGTTTTCCTTAAAACTGTAGAGTTAATTTTCTTTGTTTATTATTCTTTATTTTCATTAGGGCCACTTACTGTACTAACGATTCTAATATATTTCTACAAATAGAAGATTTTTATTTCTGGTATATTAGCTTAAAGGATTTCCGCACATTCCTGTTCCACTGACACTTATATTATTAACATTTAGTTTTAATGTTTAATGTTAGCTAGATGGAATCGAGGTAAGTCTAAAGATTTTGTAATAAGGCTGCACACATGCAAAGAAGGCAAACGTCATCAAAATAATATAAAAAGTTCGGTAAAACAGGTCATATAGGCAAATCCCGCTTTAAGAGTCTGGGAAGGGTTATGTTCTGCTAACTATTCATAATCATTAATCATTAAATCGTAATAATAAATGAACATGCACTATGGTGCAGTCAGCAGTCAAAGTGTAGATGTTTGTAAAACGCGAAAGAAAGGGTCGCTTTATTGCTTATGTACAAAGTTTTCCTGCAACACTCTCTCTTTCTCCGTACTTTTTAATATTAATTTTTAATTAATTTCTTTTTCAGCGCAAAACAAATATGCATAAATGGTGTCTCTGTGTACTTTCATCCGAAACAGCTCGCAGTTTGTCAACCTTTAGTTCGATAAAAATTGCGTATCGAGAGCGGATTTATGCCGTCATAATCTCTAATAGTTATGAGCGTAAAGTTTACGTGCATCAGACGGAGAAGATACAGTAGCGCGATGCAAATTACGCCGAGTAGTTTCAAAATTTATACGTAAAAGCGTGACTCTTATCGGAGCTAGTAGATATTTACAGCTTTTATATATCGTTTCAAAGGTCTTCCAATGTACAGGGGGACAAATACAAAATTAAATAAGTAATTAAAAGGAACTTATAAAATTTACAAATTTTTTTCTTAGATCAATAAGTCGATTATCAAATCGAATAAACAAATATCAGCCTCATTTGTTGCTTAAAAGAACGTAAGTTATTTACGTATGACCAATTTCATAATGTTATTACATTAGTAATTCATAAAAAATGCACACAAATTAAGAGCGAATGTTATATTGATTATTAGGCGATTTGGCACGCGGCGCGACATGCGTACACACTATTTTTTGAAACCACTCGTTGCATCGGACGAACCGAAATGAATAAGCAAAACAAAGAATCGGGATAGCCGTACGATCGATACAATGCGTTAAGCTACGGATGGCGATATGAAAAATGTTCGGTCGTTGAAAAAATATGTTCCCTTTTTACTGCTTTTTGTTTGTCTTCTTCGAAGAACGATTCGTGCGATGCAGTTCGCACTACTTACATATACGTCATAATGTTGGTGTATCCACTCGAATATGTTGCTCAGTATGGATTCCTTTATTTTGCTGTTGCTCATTTTTCTTCAGTTTTGACGCTTGTTATATTCCAAGGTAGATTTCTTAAAAAAAATTACAAACGCATCTTTGGCTCCCCCCTCTATACTCCTCTGAGATACTTAATAAGGAAGATCAGCATTTTCGTGTACACTGCAATCAAAAATATCGAGGTTAAATAATGTATGTTTTACATGATAGTTAATGTCAAGAAAAAATGCGTTATTCTTTGTTCAAGGCTCAATATATATATATATATATATATATATATATTTTTTTTTTCAAACGTTCATGTATTTTTTTCTAATTTAATACGAACTTATTAGTGTTTTATCTGATTATTAATAGTCACTTATCGTCGATAATCATTACTCCATACCATTTATCATATGATGGCAGTCGAAACATTAATATACTTATACTATAGAAAATGAAATATGATTATCTTTTATGAACATGATCAATCGATTAAACATGACGTTCAAATAATTCTAAAGTGGTGCATTCATCGCAAATAATTAGTCTATATAGTGTTATTAGTGGCGACGATTTTCGATGGCGTTTTTCACAAAACAGGAACATGTTGTTGGTTAGTTTATCCAAGGCAAGCAGGACTGGTAGTAGGCGAGTGCGTGACGATCGCGAGCGTCTTTGTAGGATGATTAGTGATTCCTTGTTACATCTTAAGTAGAACAACAAAATCACTAGTCTTCCATACAACGACGCTCAGATTTTTCTGTTCAGTTTCAGTAACTTCGACGAACCCCAGGATAAGAAGCCAATTCTTCTTTCTTACTCTCTTATTTTTCTCCACTCACAAGCACTGTATGCAGGCAGTTAGTCCTTTGTTAAATTGTTAGTTTTATGATAAGAGTTCAATAAATAATGAGAATCAAAGATTAAATTCAGCTAATTAAAGTGATAATTTCTTAAAGTGACTAAGCTTAATTAATCTTTGTTCCTCATTTAACATATTCCAGTTAGTACACATACAATGTCTCAAAAATGTTTGTCGATGCATTAAATTTAATACTCTAATGGAATTTCAAGCACAATTGTTTTTGCAGGTTAAAGTAAAGCAGCTTATGTTAATGTACACATGACATGTTTTGTTAAAGTACATACTCTTACAGCTTATTCATTCATACATCAATTATTGACTTTCTTGCGAAATTGCGAGATTCAGTTGTCTTATAGTTAAATTATTGCCAATCGATCCATTTTGCTTTAATACGTGGCTACGGCCGTATATATTACTATCGATATTGATTTGTATCGCAATAAGAATTACAAATGTAGTTCGCATAAAACCAATGGACTCGCAGTACAGATTGCAAAATACATGTGTATACAAAATACATAAGCATCTAGTTATCACGAGCATATGTAGAACGCGAAATTTTAATGATACAAATGTTCCAAAAATATGTAGAATGCTCTAGAATTACGTAGTTATCAATACGTATGCAGCCATAAACAAACGATCCAAGAACCAAAGAGCAACGCATTTTTTCATTGTCAAAAAGAAGACTCGAAAAACGGAAATAGCATCTCAAAGACGAGTCAAGTAGAAAAAGTAGAAAGAAATGCATGAATAATAAAAAAGAAGCGGCAAAGCATTGTCGCCTCGCGGTACAATATGCTTGGTGCTCGTGTTATTTACCTTTGTTGCAAGAGGAACTGAGCCATCTGTATCTGATCAGGCATGCCACTGATGGTAATGATGCGGTCGTTGCTGCCAGGCAGCGGCAGGTCTATGGTTATGCCTGCGCCACTGTCCGATCTGATCTTGCGGATTCGCGCACCACCTTTGCCGATTATGGCTCCAGCGAGCTGTGAAATAAAAAAATTCAAAATTAAATTGCGTCGCGCCAGCGTTTGGATTTTCTTTCGATTGCGCAACATCGGCGAGTAGGAAAAAGTTTTCCACTCTAGATGACATTCAAATTCAGAGATAAGTTTGATTTAAAGTTTGCTGCTGTATAAGCGAACGTTTGAAGCATCAATTTTAAACTTAATAAGTTTCAAAGTAAACCATGTATTTGAATTCGTCTGACGTTCCGAATGAATTATTAATTCGTCACTTACGTCTTTGGGAATGGTGACCTGGGTGCTCGTGGCGTTGCCGCCTGCGGCGCCTCCCTGACTGCCGGCGTTATTGCCACCGCTCATAGGTGCATTACCCATTCCGGCGTTGCCGCCACCAGCTCCTCCGCCGAGTCCGTTCGCGTTTCCACCGCCAACGCCGCCGCCACCACTGCCACCGCCGCCGCCGCCGCCTTGCATACCACCGCCGCCACTTCCCCATCCGTTACCTGTAAATCAATCAGTTGTGCATTATGGTCTATTCTCTTGCATATTGCGAATACGGATGCACACGTGTGTTGTATTCAGCAGCAAGAAAAGCTTACCATTGTAGTTTCCGCCACCACCGCCACCTCCACCACCACCGGCGCCACCGCCGCCGCCACCGGAGAATGGAGGTCCGCCGCGGTTGCCATTGAAGCCACCGCCGCCACCGCCTCCCATGCCGGGTCCGCCGCCGTTGCCTCCGCGGTCTCCACCAAAGTTACCTCCGCCAACACCTCCGCGGGGATTACCACCTCCGCCGCCGCCACCTCCAAAGCCGCGGTCGGGACCAGGCATACCGCCTCCGCGTCCACCGCCGCCGCCTCCACGACCGCCACCACCCATACCTGGGCCTCCGAATCCACCTCGGGCCATGTCAGGTCCGCCTGTAGAAAAGAAAGATAATTGTTTAGTATAAAGAGAACTTGGACTTTGGTCGTGAGATAATTCTGTGTGCTTTGCGTGACATGTGTTTATGTTTCATTTGTTTTTGTAATCTTTTTTTTTTCAAATCGAAATTTATAAAACACTGTTGTGTATAGTAATATCGATTTGTACGTGTCAAAACTTAGTTTCTTGTTTTAGGCACAATCAAAACTAAAAATATATCAAAAAGAGGAGATTTATCAGGGATACAGGCAGGAAAACGAGTTAATCCAAAAGAACAACGGTAATCAAATCAACGAAACGACAGATCATCTGTCATCGTACCTATATCCCGAAAAAAGCCTCTCCAAACGCATCTCACCGAGAAAAGCAGTACAATTCTTTTCTCAGCCAGAAGCACGCGCAGCCGCAGAAAAAAAATAGAGATAAAGAAGCTTGCAATACTACAGCACCTGGAGGGAACGGAGTTGGGGGAATGAACGTACCACCGCCTCCGCGGTTGTCAGGTCTGCCTCCACGATTCATGGGGCCCCCAGGGCCACCACCTGGAGGAGCATTAGGAGGACCACCTCGGCCTCCGCCAAAGCCGCCACCAGGCTTGCCTCCGGGGCCACCACCGGCGCCACCGCCACCGCCTCCAGCGGGTTGGCCGTTTTCACCGTAACCGCCGTATTCCTCGGCGTAGAATTCATCGTAGTTTCGTGGGTCGTAAGGGTTGTTCACGCCCTTCAACGGTGACTGAAATAGAAAAAGATAAATTAGGTAAATTTAGATGTAAATGCGCAGAATCGTCGATGAAATTATGCAGATTAGGGAAAAGCTCGAGCGATCGCATGAAAAATTCAACAACACTCACGGTCTTAATGGTGTTGATGAGCTCTCTAATGCAGTCGAGGACAGTTTCAGACTTTCCACAGACGCTGATGAGCCGGTCCGTGCTGTGGGGGCAGCAGTTCGAGTAGATCTTGATCCTGGCTCCATTTTTCGTTCTCTGTAAAAAACATGAAAAACATCATTAGTCATCGTTGCCCATACAAACATTGCACAAGTGCAGTAGAAAATACATAATAATATTTCAGAAATGGATGCAGAACGTTTCACTATAAGACCTCCGCGCGGCGACGCGATAATTTCCCCTCCCGCACGAGCTTTATGGATAAGCGCAATCAGCGAAATTAAGCTCGCGGCTGAAAATAACTTGCTCTCTCTCTTTCGCAAAAGTGAAACAAAACGAGGCTGGAAACAAGTGTCGGCGTACAGCGCAACTATTGTCAACGGCCTCGACGATGGACGAATGGCGTGTTTAACGACGGTTAGCCGCGCGCACTTTGCGGATATATCGCTATAAATATACCCGTTCTCGCCGCAATTGTCGCTCTATATATACTCTTTGTGCTTTCTTCCCCTTTGTTTTTGGTAGCGTAATAGCTACGCGGTATACTGGGGGGTGAAAAGTACGTTTTATTATTATTTTTTTTTTAACGCTATGTATCACTCGATATAGAGTTGGAAACAAACAGAGAAATTTCACTGAAAGCTACCGAATCCGAGCTAAGAATCAGCTACTAATCCTGTATTCACGAAATTCCATGAATCTAAATCGACGAGCAGCACACGCAATGTATTTCCATTCTGTGCAAATGAGAGAAACAGGCGGATCGATGAATTTTCATGAAAAGTTATTGTGTCGCGATCGTAAGCTTCGATCTCACCGAGACCGGAGAGTCGCGTCGCCGGTTTACTTGGCCGCTGCCGGTCGCAAGCGTCGCAGTGCCTCGGAGTTTTTCAGAATAAAGTGCTTCGTCCGACACGTAAGTCTTGATATAGAATATTGAATCTAACGTCGTCGCGATTATAATCTCATCATAGAGGGGCTGTGTAATCAAAGAAAATTCGTGTTTTCACTCGCAAAGCCAGAGCTGTCATTATTGCTGTAATTGCAAAACTAGTTCCTCGTCCCCACGTGTCTCCGGGAAGAAAATCTCGACTTTCACCGTTAAAGTCAAGACCGGTGTGCAGTTGCCGTAACGTCGTCCCGGTGAGAAGCACTCGGGTGCAGGAAAAGTTTCACGAGAGATTTTAACAAATGTCGAGTCTTTGTTTTCAAAAAATTTCAAATTTCGTGTATGCGTGTGTTATTATAACCGAGATAACCTTCGCAGAAACACGAGATACGAGATGTCGCAAAAATACTCGGCGGAGGAGGTCTCGCGGCACAACAACGCCGACGACCTGTGGATCGCAATTCACGGCAAAGTCTTCGACGTCACCAAGTTCCTCAAGGAACACCCTGGCGGCGAGGAGGTTTTACTTAATCTAGCCGGAAGCGATGCCACCAAGTGCTTCGATGACATCGGTCACTCGCAGGTATACGCGTTTATTACAACAATCAGCTATGATTTTCCTTATAGTATGAAGTATTATGATTCTTTCGCAATTGTCTCTACAGGAAGCCATACAACTGAAGGACACATTAGAGATCGGTATACTCCAGGGCGAGCTGACCCCACCAGTCGCAGCAACGAGTACTGGTCCGACAGTGGACGACGATGACTGGGAGTACGAGGAGCCGAAGAAGGAATCCAACCCCTACATCCCCGTGTTTATCGGCTTGGCCGTCCTCGTCTACGCTGTTCTGTTCTACTACATCTTTTAGTGACTCTAATCATACCCTTCGACTAGTGGAGTGTTACAAAGTGCTCGAATGTATGTGCGTGTTGTGTATCTATAATAACTACGTATAAGCTCGCAGTTTCTCAAATTTCCGCGTGGAAATGCTGTATACCGTCGTGGAACGACGGCGTCTCTCAATCTGTTGAGTTAATAAACGTCGTTCATTACCGAATTATCTCTATGTACAAGTTATATCTCTTCCCCAAAACTGCACCGTGAAACGGCATCATCTGCTTAATAGCAAAGTGACTACGCGTAGCAATTCAAACACCTCATTAGAAATCGATCGAAGCAGCAGCTACCGAAGGCGATGATTTTGAAAAATTTTAATGTAGGTATATCGTTGTCGCGCTACCTACACACGCGTACGTTTATCTCTCGACTCGAGGCGAAACGAAGGCGCAGTAGTCGCTATCGCGTCATCGTGACTCGGCAAGATGGGGGGACGCCACCGGTTCTATATATCTCTTTATCGCGCGTCTACACGCTGTGAGTCTATATATAGGTATACACCTCCACGTTGTAAACACACGAGTGCATCGCTGACTGGAAAATTATTTTTCGAGAAAAGCGCGTTCACTCTTTGAAATTCGAGAGGACATGGTCGTGTAATGCACGGAGCAACAGGTGCGCCTGACGCGATTCATTTTTTATGCGATCGGGTATACAAGCAAAAGCGATAGCCGAGAGAGAGAGAGAGAGAGAGAGAGAGAGAGAGAGAGAGAGAGAGAGAGAGAGCGGATTAAATTCAATGAAAATTGTAATAAGCTCGTTGTTATTCGCGCGAGAGCTTCATCGAGCCGAAGGTGAAAATCTGTATACACTCGCGCTTGGAATATGAATATTTTTGGAACATGTATATACTCGTTTTATTTTTTGCATGCAAAATCGCAGAAAGTCTTCTGCATACCGGATCACTGATTAAACTCTCGCTCGTTATTACAGCGCGTAAACAAGATTATCGTTGAAAAAATCGTGATATATCGAGGAAGAGAACGAGACGAGGTGACAGCGATGAGCTTTCAACTCGTTTCAATCGGCACAGCTCTCACCGAAAACAGAACTGTGTGCAATAACCCGAGATTAAACGCGCGATTCTCGACAGTGAATTTACGAGAAACGCAGAGAGGATTGTTTCCGAGGTAGCAAGGGCAATCAATGCTTTTTAACTACACACGTGCGTCGCTCTGAAAACTGCCGCATCACAATTAGACAGCTGTGATGATTTTCACGTTTTATTTTCATACTTTGTAGAAAAAGCATAATCATTGCCTATTTATTTCACACTCATTCGTGAATCTTCTAACTGTATGCCAACAGGAAATTTATTAAAATACATACACCTCTAGTCTTATCTAACTCTTCTCATGCATTCGCGCGCGTAGCAGGAAAACATGCTAATGCCCGTAGCCTTTGAAATTCATATGCGCATCATCGGCATTAGGCATCCGACGGTGAGTCTCTCGAAAAATCATTTCACGGAGGATGAGATGATGCTCCGATAATCGTCGTACAACTATGCTGTATCCGTATGTGTGTATATAGAGACGGATAACAAGAGCGGGGATGAGAGAGAATATAGTGGGGAGGAGCAGAGCCAAGCGCAAAGACAAGTCCCACCAAGCCGGACAGCGTCAGTCTGCTCGCGAGTGCGGCTTCGCGGTGGAGAGGCTTGCGTGTTGGCTTGTATTTAGTGTCTAACTATTGTTATTGAGGCGTTTCTTGAAGGTGAGCTTCTTTTTTAAATAGTATGATTGTAATGTACGCTGTTGCATTATTTTTGTGTCTTCTTTCGGTACGGTTTTGATAAGGAAAAGAGAGCAAGCTATAGATGTATTTTTAGAACTTTTCTCTTTATCGCGTTTTAACGATTATTATACGAAAGGCTTGAGTATAAGTAAGCGCGAGAAAAAACAGAGCCATCAAGATGGCAGACTCTACTCGAGAAAAACGTCCAACTCACGCTGACAGATAAATTGCTAGATAATGACAGATTACTTCACGAGCGGCGACACGTAACAAAGCGCTGGATCTGAAATATTGCAATCAGCGGCGAAAATGTGTAAAAAGTTATTTTAAACCTTTGCTTTTTTATACACGCGTGCGCGCATAATATCGTACGCGTCGTCATTCGCTATGACCTCGGTTTATAATAAAGCTCATGTAAATTGACTGTAATAAGGCCTTCGCGAACGTGCGTGATATCGGTATAACCCGGAAATAGAATCGTTTTCTGAATATTTCACAACTCATCTGGTTATGTCAAAACTAGTTTGTTATTATTGTTTGGGACAGGAATCAGCGCCTTTAATGGGATGCTCTTATACAAGGAAACATTCGTTATGCAATCGAAGGAGAGATGCTCGAACTTGAAATAAAGAAGCTCGTCACGCGGATATTGTTTTTCTTCTTCCATCGATGCACGATCTCTCCAAGTGTTTCCTTATCTCTCGTATATTAGCTGCGCAACCAGCGCCGAGATTCGCGATAGTAAAAAACAACTGGAAGATTCCGATTTCGTTCTCTTCCCCAAAAATACCGATCACTCAAATAGACCGTTTAGTTTCAGTAGAAGAGGAAAACTACCAAAATGACGGAGCAGAAGCAGTACACTTTCGAGGAGGTGAAGAAGGCCAGCGACAAGGTTCGCACCGTCATGGTGATCCACGACAAGGTCTTTGACGTCACTGCCTTCCTGAACGAACATCCAGGAGGTGAGGAAATCCTATTGGATCATGGCGGCAAGGATGCCAGCGAGGACTTCAACGACGTCGGACATTCGACCGACGCCCTGGAGATGATGAACAAGTACCAGATCGGTGAGATCGTAGAGGCCGAAAGGCGAAACCCGCCCAAGAAGGAGGGCTGGAAAGCCGGTTACAACAGCAAGAACCCCGAGAACGAGAAGTACGTCAGTGGACCAGGTGTACCTTTCGGTTTGCTGGTCGGCGGTGTCATACTCGGTGCTCTTGCCATCTTCTACCTCTTCCTGTGAGGATTTTCTCGTATGAAGTTTGAGGACGTTGTGCGGTGTTTTCGAGGTTAGGATACGAGTGATTCTTTTATACCTTATATATATATATATTACCTCGAGCGGTGTGGATTCGTTTCGTGAGGATTATTTATACGTAACATTTTCTAATTATATATGTATAGCGAGAAATTTTGTAAATTTTTACTACAGTGTATTTGTAAAACCTTACGTGCATTTCGAAGACCCATTTCTCTGTTTGTTTTGACAGCGTTATGCTATAATGCGTGAAGCGAAGATTCAAGAGGTTGTTCTTTCATTGCGACACGAAGAAAAGTGTACTTATTATATTACAAAGTTATTGTTATATATTCAACTGGTGTTTCATTGCAACTAGGTGCATTTTTCTTCGAGATTCAGGTTTGATTGTAAAAAACGGATCGTTTACCGATCCGACGATGAGGTGTAAAAATATTATATATGTAATTTCGAGTATTAAAAGCCACAGCTGTTGAAATATTAAAGATAAACGCATTCCATAATATAATTATGTATAGAATAAAACGAGTTTTAACAATGCCAAAAGTCGAGTTTTCCATCACCTCAAGCTACAACGAGTCTCTTAACGATCTTTTTTACTTCTGTACACACGTGATTTCGACACGCCTGCTATTATGCACACTATTAACCCCGAGGACGTGTGTATAAGAGAGAAGCATTCTGAAGAGAGCCAATGAGTCGAATCAGGCTTGTTAACGCCGACGAATCCATCTGGAGCGTAAGAATATAACGACGACAGTCGCATCAGCGAATAGGATAAAAAATCGACGAAGCTCTTCCTTCTTATCTCCTCTTGGCTTCCGTTCGTTGAGCTTGTATACTCTATATGCATTACTATGCAATATATGCGCCAATTAATATTTATCGTTCGCGGTTGGTGTAGGCTAGAAGCCTGTAAAATTTAGATTTTCCTTATCTCGAGTTCTAACGAGAAATCGTTTATTCACGCATTTGTCGTCGGGTGCATAATGTACGACTCTCGAGATGGAGATAACGTTTCTATTTCCTAAAAGTCGCACGATGATCAATAATAGACGCTTTCGCGCTTCTGACAGAACGGATAAGGAAAATTGTTTACGCGCGCGGCATATCGTACGTCTATATTATTAGAAGTTTTCCTCGTAAGGAAAAAAAAGATCCCACCGAGAGCTTCGCGTGTAATCGACAGGCATCAGTCGTCGAATTCGAAAGGCTGTATACACACAGTCACGAACTCACACACGCAGGGCGGATCTCTCACGAGCGGAAGTACGCGGGAACGGAAAGCAGATGGCACGATTAACAGGAAGGATATGCGGTCTCCCGCAGCCGTATGTGTCGTATATGCGCGCACGTTTCTCTCTCTCTCTCTCTCTCTCGCTCGTGTGTGTAGTATATAGGTATAAGGACGACGGCGGAAGTAGCCGGACCCGGGCCAGCTTCGAACCGTCAATTATGTACGGTGACGAAAAAATGCCAGTCTATACTTTTTTTTCGGAGGGGCCACCGTCTGCCGAGGTTTTCCATGGGAAAAGTTCGTGAGAGTCGAGGGGATGGAAAGTGTCATTACCAACGATGACGTTATACGTATACGGATTATGTCGTATATGCAAGCAACGGATTCGTTGGACTGTTGTGTGTTAGATTAATTTTTGAACGATCAACTACTTTCGACTACGAGTCGAGGTTAAAGCTTTGTGGGGAAACAAGGCAATCGGAGAACACTCGGCTTTAAATACTTGAACAGAAGAACGACCGAAGCACTGAATTATAGAACAAAGAGCCGCCCACGAATGGACTACAACCGCGGAAAATCCATAGTCTAGTTACAGCTTCGCGGAAGATTTGCTTCGCGTGTCCCATTAAAGCCTCGTCTTTCGGCTTTAATAACCCTGAGAGCTTTTTAATAAACCGCACCAGCGCCAAGTTTCCAACCCCTTTCATTACGCTTCGCTTTTGAAAAAGTTTCTTCTGCGAGTATATACATACAAACGGTGTCGGTGATACAAAAAGAAATCAATCGCGAGCAGTTACTTTCGAAGGGGTTGTGTGTGTGTGTGTGTGTGTATACGCGATGAAAAGCTGCGTAACCTGAATTACGCGCTAGGAGGGAAAACGAGTTCCGCTGAATTTCGTTGACGCACGGCCTTCCACCCTATTGACCAGCTGTATATACGACGTTATGGGAAAATGCAGACGGCCGTGATATTACCTTCCGAAGAATGATTTATAATGCACACAAGTATTATAATAACAATAATTTTTAAAGACAATACTCTTCGAAATGTTTCCCGCGCATCGGTCGTAAATCTACAGAGATATCCTTGCCATATAAACACACACGACGATATAAGGTTCTGCTGCGAAGGAGTCTCGGAAGGCGATTTATCACGCTCGTCACGTGCTGGTTTTCCGTATTTTCCGCATCAGATACAATACTGCACGGCACAAAACTCTATATAAACTCGGCTGTTTTAATGAAGCACCGAAACCGCGTGAAAAATGCATTGGAACGTTAATTGCGGTGGGCAGAGAGAAATCGAGGTTGAAATTTCAGCGACGGGCGGAATCGGAAAATTGAAAGCGCTGCTATTCGAGTTACAGTTTGATTACAAGCTCCGGTTTTAGAACGAAGCGTAATTATGCGGTTGAATATTAACCCTCATTACCAAGAAACAAAAGAGAAGAAGAAAATTAATTAATTCATTTCGTTTTATGCTAATGGTAATTAAAGCTCGGAGCCTTTTATCTCTATTAATTCAACGTGTTTAAATTTTAATATCCCTAGTTCCGAGTGTTTAATTACAACTCGAGCCACTCAATTCATTTAAACTACCAACAACGAAAAAAATATTCTATTCGAGAGCGTCTCTCTTACTATACCAGCATCAGCTCGAAAAATTCCCATCACTGCTCGCGTCTCGCCTGGCCTGAATTTCTAGCAGTAGCAGCAGCCATCAAACCACCCATCCTGCGTGAGAAAAGGGAAGCAGCAGCCGGCGCACATTTAAAAGGCCACCGACATCGTTCCGAGCGAGAGAGAAAGAAAAGAAGCTGCAGCCGGCAAATCTCGATTTTCCCGAGGCGGGAGAGAGAGAGAGAGAGTAACCATTGTCTTTGTTAGAGGTAAAAGGTGTGCGAGAGGACCCTCGCTTTATACTCCGAGATAATACCTGCCGTTATGAAAAAAAAAATTCGCTAAAAAATATAAAATACAAAAAAACTTCGTTTTCCGGATGACAACAAGGAGCTTATCGGCGTGCAGGCGCACGTGCCGTTCTCGCACCTACTCTCGGTACATTAAATCCGTTGCGTCACCTTTATCACGGGCTTGTATATACGCGCACAGAGTATAGTCCCTGCATTATGTATCTATCGGTCCAGCGCGCGCGAGTTTTACTCGCGACGCTTTTTTTTTATTTTTACCTCCTCCTTTGTGTCGCCCAAGGAAAGATAGGAGTGTATTATACGCATTGCGCTTGTTTACGGTTATAGTTCGAGGGCTACGAGATTATTACGACGATGGGCTGAGCGCTCGTAGATAAAGTCGTATACTTTGTTGAATATTTTTTTTAAAGAACTACCGGTATATGTATATGAAAAGAAGCGAAGATATAGTAACGTATTCCTCGCGAAACTCTTTTGGAGCGATGCCACCCGATAGCCCGAATTCTATGCCCGTCGACGCTTCTACTCCGAGATTGCGATCTCAACACTACTTATTGAGAAACATTTCACATGACGAAAAAAAGAAGAGGAAATAAAATGAAGTTTAAATCTCACCGGTCGATCCTTCTCAGACTCTTCACAAGTGAAAAAATAAAACACTTCACGAGGGTAAAAATAAGCAGAGGCAGCTCATCGTGAGATGTCCTGCCGCCACCGCTGCCGTTTGACAACTGAGGTCTGTCGGGACGCGCAGGGCCTCCCTTATTCTCGCCAGGCCTTCCGGTGGTCCCCGCCACCGTCCAGGGGAATAGAGGGAGGGGGAGAGACGCGCATTGTGAACGAGACGCCGAAGGGCGAGAGCGCGAGCGCGAAAACTTCGATGCGGTCGATTCTTTCATTCTTTTTCTCGCTTTCTTGCAGCGACTTCTTCCTTTTTTGACTCGCTTTCGCGGGGGTAGTTTTTGAGATAGCGGTGTAGTGCGGTGGGTTGGATTATTCATATATTCAAGGGGCAGCGTTATTCCCGCCAAAAAATCTCGAGGCTGCCAAATCAAAGCCCTTTATTTGGCACAGCCGGAGAGAAAAGACCGTGTGTAGCTTCAACGGCGTAACGAAGAAGACGAAAGAAGCCTTGAGGGGAATAGAAGTGCCGCCGCTGCTTTTGTAAGAAGTCACGTGACTTTGCTGCTGCTGCTATATGTTGCCCTTTCAGACTGATGGTCTTTCTAGTTTCGTCGCCGGACGACGTTTTTTAAAAGTATAGAAGAGCGATAGAGTTTCCGGGATGTAGCTCGAAGAAATAAGAGTGAAGTTCCGGAAAATTGCGGTGTGTATAACAACGTTTGCAGTTTTTTAATAAAATTATTTCAAACTTTCTTCGTACGCTCAAGTTGACGAGCAAAATTGAAAAAGCCGTTACAAAAAGCCATAAAACCAGATCCAAAGGATCGTTTTCCCGCGCCGCCAGCAGCCGGCTATTTCCCGCGCGTTCTCGCATCCGAGCGCACAGCCGGCAGAAGAAGCGTCTGGAAGCCGAGAACAATGAAGTCCGATGCGTATATACAGAAGGACTAGAACGAGAGCCAGGGAAGAAACTGAAAAAACGGCCTTTTGATCGGAATTCAAAAAATTCCATTATTTTTAGCGTCTTTTGTTGACACGCGTAGCAATGGTCGTCGTTGCGCAAACTGCAATTGATATCGACGATCGTGTTATGCATACGCGTACAGCTTCCTCTGTCGGCTGTAATTCATAGCCGAGCAGACAATAGTTGAGAAATATGAATATATGTTTAATGATGCGCGCGTGTATTCAAATGAAAGAGTAATGCAACCTACTTTTCCAGAGAGAAAGAGAGAGAGAGAGAGAACGAATTCTCGTAATCGAGGCTTTTATACTTGCATTGTACAAAGAGCGGCATGAATAATCGATGCCGCTCCTTTTTTTACTCCTCGTTGTAAATTTATAATTTAGCGGAAAAATGCGCAGAGAACATTTGCATTTGATAATCTAGTATATAAAACACAGCTTACTGTGTCCACAAAGACGTTGTAACGCCTCGGCAAGCTTACAGCTGGTCGAGCGGATCTAAATTTAAAAGAATCTTCTAAGCATCCTTCGGTACAGATGTATAGAGCCCGAAGAAAAATTCCTCGAAAATCTCTCGACTTCCTCAGCCGTATACAACACACAGCAGCAGCTTCAAGAAACTCAACGTAGCAGCAGCAGTAGTGGCGGCAGCGCAAACAGGCCCTTTAGGGAGAAAGAGAGCGGCTGTGCACACCTGGCGCAGCAGCTGCTCCCTGCAGAAAGAGCCGTCCGTTACTGTATACCTGGTGTATATACCTCGAAAGAGCGAGACGGAGCACCTGTTCAGTCGCCGCCGCCGCCGCTGCTGCTCTGTGTGTGTGTGTGTGTGTGTGCGCGCGCGCGCGTGTGTGTGTGTGTGTGTTACATTGCGTGCCATACGGGCAAACCCCCGTAGCACATGTCGCGAGCGCGCACGCGTAATAATAATATCTCGAGAGCATTCCTTCGACGATATGACGCCGTTTTTTCTCTCTCTTTTCGTACACACTCGTCATTACACTTTCACTTCGAGCGTGACAAGCTAATGACGATCGCGACGACGTTCACCACGATGATGATGATGATGATGATGATGATGATGGAGGAGTGTATAGAGGGTGTGTATAGGGGGTAGCTACTTGGCCGCGTTTTCGCGAATCAGCTGTTACGGAGGGAGCAACGACGACTACGGGGGTTGCTCGGCGGGGCCTTGAGGAGTCGAGTGAGCTGTTTTCGGGGGGAGGTTTGTTCGATGGGGGGATCTTTTTTGGGTCAGTCGGTGAGGGGATGGGAGCTTTTCAGTTGTTCTGCGGTTGTATATAGGAGTGGGTGGCTGCGTCTGTTGTCCGTGGAATTGCTAGTGTGGGAGAGAAACTGCACGAGCGAGTGATGTTTTGAAGGTAACGCGGTATGGTATTATGGTAATTAGATCGTACTTTGCGTTTCAATGATACCGGCAATTTCGGCCAATTTGCTCAAAGCGTAGTGTATGGTTACATATCGAGGCGTTTTCGAACTCGCACTGGGATAGAATAGACGGTTGGAATCGAGCAGTTTTCACGACTGGAATTATGTAGAGAAATTGTGGGATTTTGATGATAAACGAAGCTTTTAGTTCGAGCTGAGAAAAACATTTTTTTCGTGGAAGAGTTATTATTCCAAGATTTTATAAGAACTGAGGTAGAAGGTCTGGTTTAAAAACGGAAATGTCTTTGCGATTTAGCGAATTACTTTTGAAAATTTCTACACTAAAATTATGAAAACTGTAAGAAAGTAATTCGTGTAATGGCCTTAAATTATTATGAATGGAATTCAAGTGATGAAACATGAGGTAACAAATTTTAGCCGCGGTAAGGTAGAAATCCACCTTAGATACGCGCCGTACAAGAACAAGTTTACCGACAGAAGATCTCTGTCTTACCAGTCAAAGTATATAAAATTCAAAATTGCAACAACTCTGTAATCACACAAAAACAATACTCTCACCTCTACCTCGTTACACAATCATCACTAAAACACCGACTAAACGACCATAAATTCAGTATAGTCGTGAACAAAAAGAAAAAGACTACGAGCGTCGTCACCTCAACAGTGTACTCGAAACCTCTCAATTATCGCCCCATAATTGCTCCTAGCACGACTACGACGTCGACGACAACGAGAGATAACATAAAGCTACATAACGAGGAAAGAAAGACAAAATTCCCCCCTCGAAGTAGCCGACCGGACGAAGCACCGGCGTCGCGTGCGCACAATTATCCGGCTCAGTTTCGTGGAATTAATTCGCGCGTGCCTGTCTTTTTCCAAGGGCAGCGAGAGACGAAAAAAAAAAACGTAATTTTGGTCTGAGCAAAAGTGGACAAGAGCCGATTTTATCACGTCGTGAGAAAGAAGAAGGGTAGTTCGCACTTCCCTTTTTATTGTGATCTTTCGTCAGAGAAAGATTTCACTGATGCTAAAGAACCGCGCAGAGTCGATGAAACAGAACAGCCGTGCAGAACAAAGCAAAAAAATGCTCGAGAGCACGCTCATAAATTTCTCCCGGAACTACACGAGCAAATTCCACTCCTCGACCTATCGCAACGAAAAATGCGCGCTCGAGCAAGTTCGACAATTTCCCCCCGCGCGCGCCTAACCGGATTTCACGGCTGATCGGTGCAATACCAGCCCTGTGCTATACTACACGCCTCTCGTGCTTTTTTCCCCTCGTTCGGGCTTCTCGACCCCCCAGACGACGAAGACGAATGGACAGGGGTGGAAAAATCGTCGCCTGGACAAAGTTTAACCGGTTGTTTACCGATCGAGTATCGCTTTATTTATGTCCTGTTTTTCTCTCGCCGTTATCCCATATACGAGGGTATTGAAATATCGTTCGATTATTTTTCACCGGTAAAAAAAAAAACTATCTCTCGAAGCGTAAAATGTACGAGCAGCGTCGCTCCGAAAGCGTCAAAAGCGCCCAGACAAGCTCGGAGACTAAAATCAATAAGAGGCATTCTTCGCAAACCCAATTCAAAATATAACGCGCCGGCGACGTCGCTGAGTGGCAGTGCCGTGTCTGCAGTCTTTCTCTCCTCTCGCTCTTTTGCGTCAAATCCCTTATTCTCACCTACTGCACACTCCGATTCGCCGAAAAATAGTGCTGGGAGGAGCTTTCTTCCTTGTGCGAAATCCGGCATTAAGGCAATTTGCTTGCGCGGAAAACTCGTCGCGACGTGAGCTTTAATTCCAATTTTCTCTTGAATCATCTCGCTTGACCGACCGTAACGAGCTTAATTGCGCCAATGCTATTTTTTTTCGTCGTCGTCGTCGTTCTCGTTTTGGCTCGTAAACAACTCTAGCCAATAAAGCGCGCGAAGCTGCAACGAGCATTTATACTATATTCCATCCGACAAGAACGGAAACTTTGGCCGACACTAACTCGTGGATTTACGAGACTCCGGAGTCTTGTTTCTACGCTTGTACGCATCAAGTGTAGTACACACACGTATGTGTACCCACAGGGGTGTCAGAGCAGGAAAAATGTGAGAGCTTTCAGCCTCGTTTAGCTTTAAAAAAAAATGCGACGCTTTAATGTTAAAGACCTCTTACCGGAATTGCTTCTTCAGCTATGTATTCTTATTTCTTCTTTAACTAGAGATAAGAGCCTCGATATCACGCGTTGAATCTAACACGATCTGACTTATTATTAGCAGCCTGTCGATTCAATTTCGAATCGCGAATTTCCAGGATTTCAATTTCCCCTTTGCCGTATCTCCCGAAACATCCTTCCATCTGTCAATACTATGCTCACGGAATCGCGCGAACGTGAAACGAGTACGCGAATATATGCATGTACATTAGATCGAAGAATGTGAGATGGAATTTTTTTGACTCACCTCTCGGAGCTCCTTGATTTTGAGTCCTCCCTTGCCGATGACGCATCCAGCTTGACTCTGATGCACGAGCATGCGCAGATCGATCATTATGTCGTTTCCATTCTTCACGCCATTCTGCAATTGTTAGGTAAATAGCATTTTAATGTTTCACCTCCGAGACAGTGACTCTTTTGTGTGACAACACTTTAAAGCTTTTAGCCTTTGAATGTATTAATTTTTTCGCGGAGGTTCTTAAATATATTTGTTTTCTTAAGTTTGTTTTATCGACTGTAGATTAAATTAACTTATCCCATATGGGAAAACAAATTTAGATAATTATTTTCTGAAATTCTATACGATGTTCAAAGTTAAAACATAGACGGTATACCAATCAGAATAATTAGAACGAAATTTCGTTTATTTTCGTTCCAATTATTTTTATGAATGCCGTCGATGCATCGACTTCAAGCTTTGTATATAACCGTCCATAATGTGATTATAAAGGACGAGTCAGTTTGCTTTTTTACAATGAATTATTACGAATACTTTATTAACAAATAATATTACCTCGCGTAGGTCGATAAAACAGATACAATAATATAATTAAAAGAGTTAATGTAATAAATGTGGTACTCACCTCTTCAAGTTTAGGTACCATGTCACCCAGGACTGTCAGTACAGTATCCAGGTCCGAGCTGATGGTCAGGATCCTAAAATCAGAAAAACTCGGCGAGTTATGCAAGCCCTTCGATCAAGATTCAATTCAATACAGAAGGGGTGAATACCGAATTAAGCCATATCATCAAATCGCGGGAAACACTTGAGAACAAATTAATTGATATTGAATGCAAAACTCTTTTTTTTCAAGGAAGTGGAGTATAGCTCGTGTTCGTGAACCGGAAAAGATACAACCGAGCAGGCAATGCAGTGTTCAAGCGTCTTTCGTTAAACGGCGGATCGTTAAAGGAACGTGTACGAAAAAAGCTTTTAACGTAAAACTAAAGTGGTATAGTTACACCGATGCACGTGGAATTATACTGGTCATTTTTTTCAATTACGGGTGAATATCGATTCAGTTTTATCTATTCTAACTCAATCAGATAACGAATACAATGGGCGATCTCTTAGCCACGTTTAACGGGCTAGTAAAGAGCTTCAGTTTTATTAGGAGTCAGATCATTAATTAATAGGGGAATTTACTACCTCTTTTTAAAGTTTTAATTAATATTTCGACGCTCTGGCCATGGGACTTTCTGAAAAAATTCTTCAGACATCATAATAATATTGCTCGCCAATGCAGACGCGATCGTATATCAAAACTTCAAAAATCCAATTATCCTCGGCTACACGTGTTAATGAGAAACTTTAAACGGCTGATTCCTAATTTTGATAAACGCCTGCGTCTGCATTAGCTACTTAAGCATAGGTAGTTGAATTAAATTTTACCATCGCTGATTCTTAATGCTAGCATTATCCATTCACCAATCGACCCTTTTTTTCGTTTAGCGGATAATACAAATGTCAACACATTCGTAAACGAGGGATATTTCGAAATCATCGTAAACACCCGCAGTATCAGTGGCTCGAAGCCTCTGTGCATGTTTGTCCTTTATCAAAAAAGGTTATTTACCGCACACCCTTGGATTACACACAAAAAAGCGGCAGCCACCCATATTATGCACATACAGGGACTTTTGTTGTTAGGCAATTGTTATGGATACAAGACCTTTTTGGCGTCAACTGAACGAAATTCGCGTGGCTTCTTCAAATTTGATGAAACTTTGGGAGAGAGGAAAAAAATAACCGATTCGGTCAGCTGATTGCACGTGACTCTGATAGAAACTTCGATGGACAATAAATAAAAAGTGATAGAACAAGTCGTGCAATCAATCGACATCGATATCCTAATTAAAGAACGATCCAAAGAAGCCACCACTCAATAAACCATGCTGTCAATCTGACAGGAAATAAAGCGAAGAACCTCCTTACATTCTCGCACTCGAATGAAGAAGAGAGAGAGAAAGAGAGAGAAAAAAAACGATTTTATCGAGGACCATAAGTGGGCCACGGGACTACTGGAGGGTCGGTCGGTGGCGCGGTGTATATATGTCTATATAGCACCGTGTGGCGAACTGATGGAGTGAGAGAAAAAAGAAGGTTTATACGAAACGAGGAGGAAAAAAAGGCCACGCGAGATTTCGATCAGCGAAATCAGCGCCACCGAGAAAATAGCAGCAGCAGGACATTAAAGAACCATCGGCAATTTCCTGGAACTCGCCGTTGGTTCGATTCCTTCGCTTCGTTCTGATCCAGAAAAATGTTGAATTGTTCATCAGAAGTGCTTGGTTTTCTGCGCTCGATGAAGCTCGAGCGCGACTGATTACATCCGAGAGTGATACTTGCTTTTTCTTTACTAGTAGATGAGATGAGAAAATATTTTCGAGATGATGGTATTGTATTGAAGACAAGTGGAAACGATGATGCAAATCGTCGCTGCTTATACACAGACTCGAAGAAGAAAAGATGTTCTTCCCCTGAAAAAACATTCTCAAGCCTGTGCGAATCATTGGAAATGGTCGAATTTCCAAAATTGCAGCAATAACCCAACAATTTATAATGCGACTCATTGCTGTCGGGCGGGTGATTGGGCCGAATGAATTGATATAATTGATAGATAAAGAAAGAGAGAAAAGTAGGTTTATAACAGTGAGAAAGAAAAAAAATTTGATGTGAAAATGGTATACGAATGAAAATGAACCGAAACGCTCACCGATGGAGATTCCTCAATTATGCAGGCATTATTGTGCGTCAAAATCGTTTGATTTTTTTGGCATTGATGAGCCTCCATCGGAGAAGTATTCACACGTAATTGACAAAAATAGTGAAACGTAAACAATGAGTGACGGTGAAAGACTAACGAACGCGGACAAATTAATCATGACGCCGTAGAGTATATCGCAATCGAAGGCAAAGTGAAATGAAGAAAGTAAAAAAATTAAAAAAAATAACAGTAATAATGATAAAAAAAAATACATAAAAATAAATTATAGAGTATAGAAAGTAGAGACAGAAAGAGAAAGAGAGAGAGAGAGAGAGAGAGAGAGAAAGAGAGAGAGAATTAGAAACATTAAGTAGTGGTGTATTGGTATTACCGTTCGGGTCCGTAACAATCGGGTACAGTGATTGAGGCTTTGTACTGTTGGGCGTACACAGCATTGGTACAGTTGGTGGTATTCATTTTCATTGGCGTTCAACGTGGTGGTCGATTGGTTGGTCGGTGGTTGGGCGGTTGTGTGCGGTCCATTTTTGCACGTTCACATCCCGTGTGTCGCATTTCGCACGTTAATGCGCACGAAGAAGAGGCAGAAGGTGTGTATTCATCCAGAGTCAGGTCGGGGCACACAACGACAAAGCCATGGTGGTGGTGGTGGTGGAGGGGGCAACCGGCACCGGGGTCGGGGCGGGGCCAGGGCACAAACCATCAACCAAGTTAGAACCACGTCAGAACTACGTCGCTCGAGACGTTGCTCGTTTGTTTGTTTTTTTTTTTTTTTATCATCATCATATATTCATAATAGTAGCCTTATAATATTAATGAGCTTCCCCGATTCATCTTTTTGAAGAGGTGTAAGAGTTCAAGTATTTTATTCCCATTGTAAGTTGGGGATCGGCTACAGTCTTTTTCGACTTTCCAGCAAATCGATTTTCAAATTGCCTTCTCATTCTTGCGCTCGTTTCACCGGCAAATGTGGTCTCATACGTCGTATACACCGCAGACAACCAATTGCATTTCTTTGGAAGGTAAGTATAGGTGAATGTCAATTGTTATGGTAACCTAACCTAAAAATTTCACTCCACGTACGTCGACGAGTATGAGACCACAGTTTGCCGCAGTTGCGATAGGATGAAAAAAACAATTTGAAAATACGCAAGGCAGTAGATATTCATAATATCGTGAATAAGGTACCATTGTAAAACTGTACAAAAGGATGACAATGAAAGCACATATATAATGATATATACGGGTTCAAAGTGCAATAAACGAGGTATAAAAAGAAGTTAATGGCATCTGCGTCAAGTAGCCAATGACATCGAGAGAATGTCTGGAAGTGCATTTTTATGCGGAATAAAGTATAAAATAGTCGATTTGCTTGGGAGGTAAAGTCGTAAAGGGCTGCTCTCAGAGGTCTATGCTACACATCACAATCGAATAAATATGTATATATATATATATATATCATATGCATATAAATGAAATAAACTAATTCTACCGTATGTATATAAACATAACTCTAGCTACTTTTTGTATATATTTATATGCAAAGCTAAAAGACTGGCTTTCTGTAGCCTCTTTGATAAGAAATAATAAAAAATGCTACAAACAAAAAATAAAACGGAACCAATGCGCAGTGTTATATATACACTCAAATCAAACTAAAAAATCAAATCATTACGTATAAAACAAAAAAGGATCTGAAATAGTATTGAACATTCGCAGCATTTTTTGTGATTTCTTGCCGATCACCATCAACAAAAGCTTCGTGCGAAACTTCTTTCCTCCCACCCTCTGCACACATATAGTCAATCGCCCTCAGCGCACTTCAACTAGGGGAGGTATAACACAGTGCTACTAGCAAGTGGATGTCCAACCCCCTCTTTCCCCTTTCTTTCCTCCCACATCACGTATATCTACACACGCACACATGATTATAGGCCGGTGTCTCACATAACTACGCATTCTTTAAATTAGTGAAAAAAAAAAAAAAAATTATAATAATGAATGATAAAATAGAAATATGGTAGCAGAATTCAGATATAACACTATATAATAAAGGAATAAGAGACCAGTAGTGTGCGTGCGATATCGTGCGCAAAGGGCGCGGTTGCATCAGTGCTCTCGCGTTAATATTTGGCCGCTCGCTTATTTAGGTGCACGCACAGGCATGGAAAAATACGTGCACCTCAGGCATATAAGCACAGGGCATTGTCGCACGTAATTTCGCTTCTCCGCAGCTTGCAATATGCTGCTGCGCTCTTCGTGTAAGGGACAGAGGGAGGGATCGAGAATAAGCCGGTGTGAGACAGAAGAGGAAGAGAGAGAAAGAGACAGAAAACAGAAAGATGTAGAGCAGAGATCCGTACGTGGGGATATGCAGAATCGTCAGCTGAACGAGCTTTAATAAAAAGCGAAGTGGTATACGAAAGAGAAAAAGAGAGGTGCTTTATCTTTATTGCGGAGCGAATCTTTATTATTCGCACACGTCGAAGAGCTTTTGTTTATTACCGCGAGCTACAGTAAAGTCGATCACCCCGGGAAAAGTTTTTAATTTCATCGCGCGGTGCAAAGTTCGAAAATTTCCGATCGCACAGCAGTCGCCGGTGATTAACGAGCCGTCGATCTAACTGTCGATTAACAACGGGCTGAAGTCGGGAAACTCAATCTGCGCGCAGTTTTCATTTTCCGCGAATCTCGGCACCAGCTCTTTCTCTCCCGTAGAATTTCATCCTCCGACGTCTGATCAGTGCCAGACGCCGTAGTCTCTCTCACGTATACACACCCACACACACGTACACAGAAAGAGAGCTAGAATCGAGAGCGAGAATTTTCTTTCTCGTTTTCTCGCGACTCGTCTCTTTTTCGCCGATTCTCGGCTACCCCTTGGAGAATTCATTCATTCAGTCGACCGGCGGCTTTTGTATTTTCCGCGGAAAATAAAAAACTTCTGACTGTGTGTGTGTATATATATATAGATATATAGATAGATATACGTGTACAGGAGAACAGCGGCAGCAGGCAGACAGTGCACAGTGGTGGTGGTGGTGGTGAGAGAGATAGAGAGATATAGAGAGAGAAGAAAATAGAGAGTATACATGTATATACTGAGGGGGTGGTGGTATACAGGGTAGTTGGGGAAGAGCAGAGAATTAAAGAGAGAATACATAAGAGCGGGAGAAAAAAATGGACTTTTCGCCCGATCCTCCTAGTTGATTTTTCTTTTGCCGCCGCTATGCATAGCTGTTTTCCCCTCTCCTCGTATATATACACGAGAGAGCTTTTTTCCCTTCAGCGCGAGGGCGCCTGCAGTCGCGACCGAGAGCGACTCTGCAGTATAATAACGAGAGAAAAAGATAGAAAGAAAGAGAAAGAGAAGCGTAGCGGCAAGGCTCGCGTTGCTCTTACCTGACTGCGCAGCTTGGCGATGTTCTGGCCGCCTCTGCCGATTATCGAGCCGGCGACCTGCAAAGTAAAAAGGGGTTAATTACTTCGTGTTGATCGTTCGAAAGGAGCTTTCGATTAATTTGGCGAGCGGGAAGATAAATGTAATTAACTCTGTTATATATATTTTTTTTTCTACAACAACGTAGTAAAGCTCAAAGTTAATCTCCAAGCTTCTTCAGCTCAGCGCACGTAAGAAGGATATACTTGCATTCAATTATGCAGCCGGCTAATTTTTCAAAAGCTCGCGCCCTTTAAAAATTCCCCCCACGAGAGCGCACCGCATCACAGCTCGACCGCGGAAGTAGCTAATCAACCTCTTTCTTTCTCTCTATTTCCAGGCGTCTCAAAAGAGAGAAAGAGGAACGATTAAAAAGCTCAAAACAAAGCGGATATAATCAAGCTTGCGAGAGAGTGCGTGGGCGGCGCATAATTCCCCGTCATTAGTCTGCGGGGACGACGCTTTCGTGGAATATATAACACGCGCGCGCGTCGCGACTCCGCTAATGATACGAGGTGCATATACATATACACCTACTATATACACATACTGCTGCTATGCGCCACCCCTGGTGTGACACACGCGCGAGTTATATTACGGGAACGCGAGGAGCTTGGAGAAGCTTCCAGCTGTACTTTTTGCTAGTCGCGAGAGCTTAACGGACAAGTGCGTGCAGTATATGCGTCGGATCGTGTGTAACTGTCATTGCGTGGGTTGTGCTGTTTTCGAGAGGACGTATATACGTGTAGCACCGTCGTGTTGTTCCTACTGTTGGGATGATGCTCGGTGGCGAGGGGGATGTTGTGCGGTTTCAGTAGGGGGAGGGACATTGTTCGCGTGATGAACTCGATTTTACGTAAATTTTGAATGGAGCTTTTATCTGCAAGCTTTGTCGCTGGCGCTAATTAGAATTGTTTTAAAAATATAACAGTGTATATCTTCCAAAAGCTCGAAAAACAAAGAAAAGAGAACCGTACACACGCTTCCGGACGACCTCGAGCTATTCGTCATCGATCCTTTTTTGCACCGTGCTCGCGGCGGGCGAAATTCTCGGCCGTCCTTCTTGGTAAGCAGCGGCACGTCCGCGACGCCGTTTACAGAGCCCGCGGGAATGCGGTGCGACGCGCGTTGCACTTTGTTTTTGCTACTCTCTCGAACTTTCGCGGAAATTCACGAGGAAAGAGCTACTACTACTCCTCCTCTTCTTCTTTTTGCGAAAATTTTGCTGCTAACGATGCTATGCACCTACACAAGTTTGACTTTACGCGAATGACAAGCTTGTTTCCATCTCCTACATTCGAATGCGAAAAGATAGCCGCGATCATTGTTCTCCGAATATGTATAACATTCAGCGTGTATCCCCCGAGCCAATCAGACAATGCACAATACGTAATTGTATATTCAATCACGAGAAAGAGCGGCGCCGAAAAATTCCAATGAAAGCTCGTAGAATACCGCTAAAACACCGACGCCCTGAGGCGCATAGGTCTATATCGGCGTCTCTCATCTGCTGTATGCCGCAGTCTCTCTCGCGAAAGAGTTACCCAACGAGGTAGTATATTCTAAAATCGCAACATCTTAATCCTCGAGGAGGCCGAAACCTCTAGATGACGAAAGCAGACAAAGACGAAGTAAGAGAGATCATCATCTCGGACTCTAATGTTGCTATCCCACGACCTCAGCTGACTCTCGAGGTCTAAGAGCATACGTGTTCAGTGTTTTATGCGAGTGTGATGAGGTTGAGTATATTTGAAAGGGAGTGTGTTCGTCGTTATCTATATACGTTATGCATATAGCTCGTAGTAATATAAGTCTCCCGCAGACATCATCAATTTCCAAACGCAGCGTCGAACGAAAGCAAATCGACAGACGCCTACTGTCATCGCCGTTCAATCTCGAAAAACCGATCCAGCTGTCTGTCATCCTCGACTCGTATAACGCAGTTCTCGACAGAAAAAAAGGCGTCTCTATTCACACATGATATCTGACGTAAGCCGCGTATACACGACGCCTGTAATGCAGCGCTGTGCACAATAGAGAGCAGTTTCATCATCATTGCGACGACGGGTAAAAGGGGGAATGTGTGTATCTATGCGACGTTCTAAGTTCAAGGCGAGCGTTACAGGTGCACACCTTAGCGATTGAGAGTTACGCCGCTGATTTGCATCGAGTTGGAATTTTTCACGGGATAGGTTTATGCGTAAACGGTGAATCACTCGATGAGGTATGCATGGGATTGTCCGAGTGTGCATAGAGAGAAAGGATCTCGACTTCATTGGCGAATTAAGCTGTAAAATACCTTTTCTTTTTCAAGGGGGATAATTAGCTGCTTCGTTTCAAATGAATCGTTCGAATTAAATCCCCTGGAATGAAGTATTGAGCGGAGCAGCGCGATTATACCCTACTCTCCGCAGTGTGTAATGAAGGATGATTAAGTATTGAGTCATTTATTCGAAGACGGACAATAATACGGATAATTAGAGCTCTACGATCAATTCAATGAGCGGCTCTAGTTTTATTTTTCTCTCTCGAGGGGCTTTTCAGAGCACAGTCTCATTGTCTTTGAAAGAAGTAGTTCTCTCGACTCGACGAAGCGAATTTTCAAACTCGTCATTCTCACGAGATATAAGTACGAGAGAGACCTTTCTCCTTCTTCAAAAAATAACGCGTATACCAAGGATATCCTCGAACAAAAAGCCCTTCATGTTCCGCAAATCGAAACGCGCAACACACGGCTCTAAATGAGGCGCACATGCACTGCACAGTCACAGGAAATCGTCGCGTGATCGTATACGCGCGTGAGAAGCTCGAGAAAGTCATTCCCAAGACGTTATACTCGAGAGAGACAGTAGCGTCATTCAGCCGTACACAACGCGAGTACATATAACCGAGTCCTCGAGATTCGCACTATACTCGCGACTAGTGCCTACGTATATTGCGTAATACGTGGTGATGATGAAATTGAAATATATGTGTGCGATGCAGTGTATAACGTATTTTATCGTTAGAATTCAATCGAGATGTTTACCGGACGGCTTTATTATTACGAGCGTGATGAACAAAGTGCGAACTGGATTGCAAATTGGATATTCGCAGCGAGCGGGGAGTTATGAGATTAATGTGTGTATCACGCGCTCGATTATGTATGGATACTTGTGTGTAGTCGCGGGAGTTTGTTTGAGATCAGAATTGCGTTATTCGAGCGCGACACCTGTTCAGCAGCGAATTAATCCAATTAATTAGTGACTTTTTTTATATCCTCTCGAGCCATTTAATAGCTTTTGTGTCATTATAATCGCGTGCATGTATTAATAAATCGTTATAATACAATCAAGCTATAACGACGTACCTAATTCTAAAAAGGCCAACATTTCGCCATACCATAAAAACGAAATCGCGCACCCATTTCTCAAATTATCGCGGCACTTAGAAAAATTACATCCTATAATATCCCCGTCGGCGGCCTCGCAACACGGCAACCTCTATAATCCTCTCCGTGTACTGAGCAAACAAACGAAAACAAGTCGAGACGCGGCGGCACATAACAACAATAACAACGACGACGACGTCGACGATGCCTAATACCCCTTGGATTAGGAGAGAGCCTGTATATAATCGTCCGGCTCGGTTAGCGTCCGCGGAACACCTCTAAAATTACACGTCGTGCACTTTCACGAGAGAGTATTGCATTATGTGCGCCTTTCAAAACTATCCCGACAAGCTAATATGGTGCACGAGTCGATTCAGTTTGTGTTTTACTACTGTGACACGATAATATACGCGTAGGATCGTATATAGGTGTGTAACTTTTGTAAGCGGATTTTCCGACGAACAGCTGATTTAATAGGGCCGAGGTGTTGTTTCCTGCAGATAGACGGCCGATTGATGGATGTGTTTCTTGCTCTCTTTCGCTCTATACAGAGCCATTGTTTTTACACTTCCTGCAGCCGGTCTGTCTTTCGATTTTTTGTCAAACCGACCGTCGGTCGGTCTCTATCACTCTAGAATAACTGTGATCTACTTGTTTCTAAAATTCCAGAACGTTATCTAATTCACGATATAATTAGTATTTTACGTAAGCTTTCCCTTAATTAGACCCACTTGCACACGCTGTATACTCTCCCAATTTTTTTATTGTCCGACGATCGGAGATTAATGCCTGCAGCTCTACGCAATCGTTCGATTTTTATTACACTGCAAACTGGATCAGCGACGGCTATATCGAGTGCATTTATTGAGTCCGCGAGAACGTCTGCGCAGTGTATGGCTTGCCAGAGCCGGACTTTATCTACTTCTGAAATAGACTCCAAGAAAGACACACATACTGGTAGCGTTGATTGATCGTCGATTCGACGCGTCTCTCCATCATCCCCCGAAATAAATCGCTCTGAGAAACTATACCTATATACGAGCACACGCGGAAGAAGCTTCACGTACACATCCTCGAACGAAATGAAAAAGGTGGATAACGCGCGCTTTTCCGGTGTCCGCCGCGAGAGAGTGTCTGACAATGACCGGAAGGGAAGCGCGCGAAGCGGAAAGATTATCTGCCGACGGCGTCTGCGGTTGGCTAAGCCACGATTGCGTGCCACCTGTAACGCCGGGAGCTGCTGCTTTCGACGTAGGTATACCGCTCTGTACGAAACTCTCCCGAGGCTGTGCTCGCGCTATCGATCTCCAGTGCCTGAAGCTCTTTGATGTGTATATGAGTATATACCGGTGTCACGGGGTCAACGACTCCCTCTGTGTATACTGATGGACGTGTGCGTGTGACGGATGGAAATCCAGTTTGGCTGTATAGTGGATTATGGAGGGTGGCTGATGTTAAGGTTTTTCGCGTCCATCTGTGCGTGTGTGCAATTGCGATCGTGTGAGAGCTGAGTTCAGTGAACGGTGTGTGTGTCTTGATTAGAGGTTAAGAGTTCCGCTATGTAATCGCGAATAAATTAAAAATGTAGGCGACGCCGTAACCTCAAACTGCAGCCGATAACCTCGATATAACGTTATAATATGCGCTTGTGTGTATGCACGAGTGTTTTATCTTTGTGTTGCTTGCGCGTGTTTAAAATTGTATACATTTTTCTCCAAACTCACGAAAATACATTTAAAACAATCAATTATAATAAATAAATATTAAATAAAATCAAATACATACCCTGCTGGGGATAAGGAGTCGAAGTTCATCCTCTCCCTGTCTGTAGCGCTTGTTCGGGTTGGTTGGGCCTCCGCCCGACTGTGCATCAGCTTCACGCTTCATTATCCCTGCAAGACAAATAGACAGTGTCTCCGTGAAAACTCTGCACGTACATTTATAACACACATCCCTATATACTGCAGACGCGTCTGCCAAAAAACCAACGGCGAAATTAATCAGTCACACACGCCAGGCGCGCACAGCTTCGCTCTTTCGAATTATTTACGCTCTTTTATTGTCACCTATATGATCAATTCAGAGGTTCTTGTTTGCTAAATTTTCTTCTCCACACGCGAACACAATAAAAGAGCCGAGAAACAGATACGGTAAATTAATTTACGCGTAAATCATGCGGCTGAGCGCCGCTCGCTCGCATCGTAAATCAGCCACTTTATCCGAACGCCCGGCGTATGTGCGTCCATTATTTTCGAGTGAGAAGAGGATATATCGCGCGTAAGATGGCTTTCTAGGAGAGCGTGCGAGTATGCAAGGATTGGAAAGTCAGATTTCGTTGTTCTTCGTGAAGAAAACGGCTTTTTAAACATACCCGCCTTATCTCATGACGGGTATAGTATAGATATCACCGAAAAGCCAAGTTTGAAGAGGTCGATACAAACGATATAAATTTATCCGAGAAACGAGTTCTCGAGAAACTCTTGCTCAATTTCCAGTAGCTGCGGTAATATCCGTCGGAAGCCACCCTTATCCTGTATAGATCGGACAAGCGGGTTTGCCAATACACGATCCTATAGATTCCGCATACATTATACCTATAGCATAGCAAGCGGCTAATTAACGGAACCTTATGTACAGGGAAAACATATAATATATCAGCCGAACAACATTTGAATGAACAAGCCGCGTTCACGTGCGCGAGGTTTTCGCGAAAAACACACGCTACCGGCGTTCCGCGCCGCCGCACGCCGCCGTTCTATATCCCTACTACTTACTCCTGTTCTGGGCTTTTATCAATGAAACAAATTTCCCATTCAGTGGTCGCCTTGTGTATACACGCGAAGAAATCGTGGTCTCTCGGTATTGTTTCGGTGTATTTTCCGAGGCGAAAGTTTCTTTAGAGATTATACTATCGCGTCTGCGAGCGAGAAAATTCTCGCGAAATTTAATACGCTCTAGTATCGCGTCTCGCGTTTCCGAGCTAAATCGTCCGATGCGCAAGTATATATTTTTTTCCTGTTTACGGAAGCGTCGTATAATCCCGTGTGAGAAAAATTCACGCCTTATATAACCGGTTTCTTTCTCAGTCGTCGCGAATCGAATGGAGTCTCTCTTTTTCTTTGTATTTAAATCGCGAATTTTCCGAACGTGAAAAACTTTCTCGAGCTCTCGATTTTTGCGCGAGTGAAAAGACTTTTCCTTCTCTCTCAGACACACGACGAGGACGACCTAAAAAAGAAGCCGCGCACAAAAGAACGCATGTGTGAGACCGTAACGGAGACTCTCCGATGCATAGTGTATATGAATTCTTTAGAGACTCATTAACATTCAACTCGGTCAAGCGGTTTTTTTCAACCGAGTCGTATTAATTAAATTATATACGACGAACGTGCGTACGTGACTCGGTATACCTGAACTTTGAACAACGTTCAAAAACTTTATAACAATCCCAGTGAGAGAAAAGCTGCTAACTCGAATTTAGTATTGTAAGAAAAGTAGGTCAGCGTGTCGCTATTACGATTTCAGAGAAACTCGCAACACTGGCTAATAAACTCAGACATGAGGCGTAAAATCTCGAGGAACAAAAACGAGTTTGAAAAAGACAATTTTCTCGTGCATAATATATACCTATATATGCGTCCGAAAAGTCGTCGCAATACATCAATATCCGAGAGACTGGCGCAACTTTTTCCGATCGACTCTGTAGTGGCTCCCACATACAATACACAAGCGTATGTATGTATATAGGCGTGGCTGTCGCGCCGTTATATTAGGCAAACATATAGAGCGGATGCAAAAGTTTGCTGTGCGTCGTTGGGATACAGCCGTGTGAAACCGTCGCTCTCTTTAGAGAACTTTTGAAGTGTGTACAGGTTTGAAAGGATCGTTCCGAGGAACGATTTTAAAATATTCTTTGGAAAAAAGTGTTACTTATATCCGCACTAGGAAAATCGACCGCGCTTCGCGCGGGTAATATCGTTACGCACTTCTTTCTTTATATTCTAAATAGAATCCAAACGTTAACATTTTCCTTACTCTATAATAATTATAATACGTTTGTATATATGTATCTTGTCTCACCAATCATATATCACCCAATATAATGTAGGTTATGTGCTTTTCAATTTTTGAGGTTAGATATTCGTTATTTATTTTATAGATAAATAATTAATTGTTACAAACCTAATCTCAGAATTTAAATTAATAAAATACGATCGTTTTTTATTAAACTCGTTACCATTCAAATTCAAATATTGAATTTTAAATGTTGGCGCCATCTAAACCGGATACACATTGTAGACCAATCACGTTCAGCGCTAACTTCATTTATAGGCTTCACAACATCCGATCATGACTTTTTTAAGAGAGGATACTAGAAAGGATCTGTATTATCGCGTCGCTATAGAGAGCGAAGCGGATGTATAGGTGTATATACGATATAGGAAAGGCGTTATATATTCGCTAGCTTTTAATGCACAATATATCAATTTCTTTCCACGGTGTAGCTTGCAGCGTGTGCGTAATGTGAACATACTCCAGCGTCGTAAAGTTAAACCTGATACATCAGCTTGCTCTCTCTCTCTCTCTCTCTCTCTATATTGTTGGAAATCCTACCTCATTTTACAATACACGTGTGTATAAAAATACCAAACGACATATCTGTGATATCTATACATTTCAAAATCTGCATCGATGCACTCGAAAGCTCCGCTACAATCCAGCGAATCTTGGCCGAGTTTGCGTAACCGCATCGCGCGGATTATGTTATACATATTACAAAGCGAGTACGTATAGATATATTGTTTATACGTGTGAGAGATAGAGCGCGAGTTACGTAAAGTAATGAGTCGAGGATTTTTCACAGTCGGGTTGTTAACGCTACCGCTACGGATGATTAATGGCGTCGGAGGATTATGATGTCGGCCCAGTAAAGGCTTTTGACGATGATTGAGGATTTTTCTGGATTGACGCGCGCAAATCGCTCGCGGAGTAAAAGTTCGCGCGGGAATTTCTGTTAAGCGTGTGTATGAGACAGATGCCGAAAAACTTATCCATTATTAGTGCGAAAGAACGATGATAGGCGACGACAGTAAAAATGACGCCTGGTAGATAGAAGTACGTTTCGCAAGTATTATATAGTGTTGAAAACTATGCGGAAAACGCGATAACGCAGCCGTTGAGTTTTGCAGATTTGCTGGTCAACGAGTTTTATATCTTTGTCGGCGCGTGTTTTTTCGTCACTTATCTGTCTTGAATCATCGCGTTCCTAGACAATGAGACGGCAGAGAGATTAGTATGCCGACGACGTTTTCTGCGATGGCTATGAACATATGTATTTATGAGGTGAGCAAAATATTTTCAAGGCTGCAGCCTTTGCGTCATATATTCGTCCGTATACTCGTGTTTTTTTGCAAAGATTTATAGCCTTAATGAGTTATATCAACGAAATCACTAATACTCGTTATTAACTTCAAAAGCCAGTCCTATTGATTAAACACACATACACGACCATATACCACGAAATATAATTTCCTAAAAAAAAAAACAATCCCAAACACATAATCACGAAAAAAAAGAAGACAGACACGCCTGTGACATCCCGGAAAGGACAGACGTACACGCAGTGTCGCGTGAGTCGAACAATCGATGATAATCGTCGCGCGCGCGCATTACTGGAGATATCATCGTCGAGACGTGTCTCTGAATAATTTACCGGCAAGCAGCCCGCGCATCACCTAATGCTCCCGACGATTACGAATACCACTGCTTATATCGTTGCGTTTTATCGGCGAAAATCCGTCGCCAGTAAATGTACTAATCGATCGCAGCGAGCTGCAGTAAAGTTTGTGTCGGCCGGCTACTGTATTTTGTTTGCTTTGCCTGTAAACAACGGTATGTGTGTGTATTATTCGATATACTTTGGTCAATAATGTAGGATGACGATGACTGTTACGCCGATATAGTAAATTACCCGATTATACATATATGCATAAATAACGGTGTGTTACATACAGGTATGGCTTTGATGTGTGTAATTAATTAGATGAGAAAATTGATCATTGTTTTGTTATACATAGTAAGCCGGTTAATTTTCGTCTCTGCACTATAACACAGCTAGCTCGCAGAATAAGAAATTAAATGCACTTTTTATCGCAAAGAGGCGCCATTTTTCTCAAGACTCCATTCATCCTCTCACAAAAGAGCAGGAAGGAGAGGAAGAAAAGATGAAGGAGCAGACGCGCCAAATTGTCTGGAAGGTATAAAGAGTCGCGTGTCTCGCGACGCCAAACAGTCCATTACCGAGGCCAATCTGCAGATATATACCGCGCATACGCGTAGGCGGATATGGAAATCGAGAGCGACAGTCGAGATGTTGGTAACGAGTAGCCTCGTAATCTGATGTTACAGCTTTTATGAATTTACTCAGCGACTAGATATCGTATACACTGTGTGATTTTAAAAGGAAATTCTGGACGAGTCATTGTTTGATTTTTTTTCGGTCTAACTGCGCCGTGTCGGCATTTTAATTGAGAGGTATATACGGCTTGAAATTGCTATTATCGCCGTAGTCCATTTATTGAATCATATGATTCTATTGAGACGCCGACACCATTCAATTTCGAGCCGCTATATGATATCCGTATGGGATTACGACGTAATTGTACAGTAGCTTATATTTTCGAAAGCCGTAATAGCCACCATTTCGAATGAGAAAAGCCGATACATTGCCGGACTGGACTATAATCAGCTATTGATATTATCATTTCTGGTCATTAGGCTGTCGTGTTAATAATACCCAGACGCATTTTCATGGATCACGGAATCGCCGACACGAAAGGGGGCAAATCAATCACAATAAAATCAAAACAATGATGAAAGCGGAAAAAAGAACGCATTGAACTCCTGAACAAAAGGGTCATACATCGTTTGCGCTTTTCAGTGCTTCTCGCGCAAACGATTAGCGCCAGAGCCGATTCATATCCGTCTATATATTCGCGTTAAAGCGGATGTGCCGCTCTCGCGAAGGCACGAAAAATCCATTACACAGATTACCATATTTTTTTGTTCTTTTTAGATTCCATCTGTCGCAATTAATCCAGATTCAAATACAAAAAGAAGCAGATAGGTATAACAAGTTAAAGAGCCTTTTTCCAATCGCTGCAGTCGATACATCCGCGCGAGTTTATCAATAGCCGAGTAAGAGAGACAGTCTATACTTCGGTCGTCTACATTTATCGTGAATTTTTCATCAGCTACGAAGTCGAAGCAGAAAACGGCGCTCTGTTGCTACACGTCTCCTCGTCGTCGTTGCACACCGCAGAGATGCGGGAAGTGGGCTCTGACGCGCGCAACTGAGAGAGAGAGAGAGAGAGAGAGAGAGAGAGAGAGAGCCGCTCGTGGAACGTATTGATCGGCGAGTCGAAACGGAATCGCGAAGCCTGCCTGTGACTTTTATGCGCGTCTCTCTCTCTCCTTTTGTAGGTCTCCTCTTTGGGAGAAAAAAATATAAAGCGCTAAATGAATTATCCGGCTTCTCTCTCTCTCTCTCTCTATAGGATCATCGTCATCGAGGAAGAAAATTGTTGTTGTTCTAAGGGTAACGAGTGTTCTAATAACGCCGTGCACCGCTGGAGATTCAATTATGCGCCGTATAGCTGCAGTGTATACCTACTGAAGAATTATTATTAAAACGCGCTGGTATACACGAAGCTTTAAAAAGGAAGAGGAGAAAGAGAGAAACGAAGAGTTAACCTGATCGCATTCCTTGGAGATTTCCAGAGAGGAAACTTATCCAATATCGAGGAGGAAGAGGAGGAAGAAGAGGAAGAATAAAGTAAGCTCATTCAATCAAGCCGCGGCCTTTGAAGCGAGAAAATCCCCGTGTTTCCGTTTTAAATAAAACACAGCCCCTGAACGAATCTCCGGTCAGAAAATAAATAATACTGCCGTCGCATCTCTCTCTCTCTCTCTCTCCCTCTCGATTATGTGTGAGGCAGCCTCGGCGGCGAATCGATTTTCCTCTCGGAGTAATTGAGTCTCGCGAGATCGTTTTCTCGACGTATATACACACACGCTTCGAGTAAGAGAAATGGGAGAAACAGCCGAGACGCGCACTAGAAAAATAACTAGTTTTATGTAGACCACCCGCTGATCTAATGCGCTTGTAATGTCGATGGATTTTCATTAGTATAGTCACCCCTGCAGTACATTATATGCAAAAAAAAAAAAAATAATAAGGAAATAAGCACATCCAGTCAATCGTTAATCCCGATCAAATGCGCAATCCAGGCTCTCAACGGGCGTCGTCGTCGTCGTCCGATGAATGAGTAACCGGTTTACGTCATCGCCCGCCGCTAGGGGGGGTTGTTTACGCGGCTAAACGCTCCGAAGAGGGATGGGAAGGGAAAATGAAGAGAGAGAGAGAGAGAGAGAGAGAGAGAGAGAGAGAGAGAGTGAGGCCCGAGAGCGAAATCAATTATACAAAGTAATCTACGCTGGCTAATGGCCGAGTTTTTGAACCTCGACTCTGCTGTAGTATAACATCGTGTCGCTGTCGAGGGTCTGCGGAAGCTCTCTTGTGTTCCGCGTTAATTATTGACGATCGTTTCGCTGATGATGTTTGTCGCGAATTGATGGAGGCGCGAAAAGTAACAGCAATGAAAATAGTAAATATTATATAGTTTATCAAAACGAAAAATAAAAAAAAAAGAAAAACTGCACGGATTAGAGGACAGAAAACATTTCACAAACGCAAGCTCCTGCACTCGTGCGCATCTTTTATTCATGGCCGCAGTTTTTTGTTTACATATTCATAAAGAGATCAATAGCCCCGTAGGAAGTTACGTAGCTCTATGTATACACAGGAATCTAAAAGTTCCGGATGCAAACCGCGACTCTACTGTATCGGCGAAAAATCGCTCTCCTGCATATACCGCCTTAAATTCCGTCGAGCTCTAAACTGATGCCATTATACGCTGGCCCCGAAGCTTTGTAATAACTTTGCTCCGCGCTGATGCCGTCTATTGTACTCCAGCGAGCAAAGAGCTGGGTTAACTTTAAGGAGTTTGCCTAATTTACTTGGTACAGCGGCAATGGGCGAGACGTGTACCCGGTACCTCTAATATCGTAAAATGCCGGTAATCAGTAGAAATACTTTTTTATGGAGCTATAACGAGCTTCTCCCAATTTGATTGGAAGATTTATCGAGTTTCGAATAAAAAGCTAGCACACACCATATAAAAATCTAAAACGACGTATATTAATATCGCGTATACACAAGCACGAGCGACGCTAAGCGGTCAGCGAACCCGCGGTTCGAACAAAGAAGCTCTCGCGCAACCACTCGGCGCAAAGCAAGTGTACAACAAGCTTCGACAGAAGAAATATGAGAAAATTTGACAAACCCATTTCCAGCAACGTCGAGTCGTCCCGGTGAAAGAAAATAATAATGCCTCCTAAAGTCTCAAGGAAGAAGAAGAAGAAGAAGAAGAAGAAGAAGTGGCAGGAACAGCAGCAGCGTATAATGACTCCTACTCCAGCGCGTCGCTGCACCGACTGCGGATCCGCGGTTTTCCCTCCTCCCGATCGCACGTACACGCGAAAGAGAGAGAGAGAGAGAGAGAGAGGAGAGGAGAGAAGCGCATTCCTGGACAGCTTCGCTCTAGCTACGACTAGGTGGAGAGGGAGTAGTGGTAGTCTTGAGCGGATATGCAGCCGAAGAAGAAGAAGAAGAGAGGATGAAGGGGGGGGGGACGAGAGGAGCTTTGGAATTTCGCGAAGGGGCTTTCCTTTGATGGGAGTTTAACTAGTTCCCGAAGATTCTTACGCGCGAGCTTTTCGCGATATCGATTGCATCCCTTGAGGGAATCGATTAGTCCATGCGGGAGGGTTGTTAACGGTGAAAACAGCGTGTAAAGTCGATCGAGAGTACTTTGGGTAAACACTCGAACCATCAAATGAAATGAGGGATCGATTTGAGTGTCAGATCTTCGGAAGAGGCCGCAGGCGGAGGACATGCAAGAAAGAGAGAGTAGAGAAAAAAGGGAATCGCTGCAGTGGAAGCGAGAGAGCCGAGAGGCATAGTATAGGGATTGAAGAGAAGAGCTCTCGGTACTAGAGGGTAACGTCCTGTTACTGCACGCTGTATGTAGAGCCAGTCAGGCGAGTTTGCTTATGCGAGAAGAGAGAGAGGACGACGCTGATGATTTTCAAGGACTATAAACGCGCGCGACGTATCGATCCTTCTCAAAAAAATCAGCGCAAAACAAAACAACAGCGCGATCAGCTGGGCGTTCACACTTACACTCGTATAATATATACTTTGAAATCGAATGCGATTACTCACCGGATAACAGTTGGCGCTGCTCGGGATGTCGATGCTGTTGCTGCTGCTGGCGGTAGTAGTGCTGCTACCGCTTCGCTTTCTCTCACTCTCGGCGGCCTCCCGTAGATGGACTGGCAGCCTGCCCTGCGCAAACAAACAGACGACGCGCCGGTTAGACACACTCTCTGTATGTGTACCACTGTTATGCAGACTTGCTCTCTGTTAAGTCGATGTCGAGTCGATGTATAATGAGCTTGATGTGTGTATACGGAGAGAGCGATGTTTCTTTTATTCAAGGGTATACAGTAGAAGGCGTTGAGCAAAAAAAGAAAAAAGAAAAGGGACACTTGTGATCGATGCTTATTACAGTCCGTCGAACTCTGAGTGTCGTAAGGATTCACCGGATTGCGTTTTGAAGAAAAAAACACACTTTATAATTATCACGATGGACACACTTTCACACACCTCACACAGGACCTCTTGTATACACTGGGTCAACGTGTCGCCTCCTCTTGCGGAAACAATCTCGAGAAGGTCTCGATGTATTTTAACGAAACGAAAAAAAAAAGAGTATAGCGCAAAAGTAGTAGTAGACGGTGGAGTCGCTGACCGGCGACTGCAGCACGCGCGCGACGTCTGAGCTCCGCGCGACGAAATCCGATGCGAGTCAGCCCCTACTACTCACTATATACCGAGAGCGAGAGAGAGACTCTAACCGAGAGGGAGAGACCGATAGAGTATCGCGCTGCGCGAGACGGAGAAAGCCCGCCAAGTGTGTGTTTTATATACGTGGTGGGGTCGAGCGAGTGTTGTGTACCTGTCGAGGCGCTGTTTTTTTTTTCGTATAGCTAGTATTGGGATCGTTAGAATTTTTCGAATTGGATCGAAGAGTAAATTCGCTTTAATACAGTTCGAGAATGTTGTTTTTCGCTGCTACGGAAACTCGAATTTAATACCGACGAGCGCGATCGAGGATAAACTTTATTGCCGTCAGCTCGACGCGGCAGTTTTTTTTTCGAAATAACTATTAAAAAGTACACACGTAACACTAGACGCGACGTCATTTCTCTTTTCGCGACGTGCGTCGCGAGTAATTAAAACGTCGAGTTGCCTGTTTTCGACGCTTCGGTTGGAGCTGAGTGTATGTTTTAAATTAGTACCAAGCGCGACTTTTTCGAATTTAATATTTCAGCGCTTTCATAAGAGACGAGCAATTTTAAAAATGTGCACAGCTGTAAATAGCTGTTTCGATAAGTCATTACAACACTTCATCGACACCATCAGTCCTATCGATTAAGTTAATCGCATCGAGTCTGCGATCGATCACTTCACGTACAAAAATAAAGTAAACTAGTCCACGAAAATCCAACGTACAATACACCTCGCGTTAATCGAACGACGCAACGCCAAGGGAAAAAGCTGTCGGAAAAGCCCCCCGGCGATTTCTATCTCGAGATAAAGTCCTCGGGAGTCGGAAGCAGCGTCGGGTTTTTATTCGAGAGCGAAATTTCATTTCTACCGATGTCGACAATATTCGTAAAAGGCTCTTCCCCCTTCTTCTCCGCGCCGAAATTTATCGGCGGCTGCAGCTACCCGAGGGAATTTAAAAACCCTCGCTCTCGCGGAAAAGCCGAAAAGGAGCAGCCGCTTCTTTTTTTTTTGAGCTTATATACACGTAGAGGGTGAGACAAGAGCTATACGATGGCTCAATCGATAGAGTTGCCAGGCGCGAGCGTGAAAAATTCCCAGTGTCTGTATGTGACGCATTGTTGTGTATAGGGTCAACGAGCTTTTTAAAGCTCGAATATCTCTCCGATCAGGATTAGAGCTTTTATACTTCTCTCGATGTTACGCAAAGCCGGAATGAAACACACACACACACACACACACACGCGCGCGCACACACTGCTCTGCACCGCGAAAGTGTAATTACCTCATCGCAAATGGGTCAACGTCCACTCGATTCGCATTCCACGAGTCGTAAGCACACACATACATCCAGCGAAGGAGAAAACGCATCAACTCTCGCGGTGAGAGCGACGAGGAAAAAAACGTCCCCGGCAAAACAGTTAAATGCATTCGACCGCGAGCAAAGTGTATATATACTCGAACTCGTACACGTATGTTTGCAGTCGTCTCTCGCGCGCATGTCGGGAGAAAATCATTTCACGGAAGAAAAATCGCGTGCGCCCATAGTCTTTCGCGTAAAGTGACGCGTGCTTATGCAAATTTCGGCGTTAATTATGCAAAAGGGAAAGAGAAGGGGAGATACACCGGTGGCGGGGAGACTTATTGATTTGTCAAAAGGTTGCTATTTTCCGAGGCTGAAAAATGAGCATATATGCGTGTGTGTGTGTGTACGTGTACACATTAGGGGAACGACTGGCGCTTTTCTTCCCCCGCGTATATACACGCAGCAGAGTATGAGTCAACCGATATCGATCCATTGTATTAACCGTCAAACTCCGTCTCGAGATATTATAGACACTCTTCTCCCAGAATCATTTACGTACGCAATATTATATAATAAACGATGTCGCAAAATTTTAATTTTTCCTTAACGAAGACGCACATCAGACAAAATTCCTGAAACGCAATATCAAGCTCTCTCGAGTCTCCATATATAACAGAGTAGTATACAGTACACACACATACATACTCGAGGCTCGCGCACAGACAAATTTAATTAAAGCGCGATCGCGCAAAGGCCCGAAGCGAGTAGAGCTGAAACTCAATTCCAAAAAGACTCCATAGCACGTATAGTATATATATACAATATATACAGGGGGTATATAGAGGAGAGTTTCAGCGCTGAGAACAAACTCGACAGGCTGGCAAATCGAGCGTAAATGTGTGCAGCGTCTATACCTACTTCGAGATCTATCGGCGATTCCTCGAGGGACGATCGGAGAAAGCACACAGACACACTTGTACACAGAAACTCGCGCTATACGTATATAAACTGTTCTCGCGCGCGCGCAAGAGAGAGAGAGAGAGAGACGACGCGAGCTGCGGCTATATTGATCAGCCGATGGTCGGGTGGATACTGAACTCAAGTTCGTGGAATTCACCCCCCCGGTGACTCGGTCTAGTCGTTACAGCGCATGCGCCAAGCTTTTACCCCTCTATACACACGCGCGCGGCGCGACTCGATTTCCGCGTCGCCTAGTTTTCTATCTCTTTCTTTCTTTCTTTCTTCCTCGCGTTGATTATCCGCTCTCTGGTATAATACTGCTCTTGTTTTTGTTTCGTGTTTTTTTTTGTGGCTCATCGACGTGTACACTTTGTTGTATTATAGGAGAGAGAGAGAGAGAGAGAGAGAGATAGGGAGGCTTTGTGCGGGCGGAAAATGGAAGTTGCGATTTTGAGGTTAGGTATGACCTCAAAATTGAATTTTCGAACGTCACCGCGACGACGTGCATTACTCCGATCTATCTATTCCGAAGGACATGTACAATAACACGTTTCTTTCCACTTGAACCGCACGTTATTTAGCTCCACTTATCCCAATTACGCGTATATGAATCATGAAAAGCGCGTCGAAAAAGACGCTAAGGGTTTAGGCAATTAGCCTCGAGTATTTCTGAAAGGGTTGAGTTTATGTCTGTCTGGCTGTGTGCGCGGGATTTGTAATTTAATTGTTTCCGAGTGCGATTGCGTGCGCTGGCTGTTAAACGCTTAACGAAGATGTAAATGCTGTACGATCGGGCTCATTCCCTAATGCGAATCGTGAGCGCGACGTGCGATATCGGAATCTCGAAGGATCTCTCTTTACTTTTTCAACAATTTTTTCATATAATCAGTGTACTTTACGACAATCGTTTAGAGAAGCAGCTACAAAAGTCAAAACATCACTGCTGATTACAGTCAGTTTATACGTTAAGAAAAAAAAAAAAAATAATAAATAACAACCAAGCGCTGAATCATTGCGGTTTCGCCTAATGGCGCTACCTACCGCAAAGAAGGAAACGTCATATCCAATCATCCAGAATTTTCCAAGCGCTCTCAGCAATTTCGCTCTCGCGTCTCTACGAGACAGTCTCATTATTCAGACCGATTCGTGTGCAGCTATGGTACATATATATATATATATATATATATATATACACATACACACACATACATCCATATTCCCACAAGCCGCAGATTCAACCGCTCGCTAATTCCACTCTCGAGTCCGTATATATTATATACATCATAGCGGAGATCGATTCTCGGTCATCCTATAGGGTTCATCCTTTCTATTAGCGACGCCTTCGTATTTTCTCATCGATTGTGCAGCCTTTCTCTCACCTGGTTTATTACCTGCCGGCGCGTCCCGAGAGCCGCCGACGGTTTATCGTGAATGAACTCGGCTCTCTTCTCGCGCGGATTGTTTTTGCACACTCCATTTTTCCGCGAAAAATGCCACTCCATTGTACGGCTCTCTTTGTTACACGATACAGTATACTGGGCTGTGAGTATTATAGTGCATCAGTGATGCGGCATGCGGCTGCTATTTACGGATCGTGGTGTGTTTGTAAACAACAAAGCGAAATTTTTTCAAAGGTATTTTCGCGCGCTAATTTTAAAACGGCGAAAAAAGGGAAGGGAGAAAATTTCAAAGCGAGCGGGAAAAACTCTCAATCCCTAATCTAATCTCTCTCGAGTTTCCCTTCTGCGTGCGAGCACTGTATACCGCCACTCGCTGGAGATAAAGATTTTTCCCTCGACCCCGATATAAGAGCCTCTGCTGGCGCAACTCCTCTTCTCGCATTTTGTTTTTCCGCGACGAGGCGGTCTCGGTAATATACTCTCTGGGAGTGGGAGAGAGAGAGAGAGAGAGCAGAGGAGCGAAGCCTAGAGAGAGATAAGAATCGCAAGGCAGCTCTCGGTGAGGTATGCGCGACGGGTACACGCGGTTTTCTACGTGAAAGCATGCGCGGCACAGAGGCTGCATCGGAGGCGCCTATTGGAGATAAGGTTCGAGGGAGGAAAGTGGATGGATGCGGAGAGTGATAGCGGGGATGAGAGAAAATTAGATTTTTCTTAATACGCTGTTTTATTGAATTGTTGGTGAAATTTGAAATACCGGAGTGTCATGTCGATTTTTGAAATTTGAATTTCCCGCCGTGAATAATTGATTATTACTTCTGGGACTCAGCGCACTGTTACTGTGGTAAAACAGTATCGTAGATAAAGAACAAACTTCAGAACCCCCTTAAAGTTAATACAAGACTCAAAGATAATATTTCTCGCGACACACAATACGTCGCTCTCGACACATCAAAAACAAAAAACAAAAACCTCAAAGAGCTTAGCATCGAGATTTCAAAAAAGTCGTAGTAAGAAAGCAAAGGTGCACACGAGAAATAAAGCATCAGCAGCAGTAGCAGCAGCCCGAAGACAGAAAGAAGTGGCGAGTAAAAAGCAAGGAAAAAAAGTCGTTATAGAGGCCGGGCTTTACGAGCTGAAGGCAAAAAACGAAAAGGGCGCAGAGTGCCGTGTACTGCATAGCCCGAGAAAGAGAGACACACACAAGAAGAAGAATAAGAAGAGAAAAAGAAAAAGAAGAAGAAGAAGTTTGTCGCGTCGTCGTCGGACGACGTCGATGACTCCTTTGGTTTCCGCGTTTCGCGGGGGGACGAAGAGTAGGTTTACAAGTGCCGCGCGGCGCATTAAAGGCGTGGGAGTAGGGGAAAGCTTGACTCTACTGCTGCTGCTGCTGCTGCTGCTGCTGCTTCTTGCTGAATGAATAATATCGCGCTGACGGGCAAACCATCAGACTCAAACGCCATTTCGCTCTTTCTCTCTCAGCTCTTGTACAGCCACCGCAAGTGAGTAATGCATAATCCTTTGTGCTATATTTTGCCCTCCAATGTTTACCCTTTATCTCTGTTTTAAACCACCCGCTGGAATATTCCATCAGACAGCTTGAATTTGTCCAATTAAACGAATAATCGTTGTCGATTGTTGCGCAAAGAACAGGAAGCATTTCTCAAGAGCGAACAAACACACCTCTCGCGAGTGTCTCCGTCCACTCCCGTGTATTTATCGCAATAGAAGACCATCATCCTCAACGAAACAATGAGAGCCAAACTAGCTAGACGTACCTATTTGCTAATCTTCGTTATATCGGCTCGGTTAAAAAGCGTGTAAATAAAGACAATACAATAGCGCGAAAGTCGAGAGAGATACGCAGTAGATTCGCGGTTACGCTTCGCGGATTCGATTCCTAAGCCGCACTGGCTTACGGAGAAGAGAAAACCTTTCATATCCGGGGATGTACACCACGACGACGACGACGATCCTTCAGCGTTTTCATTTCGCGCGACATTCTTCATATATATATATATATACCCGCGGAATTTTCGTTTCTTCCCCTGAAATGAAGTACGTGCTCGTGATGGTGAGGAATTCGTCTGGCGACGGGCTGTTTGCACCGTAAATTTTGACGCGCGCGGTTATTTTTGAATTAAGCTCTCGTTGAGGCGGTTTCGCAAATTAAAATTTCTGAGATCTCTCGACGTGAATTTCGCGAAGCTTGAAGTAACGGTTATTCCGTACACGTGAACGTCCTTTATATCGCCGTCGGAAAAGCTATACAATTTATATACGTTCTTATAAAATGGAATTCAGAAGCGTATAAAATTCCCAACAAAATCCACCCGTCAATTTCCCGCGCATTCCCACGCTCGAAATTCCCGTTCCTCTACGCGAAACACGTGTACCTATATAGAAGAAAAACAACTTACATATATACACACGCTCGAAATATGGAAAATCACGAGCCGCTTAGGCAGTGATAAATAGTCTCCAGAGAAAGCCTACGAATTTTTCGAGCAACTCGCGAGCATATTCATTAAAGCCTAACGAGTGTGGCTCCGGCTCGAGGCACACAATACATCAAGTCTCCCGTCGTCGTCTCTCGGACACTGACCGAACGGCTGAGTAAACCGGCTACTCACTTCGATCCTCGTAATACGGTTAGGATGTGTACGTGTTGTGTGGCGTAGGAGGAAGTGGATTGAGATAGCCTATTATCGCGTAGAGCTAGCTGCTAATTTCGTTTTCGAGAAAATGCGATTTCGATTTTATTTCCGGCACACACGCAGCTTAATTGTGGCTGTAAATTTAACACGCGCAATTAGGAGCGAGGCGTGTAAAGCGCTAAATTAATTGGATGATCCTGTAGTTTAGAAAGCTGGAAAAATTTTTACTATACTGTAGAGTCGTAATTAGAAGTCGAGAGAGAGAGAGAGAGAGAGAGAGAGAGAGAGAGAGAGAGAGAGAGAGAGAGAGAGAGAGAGAGAGAGAGGAGACGAGAGAGAGAGAGAGAGAGAGAGAGAGAGAGAGAGAGAGAGAGAGAGAGAGATCTGCTGAGAATTTGTGAATATCGAGTTTTCTCTACTACTCGGAGGTATATGATATGCGAAATACGCAAACGAATTGAATTGGCCTGGAATGAAAAGAAACTGCGGCAATCGAAGCCGTATTTGCGCGTATATATTGATTGAATGTAATGACAGTTCTATATAAGCGTTGCGAAAAATATCGAGCGTATACGGGAAAAAGTGTGTCATGTCGTCTGTATCCGATACGAAAATAACGCGCGCTGCATAAATGCATCAAAGATACTTTTATAAAATGTTTTCACTGAACTTCAAAGGTATAAAATCGCAAGGCAAAGCTTAAATATCTTAATTAATATAAAAATCGCCTGTTTTTGACATTTCCCCCTCCTCATCACCTCCAACCCTCAAGCCGCAAACTCAGCCGAAAATCACGCTAACATCGTCGAGCCATCTTTCAGACAACTTTACGACATCAAGAAGATACGAAGCATATTATCTCTCGAGCGTTATCTAAGACGCCGTAAAACACCTCCAAGGCAGTAGGCGAACTACCAGCGAAGTACAACTTCCTCCCGGAAGATTTTCACCCACTTAATTAAAATCGTTTCCTCCGATAACTTAAACTGCATTAATTCACTGCCCCCGCAAGCGCCTCCAGGCTGTATGTATAGTATACTATATATCTCGCTCTTATACTTCAACCCGTCTTTTTTCCACTAGAGAAGGCGACGCAGCAGCCGCGCATCCGGCTCCATTAACGATTTTACGAGGGTATAGCGTTAAAATAATAAGCCCTTGCGGCCACCTCCCGCGTACGACTTTACGAGTTCGAATCAAAATTTCGCGACTTTGCTTTAGGGGTCCAAAGGGGGCGCTCGCTTGTGCGTGACCGGAAACTCGAAGAGTCTTTGAGATATCGCACTGTAAAACTATATCCCGTTCATTAAAAGCTCGAGTGTTTCGCGAGAACTTGAACTTCTAGGCGCGTACGATAAGGGAATAAATAATTTCGGGTGAAAAAGTTCCGTACGAACATCCGACACGAGCTTTTTTATAGTCGTCACGGTTGTCCGCTTAATTAATCATGCGACGATAATTTAATTACTTTCCTGCCGTCTCTCTCGAGCAAGAAAAAGAAGGCGGAAGCAGTAGCCCGGACAAAATGCGCGTTATAAACCATCGCTCGGGGCTTCCTAATCGTCATCGACCGCTCGCTTCCGTCGATATAATTTATGATCGCCATCGCGAAGCAGAGCCGGAAAAAAAGAGGGAAGCGTAGTCGCGACGATCGATGCCGCGAATTTCGCTCTCATGTGTATGTGTATGTATATAAGGAGAGTTAGTATACAGCTCTAGCGAAATTTCGTGCGTACAATTTGCGCGATGGATTGGACAGCTGCCAGCAACACCGATGTTTTGTTGTTTAGCAACGCGAGCTAAGTGAAGCTTCGGGAATGTGTCTTGAGGCTGAATCGTCGTCGAAAACAATTTTGTACCGGTTTGTTTATGCATGAAGGGGTAGATACATATCGACGCGAGAATTTTTGCATAAGCGTCGATTAAGAGCCCCGACGACGATATCCAAACTGTGTCTAATGAAGCTTGCAAATTGCTACAGCGAATAAACCAGTCTGCTGGATCAAGTTCTCGCGCTGGCAAGTAATGAACGCTATTAACTTTCCGATACGCTCTTCGTGTCGCGGCGGCAGACAATGAAAACTAATCCCTCCAATAAGGATCAAATCTTAATCAAGCCTCGATGCCGCGCCACAATGGAAAATCGCTCTCGCGTAGTTTTTCGCACATATATACGCGTTATTATACCATATCACAAAGCGTAATTCAATTAGAACAGCAATCGGGCCATTCGGACGCGCGTTATAACGAACGAGGAAAAAAAAGTGTCACGCAGCGCAAGCGCTTCGTTAACGATAATTAAGAAACTCGCGCGAATTATCGCTCGACCCTCTTTTTCGCGCTCGCGAGCGGTTTAATTACTGAGCATTAATAAATCGTACTAGCAGAGAGGAAGCGGCCGTTGCTTCTCGCGTCGTCGTGTGGATATAAACGATGATAAAAGGCGTAATCTTTCGGGGGAATATTGGTCGGCGGGTAGATAGTGTCTGCGTTTTTAGATGAAACTATTCTGAATTCTCACTCTCAAACTCGATGCCAACGACTCATCACTCGTTGGTATACGATTGATTTCGGGCTGAATGATGACTTTCAATGAATTATAGTGTATCGATACTGAGACGATGTGTGTGTAGCGTTAGAGAATGAAAGGGAATGAATTGTCGTTTACGTATAAAAGCAGGACATTATATCGAGGGAGAAAAAAAGGCCGTGCGCTGTGTCCCATTTCGATGGAATCAGTACGTGAAGTAAGCATTTTTTTCCTCTTAGGCCAGACGAGAAAAATATCGAGCGGCCTACAAAACGCGAAAAAGGCATTTCACGCGAGACAAGGGGAACAATTTAGATAATTATTGGGTAATTTTCAAAAGTAACTTACCGGTTAACTGCTCGAAATCTTATACAGTGTACAGCGATTCGGTGTTGAAGAAATTCTGTAACAAACAAAATGAACGAAATTTCTGTTATAACCTTTGTATGGACTTTTGCGAAGGTTGATTTTAGAAAAGGAAAGTGATCGAAGCGAGTGCTTTATTGTTAGAGTTACGAAAGTACATTATCGTTATGATATACAAGCAAGTCTATGCGTAGTTCCTATTTAGCCTGTCCTAGTTATAAACTGTTGGTGCGGCTCAAATTGATAATGTCGCTTCGAGCAAACTTTCCCGAAGTTGTGCTAAGACGTCGATGAATATTTACAACTTTTGCTTGCTGTTCGCTTATAAGGAACAAATTCGTTATATCCAAACGAACCACAGCGACACACGCAACGATTGTTCCATCGGGCAACGAATCAACCGGTTATTCCCCGGCGCGAGCCATCAGCGAGCAAAAATCTTAACAAGCGCGCGCCATTAAATCGGAATTTATAACCGTCGGACGTTCAAACATACCTCAAACTCCCTCAAACGCCCACTACACCGCTTGAGCTATCTCTCCCGCCGCGGGGACGATAACGCGCACTACTCCCGCGGCTTATCGCACGCCTCATCCGACAATAAAGCGTAAATCACGTGTGCGCTGCGACCGATTCGAAATTGTGCGAGGACGAATGGCAGAACTCCGAGAGCGCAGATCAAACAGAACGACGAGTTATGAATAAGGAAAAAGGGCGAACGCGATTAACCCAGATTTTTAGGCTGATCGAGGTCGTAAAGGCGTAATTAGCAGCGTTATCGGGATGGACTGATCGTGGAATTGGTATAGGAAAAAAAGTCCACCGTTCGCGGAAGTTCTCTCTCTCTCTCTCTCTCTATCTCACCTTTGTCTCTCTTACAGAATAGCGTAGTGTCACGTGCCGATAACGATCCACCGCGTGGGTGCACTATACTCCGACAAAGTCCGAGGACTAGTAGGAGAAAAGAAGCTTACGTGCTGCATGGCCAGGTCTCGCCCCCTAGTCCACACGACGCTCAGGTCTGATGCTGACTGAAGACTAGAGAACGACGCGCACCGTTACAGTCCACTCGGGACAGTGGCGGTCAGGTGTCCTCGAACTGGTCTCTTATCCCCTAGATCGCCCAATCAAAGCAAGCCGTCGCCGATTGGCCGAGCCGGACGGACACCGAGCCGGTTGCAATTGGTCGCGTGAAACGTATAGGTCTACCGGCAGGGGCTAGTTGCCCAGGGCTACCGTTGGTATCAACAATAACACACGGCACCCCCTGCAGGTCGATATGCCAGACGATGGCTGGCTTTTCTTACGCGGCCTTGCCAGCCGAGTTCTATGGTGCTGGTGGTTGTGGAGGTGGTAGTGGTGGTCGCGTGACCACTACCACCACCAGTTGTCTATATGGGAGGACTCTTCGACTTCCGATAGGTTAAGGTTGAGTTGGGAGGAGTGGATGTCGATGTGCACGAGATCTTCTGGGGGTAGGAAGATGATGATGCTACGCGGTGATCAGTTGAAGAGAAGCCTCGGAACTACGAGTACATCATCAGCTTTGAGACGCTACCAAGATGAATTCGATTCATCGTCATCGTTAATTTTACTCGTGACAAATGGACTCACATGCCGAACGTAAATCAATAGCGAACAAAAATATACGCGCCTGCAATAAAGCCCGCACTGAATAATTCAAAGCCAAGTTGGACTCGTGCGAAATGCCGAGTTTAGAACGTAGGAGTAGTCGTGCAATTGTCTTGAATTATCAATCGCAGCGTAGAGAGACAGAGAATTTAGCTAACCGCTCATTGATGTCATCAACCCACTTTTGCACACTTATTCGCTCAGATGCGGAGACTCGTGGAATAGTCGCATCTAACTCCGCGAGATAAATTAGCAAACTAGTGCCATAATTTTCCTCGAGAACGAGCATTACGTCGTCCACGAGTGCCGCGTGCATATGGAGATAGCAGAATTGCAATTTCCAAATAGAACCTTAAAAAAATTCCGGTGTATATCATTAAATTATGCAGGATATTTGCTTGCTTCAACAATTTCCAGCGTCGCAGTAGCGCAGGGAAATCTGTATTTTCAGCGCGCTGCTCTAAAAATCTCCTCCACATTTTTAAGTTTCCAGGCATCCATTTTAATAAATTACAGCACCTTTCCAACTTTCCAGCAAGCAAGCGAGCGAGACTGCTAGAAAATTCCACCCACCAGCTTCTCGCTCTTACAACCTTCTTCTTCTCTCTCTCTCTCTCTCGTACACAATGCAAGCGTTGCAGAAGCTGCGCACATATAGACTTCGTATAGCTACGCTGCGTTACAGCCTCCGCATAAGCCCTCGATTTTTCCTAGTCCCAGAACCGGATTCACCAAGGGCAATGGACTCTCTCTCCAGAGGATGCGTGTGTATATACATACGCGCGACTGATTCTCGATTCCGATAAGAGGCCTACAAGTCTCAGCGAGTAATATAAGAGTCTCAATTTTGCAGTGATATCACTGCACTGTAAAATGATCGGATGTAGTTGGCACTTAAAATGTGCATTGAGTTTCTTACCGAGATGTACTTCTATGCGCGCAAGTAGACTTAAATGGCGACGTTTGATAAAATTAAACGGCTGCATCATCTTTCTCTCGAAATACATGCCGCCGGGGGGAAAAAAGTGCCCGACAAGCTCGGGAACACGTCTAGAGGTCTCACAACAAAAGCTTCTCGCTATACTGCAGCCGCATCCGAAAATATTTTACACGCGTCTGCTTCTCTCCCGTTTAATATTTGGGTCTTGAGGAGCGAGCAAACAACACGTGTAATTTCCTCGCATCAGCAAAGATAACACGACGAGGAAACTCAGAGTTGCGCCAGTCGCTTTCTGGAGTGGAGAGAGAGAGAGAGAGAGAGAGAGGAAAGTATAAATATATCCTCTCGCCTTAGCGGCGCGACATTCAAGCGCGTTACATCCCCCGTCGAGCTTACAAGCTTTTCGCGTTAGTCTTCGACGATGTCCGGCGGGTCGCGAGAAAAAGGAGAGCAGTTAAGTCCGAGGAAGTAAACAAGGGTAGGAGTGAGAGAGCCGAGCCAATTGTGGCGGTAGGAGGAGAGAATCTATTGCGGAAAATTGCTGGGAATTACCCCTTTCGATCTTAGTCAGCTTTATTGAGTATGACTATTTTTTCAAGGATTATATGGCTTTTTCGAAGAGAAAGCTTTGAGTCTCCAAATATTTTTTTCTTCGTTTTGTTACACTAAGAGATTAACCTATAACTATAGCTTTAACAGATTTGTGTGCGTGTAACTTGACAAATTGTCGTCTCTTTAAAAAAGTTACGCCAAATAAGTTTTGGTATAATCAGCGTTTTTTTTTTAGAGCTACGTGTATGATGAATTTGGGTAGCTGCGATTTTTAAAAATAACCGTTGGACTTGGATCTTCAACTAACAGAAGCATATTAATTGGAATAATAAACACTTCTACGATGTACTATAAATTTCGAGCTCGATAGTACATTATAAGCATTAACGATAATCAATCAAATTGACAGCATCATAAATCTGTCATTGTTTCAGAATCAACGGAAAAATCACGAAAAAAATGTACAAATTTCTTGACTCCGAAAAATCCTCAAATTTTCATGATTTTTCCACATTTTCAATTGTAGACAACTTTTGACCAAATCAAGCATTTTCAACGCATTTTTTTGTTAATTAAAGCTCTTTTATCGTTCTTTCATCCTAGTAATCTGAATTTTCCGTTTGCACCTTCGGAAATTAAGTACATGCCATAAGTTAGAAAGGTGTGCTCGCTTTTTGAAAATTTGCCATTTCGCGACCCCAAAAAGTGACTGATTTGCGAAGATTTCCTCTATCATATATCCTCGCACAACTAAATACCGCAAACGTACTGGCAGTTCATGACACCGTTTAAAATACCCATTAGGACAACGCGTTTATATTTAGTATATAAGCTAAGCACCGTTCATAAAAGTTAAATATGGAGACAGCAAAGTGACTTCTCGAAAAGCTCGCGCACATGCAGATCCACAATATACAACATACACACATCCCCAAGGATAAAGACACGACAAAAAATAATCGTCTCCCCGCGTAATACACGAGATAATACAAGCTTGATCCCAGAGATACTCATAATCCAATTTATGATACGTTTGTCCGCTGAAATTATGCGAGGCCACGAAGCAAAGAGGTAGTCCATCCATTCGTCTCACACGGAACAACGAACAGCCTTAATATCTCCATCCCAGAGATTTGCATACGCTAAAGCTTTCTTTCGCGAAATCGGGAGCACAAAAGCCTGTACGGGGATTTTTCGCTTGTGCAAGTCCCGCGCGGCCTTGTAACGTCCAACGCTTTTATTCTAAGTGTATACGTGCGGCGTGTTGCAAGTCACCTTGTATGGCTATTCCCATTTATGCTTGTGCACAGGCGGCAGCGCGGCAAAAGCAGCGATATTTGAATAATCGCGCGTGTGTTGTGTATATACAGCTTTGATTGTTTCGATGCGGCTCGTTGACGGAGGCAGTTGGTTGGGTGATTTATTACTTTGTTTTTTTTCTTAATTATGGTCGACGGTTTCGCGTTTACCGAATCGTTAATCATTTTTTTTTTTAATTTAATAATGAACCGAGAGATTGGTTCGAAAAGAAGAAAGAGAGATTCGCTGGGATTCCACTGCGAGAAGTGTATACGAGTATGAGAGCGAGGCGCATTAATATCTATTAAAGGTGAACATTTATTACGAGGATCCTGGCTTACTTTTTACGATAATTTATAGCAGCTAGTATTGGAGGTACTATTTACGATCCTATTACATCAAATAAAATAACAGCTTTATTTATTAGAGCCGTTTAATAAAAATGTATATAATATGTCGTTAATCGCTCAATCGATCACGGAGATTTCGTGTACATAATACAATATAATATCGAATTATGAATTTATTGCTGCAGCTTCTATCGTGATCAATTAAGTTTCGGAACTGGAGCGGAAGAATAATACACAAACGTTGATCTACCAAAGCCTCACCGGATACGGATCTTACGCTTCATTAGGATCGCGGTTTTTATCTCCTCTCCTCGCAAATTAACATCGAACGCACTGATTAGCATCACTACTTTTTTTTTGCAATAAACAGCACAGCAAGACAAGTTTGCACAGGCATCGAAACAAAAGTTCAACAAAAGAAACAAAAATCGAACACAAAGCCGCGCGAGAGCAGAAGCAAAATAAAGCATAAGAGCAGCAACAGCAGCAACAGCAGCAGCAGTATCCATCAGTATACGGTATCAATATTTCACGCAAACACGAGGGACAACCGCGCGCATCGATCCTCACTCGCGGCTTTGTATAATTAATCGGCTATACGCGCGCGGAGTGTTTCAAACTTTCTTTTTCCTTTGGTTCGTATGTATGCAGTCCCCGCGCGACATTTTGCAAACCGAATGCGACCCGTCGAATAGAAGAAAGAACTATATATAATTAAAGGAAACAACATCGCAGACGCAAGTTTTAAGGACTTACTTGCAGGCTACTCGTCGCCCATTGTTTCGTTTATACGAGGATAATAAAACGTTGAATTCTGCTGGGACTATATACTTAATTAAGTATACGACTCTCGAGCCTCGTTCTAATTAAATTTAACGATCGGGTTGTTAGCCCATAAGGGTTTGCGCGCGGGGGCGTGATAATTAAAGAAATCGTTATAGACAATTTGTTTCAAGCTTAATCCTCTCGATGAGACGTGAAACTCGCTCTGGAAATAGATCCTCTCCGGCGAACGTTCACCTTTAATTTATATTACATCAACCGATTTTCCTCGACTCGTATAGGTGTGGCGCAGAAGAGCAAAAGAAAAAGTTTGAGTGAGGTGAGACAAGCAGCAGCAGCAGCAAATAAGCGAGAGAGCACACTCTGCATTTCGGGGCGAGAAATAGATTCTGAGAATGCACCTGCCGGGACTATTTTCGGCGCTTCTTAAGTCCATCGCCCCTGAGTCTTGTCCCGAGTGCTTCGTGCTTGCATTATATCCGCACGTGCTTTCGTAGTGCTGATTATTTATTGCCACAATAACACTTTTTTAATCAAGCGTCGCGTGTAATTATACCGCATACGCGATGCGAACAAAAAAAAAAACAGCATGAGAGCTTGCAGCTATACTGAACACACGTGTGTGTAATTCATTGTAGCGAAGCCGGAAAAATGCAAATGCAGACAATGCAAGCTCGCGGGAAAAACATTTATTGGAGATAGTTTCGGCTGTTGCACGAGCGACCTACCGGGCTGGAATTATTCATGACGAATCGCTGCGGCTGCGAGAATATTATTCATATTGTCTATGCAAATGCTCGAATGATAGAGTTATTAGTGGAAAAATTCATCGAGCTCTCGGGAGCTTTTCTAATTGAAAAAAGTTTATTTTTTTTATTCTCGTCCCGCCGAGCGATGTAAAGTTTCGAATTATTCATTTCGCAGACGGGTTTCGCAGAAAAATTGCAGCGAGACGTGTAATTTGTTGTCGTTAACAATGCAGTGTGTATAGCGAATGTGGAAATAAGAGGGAGAGAAAAACGACGGTATATAGAAGCGAAGAATCGCACAGAGGGGGCGTATATACAACGCATCTGTCCGAGCATATTTGATATCGTACGTGGCGCTCGCTTTTCCCTCGTCTTTGCAAACGCTCGTCTTATTCCTCTGTGTCTTTACGGCTTCGTACGTCAGATGCACGTCATTCTATCTCGCGTTTCTGCTATTATGGATCTAGGTATATTGCTTGATTGTATTATCAAGTGGAAAATGACTCTGTTCGTTTGTCTTTTAATATTATAATTACGTGAAGTAAATTCGTCCATTAGTAGGACTTATACGCTTTCCACAAGCTCGAGAGAAAACCAAGACAACGTCTCGGACTCTCAGGTTAACGGGCGCGAGTCTCCTTCGAAGTTGAACTTCTACGTAACCGAAGCACACGGCTCGAGTTGTAAAGGCCAACGCTTATAGCTTCAGGGCAGTGGGAGGGAGGGAGAAGATAGCAAGGGGTTGGGGCACTTTATATAGGTGAGCCGCAGAGGGCCTTGGACTCTTGTGCTAGCACAAGCTCGAGTGTCCCTCTTAATTTTTCAACCCTCATCCCCGCAGCCGAGGAGTAAAGAAGAACTGCGCGATGGGAGAGGAAAGTTGGAATGGTTATGGGATTTAAAATGGAAAATGGCGGGAAAAGCTCGTTATTTGCGATATGCGCGCGGCTTTCTCGGATAATTACACCGACGCTCTCACGTTGGATTAAAGTATTTTATAATAGATGTGGGTGCTGTCGACTTGATTTAAAATCAAACGACGCTTATTTGCAGACGTCTGTAATAACCTCAGTGGCTGTTACTTGTTTATGTGATTGCAGGGAAGAACGTTCAATTTTCTTCGTCAAATTGAAGACCCTCTTCCGCTGCATCAGTTTTGTACTAAGGCACACTCGCGAATGGATTCTACTGTAATCCGAAGATATCCTCCTTTCCTACAGTCGCAGCTGTAATCCGAAGACGCTTGCATGAGTGCGTTCAAGACTGACTTTGGGAATAAAGCTTCTCTCGTGCTTGCGGTATCCTTATCAAATGTAGGTATAACGTTTTCGGCCGAGAAAAGCCAAAATGCACTAACGTTCTCTAAATATATAGCATAGAATAGAAAAAGGAAAGCCTTTTTCGAACGATCGAGAGCTGACATCTGCATATTGCAAGACCCGCTGAGCGAAATGGATGTATATCTGCTATGCAGCGAATTCAGCGCTATTACGTCGGCTGCGAAGGTGCAACTTTTTCCCCTCACAGCTTTGATTAATAAGTCATAGTCTCGAGGAACAAAGACCCTGAGATACATACCCTCGAGCTCTGCCTATAGACCCATCATGCAATAACCCGTCTCTCATATTTTTAATACAAGCGAGCGCAGCATACAATTCAGGGTTTTCCACTCGCCGAGATGAAACTGGATTAAAAATATAAAGCTTTGAATAAAAGAAATCCAAACAAAAGCAGCCGGAGGAAGAAGAACTTACATGCAAAAGACGGCAGATCGAGTCACAATCGTCGACGACGATGACTGTGACTATACGTGGCCTCTGTCTCCCACATACACGCTACCATCAATAATTCAGCCGCGAATCTATCTCTAACCACCGGCTATCTCTCCCTATTCTTGTCCAGCAACGGCCTCTCATATACATGCGCCTACCCGAGAGCTATTAAAGAGCCCCTTTTACTGTGCGGCTATAGAGCGCGGAGGACGAGAACTATGCGCGTGTAATACACCTCGCGGAAAACGGGGAGTAAAGAAAAAGAAGAGAAGTTTAGCGTTCGATTGGCATTACACCGGAGAGGGAGGACAGGACGAGAGAATATATCGAGGAGCGTATATATATGTAACGCGTAATTGTTCTTAATTTCGTGGCTGCGGAAAAGTTGCGTCGAGGGACAGAACTTTGGTATTGCATTATAATTTTTGTTTTCTGTTCTGCTCGTCGTCGTGTGGAATATAGTTCAATGTCCGGCGTACAAGAGGGGAGAGACCAAGGGAAAAGCACGTTAAAGTTTCAGCGATATTAAATTGAACGCTTTGCGGCTTTGCAGCGTTTGCGCGCTGTGTAATTATCATGTGGGAGATACGAAAGCGTTTTACGGTTGTAGTTGATAAAAGTTCTCCCGATAAAAGTGAATGTAAAAATAATTATTTTTCCTCTTGCGAAAGCTCGAAAGGTTATATATAAGCGATAGAAAATCAAAGCGAAAGCACAACAGCTATTTTCCTCTCGCTTGCAAACACACAAAGTGTATTCGACTCATGGACTCGGCTTATTCCACGTCGAATAAAGCTCGGCATCAAAAAAAGCTCGACTTTATATACTATACAGCTCAAACGAAATCAAAGGAACGCTTTCTCGCGCAACGATCCTCAAATAATGACAAACTCTGAGCGCTAGCCAAACTCTTCAAACCTCATTACACGCGTCCTTTGAAGCTCCCGCTTGGCGATACACTCGACAAATATGCAGCTTATCCAAGCGAAGGAAAGTAGTCGTCGTCGTCGAATCGAAAAAAGAGACACAGAACTCGAATCACGCACACATGGCCAGCTCTTGGCAATGAGCTTCGAATCCAACAATAGAGTATAGTTGAATACATATAGGAACCGGAAATCCCGGCGTATAATTATCCCCGCGACGAGAAGAGAGGGCCAGGCTAATGAAACGTCCTGTGTATACATAGTATCATCGAATCGATGCCGATGCTTCGCAGGGGGTCGCATAGCACGTAAAGAGCGAATCGAGGAATAAATAGACGGGAGTACTTGCATAAACGCGCGCGTTTAATATTCGCGCGAGTGAGAAAGCTTTTGAGAACGAGTATGAACGCTGGGGGGTCGCAAACGCCAAGTGTCCCTTTTTTCCTCGCTTTGCGATGTGTACGTGTGTGTGGGTGGCACACCCTTTGCGAATACGATAAATATAGACATTTGCTTTGCGACGAGGAGAGGAGGGCGTTTTGGGGCTTTGCGGAATTATATCTCGGCAATTTTCTACCGCGTCGAAAGTTTATATAACAGCGCTGAGAGAGAGAGAGAGAGAGAGAGAGAGAGAGAGAGAGCCTGTGGGTCTCGGTGAATTCGTTTGCTGATGAGAAAATTTTTGGTTCGCGTGTATATGGCTTTGGTAAAAAGTTTCAGAGGATGTTATTGAATTAAATGTCGTGCCGCTTTGAACGCGTTTGAAAGGTATACGAGTTTACAGCTTTGTGCCTGATTGAGAAAATTGCCGCATAATTTTTACCGACTCCAAAGGGTCCTCTTGCTCCGAATTGTAAATCTCTTGCATATTTGCATAATTACTTTACGACTGTTTTCAGATAAACAATCAATCGTCCCGAATTCAAAAACTACCAGCTGTATTATCTAACATCCAATAAATCGAACGAAACCTCAACCTACGCGAAGCGCCTTACGTATTTACGTAAGTACATTCACAAAAGCAGCGCGTCATTTTCAAAATATCCTCCGCAGCAGCTCTCGCGAGTTATTAAGCAATTCGGAAACAAAGAACACATTATCCTGAGCATATGTCAGTCGTAGCTGGAGCTTTCCCAACTCTCTCTCTCTCTCTCCCTTTGCATACGTTTTTCTCCTTCGTGTGCCAGCAGCAGCAGCAGCAGCAGCTCGTAATCTCGTTAAACGCAGATTGCACTAGCCACTGATCTACATCGGCAACTATAGCAGCACCTATCAGCCGATAGACTTTTACGGTGTATGCAAGAGGGATTTGAAGCTAGATGGACTGACGCTTGGGTTAATGGAAATGCAAACTGTTGCCACTGCTGCTGCTGCTGCGGTCGAGGTAATATTTTTCGAGAGCTATACTCTCGTCTCTTTTTTCACCTGTTCTCGATACAGGAAGTGGGCGCAGCAGCGCGAAAGGAGATGAAAACGTGGATTTGATTTTCGCGGAGAGACGCTGTGGGATAATGTAACGCAAGAGAGAGTTTCACGTTTTGAATCCAGAGCGGAGAGAAGTCGTTTGATGGGTGAGATTTGATTAAATTGTATTTATAGAGGCAACAGAGATGAGTGGCGCCAGAGATATACACACGCGAGTGCTCATCTACGCTGTCGTTTATATTCGAGCGTAGGACTAAATTTAAAATTGAATATGTTTCCCGAGCTGATGAGAGTTGCTTTATAACGCAAAAATAACACTTTTAATTGCCACCGGCTGTGTATCGCTATTTCGGATGTGTAAGGTGTGTGTGTGTTTGTATGTGTGTGTGTGTGTGTGTGTGTGTGTGTGTGTGTGTGTGTGTGTGTGTGTGTGTGTGTGTGTGTGTGTGCGCGCGCGCGTGTGTGTGTGTGTGTGTGATTGTGATTTATACTCGAAGAATAATATACTGTGTTTCAAGCGCTGAGTATTCTCTTGTTTTCTTTAGAAACTTTTGACGGCAGAGCGTCAGCTGCTGCGTCTGTAGAGCATACAATGAACTGACAAATGACTTCGCGGAGACGAATATAATAACGACGATGAAAAGGTGATACACAGTATAATATTTGGTTACTCGAATTTTGCTAACGAATAAATTGATATTTTCGAGCCCAATGAATTAACCACATTACGTTTTAAATCCGCTAACATGAGATTAGCAACAGTGTGGCACTAAAAGTAACACACTCTGGCAGAGTTCCAACCACCGGGCTGTTTAATTCACGTGAAATCGAAGCTTGATTAACGATTACGGACTTGCCAATAAACGACTAGGCATCAACATAAACTGACAAAAGAGATCTGCTATCTAAAAATAGTGAATCGCTTCGTTCCTGACTATAAAAAAATAAGTCTATATACACGGGAATAAAAATTATTTAACACGCATAAACGTAGTTTCTATAATTAGCACTAAAATCTGAGTAGCTCATCCGAAAAGATCTACCTTATAATGTCAAGATAATCTGCGTCAGGCTCGGCTGTCAGTTATGTTATACCGTTTCATAATGAAATTCTGTATAGTGTCAGTCCGTCAAAACCGATTCCGTATCATTTCTAAAATTACATTAGAGCAAGACGCTGATTTGCATTTTCAGCGCGTGCACAGCTGTATAATACACGTCAGAATATCGCGCGTCGAAAATAATAAGCATCGGAGCAACAGCCACTGTTCTAGTGAAGCGTCTATTTTTAAAAAGTTTTCATTCAATTTCCATTTCTTCGAAATAACCACGCACTAAACGAACAATATTTACAAAAACATTCGCCAGCATTCTTCTGACTACTATCCGAAAATTAACTTCTCCATCGCATAGTAAGTATACGAAATTCAATCCCCCATTCTACGCTCGAGCGATTCTCAAAAAAAAAGAATAAGCGCCGATCGATGAATCGCAGCTAAAAAACCAATACTGATGCGTGGGCTCGATTATCTCCAGCGCCGGCTCTACAGGCGCAGACAGTATTCACCCACGAGCAAACGTAAAGAGAGAGTGAAAGCCGAGAACGGGCCTCGACGCTGATTAATCTCAATTACACACACACATCTGACATGGAAGCCTGAAGTCGCCGCCTCAGAGTCAAGTTCGAGGACGATGAGCCAGCCGAGGAGAAATAATACACGCAAACGAGACCGAGAGACTGAGACAATGAAAGATGGAATTTGGGACGTACGCGTATGTGTGTATATATATATAGATATATAGGAGAGGCTAAGCAGGTGAGCGAGCACATATGCGATTGTCGCGGTATCCGAGGTGTGACGCGATTCCGACGCGCTTTGATGCGGTCATGGTTCCCGTCTAGGCTGGATATAGTGGAAAAAATTACTCTTCGCGATGGCAGTGAACTTGACTGGAGATTACCGTTTTTTTTTCTCTCTGCTGTGGATAATTGTGGTACGGTGTCGACTGCGAAGGCACTGATTATATTTATTTTTTTACGTACTGAAATACGCTTGCGTGGGAGTTTTGAGCGTAGAAACTAACGAGCATAATGAGTTATTAATTATAGAGATGGATGGCAGAAAATATAGATCAGGTATGTCCCACTTATCAAAAGTAATCAGGATACAAAGTTTTAAGACACATTGCTTATAGTAGAATAAATTTCTTCGTTAAAAAGTTAATCAAAAAATGTTTAAATAAAGAGATTCCACGTCGTATAAGTACAAACGTTCGTAGAATTTCTCGAAGATTTTCTTCATCAAAAACAAAATCGAGTCAATATCTTTGGCATGTGCCACATCAGGAATTCCCCCTCGAAAATATTCGAAATAGAGACGCTCGAATCCCAAAGTCTCGTTTCGTGAGGAATATCCAAAGCACGTTTATTGCGGATTATATAACGGATTCGCAAGAGCTGCGCGAATGAGACTGTAATAAACGTATTTCAAGTTAAAAGCATGATTCTCGCGCGCTCGCGCGAGAGAGAAATAGGCAGAGAAGAGAAATTTACGTCTTCTGTATCACAGCTCGAACGCTGTAAATTATAGTTATGATTTGAATTAGTAGAATTTTCAAGCCTTCAAAGCAGACACAACAAACGTTACGCGACCGTTGCTAATGTAATAACGACCGCGAGAGCTGAGAGTTTTAACGAGATGAAGAGTTTCGTTTTATCTGAGATTTCTCGTCTTTATGGCGTCTCCTCTCGACTGCAGGTGCTTAGAATAGGTTACAAACAATGTCTATCGCATTAAATATGCATTTTAATACAATTCATGAAAGTCAATCCAATTTGGTTAACCGTGTAAAACAACTAATAAAATTCCAAAATAAACACATACAAAAAACGAGTTTCTCTACGAGAGACCACACACCAGAATTACACCACCAGACGCGCGTCGTCGCTCATTCTCTCACTGCAGAGTTTCCGGTATCCCTATATATACGCGAGACGTTTCCCAACAGCAGCATTTCGGCTTTCCAAAGCAAACTCGATATCTCCGAATTCGTCTCCCAGCCACGCACACGAAAACAGACAAGCAATATCCTCCAAGCAATTCGAATCCAGGAAAATCCAGAGAACACCTGAGAAGCAAAGCTCAGAGAAACGTCCAAGGGTCACGCGTTGAAATTCTCTCCTCAACGCGCGGAGAGGGCAAAGACGTTCGACAGAACCGCAGAATTGAACAACGTCCGAGTATCGATTGGACCTGTTACGACTGCATATATACACTGCAACGTCGCTCTGCAGCCGTTCCGATCAATGACGCGAGCAAGCGAGCGAGACTCTAGTATATGTATACACGTATGTACATGTGTCGCAGTGGTATAAGCTGCACAATCGAGTGCAAGCGATAATCCACGTTTACGTGTGTGGGTGCGAGGAAGCACAAGGCGGTCGACGACATCGACGTTCCGTTCAACAGAGCTGACGCCTTGACTTTGCTGTCGAGAGGCATCGCTGATAAACTCGAGGATTAAGTTTACGGCGAGAGAGTGATCGGGTTTTCGAGCGAGTGTTGAAACTCGCTGAGCTTTTTTTACTACAGTTTCTTGAGAGATGATTGAATTTGGGTGGCGATAGTCGTTCGAAGCTGGATTGTATTACATCTCATCATACGATTGGAATATGCAAATTTAGTTAATCTCAGCGAAAAGCTTAAAATTTATACTATGTACAGTGTACACTGAATTAAACTTACGATCTACAGCTCGAGAATGAATATTATTTGAGAACGTCCTTACCTAGAACAAACAAGAAAATCCTTTATTATCATCAGTCATCAAAACATCACATTCAAAAATCAACCCAACATGCTACCCAACGACACTTAACCGTAATAATCTTAAACCCGTTTTTTGTTTACACGCGCATATCTCTCTCCCGTCAGCCTTCGCCACTTTATATAAGAACCAGTCTGTCGATACCGGACAGTTCTGTCCCATCGAGTGCAACAAAAAGAAAACTGCGAACGCATACTCGATGCAAAATCCGCTATAATTACAGCTGAAAAGCTCCCACACGACTCTCATTACCGCGTCAGAACCTTCCAGTTCACGCGGAACGCAAGAACGCGACAAATTAAGCCGCAGATAAAATTCCACTCCGTCGACGTACATATATACACGCGGAGCACATTGCTGTGGCGAAGGTCACGCGGGTGGCTCGTTAAGACTCTGATGCGGAGTAGGTCCGGCTGAAAACAAAAGCAAGCGTGCCCGAGAGTGACAAATTACACTATACTGCTGCGCCAGGAACTCCTGCAAGAAGAGATCATTCTTTTTTCCAGCAAGCAAAATGGAAACTCTCGCGCGCGGAAAGCTGAAGGTATGCGTTTAAATTCGAAATTGCGAGCTAGCTGCCAAGGGCAATTATTTTTAATTACGCGGAGAGAAAGATCGTATAGCGATGCTGCTGTTGCTGCTGCAGCCACGTCTCATTGTTAATTGTCTCTCCGTATACGCGTATACGCCCAGCTATTCGAGAGGAAATTATGCGCAGCTCGCGTGGGCTATGTGTACACTCGGAAAAAGGATGGCTCAGCTAATTCTGTTTTGCGAAAAGCAAAAGTAAACTATACGCTCGACAATGTAGCCGCTGAGTAACAAAGAAGGTTGCAACGTGTTTTTTTTTTTTTGTGGAAAAAGGAAAGAAAGAGAGAGCGTATAGTGCGTGCAATCGATATAAGTCATCGAGTGACGTTAACAACGCGGTCGCTTACTTAATTTTCATTTAAACCGACTACGCACAGTTCGGTAGGCTTCTGGCAAGCGTTTGTATCCGCGATATGTAGTCGTCACCCAGTTGGCGTTGGGACGTGAAATTGCTCAATTTTCCAAACGATATTTTAAAGGCTGCAACACATCGCTGCTGTACACTACATTCGACGGGGTATATATTCGCAATTTTTGCAAGTCTTTTCATGCGCACACTTTCGAGATATCGTGCGCAAGCGTACAGCACAGTACAAATGGCTTTCGATTACGCTGCATCGATCGTAAATTTTACGGTTGGATTTAAATGAAGATGGAGTACGCATTAAAATTAGTCTTAACTGAGTTACACTGCGAAGGTTGCAGCTGCCTAAATATACTGCGCTAAGGCTGTAGCGATACAAAACGTATAGTAGAACGAGTGAGTATAATTTAGGGGATAGAATTTGATCAATATGCCTCCATTTATAAATTTCGGAACGGTTATAACAAAAGCTATATTCATGAATAGAAACCGTAGCGTAATAATAGTAACATTTCATCGTCCCCAAAAATAATTCACAAACTCCGCACGAAAATCCAATATCCCAAAACCTCCCTTCTCATATATAACATCACATCAGTCGACTGGACCCCGCGCGAATACTTGGCGCTTTTCCGGGGCGCGCACACACACGGATGAGAGCCGCAACAAGACGCGACGAGTAGCGCACAAAGTGCATCAGAGGCGTCGTTGCACACAAGCCGGATGAGGATTTGCGTAAACAGCCTGGCACGCAACAACCAAGCGAGAGCTGCACAGACACATATACACGCGGGTATAACAGCAGCAGAAAGGGAGGAGGAGGTGGAAGAGGTGGAGGGACGTCCACTTTGTTCTCTCGCGGCGAGGCGTGCACGTTCGATATCCCGACGATTACGGGGGTCACAGCGTCGCGTCACGCCAGTTTGGTCTGATGCTTTACTGTGATGTACAGTGATGTGGGAGAAGCTGCGCTGATGTTGCAGTGTGTATGCGTGTGTGTGCAGGTCATTTGAATTTTCAACGGGGCTGAGGTGTTTTGATGAATGTAGGAGAGAATTATTAGGCTGGATTGTTGTTGTTGAATTTAGGGACTTTGAGACTTTTTACTTTTTCGTAATTTTCGAGAATGAAGATGAGTATGGCGTGGAAATCATTCTGAAAAGTTTGAGGGTGATCCTTTTTCCAGGTTCTTTTAATTAAAACACTAACAAGAGAAATTCACGACCTCCGCGGAATGGATTCTGCTGAAACTTTGAGAACTGTTTCCTGGTTACTAAAAATGTAACGAATCATTATTACTTTTGTCTGAATGGAACTTTGTTGTCTAATTTGACTAAAACGTCGAGGATATTACATTTTGATTTGTAGTTTTTAGCCTATATGCCAAATTTTTTTTTACTGAAAAAAATAGAAAACCGACAAAAACTCTGATCCATGAAATTGAAATATATTATTCATTAGGTCAAAAGTGGCTAACAGTCGAATGAACTATTTTTAATTGTTTGGCCATTTTGACCAAAGCATAAAATTTTCATTTTACTCGTGGTAAAATGAAACGATTTTTTGTTTGTTTGTCACTTTTAATGATAAATATAGGCAATTCAGCATAAGTGGGTTCCAAAGTTACAAATCAAAATGTTATGCTCTGTTTATTTGACTTATTAGCTGAAGTCGACTATTTCTCAACACCAAGTAATTCATTATATTTTTAGAAACCCGCAAAACAGTACCCAAAATTTCGACGGAATACGTTTATTTTCAAAGGTCATGAACACCTCTCATCGGTATAAATTTTGTTTGAAAATTACGTTATCGTTACTCAGCAGATGAACGCCGGATCAGCAGGTCAAATAAGGCAGTTTTAGCATTGGTAGCACACCAATATATCTAGACTCGAAGAGCATTATATTGTTATGAAGAAAATGAAAAGGTGCCTATGCGCCACCTATTTTCACCTGCCACAAACAAGAAGAGTTTAGGCGTTGACCAAAGGACTAGTACAATACTGCTTTGTTTTGGTAATTGATATCACTCTGACGATCCCTTTGACAACATACTATGCAATACACACTTCTTCTTATCATATTATCTCAATTTTCACTTTTTACGGTTAAGAATTCAAGAAATACGCAGACATTGCGCTTTAAAACGAGCAAAGGTCGAATAAAATGATTACCATGTCTTTTTCAGAGTAGGCTAAACTATACAACCTCAAACACACCGGACAAAACGGTAAACTCATTCCAACAAACGAGCCATCGTTCCTAACGACTAAGCTCCTACTAATACCACACACTCTCTAATCTCGTCATCATCTAGACTCTGTACTCTCTCTCTCTCGCGCGCGCGATAGCTTCAGAAAATCGTCGAGGACGCGTGAAATTTCGCGTGCGGCGTCGAAAGCATCGACGGCCGACCGACTCGGACATTAATAGCTGAGCAGCCGCGTACAGCACGGCGGTATGGCACACACTCGAATATTAAGCTCGACGCGGACTCGCGCTTTCGCTGCTCGAGTTACGCGCTCTGATTTACGACGAACGTCCAGCCGCTTGCCTTCGCCAATTAACGCGTTGCTCGAGTGCGCGCTATTGGCGGCTGTACACGCTACCGCGCACACACCTCGAAAACGAGTTGTAATGGCCCGTGGAATATAAGGTACAATTTTAGAAGGGCCAAGCTTGCCGCGGAAGAGATTCGCTTTTAATTAAAATGCGCAGCGTTATGGACGTACTCGCGCGGCTGGTGTATATGTATGTATGCAGTATAATAAGAGAAAAATGAAGAGAAGTTTCTTGGGAGCAGAGGTTGCAATGAATTTTCCCTGGATTTGGATTTACGGAAGCAAACGGAATGGAGGCGCAGGGGGGTGTACATTGTACACTGTTCTGAAGAAAAATGCGGCGCGCTTCGAAAGTTCCCGACGCGCAAATCACTGCAGCTATAGCGTGCGAGAGAGCAGGAGACAAGGATGAAGATCCGAGATTTCCAAGAAAGGTAATTTCAATTCGCGTCGGCTATACTACTTTGCTTTGTATATACCCCGGCTTGATCCATTTGTCTTTCCTCGCGTTGCGTTTCAAAGTAGCGCGCGAGATTTGAAATAATTCAGCGTATAGTATAGAGCAATAAAGTGAATCTATAGTCAGTTTTGCAACTGTCAAAGCGAGCGAGTCCCAATAAATATTTATACCTGTATACACATAGATTTACATGAATCTTTCAGCGACGTCCTTTCACCGCGCGTCAAACGACACGAGAGGGCAATTTCAAAATCAGCGCAGAATCTCGCGTGTCCCCATTAGCGCAGAGAGAGAGAGAGAGAGAGAGAGAGAGAGCAGAATATTCCCATTAAACAAGCCGACCAAAATCGAGCTTTGCCTTTCGCGAGAGAGAGAGAGAGAGAGAGAGAGAGACCTCCATTCCCATAAGCATCCACAGTGTGGGGAAACCACCGAGTGCTCGAGACGCCAAGTGGTGCGCGCTTAGGAACGCAAGGTCGCCAGAGCGGCGAAGGATCGTTAATGCATGTGCCACACACTTGGGGATTGCGCAAGTCGTTGTTGCGACAGCGAGACGCGGTCCTTTTGCGCATGCATGCATGCGTAGGTATATGGACGTGCGATCGAGGCTACTGCGCTTTTTTTTCAGTCGAGAAGGTGCAGGTACTTTGCTACGACACCTGTGTGCGGTTGGCGAGGAGATGGTTTTTCTTTACGGGGTGTTCGCGAGAGAGGTTGTTTTGAAACAGGCAGCGGTTCGCACGATGCATTTGCGCTGTTCTAGCTTAGCTGCGATGTTGAATCGCTGTCATTGCTCGCGTTGGAGGGAAAATTGTTTAATTATAGAGATTTTTGTGTGTGTGAGAGTCGTTTCGTGATTTTAGTTCTTGATGTGCAGAGGGATTACGCTTTGGTTATTAAAGCAAGCAATTTTGAGGCCCGTTATTATTTTTTAGTTATTTCGTTTGTTGTTTATGATTGCAGCGCTGCTATTCTGAAAAATGGATTGCGAGTTTGGAGCTTTTAAAGCACTTGAAATATAAATTAATTTTTTTATTGATTATTCAATCATGCGTTTACGGATAATTTAATTGAGAAAATATTTTAAATTTCAAGTCCAACAATTACCCATGTAAGACCTGCTCCAAAAAGTCCAATCAATACACAATTCCATCACGTAATTCCCGCGCACCGCAAGTATCCCTCCTTCTCTAAGCAATTTCCAACCGCATCTCCAACTCATTCACCCCGTTGTATAATGCTCTAAAAGCTCGCTTCGCGCACCGACGACGTAACGAGATATCCCACTCGTCAGAACGCGACAGTAGACAACAACAATACAGAAGAAGAAGAAAAGAGTGAGCTTACGGCTTCCCAAGTGAATCCGACGACCGACGTCCGCGGCGTCATTGCGTAAGACGAGACATTATTTGCGAGTAGGTATATATACACACGCGATGACGGGAAAAACACTACTATAACGCAAATTTTCTTCTGGAATGTCGCGCGCGAGCCGTTGGGAAATCGCGCGCGAAAATATACGGAAAAACGGTTTGCCGCGGCATGTTACGAAAGTCCCGCTTTTCCCTACACTGGCTTTCGCGGAATCGATGCGCTTTTTTTTGCCGTTTATGGAGAACTGCGTTTGCGGATCATTCCGCGTGTGCTATGCGCGAGAGAGGAGAGATCGAGTAGTAGTGGACGTTTTGTAATGTGTAGATGATGAAACTTTTTACGGGGTTACGAGTTTAGTATAGTCATATAGTTCAGCTATTATTATTTGTTAAGGAAAATGCCAAATAAATGTTAGTTTTATAATCGTTTGGATTTTTTAGACGCTATGCGCGAATCGTCATCGATCGATGCTCGCGAAGATTCTGTTATAAATGCGTTGTCTGCAAAATATCAAAGTTACATCGTGCTCTACGCAACGTTCAAGGCTTCGGAGTTTCGTTACAGAGGCAAGTTTTTCTATTAATTATTCAGAAACTTTTAATAAAGTTGTCCCCCTTGCATAAAGATATACTCTAACTACCAGGTCAAGTTTTTTAATAATCACTCGCAGTTACATACACGATATACATATGCCGAGGCGTGTATTTCTATAAAAAAAAAGAAACGTAAACAATATATAGCACCTAGTCGATACTGGGGATATCGCAGCGTAAGTAGTTATCATGTATTCCGACATGCATTTTTGAAGGTTGTGTGTAAAGTCCTGCTACAATCTAGGAGGGGAAACTTTATACCGTAAACCTTCGACGACTTTCTTTATTCATAAGTCTATGGAAAGTTCTTTTCTCTGTGAATCGATACAACGGGCTCTGCAAAAAGCCCGTTTAAGCGGCTTTTCCATCGATTATTTATTTCGTTTCGCTGCAAATTTTTTATACCGACCTCAGGTGATCGAACGTGCACTTGATAATGATGTTTCTTTTATTCCAACTCGAATATCGAATATTTTATACTGTTATTATTTCACCATCTACATATTCAATCAACCAATACCTTTTTCTGTCAGAGACAAAGAAACAATCTTATATGCAACACACAGAGTGATTTCAATGCAAAACAAACAAGTTAGCCAACGACTAATCCAATATTTCAAGAGAAAAAAAATCTTTAATCCCACGCGTTCGTCACACACTGCGCGACCAATCAGCAAAGCCACAACCTTTCTCTGCACTTCCTCTGCATTCAAAGTCAATCGCGCTCGACTTTTCGAGACACTGACCGAGAGAGTCCGCGCGCCGGCAAATCAAATTAGAGCAGAGTTCTCGCGCGTCTAAATTAAGCCGACGCGCGAGCAGTCGTTATCTCGGAACCAGTTTTTTTCGCTCGAGAATTCCTCGCCTACCAAGTTTGCCGAGTTTGAAGGTGTGTTTAGATTCGAGACAGCAGCGCCAAGGACGCTTGGTTGGGTTGTGTGTATATTTTTGATCGATGGATGCTTCGGGTGTTGTGTTTTTTTTCGGTTATTTTCTCGTGTGTTTTATAAAATGTGGAGAGAGATGTGGAGAGATGAATAACAACAGCGTTTTATTTTTACGTAAAAGGAAGTGCAGCGGGAGATATGATTCATTGGAGGTGCGTTGAAATTGCTTGTCTCCATCTCGGTTGAAATTCGCGCAGCGCTTTATCGCGTATGAATATGCAAATAAAAAGTATTCAATGTTTGTTTATAAATTTATATGCAAATTTCTCGAGAGACAATCTTCGACGCAATATTGTTAATCGAATATTTCAAAAGTTATTTATGTGCGTATGTACAAACGTGTAAATAAAATACATTACTTCAGAGTCACGGTGCACTTCACCCGAAACGTCTCTATTTTTAAAAACTCGAAGCGCAGCAATCGTAGCAAAAGAAAAGGACCAAAGCTTCTCGATAAATTACACGTTGCGCTTCATAGAGACTCGAAGTTCTCGAGCATGTAACGAAGTTCCACTTTTCTCCCGTCAAATTTAAAGCAACAGCGACGGAAATAAAAGTAGCAGTAGCAGAAAAAGAGAAAAAAAAGGATACGACGAGCTGCGAAGAAAGGCGGAGGCCAGGAAATATCGATGCCTTGAAAGTTTAAAGCATCGCGAATCGGCAAATTGCCGGTGCGCACGTTCCATTTTACGACGACTATAAGATTCGCGTAACGCCGGCCTTGCGCTGCTCTTATTTTATTTTTTTTTTTTTTTTCGCTTAAAGAGGCTCTATACTATGCACTGGCTGCATAGTCGATTCGCTCGGATTTGTTTATTGGGCGAAGAAGCTTCGCGTAATATGGTTTGTGAATTACGTTGACTCGAGAGGTGAAAGTGATCGAGAGCAGAGCAAAAAAGTGAAGGATACACGTCGTACCGTTTTACTTTGACTGAAACTTGCTTTATTGAAACCGTAATAAATGACATCTGCACATAACTCGTTCCTACATCAGCATCCGTGACGGATCGATAAATAAAATAAGTATGGGTAAACTTCGTTTCGCTATATACCAACGCGATTCCCGATGATTTAGAAGTAATTTAATATCGACGTTTCGTCTGAAGCGGAAAAACGCCGAATGAAAAAAAGACGAGAAGCGGAAAAGGCGAAAGCGCCGAACACAATAAAGTGAATTAAGCTCCTCTAACAAAGATCAAAAGCTCCGCGAGTTTCCGTTCCGCGCACAATCCAATCCCAGAGAGTCGGGAAGCAGCAGTACTAAAAGAGAGAGAGAGAGAGACGCTGGTGACCTTAAGAGAGGGAACCTGAGCTAATTGCGATACACATACACCTGCGGATTAAAGCGACTCTTTTTGCCTGCTTCCACTCTGGGAATTTTCAGCTTGAATTTTCATTTCCTCTTGGACTACTCTCGGCTCTCATTGCCGCGGTTTCTACTTTGCATATTAACTCGGAATTTGAATTCATACTTGGACGAAACGAGAGCGAATTAATTAATCATCATTTCTCCATCATCAACCTGTGCAGCGTTATACTGATTCGCGATGCGCGGAGTAAAATTGAATTTCTTTAACTTCGACAAACTTCAGATCCGCAATGTTCCCACGAAATCGAGCCGCTCGATTCTCCGGCGAACAACTACGCGGTAGTTCTCGAAAGCAAAGTATAGAAAGAGAGAGAGAGAGAGAGAGAGAGAGAGAGAGAGAGAGAGAGAGAGAGAGAGACGGCAAAAGTGTCGGAGCTCTCTCGCAGTAGTTTTGTGATGGCAACCGAGCGGCATCGAATAACCATGGCAACGCTTTGTTGTGCCCTAGTATACGTGTAAGCTCGCGGGGGAGTGTGCGAAAGCCCACCCACTCTCGAGAGCTGCCGTTGACCTAGCACAGGGCGCGACTAACCACCGCTTCTCTCTCTATCCACGTCTATATATATACACACACACACACGAGAAGAGAGGAGACAGGAAAAGAGAAGAGCTCCTGGGATCTTTTCGCACGTAGCTGCACACTACATTGTTTACAAGTTTCTTTGTGCTTCGAGACCCCGAAGTCGAACTTTTTTCTGGGTTGGAGCCTCTATCCCTACATGTAGTGTGTATGTGTTCTGCTTAAGGAAAGAGAGAGATGCCCTGATGTCTTAGTCTTTGGAGGACCAGAGCTTTGCGATTGTCGAGGATCAGCTGTTTGAAAGGTTAATTCACGCGCTCGGACTTTTCATGCACTTTCGAGAGATTACCAGCCTCGTAGCTCGAGATTTGACTTTTGTACAAGGAATGATGCTTGTCGCTTGGTTGGTTAACTTTTAGAAAATTATAACTATTAACGTAAAACTAATTTATCATCTGCAACAGACGGCCACAATACAACGCATCTCCCACTCAATATTTCAATAACAGAACAAAACATTTTTCCCGAACAAAAGACCGAGACTACATTATGCAAAGGCACAACGTCGATTCTCGGAGAACCACATGGAAAAAGAAAGGAAAACGCACATATACTCTCCCCATCAATTTATCGGAATAAAGCGGCCGTATACGCTAAGAACACCCCCTCGACGGAAGCCAGCGTTTTCCCCCCGACTCTCGCGTTTATATTCAGAAAGAGATAGAGAGAGAGAGAGAGCCTCAATTTCACAATCTTCGAATTATAAATAATGGCGGCGCGGCAGTAGACTACTCGCAATAGCGGCTCTTCGATTATTCATCGGGCGTTACACGAGCGCGCGGCCCTCTTGCGCGCTGTGCAGCACCGACATAACTCGACGATTTGCAGATCTATAAAGCCTCTAGGAGCTAGAGCGAGCTCTGGATACGACTGCACATATAGAGACTAGAGAGAGAGAGAGAGAGAGAGAGAGAGAGAGAGAGAGAAAAGACACACTGCGCGTATATGGATTATGCGATGTATACGCGAAAACGAGGACTTGGGAATGTCGGGGATATTGCAGGAGAGCTATAGCTTGGCTTTATTGTTGAATCGCTGTTTGAATGTGTTTGAAAAAAAAATTCGTATTAATTTTAATTCTGTGCACGTATAGTGTTTAAAGAAGTTATGTTGTATTATTTTAGAATTGTGAAGCGTTTCGAGGAGTAATTTTATTGATTTGTCGATTTAAAATATTCCGTAGAATTTATTATAATATTTTAATTTATAAAATACCGATGAATCATGTGAATGTTTGTTTTAGTATGTACATTTAATAAATAACTTATTCGCTTTTAATGGCTTTAGAGTGTACACATTAAATAATTTTATTTTTAAGGGAAAATATAATCAAGTACATTAAATTATTTTATATTATGTATAACGTTAACAATTTTCAAGAATTTAATGAAACATGCACACGTAAAGCAAAAACTTTTTATTACATTTTTATTACTTCTTGGACTTTAATTATTATTACGTTGTATCATAAAATAATTAAATTCTGCTTTTATGCAAAGACGCCAAAGACCACTCAAAAAATTTTCCATCCAGCGCATCTACATAAAAATTCACGCATCGCATACATTTAAAAGTGTCGTAAAAACAACGAAAAATCTCACGCCAGCCTCCCGAAAAAAACCCCCAAACCAAACCCCAAAAAAAAAAAAAAAAAAAAAAAAAAAAAAAAAACAACCTCGACGACAACGACTCTCGCGCCCGAAAATTAATCTCACCCGCGCGTTCTCGCGCGCACTTTTATGAGCACCGACGCTGTTGGACGTACAAAAGAGGGACACACGGATTGATGAATTGCAGTCTACTACATCCGCGAAAAACTCGCTCTACACAGCAGCAGCCGCTCGATAAGCGCTTTCCCGCGGCCGGAATTTAATTTTCCAAGATTCTTTCGCAACTTTTTCCTCTTGTTTGCTCTCCACGCGGACCAGCTGCTGTTGTTGATTTTTCGGCGGGTCGTTAAATATTTTACACTTTGAAACAACTAACAGCCAGTTATACAAGCAATATAACGTTGCGTCGAACGAGATTTAAAATTGAAACGTACAAGTGCGAAGATACAACTCGTAAAGTATCGAAAACAATATACACTATGAACAAAGCATCACAGCTCATTCTCTCCAAGTGTCCCATAAATCTTCCAAGCGAATCATTACAGATGATAGCAGTACACGAACGCTCATTAAGCCTCCGAAAAGAAAGAAAAAAACATCACGGCTTCAAAGTGTTCAAACCGACCTGTAAACTCCGTGTCTGTCGGTGTTTAGCCGCGTCAAACAAAGACCGATACATAAACGTGCAGAGGAAGGTGCTGTGCGGGTTTAGAGGTTCACATGCGCGCGCGCAATTACGTCAACGCGCGGCGCACGTTTCTGCGGCTCTCGCGCTTTGGCCGAGTAATTTATGATGAAAAGATTTATCGAGCCGTGGAGTAATTAAATGTTCGGCGCTGTCGTTCTTTTTTTCGTAATGTGCGGAAAATATTGTCTAATTCGTAATCTCAAGCTTGCATTGCGGAATGCGTTTGTTGTATGATTTATCGAATGATGATGATTGCGATGTAAATCCATCTCGGTTGTCTAATTTGGTGTGTATAATGTGTAACGTTGTTGTTTAGGCTATACTTGGATAACACGGAAGCCGAAAGTTGTGCTAAACTCATATTCAAACTTAAATAAACCCCATATCAAGCAGAGGATACACATCTCGTGATGACGATGCATATTCCGAAATAGACCCGCTGGGTGAATAAATATTGTAATGCGCTCCGGCAAAGCAAAGCTAGTGTATACTTATTAATAGAGTTGTGCATTGAAATCGCAATGTGCTTCTGGGAATGAATAATTTTCCGATCTACATTCGCATTCGAGGCATTAAAATTATTGATGCTTGATGCTACTATAGAACATTTTAATGATGCTTTTAGTATATGATACGTCGACGAGCTTTGATAGCAGTGTTATCCTCTATTCAACGATTGAAACGAAATTGTACGGATTATATGAGTCGATTGTCAAATTCACTTTTGACTGTTCATTAATCGAGCTTCAAACGAATACACTGTTTGAACGACTAGTTGTTTACGCCTCTGGATTCAACGCGTTGATTAGCACTTCTAGTCCGGTAGCAAAAACTCTAATAAAAAAAAACCCAAGTACTCAAAAAGATAAAGCCTCTTTATCGCCAGAGAATCTCCGATTTAAAAGAGAAGCGTCAGTTCAACAGCGACGAATCCAAGACTCGCAATCAATCATGGCTCTTTCTCTCCGTCCGTCCGCGGCCAATTTGTGTAATACGTAAGTAATATAAGGCCTCGATCTTGGCCGGCTTCGAAAAGAAAAAGAAACTACGGCTAATCTAGCCACAGACATCTCGAAAGGGAGCCTATATACCTCGAGCGCATCCTCGTCGCCTCCGAAAATATCCTCACGGAATAAATTACGTGTCACCTGTGCCGGCTAATTTCCTAAGCCGCGTGCGTAAATGAATAACGTCGAGGAGAGCAGTTGGAGTGTCTCTGAAAACTGGTTGTTATGTGTATAATCGCGTTACGTAATTGAGGTACTTGGGCTTTTCTTTTTGGTGGGAAGTAATAATTTCGTGCGGTCGGAACGAGTGGCTTCGGTTTTTCTCGTTTTCCGGTCTACCGTTGACTATACAGTATACTGCATGTATGTACATACGTGTGACTGCGTCTGCCGTCTTATCGGCATTAGTGGAGATAAGAGCGTATCGTGGAATTTGCGTTGGAGCTACGTTTTCCCAACTCGTGGAGTTTGCAGTTTTTGCGTTGTTGGATATTCGAATCGCTATTAATATCTAGTTAATTTTGTTTGAAACTGCGTAACGTGTGTTCAATAGTAATGAGATGAATTCGTTGCCATAAAACTTGTTCAACTATAGAGATCTCTCCTGTGTACAACATCAACATAGGCTAACATTAATTTTCATGAATACCCACGAAAGCTAATAGAAAAGCCACTACACATCCAACTTCACATAAAATGCATGAAATTTGAATATTGCTGCTGGCCTTTCAGTGCTTTGCTTATACGAGTGCTCGCTATAAACTTTGAAGAGAATATTAGATACAATATATTCGAGAGCAATATTCTATTCCCAAACACTGAAATGAATTTTAGTCACTTGTCTGGAGTATGCTTTGAAGCACAACAATATTTTGCACTTGTTAACTGTTGCATCGAGTGCTCTGAAAGCTGGTATTAGAAATTCTCGTTAAATAACTGTAATAGTTCAGCTTTTCCGAAGCATTAATTAGAGAAGTCGTCAGTCACTCGTTGCAAAATCAAGTCCTCATCACATTAGTGCAAAATAATTATTACCTGACACTGTAAAATTCATTACCCATTACACACAACTTCAAGGCACTTAATAATACATTGTTTTAATCATCTCGCCCAACGGTATCCGCAATATCTGGACTTTCCACTCATTGTTTTGATAAGGTTTATCATTAGCTGGTTAAAAATAAAGTAACCCCTGAAACTCCATTGGCACATACAGTAAATGAAAAAAAGTAACTAAGTAAACGTGACTTATGGCCATGATAAATCCAACAGGCAAGTAGTAAAAGAGCAGTAAAAAAGCATCGACCTTATCTGCATAAACCGAGCCAGACCGTTAGAGAATGAAAAACAAAAGTCCTCAACGAAAAACTCTAAGTCCAAAGCCACAGCGACCTTACATAAAGCGACAATTTTGCCAAAATACTTTACATAACTTGCGAAAGAACGCGCAAATATCCCCGAGTGTCGTCACTCCACCGCTAGACCAAACGCTATTATATAGCCCATCATCGTCGTCGTAATCCTAAGCATTCCACGCAAAACAACGAGATCGTCCCTCCCAAGGAGGAAAAAAGATAACGCGACGCGAACAACATCGAGCTGCATCAGCAGCACGCGGCGGCGCGTCTCCCCTACGTAAAATCGCGCGTCGTCGCACACGCATTATTTTCGAGCGTCGCCGACGCGTACCTAACCTCAATTCTCACCGGACGACGACGGCGACAGTTCCACACACACGAGGTGTGACCACTTTGCATCAGAAATCCGCATGATAATCCAAGGCTATCCGCATCTCCTGGTGCACGACTCGCCGGTCGGCACGTTGATCATCGCGTGAGATGTGTGCGAGAGAGAGAGAGAGAGAGAGAGAGAGAGAGAGAGAGAGGGAGGGAAGTCTCGAGCGCGCGCGCGATCGATACTAGCCCGCATCGCTTATTATACGCACTGGCTATTATCATCGTCTCGCTATATACTCTTCTGGCGACGAGGCTCTTACGCACGCCTCGAATAAACTACCGCACTTGTTGGATTATTTAAGGAAGTTTGAAGGACTCACCTTGTGACTGGACTACTTGGCTGGACACTCGGGGACGACGAGGACGAACGAGGTGCGCTGCTTCGAGAAGCAGCGATGTAGATAGCTGGATGGGCACACAGAGAGCGAAATCACGGCGCATACACAATGGCGTGCGCGCGGCGAGTGTGCGCAGCAGAGAGAGATGTTCTATGGGTGTGCAGCAGCGACTCGATCCGCTCTGCCGGTGCGATATTGTTGAGTCGCGACGTTGCCAGATTGTCGCCGGAGCGCGGGAGAGCGTGTTTAACTGTTTATGCAGCTCTTTTTTCGTTAATAGTACGTTCTTTTCTTGGGAAAGAGATTTTTGAAATTTTCGGAGGGGATGAGCGTTGAGGGTGTTTATACAGTTGTCCAGTAATGTCGGTTTTTCTCGGGTTTTATGCGCTTGGGACTCGAGTGAAGGGTATATAATATGTTTAAGCACTTGATTTTGAGCGAGTAGTATAATATTACTATTTTTATGTATAAAATGGTTTCGTTTTCGTAGCTTGTTCAGATAAACCGAATAATAATACAGACAACGATGTTTCAGCTCATGAAAAACACTGCAAATATTATCGAATTTACCGCGTATGTGAAAACTAGGAAAAGTACAATCAATCTTATTTAAAATTTAGGAAAATCCCACAGAAAAGCTGGCAACGTTTGCATCGAACCTTTTTTTATCACACTCGATCGCGTTCGGCTAGAGTCAACGCGGCATCTTCCGGTGTTGTGGAAAAGCTTGTTCTATTTTACCGACTCGACACGAATATTAGCGGGAATAATATTATTGAAGTCACCGTACGGTGGCGACATCTCGCAAAGTTGCATTTTTCGTATTTTTCAAAAATATTTCGTTACTTTCTTTACTCGAAGTAAATTTTTTAATTCAGAAGCTATATACTTATTGCAAGAATCTATTATTTAGTTGATACCAATCATGTCGAACGGTAATAACAGTATGTTCGATATTCTAATGGACATTAGAAAAGTGGACAAGCAGATATCCGAACAGAAATCGAAATGGCAGAAAAGTCAACAAGAGTTGATACTTTTAGAAAGAAGTATCAGCAATGTTAGAGATTTGCAGATAAAAGCTGTATCAGTTTTAATGAAATCAGAAGGACAAATCAAAGATACAAATGAAAATTTAAAAGGAATACATGAAAATTATTGCAAGTTCATCGAGTACATTGATGAGCAAATAGAAGATGGTTCAGAGGACGAGGAAGCAAATGTCATGAGTAATATGGACAAGTTGAAGAAAATCAGAGACAGTTTAAAAGATAAAATAGCTGCTGCTAAGAGCGAAAAGGAAAGAGTAGCGCTAGAAGTAAACGAAATTGATTTGCAAATCAATATACAAAAGGTGAAGTACATATTTAATATTGCTTTATTTAAACATCGTATTTACAATTTATACAAATTTATAAAATTCTTCACAGAAGAAAAATGCAGCCATGTTCCTGAGACTTCAGAAGGATTTAAAAAAATGCTTGCAAGAAGAAAGAAATTTAAAAGATGAGCTGATGTCAAACTAACATTTAAAATGTAGTCAGTCTTTACAATTATTTACACAAATACTGTACAAGTTCGCGTCATTGTCAAGAGTCTTTGTCATATAGTTTTTCCGCACACTCTTGATTAAACTTTACAGTGTTCTCCAGTTCTGATAGTTTGAAAGGCATATTTAACAATTGCTTCATATGATCAGTGACAGATTGAATACTTTTTCTTCTTTTGGTCACTTGATTCTTTAATGCTTCATTCTCTTTTTCAATCTTACCAATATACGATTCCAAATTCTCACATTGTGCCAACATTTTCTCTGCATCAAGCGATCGTAGATGAAGGTTTACATTTCCTGGAGGTCTCCTAAAATGAATATTTATGATTATAATGCGTTAAGTACTCATTAATGTAAGAAAATGATTTTAGTTTTACCAGAGTGTCACATTAGAGGGAACCGTTGTGTCTTCGATTAATTTAGCTACTTTCTTCATACCATCAACCATACATTCTTCTGTTACTAACGCCTGTAAATCTTCATCCATTGATTTGAATAAATCATCTTCCATAACTTTATGCAATTTTTTGACTACTGAAGGCTTGGATTCCAGCATGGTGAATATTTTTAAAAACTCTTCTTCGCTGTAAATAAAAAATAATAATCATTAACTGTTCAAGTGATGGTTTAAAGTTTTAATTTTTCAATGCACTCTCTTATTGCACAATCATACTCTTTTCATTGAGAGGAGCAAGTGTGCAATGTAATTTAATACAGGGGGATCGTATTTTTCTTTGTCTGAAATGCAAACAAAGAGTTCATGCCCTGTCTTGAATTACTTCGAGTTGAGTTCTGGATTCAAGCCTGTCATTCATAGTTGTATTTCATTGTGAATAAAGGCATTTTACTTAAAAAGTATATTGAAATATCCTAGACTAGAAAAATTAACTTGTCACAATGGTATACCTTGTACCTAACAAACCTTGAACTAGAATTTGTTGAACGTTTTGTATCTAATCAGGCCGGGGCGGGGTGCAATTTGATACAAATCTACAAATTTGCCTCCCTCCCAGCCTGACTAAAATACATTTTTCATCCTTTCTAATTATATATGTCTGTACGAATGTATCCATTGATTTTCCACAATTCTTTGCTAAATAAAACAAAGTACGATATATTGCATCATGCAATTGTCAAAACTACAAAACTTAAAATACTGCAAAAAATGATGAGAAAAAGAAATAACAATAGTGCCACTGACAGTATATAACAGTGAACAAGAAACCAAGCTTCCCCAGGATATAATAAGTAAAGCAAAAGTACGATGCCCCCCCCCCCCCTCAAAAGCCGCACAAAGCAAAAACTTCCAAAGAAGAAAAACAATGGAACAAAAGAATGTCGAATCTGACCTGACGCAGTGGGCGATATCCTGGAAACTCTTGGAGATGGCTGCCCCGAAAATGAGCAAATTGTTAGGCTGCACCTCCTCGACTACCTGCTCCTGACCCTCCGACATTATTTCGATAAAATAACGTATAATAACGTATACAGTAGTAAAAAGTTATCACGAACGTAAGGGCCTTATAGTGATCCTTCGCCGGCGGCCCACGCGAGTCTTTTGCTACACGCGCAAAAATCCGGCGTGCGTTTTCAAGTCAAACGGCTGAACTTCGGCTAAACTCGGCTGCAGTCGGTTCGGTTAGTAGCGACCTCTAGTACGGCATGGCGGGAGTTTTTGAATTCTCGTAATTGTTGAAATAAGAGAAGTCAACAATGAGTACCGATGAATTAATTAGGATGATAGGAAATACATTAAAATGACTAAGTACAGAGTTTTAATAATTTTATTAAAAAACATATTTTATTATTAACGACAGTTACAATTTATGACTAGCGCAATAAGACACAACTTATAAATTTGTTTAGTCATTTGTTGTCATTAATATAAAAGATTCAGCTCTCAAGTAATATAATTTTCAATACTTTTAATGCAGTATTTTATAGCAAAAAATCATGTAATAACCTTTAGCAAAATGTCATACACTCGTTGTATAACATCTTGAAATATATTACATTAAAATCGGAAGAAGAAAAATATAGAAAAGCTGTATTAATTTTTTTTTTCTTAAGTAATCATATATTCTATTTTTCCGATATTAAGCATACAAAAATAGCGTTAGATATAATTTTTGGAAGTATATGGTAAGTACAAATGTTATTTCATAAGTTTATTTGAGATATTAGATGTCTATTTTTTTTCTTTTGCGGGAAATTTCTTATTTTTATAAATTTTGTACATTAGTTAATCACATTTTTCAAACTAGTTAAATTCGTTCTTGCAATATTATATAAAACATTGTTCTGCATATATTATATAAAACATTGTTTACGCGTGTAATTATTACATATTTGAAGCGTTTAAAGATATTATTCTGATAGCATATGTATGTATGTCATCAATATGTTGTAGTGCAATACAACATAAAGTATCGATCAATACATATTATGTGATTGACAAAAGCGCAACAAATATAAAAGCTTCATCATTATATGTAATTCAATATTCCAGTATGTTCATTACACATTTCCTTAAAAAATATGTGTAAAGATCTCTGAAATACTATGTCATATCGCATGTTTTTACTAGGTTGTTGATTGATGCCTTGCAAACCCGAATATGGTGACTCGAAGCAGGACCTTCGGTAAAATGCTTTCTCATTCGCAAAACCGCTTATCAGACGTAAATAAAATAGACATAATTTCAGGTTGAAGAGCTTCGGATAACATTTTGACTCTCATATACATACTTATATTTATTATTACTAAAAAAATACACTTGGCGATTGTGACTCTCTAAAGTTGAGACCTGATTTGATTGTGCGATTTCCGAATTCAGACTCTCCTTCTTGACTGGTCACCTTTTAAGCTGGGTCCGAGGTTCATCCAAATTTAAAAATGAATTGTTGTGCCATTTCGTTAATAGTAAAGTTGCTCAGCTGATGTAAAGGGACCTGCCTATACTCTACGTCTGCGGATTGTCTTTATAGTCGTTCAATGGGGTTTCCAACAATTATTATTACTAAACCTTTTGGGACTTCTTTCTCGCGTCATGGACTCATGTACTCTAGTCCAACTCGCGCAATACGCACTTCACAGTATTTTTAGAACCGATTTGACCCGTTTTTAAAAAAGTGTTTGAAACCTATTGAAGCTACAGGCAAATGCTTTAATTGTCATTACAATGAACTGATATGTATATGTCACATTAATAAAAGTAAAGATTGAGGCAAAAGCAGCTTAAACATTCATACATTTAAGCTCTTAATGCCATAGCTTAAATTACAGTCGACTTCATAATAATACACATAATTATGTGTATTAAGCTTTACGTTCAGATTTATTAGCAGATCTGGCAAACACCAAAAACAATTGCTCCAATGTTGAAGATAAAACTGAAAAATCTTGTATGGTGGAATATTTGGTTTTTAGATCATTGACTACGTCATACATTCTCCTCCATGTAAGGTCGGTTGCTTTCAAGTGATACATGAGGTACCCCTGCAAAAAAGATTAAAAAATAAGTGACTACCCAAAGTGTCAACTTTCTACTTGATATTTACCGAGTTTTCATCCATAACTTCACAATCAAAAGCTTTATTCATGTCTTTTTTGATATTTGTAATTTCACTTTGAAGTGCCGCCGGATCAAGTTTTAATTGTATATTATAACCAGCTCCAAACCGCTGTTTCAATTCCTGGGAAGGTCCAATACATTCAAATTTACCGTCAACCATAATAGCTAATCGGTTGCATAGAGCTTCACACTCTTCCATACTAAAATCATCATTTAAAAAAGAAATTATCTATGGAAAGTTTTATTTTCTGGATTTGATGCATGCATACAAATATATATCACCTGTGGGAAGTCAGTATCACAGCCTGTCCTGTAGTTTGACACGATTGGATAACGTTCCATAGGGATCTTCTGGCAGCTGGATCGACGCCTGTTGTCGGTTCATCAAGTAAAACAAGATTCGGTTTACCTATCAGAGCCATCGCTATATTTAATCGTCTCTTGTTGCCACCACTGTAGGTTCCGCTCGGTTGAGATGCACACAAATTGAGCTCTGCAAAACACAATTTAAATCTAATTATAACAGTTCCGATTTTATACCGATATATATACATATATGCGTTTCTTAACTCACTGAGTCTGTCAATCCATTTTTGTACTTCAGTTTCCACTTGGCTTTCAGGAATACCCCGAAGCCGAGCGAATAAACGCAAATGATCGTAAGCATTTACAGATTTTATGATGGCATCGTTCTGTGGGCAGTATCCCATTTGTGAGAGGAACTGAAATTGTTTGACAACAAATTGATCAATATTAATCAAAATTTCACTGTGCCCCTAGGTAACTCCTTTTGAGTAAAAACTTACATGTTTTCCATATTTAATTATGTTCATGTGATTCAAGTACATCTCGCCGTTGTGCGGTATTTCTTCGCCGGTAACCACTTTAAAGGTTGTACTCTTTCCGGCTCCGTTTACTCCCAGTAATCCAAAGCATTCACCTTGGCCGACTCCAAAACTTATGTCCTGCACCGCAACAAAGTTTCCGTAAAGCTTTCGCAGTTCGAATGCAAGGAATGCGTGTTTCATTGCGTCATCGTTGTCAACATAAGTTTTCTCGATGACTTCTTTTCTAAAAGATGGATCTGATTCTAGGAGTTTATTATCCAAAATTATGAAGTATTATGTCTTTTAAAGATTATAAAAATGTTAACTATAAATTGATAAAGTACCTCTGCTTTTGATTCTAGAAACTTCAAATGCTATATCGCGCTTTACTTTTTTCACCTGTTCCTCAAATGCCTCGTCGCTCTTATCCTGCTTATTTCTACGAATTCTCACAAACAGTCGATGAATCAGTTTATGTTCTAAAATACAGAGTAACCCAAAGTACAGAATAGGTGTTAAGCACAGAGTCAGAATGCTTGTTTCTAATGCAATGTCTTCTTTGAACTTGGTAAACATCATTGGTGGTTCAGCGCAAGTTCCATTGATACACTTTAAATCTGAAACAAATGAAATTATATTGTATATGTATTTCGAGATTAAGAACAGCTTTCACAAATCAAAATATGGATAATTGGTGTGAGCTTACCTTTACAATCAGAGAAGTGTTCCATTTTAGTTTGATTTATCATTCTCGATATTCGTATGCAATTGCCATAATGCCTTGTACCTCTGAAAAATGCTATCAGTCCGTGGAAAAAGCTCACATAGGGCGTTAACAGGAATAGAGTTTTTTGAATCGGTCGAATAATATTCAAAGTTTTCGAATAGCCTTGAAACATTAAGGTTACGAGAGTCATTATGGTTTCCACTGCAACTAGTTGATCAAAAAATGGTTTAACAATATCATGGAGAAACATTAAAACTTTCATAAAATTGTCTTGTTTTTGTACTCACTAAGACCTAAGGGTAAAAGACTCAGTAACTTCATCGCGGTACTTGTGCCTTTATTGGAGAAAGTAAAGTTGTAAACGAACGGCAGTATGTTTACGGCAAACAGCACGAACAAAAGTATCAATATAACTAAAACAAAACGTTATCAATCAAAATTTATAATTAAGTCAACGATCTTCTAAAATAAAATTCGCGACTCACTAGTTTCGCAAGACCCCAGCATCTCCAGTCCAAGCACGGCATCCATCACTACGAAGCCGATCACAACCAGCGCGATCATTATCAGCATCACTAAAAAATCAAAGAGAAACATCGTTCCCCAGTATGTAAAACACGACGCCCCGGTCATTCTCTGCAGATGTTTAACGTTCGTTAGAGTCTCCTTCAATGGATGAATGACGAAGAGTGCCACCAGCGGGTAAAAGAAGCAAACGAATATGATGGGCACAAAGAATGTCTCGATCGGCTCGCTGGCAGTTATCATAAGCACGTCGATATTGGTGTCTTCTTTTTGAGAAAATTGTTGAGCCTCTAGGCTAATGCTGTACTCTGGACTGACGAGAGTTTTTAGCAATGTGTTCGTGAGAAGATTGACGGAGATAGGTAGAGAGTAAATTGTTTCAATGCCGTTGTATAAAACCGTAGTGTTAAGAACGCCCTTCTCACTCATAAATTCAGCACCAGCTATCAGATGGAAGTCGTAAGTTGCTTGGTTGTCTTTGCCGAACTTCAACAGGGCTGTGTTCAAATTTTCGTACAGTTAATCATAAAAGAAATACAAGATTTAATAAATGAATTAATTTACATCAGTTCCCGAGTATTCAAAATTATTACCGGACAGAAAACTGATATTCTTATCAAGATTCTTAATGACTTTTCCATAAGATTCTTTTGTCACTGCTTCGTAAGTATCTCCGAAAACCTTGTCTTTTTCATCAGTTTTATAACAAGTTTTTCCGCCGTGATACATGTCAAGTTTTATCGGTATTGGCTCTGGTGCGTCATCCCCAGGAAAATGATCCATCAAAATAAATCCTATGCAGAGCATTGGTAAGAAAAGCTAAAAGAATTGGAAATTATTCATAATAATCTTTTGTTTAAAAATTCAAATTTTACTAATTTTAAGTGCTAGAGAGTACCAAAACCAGCATGATGAGAAGCGTCGATACATTTTTCACAGTGTATGTCATTTTTTTACGAAGCAAACCCGTTGCAATATGTATGAATAGATCTTGACCTGTCAACTTTTTGGTAGTGTCAATGAAATCTTCTCGCGACTTGTTCTCCTTGTTGTCCTGAGTCACTCTGCAAAAAAAAATAATAAATTATTATCTTGTTTCATTTTTATTATACATACTATATTATAAGCTGCGTCAATTACCTTAAAAACACTTGTTCCAAGGTAATCAAGGAAACACTCATCCCTGTGATGCCAAGCTCCTTTTTATTGTTCTCCAGTTTGTCCAATAAATCCGGTAAAGCGGGAGTTTGCGGGATACTTAGCTGTATTTTGCTACCGTCTGTACTGATTATTTCACTTTGAGAACCCAAGTAAGTGCAAATTTTCAATGGATCACACCAGGATTCAATGGACATAGTTACTTCTACGTTTCCTTGCCCTTTTAATGATAGAAGATTATTAAAAATGTGAAACATATTCGGATGATAGATACAACTAAGATATCAAAAGAATATACCTAAAATTTTCTTGAGGAACATAGAAGTACCATAACTTCTCAGGGTACCTGCATGTACTATGGCTACTCTATCACCCAATATGTCAGCTTCCTCCATGTCATGGGTGCTTATCAAAATAGTTTTTTCTCCTCTTATTTTCTAATTTAACAAAACAATAAATAAATACTGCAGGTGAACGAGTATACACATTTTAAACTTATAAATTACCAGTAATATATCCCAAATATCACGTCTACTTTCTGGATCTAATCCAGAAGTTGGCTCGTCCAAAATTATAGTCTAAAAGTACATCATTCACTTTTTAATATAAAAAAAAAATTATGAATCATATAGAATACAAAAAAGTACCTACGCTCGAATCTCCCACTAATGCCATTCCCAGACAAACTCGTCTTTTCTGACCACCAGATAATTGTTTAGGCAAAGCATTTCGTTTTTCAAAGAGCTTCAATTTTTGCATAAATATTGTTACTTGGCTTTTTACCATCGATCTCGACTGGTTGTCACTTTTTAACTAATATATAAATAGTGATACATCAAGTTTTAAAATAACGAAAACGATGGTTAGCGTAATATTTTTTATATTTTTCTTATGTTTTGGAAATCAAAAAATATTTTAATAATATCAAAATATGATTTACATACCAAAGCGAAAAATGTTAATTGTTCAGCTACAGACAAACTTGGGAAGAACATATTCTCTTGAGGACATAATCCAATGTCTTTCATAATCTCATCCGTATCATCCTTTATATTCTTGCCATCTATAAGTACTAGACCTTGTGAAGGACTAATCATTCCTTTAAGTAATAAAGAAAATTATTAAATTTGTGTTCAGATGATAATAGTTTTACTAGCTCTGGATCTACCTGTTAAGATAGACATCATTGTAGTTTTTCCAGCTCCATTGTGTCCAAGTAAGGCAGTTATTTGTTTTTGGTAAAAATCGACAGAAATACCCTTTAGTGCATATACTTTCTAAAATAAATAAGTACTTATGGTAATAGGTGTATTGAAAAATAGTTGTAAATATATCTTAAGGAAGCCTAAATATTTACCTCTGCACTAAACAAACCAGTATTATAACTCTTTTTCAGATTTCTGATTTGTATTCCAGGAGTGAAGACATTTCCAGTTACCGTTTCAAAAAGGTTGCTACTAGAGTTATTGCAGTCAAATTTTTCAACTTCAGGATTATCAAAAGATGTATTTGACCTTCTCAAAAACTAAAACAAAATAAATAAAGATTAACTTTTTTATCATAATAGACATTATAAAATTCAAATTACTACATACCTTTAAAAAATAAAAGGGACTTTTTTTAACCCCATACTTTCCAGGATTTATAGCATAAATATAATTAGCCATAATAAAATGAAAAATCGATCCTAACAATGAAAAAACCAATATCATTCCTATACTTCCTGCAGTGCCATACTGCGTTTCTCCAACTCTAAACAAATTATCGAACTGTATTCCTTTCACTATAAAGTAAGAAAACTCAGAGTAAGATCATAATACATGACATGTATTGCAAATTATAAATGCTCATTTACTCATGGATTCATAATAACTGATTTCTTCACAAGCTCTAAATAATAAGACGTTAGGAAAAATGATTCCAAAATAGGGTACAATTTTTGAAGCATCTTCTTCAAATCCTTTTTTTGCAAGTACAGCTGAACCTATGTATAAAATTAAAAGTCCAGTGACCACAAATGAAGCTGCGAAATAAAATATAAAAGTAATTTCAGTTTTGGAATGTTTATTTTGTATCCAATATTCAAGTTAGAAAAAAACTCACATCTTGTAAAGTAGGCTGACACATGCATTCCAAATGTTACCAAATGAACAAAATGCATCGTAAATACCAACCAAAATAAAAATGAATTCCCATAGTATAAAAATGGAATCGCATTATCAGTAGAAGTTAAGTTTACCAAAATTGTTACAGGAACAATATATGTCAAACTGAAAATCAGTCCCGTAAGCAGCCAGCTCAATAAATTCAAATAATTGGGAACACCGTTCATAGCCATTAAAACCTAAAATAAAATGTCATGAGTGCTATTTCCTTTTATAAGCAGTTGATAGTTATGTTACTTTTAATATTGAATCAACTCACATTTATTCCTAGGAATTTTTCTTCAGATGCATAAGATGTCTCTATGCATAGAGGTATTAAAAATGCCAGTATAGCAAATGCACAAAAAACGATTCTGTAAATTTTATCAATTTTATCTGGTTCCACATGCGGTGGGTAAGGCATTTGTTGAATATTTATCTGAAATATTTAAAAATATAAGACAGATTTTAAACAAAAATTCATGGAATGAATTATTTTAAAATATTCACTTACGTGCATTTTGAGGGAATCATTTTCTGCTTTCATTTTTATAAAAGATTCATCAAGACATAGTTGCAAACCAACAAATCCATTTTTAAATACAGATCCAGACATAAGACCATTGTATATTTCCTGAGGTACTTTTTCATTTAGAAGTATTTTATAATCCAAATGTGTAGCAGTAGAGTCAATAGTGTTATTTTTAAAGATTACAGCTATTACTTTTTCATCAATGGCTTGTTGATATGAATAATCCATGAGCAAGAACATGTCTTCTGCAGTCTTGAATTGTCTTATCCCTATCAAAATAAATATAATTAAACCAATGAATGTTATAAAATTTCAAAATCATACATTCAACTTACTGTATTGATTATCTCCTAAACAATTTTGTACTTCATGCATGTAAGATGTTATAAATGGGTTGTCAGGTACAACGTAGATTTTAGTGTTAAATGAAGGTAAAAATTGATATCTTTTTTCTACTGGATATGTTATACCAGAGTCAAAATTTGCATTATGAGATGTCTGAACTGACAAATTCCTCAAGCCCCATACCGTTACAAATAACAGCAAGGGAATTGCAATTTCAACAAACAATCCCAGTTTCCAATGTCTTTTTCGAACCAAAAAGTCTTTGTACATAAGTAGTTTAAAAACTCTTAATTTTTCTGCGATCATCTTGAATTCCTTTGTAAATCTAATTTACAAAACTATCTCTCAACCTGTAAAAATATTCATAATTAAAATTGTAACTTGCGCACAAAAAGATAAAAAGCATTTAGTCACAACGGTATGATAATGTTCATTGCAGACAGGAGATACAGATAACAAAAAAGAATGCATAACATACTATCATACTGTACACAAAGAGAGAAGGGAATTATTATATATCAAAACAAAAGAAAAAAGTTCTATTCTAAATTTTTAATAAAATAAAATCTTTGAATGATGTCAGAAACGTATTATTTATCGATTATAAACAATCTATGTAGTATATGGACACACAACAAAGCAAAGCAGGTGTGTTGCGCAGCGCAAAAAACCAGAGAACCTTATCGAACTACTTATACCTATATGTGTATAAGCGAGCCAAAAGTTGCTCAACGCAGTTTAGAAAAGACCGACAACAAACTTCTAATAATAACCCCACACACAACTGCTTTGAAAACTTCGTTGAGAAAAAAATCTTACCTCCTGCATAGGAACAAGTACTGCACGATTCGCAGAAAAAAGGCAAATGTTCCACAATCCACACCTAAACTAAACTGTACATCGAGGAAGACAAGGCAAGGCAGTTATTTTTACGAAGGCCGCGAGGAAGTACCGCGACCGCCGGCACGCGACTGATGTATACTTATCGCGTCGTCTGCTGCGGCGGACGTTGCTATACGACACGTCTCGGCCGGTTCTCCCCTCCTTTGTTTAGGCCAATATATATGTACATATTTTTGCGAGTATATAGTGTGTGACTGTGTGCCGCATATATGCGCTGCGGCTGTGGCAATGACGTGTGTACACCGGCAAACCGGCGCCAATTTAGTGATCGATTCGGGTTTTTTTTTTACGTGGAGGCGTATTACTGTACCTATACTGTTAATAACAATTTCTTCGAGACTTTCACGAGGAGTTTGAGGGAAAAAAATGCTGCAAGGTTAGTTTGTTGATGATATTTGCTATTTTACTATAATTGACAGGAAAGGAAGTTTTTTTAGGATGTGAGCTTCGTTGTATACATCGTGTGAGATTCGAGGTGAGATTTTTTTTAGGTTGGAGGCGACAGATAATTATATGTATGTATGTACACTTATACGCACATTGCGTTTATTATTTTATTATTATTTCTGAAAAAAATATAGTATTTTTAGATACAATTACATACATACACATACATAAATGCTTCTCAATGTCAATTTAAGTACGAGCGATAACAAGTTGTCATTTTAACATGTTATTATTGACATTATAAATATTTTTTTATTTGATTTTTTATAATGTATAATATATTTGTGTGTATACACATATCTATACAGAGGTATATCTCCACTCTCATATTTGCTTTGTACTTTTCATAATCACGTAAATGGCAAATCCGTATACTTAATATTTTATGACGTTACAAATAGACGTTATTATAATACACATTAATTGTTTCCAACGTATGAAGAAAAATATCGCTGTCACAATATTTTTATTTAATTTACGCCGTTATCTATATACATATATATATACGTAAAATGATCGAATGTCCAACAGCGTTATTTATTATTTTTTGAAAGATAAACATGTCTGTATAAAGTTATATAGTATATAGGGTTATTGGGTTATATGTATTTTAAATTCGATAAGTTGGAACACTTTTAACCCGCTTCCGAAGAAAAAGTTTGGTACCGCAGTTGCAGTGGTATAGCAAAAACAGTTCATATACATGCCATCAGTTAAATATACCAACGCGTTAACAAATATCCCTTAAAAACTATCCGAACATTTATAGAATTTAAGCCTTTAACAATGATAATATTGCTTATTATACGTATAAGCTAATATATTTGAAAATCGGTTATCGAATTTACATTTTACGCTCAGATTTATTAGCGGATCTTGCAAACGCCAAAAATAGTTGCTCTAACGTTGACGATAACACCGCGAAATCTTCTATACTAGGATACCTGTTTTTCAGTTCACCAATGACGTCGTACATTCTCCTCCACGTCAGGTTTGAAGATGTCAAGTGGTACATGAGGTATCCCTGTAAATAATAAGTGTAGTAATCACATTAATTGGTCGTTACAAACTAAAATAAAATTAACACGATTATTATCTTCATCAAATTAAATTAATACCGAATTCTCATCCGTGATCGTGCAATCGAAGGCGTTGTTCATGTATTCTTTGATGAGGTTTACTTCGTCCGCAGGTGTCTCAGGATTCAATTTCAATTGCACATTGTAACCAGCACCAAATCGTTGCTTCAGTTCCTGGGAAGCCCCTATACATTCGAATTTACCATCTACCATGATGGCCAAATTATTGCAGAGAGCTTCACACTCCTCCATACTAAAAGAATTTTTAAAAAATTTGTTCTAATTACCCTGTACAGTAACAACAGGGTTGAAGAGAATCCAATTATGCTTACCTGTGAGAAGTTAGTATTACAGCTTGTCCCGAAGACTGGCACGACTGGATGACATTCCAGAGAGATCGTCTGGCTGCCGGATCGACACCAGTTGTAGGTTCGTCCAGCAAAACAAGATTTGGTAGACCTATGAGTGCCATGGCTATATTCAAACGCCTTTTGTTCCCGCCACTGTAGGTCCCACTTGGTTGAGATGCACAAGCATTTAGATCTGAAATTTGTAAAATACATGTTCGGTAAAGTAAAAGCATAATTTTGTGGCTCCAAATAAGATTTATTAAAGTAATGTTTTTTGTTCATACTGAGCCTGTCGATCCACTTCTTCACCTCATTTTCAACTTCTCTTTCTGGGATGCCACGAAGACGAGCAAACAGACGTAAATGATCGTAGGAATTCAACGATCTTATTATCGCATCGTTTTGAGGACAATAACCCATTTGCGAGAGATACTAAAATTTAATCGTTAAGTCTTAAATAAAGAAACAAACGAACAACTGAGTTTGTCTTGATACTTACGCGTTGCCGATTTTTCGAGATCTCCGTGTTGTTCAAGTACATGACACCGCTGTTCGGGATCTCGTCACCCGTAATCATTTTGAACGTCGTGCTTTTTCCAGCACCGTTTACACCCAGCAGTCCAAAACATTCACCTTTGCAAACTCCGAAACTTATGTCCTGAACTGCTGCGAAGCTTCCGTAAAGTTTCCTCAATTCGTAAACAATAAAGACGTGCTTTTTGGCTTCGTCGTTGTTTGGTTGAGTTTCCGTCGTACCGTTAGAGGTTCCGTCAGTTATTCCGTTCGCTCTTTCTTCAATAAAGTTAGGATCTTGCTCTAAAAGTTTATCGATTTTCATAAGCAAATATACATATAAATAGTTTGCACGTACAATCCAATAACTGATCATTTACCTCTACTTCGAATTTTAGAAACTTCAAAAGCGATATTGTGTTTGATTTTCTTCACCTGGGCCTCGAAAGTCTCATCGATGTTATCTGGTTTGTCGCCGCTAATTTTCACAATAAATCGCTGTATCCATTTTTGCTCCAACATACAGAGCAACCCAAAGTATAAAAAAGGTGTCAGGCATAAGCATAGAATACTCGTTTCTAACGCTACATCCTCTTCAAAATTGCTAAAGTAATGAGGAGGTTTTTTGCAGATTCCATTGAAGCACTTGTAATCTAAAAAAGAAAGTTGAATCAATATCACCAATCAAAAATAATTAGTTCCACCAAAACATATTAGATTCGTAAGTTCTGACCTTTGCACTGAGGTATTGGTCGTTTTATCATCGCCGAGAGTCGTTCGCAATTGCCATGATTTCTTGCAGCCCTGAAAAAAGCGACTAGCCCTTGAAAAAAGCTTATGTAAGGCGTTAACAGAAACAACAATTTTTGGATTGGTCGTATAGTGTTGATTGTATCTGAATAACCCTCCAATTCGTTGGTAATACCAGCCATAACTGCTTCTATTATTACTACAAGTAAAATAATTAAATAATTAGACTGATATATAGTTTTTAAAGATTGTTATACACTATTTGCTCTACTTACCAAGACCTAATGGTAAAAGACTCAACACCTTTATCGCAGCACTTGTGGTCTTGTCAGAGAAAGTAATCGCGTAAATGAGTGGCAATACGTTTATGGTGAAGAGCAACAACAGTGATGTCATTATTACTAAAATAGTAACAAAAATATTTAATTAGTAAATCTAAAGTCAAAAAATATGCACAACTTCAACTTACAAATCGCAATAGGGTTAAACATCCGAAGGTCAAGCAAAGCATCCATCACGACAAAACCGACTATAACCAATACGATCAGTATCAGCATCACTATGGAGTCAAACAGAAACATTGTACCCCAATATCCAAGTCCAGATGCCCCAGTCATCCTCTGCAAATGCTTGACGTTTGTTGAAGCTTCCCTCATCGGGTGAATGACGAATAGTGCTACCAAAGGATAGAAAAAGAAAACGAAGATCATCGGTGCAATGACAACCTCGACGTATTCGAGCATAAACGTTCTTTGAATTATCCTATTGACCATGTCTCCATGAGGAAGCTCTTGGACTTCGACGCTAATACTGTGGTCTGCACCAAGAAATGCTTTTAACAATGCATTTGTTAGTAAGTTGATAGAGATTGGTAGAGCGTAAGTTGCTTTTATTGTATTGTATAAAGCTCTGGCGCGAAGACTGTTTCTTCTATGAATAAATTCACCAGCAGCGATCATGCGATAGCTGTAACTCGCATAATTTTCCTCTCCCAGCTCTAAGAGTGCTGGAACATTAGGATATATTTGTAATTTCTTCTGAAGTATTTGATGCACAGAAGTTTTATTTTATCAAAGTTTTTACCGTTAACAAATGTTGTGTTGGTGTTTTCATCTTTTATAGCATTTCCGTTGAATTCCTCTGCGATTGCTTCGTAATTTTCTGCGCAGGCATTATATTTGTTATCAGCTCGGTATAAAACATTAGCGTCGTGATACATGTCTAAATTTAGAGGTACAATTTCTATTTCATTAGAGAAGTGTTCCATCAGAATAAATCCTATACAAAGCATTGGTATAGCAAGCTGTAATAATAGTTGTGGATTGAGAACGTGAGATTCAAATAGTATTTCTAAACTAATTCTAGACAAAAATAGGGTGTACCAATCCTAGCATGACGAAAAAGGCTGATGAATTTTTAATTGTGTACGTCATTTTCTTGTAGAGCAAGCCCATAGCCGCATGTAAAAATAGCTCGAAACCTTTCAACTTTGTTGTAGTGTCAACGAAAACTTCTCGAGTTTGGGCATTCTCATCGTTATCCTGAGCGACTCTGAAAAGTGGCACGTGAATTAATCATTGTATTTTTTTTTTTTGTTTTTTGTTTATTTTAAGAAAAACAAAAACCTCAATGCGACTTACTTTAAAAATACTTGTTCCAAGGTGATTAATGAAACACTCATCCCCGTAATGCCGAGCTCGCTTTTGTTACTTTCTAACTTGTCCAAAGAATCTGGCAATTCGGGCGTATTCGGTATGCTTAGTTGTATGGTGCTACCATCTGCATTGACTATCGTGCTTGGAGAATCCAAATGACTTTGAATTTTTTCTGGGTCGCACCAGGATTCAGTGGATAAAGTTACTTCTACGTTTCCCTGACCTTTGTATAATGATGAAAGGTTATCAAAAAATGCAAAAGGATCGAGATTGAGATGAGTATAAAAGAATTTACCTAATGTTTTCTTAAGAAACATGGAAGTACCATAGCTTCTTAAAGTACCACTGTGTACGATGGCTATCCTATCACCCAATATATCAGCTTCCTCCATGTCGTGTGTACTTATCAAAATGGTTTTCTCTCCCCTCATTTTCTAATAAAAAAAAAATTAAATATGAAAAGATGCGCGATGAATATAGTAAGGTGTATTTAATAATAATAGTCACCAGTAATATATCCCAAATATCACGTCTACTTTCTGGATCTAATCCAGAGGTCGGTTCGTCCAAAATTACAGTCTAAAAACAAGATAACTCACTGATATTATCATGAAAATAGGTGTTTTTAACATTATGTGGCATAAAAACTCACGGTTGGATCTCCAACTAAAGCCATGCCAAGACACACTCGTCGTTTTTGTCCACCAGATAATTCTTTTGGTAAAGCATTTCTCTTTTCAAAAAGTTTCAGTTTTTGCATATATGACGTTACTTGGCCTTCCACGATGGATTTGGGTTTGGTTTTGTTTTTTAGCTGAAATGCAAAATCATGCACGTATTTTAATAATTTTGAAGTTAAATAACATGTTCAATAAATTAAAAATAATCATACCATAGCAAAAATTGTTAGCTGTTCAGATACAGATAAATTTGGAAAGACCATATTTTCTTGAGGACACAACCCCATTTCACTCATGATTTCATCTGTGTCGTCTTTGATGTTTTTCCCATTAATGAGGACTAAACCTTCCGTTGGGCTTATCATTCCTTTAAAAAACGGATCCGTTATTCAAAACTATTTTGCCGACTGGAGAATGAAATATTTCTTACCCGTTAAAATGGACATCATTGTTGTTTTGCCAGCTCCATTGTGTCCAAGTAAAGCAGTTATTTGCTTTTGGTAGAAATCTATTGAAATACCTTTGAGTGCATGCACTTTCTAAAATAGATAGATAAAAATAAGTGCATCGAAAGATTTTCAAAAATAGGACATAAAAAACGATTACCTCTTTACTAAAAAAACCAGTGCTATAACTCTTTTTCAAATTTCGGATTTGGATTCCAGGCGAGTAGACATTTTCAGTTACTGATTCAAAAAGTTTACTACTAGAGCTGCAGTCAAATTTTTCAACTTCAGAACTATTATGCAGGACTTTTGATTTTTTCAAAAACTGGTGGACAGATCACAAATAATAAATTAATTTTACATTTGACGAATTGCAAATTGACGCCCAAAATTCAAAAACTAAGTACCTTCAAAAAGTAGAAAGGACTTTTTTTAACCCCGTACTTTCCAGGATTCATTGCATAGACATAATTAGCCATAATAAAATGAAAAATTGATCCCAAGATAGAGAGTATCAATATCATCCCTATGCTTCCTTCAGTTCCATAATCTGGGTTACCAACCCTAAACACATTACTAAACTGGATTCCGCTCCCTAAACATCGAACTATGTTACATCATGATTAAAATAATTACAGTTTATGGCTCATCTATATAACTTACTTATACTTTCGTAATAACTAACTTCTTCGCAAGCTCTAAATAACAATATGTTTGGGAAGAATATTCCCAAATAAGGTACAATTCTAAAAGCATTCTCTTTTATGCCATATTTCGATATCGCAATAGCCCCTACGTATAGAATTAAAATTCCAGTAGCCACGAACAAAGCTGAAAAACAGTATATACTTTTTAGTTTTGATAACAATTGATTTTTGAATCTACATTATTTCTTACATCTTTTAAAGTAGGCTGATATGTGCATGCCGAATGTTATCAGATGTCCAACATGTACTGTGAGTACAAACCAAAACAGAACTGAGTTTCCATAGTATAAATACGGAAATGCATATTCCGCAGTCGTAAAGTTAAATAAAATGACTATGGGAACAGTATAGGATATACTAAAGATCAGTCCAGTAACTAACCAACTCAGGAGATTTGTGCAGTTTGAAACGCCATTCATTGCCATCAAAACCTGAAAGAAAACGCATCATTAAAATTCCCTAAGTAAATATTATGACACGGTGTGAATATTCACACGTATATATAGCATAGCTAGTTATAACGCACTCGAGTACAAATAATCGCCAAACACGTGCATGGCAACAGCTCGGACGCACCCCGAGGCCCGATTAGATTCTTCCGACTCAGCGCGACTTCCCTTCCACGATTTCGGACGTCGACCGCGCGGGTAGGAATCACACCACCCAGGGAGGCTATAAAATCACACCACCCGCGATCTAGCACTAGACAGGTAGTTTTGACTCGGAGACGACAGATAGGATCGCATAATTATAGATGCGCGCATTCTCCGAGGTCACTTTAACGTGTATCTCTCTTTCACACGAATCATTCATTGTGAATCACGATTAATAAACAAACACATTCACCGATAATCTCTCGTGTTCATTTATCGTCCCGGTATTTTCGCAGCAATCGTGAGCTTAACACCTCACGGAGAACAAAACATCGACCCTCACACGTAACAATTATCTCCAATATTTATTCCTCTATTTTGTTAACATTAAAAAATCTTACGTTGATTCCTAGAAACTTTTCATCAGACGCAAATGAAGTTTCGATACACAGTGGTATCATAAATGCCATAATAGCAAATACGGAGAAGGCCGTATTCATAATTTCGTCGCCCTCGTTTAGTTGTACATGTGGTGGTACAGGTAACTCTTGTGCGACGATCTAAAATAAATTGAGTTATATGAGTTATCATATAGATTTTAAATCTCCCACAGTATTGCATTCGCTTATACTCACTTCCATTTTAAGAGAATGTTTTTTTTCCTTCATTTTGATGAAAGTTTCATCCAAACACAATTGTAATCCAGCAAATCCAGATTTAAATGGATCAATTTGTTTACGATTAAAAGAATTGTATTTGAATTCTGGAAGACTATCGTAAATACGTATTTTATAGTCTAAATGCGTCGAAGTTAAATCGATACTTTGATTTTTGAATATCACAGCCATCGGCCATTTCCAACGGTCCTTTTCATTAAGCATTTTTTCTTCGGTATCAAATTCTTTCAACTTTATCCCTTTAAAAAATATTCAGTTACTATAATAGTCACCCTTTTTAATCATCGCAGTAGTTCTATTTCTCATACAACTTACCTCTTTTAGTACCTTCTAAACATTTGTGTACTCTACTCATATACGACGTTATAAATTTACTTCGGGGTACGACCAACAATGGCTGACCCTTTTCAGGAAGGAATAAATGTTTGCTTTCTAATGGAAAAATTTCACTGCTATTAATCGAGATGGAAGGCGGAGCATCTGCCTCATTTCTGATTCCCCATACAAAGAGAAAGAGTAATAGCGGAATGGCGATTTCAACGAACAATCCTATTTTCCACTGTCTTTTTCGAACTAGAAAGTTCTTGTACAAAAGAGTGTTGAAAACTCTTAATTTTTCCGCAAACATTCTTGCGCTTTGTCAAAACTGTAAACAAAACTATTTTATTCTTCCTAACACTTTCCTGTGAAAAATAAAAACAGTTTTTCACAACAATTTTTGCATAGAAACTGAAAGAATTTTCTTTCTTTCAAACGCACAAATGAAAGTATAAACCAACAACGCTTACCCTCTCACAGAAATTCTGTTCAAAGACACATGTTAACCACAGAAAAACCTATACACTTACTCGTCGGTATAAGTACACACCTTAATGCACCGCAACGTATAATTTCGCACAGAACAAACAAACTTTTTCCACCGAGTCAAAATAGCAGACGACGGCACGCGACTACTGCTACGTCGTCTGCTAGCGTTTGCCGCGTGATGTCCAGTTGTTGGCTGTTCTTTTCCTCCCCCTCTATAAGCGCGTCAGTGCACATGCGGGGCGGAAGAATCTCCGCGACGTTCTGGCGCCAATCTGCATCGATTCTCGTATACTTGGGTTTTACCAGTGGCTATTATCTTCCCGAAAAGTACTACGTGGGTGTTTACTTTGAAGATGAGAAGTGAGGAGGCATGTTGGGAAATCCCTGAGTCTTTGGGGGGGATTTGTCGAGGGATTTATCTTCAGGCTTCGAGTTGCGAAGAGGGTTGTTGCGAGCTTATTATGTAAGCTAGGGTTGAATTATTACATCAACGGAAGCAATCACTGATCAATAATGCTCAATAATTTTGATTAATTTTATTATTGCAATAATATTAACTTTTTCAACACTGAGCATCAGAAAAATCGATGTATAAAAGCAGGATGAAATTTCAGAAGACGTAAACTTGAGCACGTTATGTTTATACGCGCGCTCTAGTGGATATGCATTTCATGTCCGCGAGACAATGTGACACCCTCGGTGACGCCCTTACACGAAGCATTAACCGCTTTATTTTTTTTAGTAGATGAACTGAATGAAATACCCACTTTTCTAAATTCGTTTGAAAGATAAACGTTTCAATAGTTGATTTGCATGTGATTCCTTTATTATTACGTATTCTAATAAATTCAAGCCAATTTTCTTTTGTTTGGATATTTGCGATGCCTATATCTTATAAACACTATGAAACCCTGAAAAATTTATGTGAGTCTCTTTGTTGGAGTGACTGCAGCATCTTTGAAGATTTACAACAATGTGGCGTCAAATAGGAAGTAAAAAAGGCATAACTTTCAAAAAATTTCAATGTGTTCCAAAGTTGGATGTATTCTCTATTGATTTGATTAATATACAAGAGTTCCCTATATTAAAAGAAACGTATTATACATTCATTTGCAATTATTTTTCCTAAAGTTTCAACACATTTTTTTATATGCATTGGCACAGATATTTCATGAGTTCATCCAAATTGTAAATATTTGAGGAATTAGATTATCTGATACACGATTGAGTACTGTAAAATTATTATTATCTACCCGTACTTGACTTATTCAGACTTGATAACAAAAGATTTTCTACCTAAAAGTTTCGGTCGCTACAGGCAGTGCACGACATTACCTATAAAACGTGTATATATAATGTATGAATTTGGAACCGCAAAGAAAAGACTTTCTGGAAAATTGTACTTTTATACCAAAAAGTATAGTCTGTGCACCATGACTTTTATGAATGAGTCGTTTATTGCGCGCGTATCTAAAAACTCTACTTTTAACCTTCAAAATATGTAAAAAATCAAAACGTGCGAAGCAATTAAACTTAATTTTAATGTATATACATAAAGTATACGTGCGGACCGCTAGAGCGATATAAATTACCAAAACTAAGGAGTTTTGGACTCGCCCTTTCGTGAGCGCTTTCGTCCCCGCCTGTTTAGGGGTGTTTACCCCTTGTTTGTGACAGGTGAAAGTAGGTGGCGCTTAGGCAGTTTCCTAATTCTCTTATAACAATATGCGCGCCGATATCTAGATATACTCGTGTGCTACCAATGCTAAAACCACCTTGTTTGACTTGCTGCTTCGGCCGCTTATGATATATAACTGCGCGCGATTTAAAGTTGCTATAGTTCGTTGTTAAAATTATTGCTCTTCCATAACAAATCAAAATTAGATCCGTACACCCAATCGACACACACACACACACACACACACACACACACACACCCTTGAAATCAAGCCGATCAATTAAAAAATCGCTGCCTTGCAATAATAATCACCATAAGCGCGCATCACAACAGCCTCGCACCCGCGCTGCGGCCCACTTACGCAATCACCGTAATAATCTCATTATCAATTATTCATATCAGACCGAATAGTCTGAATACTTTCTCACCTTTGTTTCCCTCCTCTCTCGACTCCTCTCCGTGTCTTTTTGGGAGCGCCGCTATACTCGCGATGACGTCATTCCCCCTTTACATCTCGGCTGCGAGGCAGATGCGAAAAAAATTGGTGTAAGTGCAGCGCTTCGAGAGAAGCCCAAAAGGGAATATGAATTAATAGTCTGCACGCGAAAGCGGCTCTTGGTGCAGTATAACGAAATCGATTGCCGAAAAAGATCGGAGCGCGAGAGCTGTAAAGGAGAGTAGGTGTATACACAATCGAATGCCGTGTCGTAAATTAGTGCAGGTGATCGCGTACATTTTCGATGGTAATCCATGCGGTTCGTTGACTTGTTTTACTGCACACCTCAAGAGGTGCTTGTGTATACGAGGAAACAATACGTATACCATTAGAGCTACCGCGTATTTACACGTGTCGAGCTGCTGTGGGATTTTGTATTTGAATCGTTGAGGATGTTATGTGTCTCTTATTCTTAGGAATTGAGTTGTGGAATTTTTTACAGGAGCTGCGGCTGAAGGCGTTTTATGAAACAGCGTGGATTATATTTAAATATAATTATGTATAGCGTTAGAAGAGAAATAAATTTTGAATTAAAAAACGTTTGAAATATGTCATGAGGTTTTATTGTGTGTATCAATCAATTCAGTCATATGATATAAATTTATCTCATTCACGACAAACAACTTGTTTTGAATATTTCATAACACTAGTCAACATCTAATAAAATTTAAAACGTACTCTTCTATAAATACACTTGTAAAAATAGTACAAAAACTATATTAACATATTTGATATATATAGAATAAACATATTATACAAATTATGAAAAATATTTTAGTATAATAAGTTAAAAAATAAAAGCCATAAATAATCTTAAATTTAACAACAAAACTAACTACATAAATTACAAAAAGATAATTATAAGAGGAAAGATTGCATCGATAGAAAAAATTACACATCTATGCAAAAATCACATTCTCAAAACTTCTATTCTTCTTGATCTTTAGTTGTTTCCTTATTGGCTGCCCTGGCGAACAGCAAGAACAACTGCTCGAGACTCGACGACAGCACAGAGAAATCCTCGATGCAGTCGTATTTGCTCTTCATCACGTTCATTACGTTGTACATCTTCCTCCAAGTGGTATCAGTCGGAGTGACGTGATACATGAGGTAACCCTGCAATAATGCCAAATATACAATCTATTTTCAATTATCATATTATGTCGGTTTTAATTATAAAAAGACTAGAATCGAGTACACAATAAAAACGAACAATCATCGATTGCTCGAGGCCGTGAAAGTAATAGGTACATAGTACGTGTGTTTTCGATTTATCTTATTACACCAACTACGCGTATACCTAATTAATATGCATCGTATCGCACATCGCATTGTGTGTATATACGTACCGCGTTTTCGTCGGTGAGTTCGCAAGTCAGCGCTTGCCTCATGTCGTTTTTGATGCCATCGACTTGATCTCTAGCTTTCTCCGGGTTCATTTTAACGTGAATATCATAACCAGCCCCGAAACGTTGCTTCAACTCTTGACTCGGACCGATGCATACCAGCCTACCGTCTACCATTATGGCCAGTCGATTGCAGAGAGCTTCGCACTCTTCCATACTGAAAGCAATTGATTAATTTGAAAAGAAGAGCTCTATTATTTTTTTTTTTTTTTTTTTTTTTTTTTTTTTTTTAAGCAAAAGCTTTTTCGGTGAATAATTCACCTGTGCGACGTCAAAACGACGGCCTGTCCCATCGTCTGACAGGACTGGATAACATTCCAGAGCGATCGTCGGGCGCCTGGATCGACGCCCGTCGTCGGCTCGTCTAATAAAACCAGACTCGGAACGCCAATCAGGGCAATTGCTATGTTCAGCCGACGTTTGTTGCCGCCGCTGTAAGTGCCGCTCGGCTGTTTCGCGCAAGCGTTTAGATCTGAAGGAAAATTTTCATTCCGATCGTTATTAGTCTCAATTTTATATTAATTGATCAACGCTGACGATAAACTTACTCAGCTTATTGATCCAAATTGCCACCTCGGCCTCTAGTTTGTCTTCCGGAATGCAGCGAAGACGACCGAATAATCGCAGGTGATCGTAAGCGTTGAGAGAGCTTATGATAGCGTCGTTTTGAGGACAGTAACCCATTCGCGAGTGGAACTGAAATGTTCAAGTGTAAGAAAAAGCCGTTTCTTGATTTGACTTTGACTTGATTTTGCGAAAAGTTCGCATCAACTTACATATATGCTATCCTTATGAACACTCTTGTCGCCGATGTACATGATCCCGCTGTCGGCTACCTCGCCTCCGGTCATCAGACGGAACGTCGTGCTCTTGCCAGCTCCGTTGACACCCAGCAAACCAAAGCACTCTCGCTCATTGACGCCGAAACTAACGTCCTTTACCGCCATAAGCTTGCCGTACTGTTTGCGTAATCCATAAACCAGGAAAGCCTGATTGCTCGAGGTGCCCCAAGTAGCTGGTGGAGGGTCATTTACTATGCCGTTGGGGATGTAGGGTTGGATGGTGCCTTTTGAAGCAATGATATTTTTAATTAATGTTAATGTTGGTGGCAGTAGAGATTTTTATTAGCAAATAATCTGAAAAAGCTTACGTTTATTAATGGTTGAAATCCTTCGACCGATCGCCGACTTCTCCCGTTTCACCTGGTCATCAGTGGTGTAATAAGGCGTCTCATCTGTGCTCATTTTTGCTCTTATCTTTTGGATCAGCTGATAATCCAGTATGAAAAGAATCCCGATGTACAGTATAGGCGTGACGCACAAGTATATTAAACTCTCTTCCAGTGTAACGTCATTTTCGAAGTTGTTAAAGAACTTGACACTCTTCACACAGTTTTGCTCGTAACAATCGAGAGCTTGAAGACAATAGTAATGAACATGCATGGCAATCTTTTTAAATTAATAATAGAAAAGGAATACACTTACTGCAACATATATCGCTGGATGCGTATATGGATGTTTTGCATGCTATATCGTAAAATTCGTCTGGCATACGCTTGCACCTGGCGTTGGTTAGCGCGGTGGTGTAGAATGAAATTTGAGTGTGGAAAAAGCTCACGTATGGTACCAGAAGAAAGATCCCTTTTTGAATCGGACGGATTATCTTTACGGCTGTATAATAGCTCAAAGAAGCCTTTACAGCGTACATGATGATTTCCACAACGACTGGAAACATTCGTTAGAAACAAGGTTTAGGTAGAGTTCATGAGGATCAATATTGGTATTATCTGATTACAGAAAGAGTTTGACTCACCAAAACCGACTGGTATGTACGTTAACAATCGTATCACATTACTGGGACTTAGTCTGATAAAACTGAAGCAGTAAACGAGTGGTAACGTATTCAAGGCGAATAGTAGGTAGCAAATTGCAACTATCACTGAAAATATAATTAGAGGATAGTTAGTTATATGACTGTTAGCCAAATTCAGAAGAAAGATAACTTGGTTAATGTTAACTGAACGTATAATGAAACATTGTTGAAAAACTTACCAACGTTTTCCCGCAGATCGTAAATTCGAAAGCCCAAAATCTCATCCATGGCTACAAAGCCACCAATTAGGAGTGCAAGCAACAGCACTACCGTTCCCATATCAAAAAACATCATGTTTCCCCAGTATTCGATAAACGGTACACCGGCCATTCGTTGCAACTGCTTTATGTAGGTCGAAGTTTCTCTCAGAGGATGAAGAGCAAAAAGAGCGATAGTTGGGTAAAACAGAAAGCAGAATATAATAGCAGTAGTGATCGCATTAATCATCGTATTATCGCTGTAACTTCTACTGTATTTGGACGTCATCGTTTGACTGGATATACTGATGGAATACTCTTGACCGAGCGCAGACTTGACCAGTGTGTTCGTCATAAGATTAACTGATATGGGCAAACTAAAGACAGCCTTATTCGAATACAATGCGCTAACGGAATATCCCCCAAAGAAGGTTGAGTTGACTTCTGCGCAGGCTATAAGTTTATTTTCATAAGCTGCGTGATCCATTTCGGCGTAATTGATCAAGGCTAAAAAAGTATTAGTTCAATTAGCAAGAGTTTAGAGATGCACTCAGGGGTTATAATAAAGACTTATTACCGTCACTGAGATTAGCATTGCCAACGTTTGTAACTTTTCCACCTGCCATCTCAGCTGTCTTACTATATGTTTGTCTTACTCGACTGTTATCGATTTTGTAAAATACCTCGGGCTGCTTGTACATACTTAGCTTTATTTCGTTAACCTTATACATTTGTTTCTCAAAATCATTTTCTTTCAAAACCAACGAAATTGCAAGCAAGGCCATGGCCAACTGGAAAATAAAGTTGCTATTTACAAGTAGAACTAATTTGAATTGATGCATGAAAATTGATCAAAATTTTGCTTCATTATACCAAAGATAACATGATAATGATGGTCGATATATTTTTCCATGTATATGTCACTTTCTTGCGCAAAAGCGCTCTACTACATTGCTCGAAATCTGGTGGTTTAGAGTCCGAAGTACGTAAAGGTTCCTCCAACGTTGCCGGGGCATCATCTTCTTGGGTGACTCTTTAAATTGTAAAATCAATTATATTTCTTCGTTATTAAATCAATTAGTTACGCTAGTATGTATGTGTATGATGCTTACTTCAAGAACACCTGTTCCAAACTGATCAGTGAAACACTCAAACCAGTTATGCCAAGTTCCTTCTTCTTACGCTCGACTTTGTCCAGTGCCTCTGGTAGATCAGGAGAGTTTGGAATACTAACGACCATCTTGCCACCATCTTGGTTGACGATTTTTCCCCGACAGTCCAGCTCGTAAAGAATTTTTTCTGGGTAACACTTTGATCCAACGGACAACGTAATTTCTATGTTACCTTCGCCTACAGAAAAATTATATCATTGTTTTTTCATAATACACATGTGCTTGTAGCGCTGTTATCACTTGTTTGTATTAAGGTTACCTATCAACTTTTTGAGAAACATGGCAGTTCCATAGCTTCTCAATTGTCCAGTGTGCATGATTGCAATTCGGTCACCAAGAATGTCAGCCTCTTCCATGTCATGCGTACTTATCAAGATAGTCTTGCGACCTTTCATTTTCTGTAGAAATGATGATTAAAAGTGGGTAAACAAATTTTGAGTATGATTTTACGATTATGAGTAAGAAATTACCAATAATATGTCCCATATAATTCTCCTACTTTCTGGATCTAATCCGGAGGTTGGTTCGTCCAAGATCAAGGTCTGAATTTTAAAGTAAAGTGAACATTGGTTTGATTTTCATGTAATTAAAAAAATTAGTTTTAATCTTATTGTACTTACACCAGGATCACCCACTAAAGCCATGCCAAGGCAAACCCTTCTCTTCTGACCACCAGACAAGGTTCTCGGCAGAGAATTTCGTTTATCGTACAAATTAAGCTTTTCCAGGAGGTCATAGACATTCGACATCACTTTATCTCTTGATTTGCCTTTGCCTTTTAGCTAAAATAATATATACTTTACTATTTTGATCATAAAACGCAACTATCAAACACAATCAAGTTTTACCTACCATAGCGAAAAATGCCAACTGTTGGATAACTGTAAGATTTGGAAATAGCATGTTCTCTTGTGTACAAAGTCCCATATCGTTCAATACTTCACTCGCATTACTTTCAATATCTTTTGAGTCGACTAGTATAACACCTTCAGAAGGGCTCATCATTCCTGCAACGTATGCCCAAATTGCGGTCAAGTATTCAATTGCAATGCACAAATAATTTTACCTGTCAAAATAGACATCATCGTAGTTTTTCCGGCACCATTGTGACCCAGTAAAGATGTAATCTGGCCCTTGTAGAAATCGATGGAAATACCTCGCAATGCATGTATTTTCTGAAATATATGTAAATAGTGAGTGTAAATCGTTTCGGAAACATTTCCCCATCACGTAAAACTTACCATATTTTTGAAAAAACCGATGCTATAATCTTTCTTGAGATTCCGTATTGTGATTCCTGGTGTGTATACACCTGCTGGAACATTTTCAAAAGGTTTTCCAGCCACATCGGTTTCTTCTACGCTCTTAATATGGTTGTTAGCAGTCTTGCCACTTTTTCTCTTTAAGATGAATTTTGAATAAATCAAATAGAATCATCTACGCGCAGAAGTAAGGAGACAAGGAAAAAAAAAAAAAAAAAAAAAAAAAAAAAACAGTCGAATTCTGTACCTTCAAGAAAAACAGCGGATGCTTCCTGACACCATATTTACCAGGATTAATTGCGTACATGTACACAGCCATAGTGAAGTGGAAAATCAACCCTATTAAAGACAGTACCATCACCATTCCCGTGCTTCCCGCAGTTTTATATTCAAGATTTCCAACGTCGAACAAGTTGTTCCATTGGATTCCTGAGCCTGAAATTGTAAATTAATATGAACAGAATAATATTAACGTGTATGAACATATATTATGTGTAGTAGCAACGTTTCTAAACATCATACCGATGCTTTCGTAGTAATTCAGTTCTTCCACTGCTCGGTAAATTAACAAATTCGGTAAAAATATACCCAGATACGGTGCAACCGGGTGAGAGTCCTCATTGAAGCCGTATTGTTGCAAAGCCATCGATCCCACATTCAGAATCAATAAGCCAAAGATAACGAGCAAAGCTGTAACATTTTCATAAACATCATATCTATTACAATATGTCAATTTATATCGACAAAAGGTCTTGCGTGCTGTGCTTACATTTTGAAAAATACGAGGACACGTGCAAGCCATAAGCCAGAAGATGAGCAACGTGAATGTTTAATACTATCCAAATTATGAATGGATTTCCGCTGTTCAAAATAGGAGTTGCCTCAGTGATCGAGTAAAGCAACGCTACGATTGTGGGGAGAACTATAGAAATGCTAAGAAAAATCCAATTGCTGACCAACCAACTGAACAGATTCAAGCCATTCGAGACTCCGTTCATAGACATTAACACCTATGAAAGATTATACATAGAAAATTATATAGAAATGATTAAAAATTTTAAATTACAAAAGTCAATGGAGAATGAATTCTAATGCGCACATTAACGCCAAGGAATCTTTCATTGGAGGCTATCAGTGTCTCGATAAACAAAGGAATCATCAGAGCCACAACTATGATCGCACCGAACAGTTGTCTAAATATCGTGTCAGTCAAGCTTAATTTCATGTGAGGAGCTAAGGGCAACTGCTGTATAAAGATCTGAAATTTAATTTTAAATTAATACGCCATATTCAAATCTGTATACTTACATATGATTTTTATAGTATTATGTTAATCTGAAGCCTTACGTACTTTCTCTGGATCCAATAAGCTCCTTACCATCGACGATTTACTCTTCACAAATGCTTCATCCAAACAGAGTTGTACAATCGTGAACAAATTACTCTCTGTGTAGTAATAGGTCATGTTTATATCCATTATGTTGTACAAATCGTTTTGATTCAATGATAAAGATAGCATCTTGTACTTCAAATCCTTTGTCTTGTTGCCAAAGTCGTCGAAAACTATTCCCACAGGTCTTAATCCGTTCTCTGTATCCTTTCTAGTACCGCGAATTAATAGTTTTTCCGATTGATAACCGAATATAACTGTTAATTATAAAAATTTAATAATTAATACATTAATAGTTTTTATTTTTAGACTAATAAAACGACACTCACAACTCTTGTTGTTCGGCAAGCAGTTGTTCGTAATATCTTGCACGAGATCGTTGACAGGATCAGTGTTAGGGGCATAATGTATCCGCACCTGCCTGTCGTAAATCGTCGCTGCATCGGCTAAGGCTTTTTGCGATACCAGTGGATAGTAAGTGCTGTGGTCGATCTTTATGGGCGGATCTGATACTAAGCTTCTAATTGCCCAGACCGCTAATATCAGACCCACCGGTACGACAAATTCAGCCAGTATACTGACTATCCATTGACGTTTGCGCATCAAATAGTTCTTGTAGAACAAGAGCCGTAAGATTCTTAGGGACTCGATCATTTTTGCTATTACTTTTGTCATTGTCGACGATCGATCGAGGCCTGACTCGACTATTGTTCGTGCTCGATATTACTGATAGCGAAATGCTATTTGCGGTGATTCTACCGTTTAATTTTTAACGAGGGTAGTGCTAATTATCTGAAATGATTAAAATTTTAGATTTAGCTTTCAAAGGACAGTACTGTATAGGTCTTATATTCAATAGGTTTTATGTATAAAAGAGACAAAAACAAAAAATGATACGATGTATGGATTTTGATGACTAACATTTTTAGAGGCACTGAGTTTGCAAAGTACAAAAGTGCAAGGATACTCGGTACAGTTTTGTTTGTATATAGCGTACATCATAATTCTCGTTATTGATAAGAGGAATGTGTCTCGTAATAGCAACGTTTATTTTATATAAAACTGAGCACGTGTACTCAGATACGCTAATGTTGATAACCAATATAAAGCCTTGATTATTCATATCTCGATAAATGACATCAGATTCCGAATAAACTATAGACTGAAGAGTCTAATGTTGTAAATATGCGTGATTATAGTGGCTTACTCCGTTACAACAAATAATGCAAACACTAAGTTTGAACTACGGTTGAAAGTATGCACATTGAACATTCTAAAAAGAGTTAATAGGTTCAATATTTTGAAAACTTAGATAATGTACGTTCGTATCGCCAATTTTAAAACCCGGAATATTGTACGTGCAAACCCGGAAATCTTGACTGAGTCATTAACTACCTCGCCTACAAATTGTTGCATTAACGAACTATAAATACCTCGTCATAATTCAATAACACTCACCTCTAACGATAGCAATTCATCCATAATAGAAAGCTCTAACTATCAGTTCAGTCCAAAGATGTACGCCTTCAAAATCCCACAACCCTGTATAAAAAAATCAGAATATTACCAAACTGGCACATAAGCACAACGACAGTCTGTTAAAAATTATCTGCAATCACTCACTCGACAGCGACCATCCGAACTCCACGACTGTCGAACCTTCGATGCGGAAGCGTCGAAGCTGGCCGATAATAAGCTTCGAGAATCGCGTGTATACTAGAGCGTGTGGCCAACAGGTGGACGACAATAAAGCGCGATAAGAGACCGACTCGCCGATTTTTATCTTTGTATGCGACACGATAACGCGAGCTCACCTTTTTTTCGCTGGAAAGCGTAGATTTTCAGTAAATCGGTGGAAGGAAAATGAGATTGAGGTGAAGAAACGCTTGTTTATAAACGAGGATCGACTTATTTTGTTTTGACGCAGCAGGTGGTGTGGAGTGAATTTATCTATTTTGCGAGGAAAATCGAGAGTTGTTCTGCTGAAAATCAAAGTGGACAACTGAGGTCATCGGTACACGTACAGGCTATCGATCGATCGGAATTCTGAATCGTGTGGATGATTCACGGTCTCTCGTATGCAGGCGAACGCGAGCGATGTTTCGCGCGCTTGAATGATTCACGTTTATTTGAAAATAAGAAGATGAGTTTTGACAAATGTTTCTATTTTCGCATGTTTTTTTCTATTTACATCGGGTGTAAAAGACATTTTCAAGGGGTCCAGTATTTCGACGATTCATTGCATTGTATACAATTTGAAGGTACTTTTAATCATTTTTGATAGCAATAAATTGGTACAACAATCTGTATAAGCTGTTATATTTTAGACGCGCTTCTCGTGCAGTCATAGCCAGGGGCGGATTTTAACTTTATGGGGCCCGGGGCTAAAAACGAGAAGGAGCCCACTCAAGGACAGCGAAAAAGGCGATTTATCAAATATATAAAAAATTTTAACAAGAGTAAAATGTTTTCCAAAGAAAATAAGTTAACCAAAATTACCATTATTATTTGAGTATAGATATAATACTTTATATAAATATCATTTCAATGATGTAAAGAGTACAAAGACCTCGCTAAATCGCAGGGGCAGATCCAGAGACGGTCTTTAGAGGGGGCGACCATTACATATATTTTTGGAGCAAAAAAAAGGTCATCAAACCAAGAAACTTTTAAACCCACCTACCGCACGTTCAGGCCATACAATAATCAGACAAAAATAAACCCCAAGACCCCTTAACCCCATACAGACTCCATACTTATAAAAGCCTAAACCCACCTACCCCACGCACAGTGATTAACAAACAAAATGTAAACGCTGATCTTGAAACCCCCAAACTCACGTACTCCACCAAACAGCAAGTAACAAACATAAAACGTAAACGCTTAACCCAAAAACCTCAAACCCACCTTGTGCAGCGAGCAACAAACAAATAATAAACGCTAAACCAACGCACAGCGAGTTACAAATATAAGAAGTAAATGCTAAATTTTTATTATTTTATTTTATTTATCCTACTAAGACTTATGCGCTTATAGGCTGAAAATCTTTCTTTTCAACCATGTCAAATTTGAGTTCTTGACTGTAAGTTTTGTATAAAAACAACAATTAAAGATAGTATCATGAAAATTCAAAAGGTTATAACTTTTTTCTTATGTTACAAATGTGCATAAAAAGTGAATCATTTTTTATATAAAATATAATATAATTTATAAAAGAAAAATAATAAAACATAAATCCATATTCGAAATAGACGACAAACTTTTATTTTTTGTGCGAAATACGTTTCTCAACAGACCGGCGATGGCTCCGTGGTAAACCACCTGCCTCCCGGTCAAGGGGTCGTGGGTTCGAGCCCCCATCAGGGCGATCAGTTTTTTCAGATCCGATGGAAATCTTACTCACGACACCGGGTTTGAGAAAGGCGTAGGTGTGATGAGCCTACCCTGGAAACTTTCGAACGCTAAAATTCATCTAGAAACACAACACGATACGTTGTGAGGCCATGAACTTTCGAGTTCGAAAAAGCCACCCATTTATTTATTTATTTTTTAATACGTTTCTCAACTTGGGCTAGGCTGTAGGCTTGCAGTTTAGTATGCGAATTGATTATGAAATTAAAAATAAACAAGTTGTTGCTGCATGTAAGGTAGGTATGGGTTTAAGAAGAGTTCAACATTAACATTCTTATTTGTAACTATTTGCAACTTATTGACTCGCTATACGTGGGGTAGGTGAGATTTGGGTTTTGGCTTTAGCGTTATATGTAAGTACGTAGTGTAGGTGAATTTAATATTTACTTCGTATATTTTAGAACCCGCTGCGCATGGGGTAGGTGGGTTTGAGGGCCTTGGGTTTTTGGATTGAGCATTTAGTGGTTTTGGATTTAGCATTTATGACGCTTGGGAAACATTTTACTTTGTTCAAAATTGTTTGAAACAGGTTTAAAAAAATTTATTTTGATTCGAGTCCGCGGGGCCCCCCGCAAGGTGGGACCCGGGCCGGGGCTATAGCCCCTCCTTGAAACCGCCACTGCCAGTAGCATGAGCGGCCAAAGCGGCAGGCCAAAACAAGGCAATTTTAACATTGGTGGTACACCGCTATATCTAGACTCGGCGCACATATCTAGATGAGGAAAATGGAAAAGTGCCTATGCGCCACCTACTTTCACCTGTCGGAGTCACGGAGAATTTAGGCGGCGACGAAAAGGCCAGTCCAAAACTGCTTTGTTTTCTTGATTTAAATTGCTCTAGTCATCCATACGTACGTACATTAAAATTAAGTGTAGGGTGGACCCAAAAAAAATGTTTAGTGCATGAGTATATAACGAAAGTTTAGGAATTCAATACGCAGACATTGAGCGGTAATAGGAACAGCCGCAATGCAGAGAACGAATAGAATGAATAGAAAATGTCTTTTTTTAGAGTAAGATATCCATTGTTGGCGGAGTATCAGAAAATCATGATTTTATATGAATATGTAACTTACTTGTAATGATAAACGTATTGTAAACGCGAAAGCTCATATATTAATTTGGAAATTGAAAAAACTGCATTAAAAATTGTGCAAGTATTTAAATAACTGCATAAATAAATTTTGTGTACCTCCACAGCAGTTATTCTATTATTTATAAATACTGATTTGTCATATCTGCAGATATCTAAGCTATATAATTCGATAAAATAATGTGATAAGTTATATAATGAAATAAGTTTTTAAAATACCGGACTACTCCTCCAAAATACTCCTGCAAAAATCTACTGACTTAATTTTGAGTCAATAACTCAAAAACGTTTGATAACCAACCTCACCCTTTCAAATTATTCAGTGTCGAAAAGATCAAGCTTGTATAATTCTTAATCGTCACATATCTCATTTTGTAACTTACATGTAGATCATGCGTAAACAATTCAAAACCAAAGCTTCTAGTCCAAAGGATGATGTAAATCTTGACAAACGACGTTATCATTCAGATTCATATAATCCTTTGAAATGTTCCCACATCTTTTCCAACAGCGATAAGGCTGCAAAGTCATCCGCACTTAATATTTATCGTATACGCATCAAACGTCTCGAAACTTTATCTTATTCAAAATAATAAACAAGATCAATTTACCGCTAAGCAGCTGTCACACGAAGATTGATAAACGAATTCTTATCGTAATTTTCAATAGATAATAAAATGACTATACATCCATCCACGCGTGTGGATCTATTGCTACTCTGAAGCCCATATAGCTATGCCAGCTTTGCTGAGTCAACCTTTGATTACTATCGCGCGATACTGCACATTGTTCGATTTTTTACAAGCGTTCTTCAAATATTCAACCGACTTCCATGTTCCCCGGCGATCGTCAATTGTTTATAGTTAAAACGCTTCGAATACCTTCGCGAAAAATCCATACCATTCGAGCTTTGCTTATACCTGATGAATGTATACAACAGTATAATCCTAACAAACTCGTTTTCCCACAATAATCAACAAATCCCAATTTCAACGCCGATATAACAAGCTCGCGAGAAATCCCCTCGTGCAATCGTGCTGCACATACTCCCACATTATCCCATCGCAGCACGTAGATCCTCTAAACGCGCGCAGATGCATCTCATAAAACGCCGTAAAATCCACATTCCAGCAAAGTCGTCCATTACCCAACGCAACAATTCCGCGCCATAAACGCCCCAAATCGATCCTCATACGCTCTTTTTCTCTCTCGCGCGCATCTCCGATTGCGCAACAAGCCACGCGAGAGAGAGAGAGAGAGAAAGAGAGAGTGTGTAAAATAATAACGACCGACCGAGAGTAAGTACGAGCTGCGAGTGTAATTTTGAAAAAGGCAAAATACGATGATCGCGTGCGCGATCGAGCCCATCTTTTTTTTTGCACAGACGCACTTATCGTGCGGTCGCATCTCCGAGAGCGATATTATGAAACTCGCGCGCATACTTGCACTGGATCAGTTCCTCTATATCTTTCGTGTCTGACGTTACGGGTATGATACCCCAAGGCACTTCGTCTTCTTCCCTCGATTTTTCATTCTCTCGCGTATAAGCTAAACTGTACGTAATGCATATGGATATACTTTTCTCACAGGCGACGAGATGATTTATATATACGCGCGCGTGTGCGGGTGTTCCGATGCAGATGCGTGTTATTATAGGCGGCCGAGCGTCGAAAGTTAATAAATTACACGTGTGATCTCTCTTTCTCTTACGTAAATTGGCTGCAGTGGAATCTTCTCCGCTATACGGCTACAGGGATTATTAATGCGCGAGAGATCGATAAAGCGATCGGTATACGTTATATTATATGAGTGTCGATTCCGGATCGAGTATATACGCGTTGCACAATCGTGTGTGTGTGTATGCGCCACACATAGTTTCGGAATTCAGTTGATGCACGTGTAATTACTAAGTATGTTTCTACATTTGCGATGGAAAGCTGCGCGAAAAAGCTACTACAGTGATGGATGTATGCGTATTTTTGAAAAACGCTTAACGACCCGATATTGCAGTTATATGCGTATGCCTATATGTATATAGTATAGTCTGACGGATGTGGTAAATTGTAAGAGCTCACCTGTTGACCCCAGTGGTTCGGTCTTTTACATTATGCGCCGAAAAGCGAGTACAAAGGATAAACGGCGTCGAATTCCAGAGGCTTGATGTATGCAGGTAATCTCATTTCGTCGAGCGGAGCATCTATATACAGTCGAGGTATGAGAGACGCACGACTGCATATTGTATCAGGAGTGAGTTTGACTGCGTTATATCGATCCTTGGAACTGGTTGAACGATCCTTTTGCATCGATTTTCAGAAGGTATCACTTTAATGGGCTGCGATTAGACTTTTGAAACGGTATTAACACCGTGCTACAATTGTGTTATAGATTTGTATACCTATAATTCGCGCATTATAATGTTTATCGTGATTATGGAGTTTTGATAGAATCGTTTATACTGTGTAGCAATATAATGAAATAGATTCGAAGCTGTGAAAACTATTCTTTGGCGAACGCTTGTTCCCAAGCCAAAGTGTATACATCCCAACGTTCAAAATAGAACTATCATTGATTTTTAAGTCCAATTGCTTTGAAAGTAGAACGTCCGACTTCAAGGAAAACTGAAAATATACTCTGCGATCTCGAACATCGTAATATAAGCTCGGATCATATACTGCGAATATTATTTCATTAATATCTGCACATATATTTTATAGCAAATAAATTGAACCATTGAATTTGTCTAATACTAAAAGTACACACTTGCAAATCCATTGCCAAATCCATAAAAGCCCGCACACACACCTGCGAATCGACTCCCATAAATTTCCCTATCACTCTCGCGCGGCTCCGATTCAAATTTATTGCTCGGGCATCAGATAAAATCATAATACGAATACATAATACATACTCTCTCTCAACTTTATATACGCTACAGTGTAATGTGTACGCCACAATATTGTACACGATATTACAAGAGATAGGCTCTCGCGAGTGGTTTGACGAAACACACGGAAAAGATCGACGGCCATCACGACGGGCGTCGATCCCCCGCAACGTACCGATCACGTCTTCTTCTTCTTCTTTGGACGAGAGCTGCGCAGCGAGAAGTAGGCGACATCCATTATTCCTCTAGCTAACTTATCGTATATATAGGTTTCGCAAAAGCCGTCTGACCCGCGCTACTACTATACATGTTTGTTTTTTTTTTGCAGCCTCCACACCGCCTTCTCTCTCTTGGCTGTGGCTGTAGATTTATGAGGCTGGAAATCGCCCGATCGCCTGATGTGCCTTCGTATACCGCCGGGAGATAATTGACGAAATCTCTCGGAGGGATATATAGAGGGTGGGAGTTAATTTATGCCGTAGCTCTAGATGTTGCTGTTGCTTTGGTTTTCCAAAGTCTTTTTTCCGTTGCTGATGCTTTATGGGACTCATCGAACACGTCAACGATGGACTTGATTTTCGTAGTGAAGTATCGCCGGAGAGACGATGTATATATTGTTGCGACGATTAAGCTGTTCGCGGAGAGCTGTAGCAGCAGAGCTTGGATTGTCGTGGGTTTGGAAAAAAGGGAGTTGTTGAGAGATGACTTGCGCCATGTGCGCTTCGATGGAATTTCGTCTCGGGGTATATGTAGGTATGGGTGAGAGGCGCCTGGATCGAGATGTCTGTATGTGGATCTACACGTATAGACTGAAGCGTGTTATTATCGTTTTATGCGTATGAATTTTTGTTTACTTTTATTATTGTTGCTATACACAATTGAATATGATGATTCAATTTAGAGCTGCAGGCATTGTGTGTAAATTAGGACAGATCATTTAGGCGTAACTCACATTATAAGAGCAACGTCAAAATTATGTCAATTTTTTATCTTAAAATGACACATAGAGAGAATTACAAAGAAATACGAAGTTTATTCACCTAGCTCAGGCTGCAGTTATATAGCATGAGCAGTCCCAAAAAAGTTATTTTGGCATCGGTGGCACACCGTTATATATATATCGACTACGATCGCGCAATTTAAGTGAGGGAATTAGAAAATCGCACATGCGCCACCTATCGTCGCTAGCCGATACGCTCGAGGCTATATATAGCCGTTAAAAATCTCGCTAAATAAAAACACGTAGCGATTGCCAATCCAATATTTTGGATGTGACATCGATATTCTTCAAAGGCAATTAGTCTTATACTTTGCTTCTATCCTTCCACGTTTTATAGGATAACACTGAGTGTTACTCTGGTACAAGTGTCACTATAGAAAATCGTGAATGAGTATTATGAACTTAAGAAGTCTAGCTCTGAGAAAAATACGCCGAGGTATATAGTAACAGATAGCAAACGAGCATCGATAGTGATTCCAAGATTTTCTTATCACCTCGTCCATTGTCGAAGTTATAATACCCTCGATCTACTCATTCTACATCCCAACGCAAGCCGCATCAACAGCAAAAAAAAAAAAAGAAGACAAGGATTCCGCCTCTGCGGTTTCCAAACAACACTCACACACACTTGCAAATCCATTGCCAAAGCCCCTCTCATACACCCCTCAATTACCATAAAGTTTCGAAAAGCGATAGCCCCGAAAGCATCCGCGTATAAAAGGTACACCTATATACACAAGTCGCACATAACCGCTCTCGGCGTTCTCTAGCTCCATAATAAACCAGGAAGTGACTCTCGTCGAGTTTTTCTGCTCTCCTTTTGTGTCTACACGTACTTGCACACGTGTATAAGCGTAGCGAGTCCAGAATCGTGCGCCTATAGAGATAGACTCTTTCGAAAGAAGAAAGATGCCCGAATCGTGACGCTGCGGCTTGAGATAAATCCCGCGCGCACATAGCCACGGCTACTGCTACTATAATATACGTGTTTGTATATACAGGCGGATTGCATCAGTCTGGAAATCGGGGATGAGCTTTTTCGTATGTATACGTATAGCGCTTGATAAGGCCTCGAAGGGATCAATTATCCGGAGCAGATGTACGAATGTACGAGGTGACCTACTTTCCTGGATACGTTGGAAATTTATATATGTACGAATGTATATAGAGAGAGGGATCGAGTGATCGAGGTTGGTCCGTAGCTTGGTTTTTCATTTTATTTCGAAGGAAGTGCGCGAAAGTGGACGAAGGTCGAGCCAAGGCCGAGCGCTGATGCATTGTGTGCGTCGCCTCTCATCTGGCCTGGTTTGGATATTAAGTGGAATTTCCCTTGCGAACTTTCTTTCGGGATTTCGCGGGAAAGACAGTAACGAGATTTTATTTTGGAATGTTTTTAGCTCGATTGATTCGCTAATGGTCGATAATTTGTTCTAAAGATATGTTCTGTATACAAATATGTATACATACTAAATACCATGTCCACGATTAAGGAACTTTAGACGCGCTTTGCTTGCGCAGTTATAGCATGAGCGGCCGAAGTAGTAGGTCAAAACAAGACAGTTAATTTTAGCATTGGTGAAACACAGCTTATATATAGACTCGGCGCGCGTATTGTTATGAGTGAAATGGAAAAATACCTATGCGCCATCTATTATCACCTGCCAGAGACACGGAGTGTTTAGGTGGCGATAAAAGGGCCGGTCCAAAACTGCTACGCAATACGCATGTACATTGAAAATAACTTTAATCCAGACGTCTCGCAACAAAGATTTTAAAATAAAAATGTTTGATACTTCAAATTTTGGGTTAAACATACGCAGATATTACGCAGTACGTAAAACGAACACCCAATCAGAGCTCGAAACGATTAATAATTAAAAGTACTAAGAACAACGATCAGAATCGCAATCGTACACAAAACCAGTGCCAAACCATTTTCACGCAAATATGTGTACTAACTAAGTATAATCTTGGTACAAGTCGCAACGAGAGTAGGTTCCACAAGGATTTCAAAATCCAAAAAACGAATAAATCGCACGCGCACATATACCTATACATCTCTTGAGCAAAAGCCTCTTTTCGAAACAACCCACCGCCACAGCGCGAAAATTAAAAACCTGCGACCATATACCAATCCCCCAATTATATCGAACAGCTTCGTCCGCTCATTGTCTTTTATACACACACAGCTCATCTTCCCGCAGAAAAAACTCTGTCGAAACCCTCAAAGCCCTTGCTCAACAGCACACTTGCTTGCGCGAAAAATCGAAGACGAACCTCGTCAAATTTCCAAGTTGCACAAAAAACCGGCTCTCTTTATTACGTCCAGCTGAAAATACACGGATTCAATTATCCCGCAGCAGGTGCGCACGAAGCGAGCGAGTCGTCGCCGTAAAAGTATCTGCGCAATGCTCGTTCAATTTTCAAGGAATGTGCGCGCGGAGGAAATGATAAGTCGTTGCGTGCGCAAAGTCAATTTTTTTTTCTTTTTAAAGAAGCTAGTAGTGCATTATAAATTGAGTTATAAAGCGAAAGAGTAGAGGTCGGTTTTTAGTCAGGTATTTCGAGTCGTTACGAAGGAAGCAGATGCACTTCGAGTGCATATAATACGGGAATATGAATTAGCTCGTTACGAGAGAGAGACTTACTGCCTCTGAATGAGTAGTGCGGCAGCTCCTTCGGCTTTTGTTGTGAATGGAGAGACGTTACCCTGAGAGTCATGCATCGGGCGAGCACTTCGGTATTTTTACATTAGCTGCGGATTGATTGATGATTCCGTCGCGCTGCACTACACGTCCGAAATCGTGTCATGCACTTTAACTATCCATCGCTCTATAAAGTGCATTAAAGCTAAAAGTTTCGAAAGCCTCTCGCTCGTATGTGTTCGCAATCGCAATATTTATATTACGCAGTTTGCAAAATTCCAAAGCTAATCGACACGTGAATCCCGATTAACAAATCAGCTGGTTATCCAACTGCTCGAACTTTCCAGGTTAAAAGCATCGCGCGCTTCTTTAAAATTAATCATGTTCCTTGGATTCCCACGCACACACGCGAGATGCATGTTCCGCAAACTGTGCGCACATCGATCGATGAACTCTTAACCTGGACTGTATATGTGTGCTCTCGAGTCTTCATAATTAGCTCGGTTGCTGTTGGGGCTACAGCGGCCGCGCATATATTAATTAGGCGGTGTATCTGCCAAAGCTTCTTCTCGTCGATAATACATGGACTATACCGGGCAATTAATGCCAGCGAATTCGCAGCGGTCGACCCCCAAATGACTCACTTGCGAGGATCCGCGGAGCTATTAAAGGAGAGGGAGAGAGTAAGCGGCCGCATCGTAAAGTCGATTAACTTTACAAGCCCATTTACGTAATGCACAATGAGCGGCCTCTGACCAATTAAAGCGTGTGTATGTACTTTAAACGGTAGATGTCGAACTTTAACCGCACGACGATGGGATACTATAGCTGCGAGTCGCGGCACGGTTAGCTGGTATTATGTGTATGTGTGTGGATAATAAGATACTGTAAAATCGAGTGTGCAGAAGTTGTGTGACCGTATTCGGAGCTTTCTTGAGAGTTTATATGGTTATGACTTTTTTGAAAAAGAGAGGAAGATGTGTTCTGTTTTTTTTTTTTCTTTTATCTCGACGAATATTTATCTAGAAATTTTAGGGGTTTGTTGGCTTTTAATGTGCTTGATGTATACAAAATCAGATGATATTAAAAAAAAAAAAAAATGAAAAGAAAAATGTGATACAGAACGCAAATTCGGGCACATCCGCGCATGTATGTATAATTCAGTCAAATGAAACTTCTCCGAGTATCTCGAACCGTCAAAACCGGCAACAAAAATCCACCTGGTACACACGACTCATCAATGCAAGCACGTCGATACTCATCCCCGATTTCGACACGTGCCTCTACAATGTAATGTACATCTTCTCGTCGAACCCGCAGCTCGCGATGACATAATAACAGTCCCCCGTCGCCGACTCTAAGCTCTTTCTCTCTCGTCGTCTCCTTCATCTTTCTCCTCCTCATTACGCTCCACAAATCGCGCCTATCTCCCGCTGCAGAACAAAAGAACGAGGATAATTGGATTTCTCGGAAGACCAAACTGAATATTCAGCCCTTTTACGTCGAGACGCGCAATATCGCGAGCAAAACGCGCGTCATTATAACGTTTATATACACGTCCGGTATATGAGATCTTCTCTGTGCGTGTACGCTGGATTATTATAATCAATTTCTACGCGCAGCAGCGGCTACTTCTCATTTTGGTATTATTCTCTCTACGCGAGCATTGCGGTTTTCCATTGTTTCATTCGCTATAGCTCTTGCATAACGAAGAGGCGATTTTTTTTTTTTTCGATCGACTTCTTTAATTTACAAGTGGGATGTACCTACCAGCTGCGAGATGCGCTCCCGTTATCTAACGCCGCTCGAACCACCCACTGGTGTGGCTGTGTTTTATATTATGTAAAGCCGTGGAGACCGCTTAGAAAGCCCGTTTATTTATACTTGCGTGTATAGACGGAGACGTACCGCTGCGAGCGAGAGAGCTTCCGAAGCGCTGCTGTTTCGAACTTTATATCATCGACGATTTCGCCTGGTGTGATGGTACTTTTCCTGGGTTTTATCGTCTTATTGTTTGGATCTCGCTGCTGCATCTATAACAATGGCTAGTTTTCAGAGCTTGCTTTTGAGAACTCGTTACATAAACGTAGCGCGGTATTTTTGAAAAATTATCATCCGATGCACATTTTAGATGAAAGTTGGCAATTTTTGAAAGTCACGTTTTAATTGCATCGACCCATCGCAGCTTCGGTCACGTTTTAATTCAAATTTTTAAAAACTCGCGGCCCATCGATTCAAAATACACCGTAATTACAAGAAACATTTTAAAAAATACATACCGACACGATCGAGTGTTAAATCAGCTGGCGCAACCCATCCTCAAGCGACTCTATAGGTTTATACCACACCGGCCGCAATTTATAGCCAAGTGTCAATGTCATAGGTTGCGAAAATCCGGGCCGCATCCAGAGACACTGCAGCGTAATACTCGCTCTCACACGGTAGCACATTGAACCTATACACTCGACCGCGTAAATCTCTCCCCCACTTCCATCTCTTTGTTTCTTTTTTCTCTTCTTCTGCCTCGTTTTGTTCATCCATCTGCTACCGTATATACCTATGTGGTATTTACTCTCTTTTCGTGTACCAGAGAGTGATGGATTGTCGTGGGAGGCTGGCTTTGTTCGCAGGAACCAACGTTTCTCACCACAGGATTGCATCGAGACGCTTTTGCACGGTTATACTTACCGCCTCTGATTATGGACGAAGATACGGACTCGATCCTGATGTTGCCGAATCTTTCGGTATACAGGTGACTGAGGCCGTGCGTCGAGTTGGAGTATTGGTAGATCAGGATGTGAACCTCGAGTATTTTTTTTTCGCGAAAATAAGAAGGATTAATTAATTGTTTTTTTTTAAGCTTTTATTTGAAAGTATTTGTGTATCGCGTAATTTTGATATTTGATGTACAATTCTTCACAATCGTGTCGAATATTGAAATGACATTTCTGCACCAAGTATAGTAATATAAAAACTATTTTCGTGTTTAAAAAAAAAATATACTTAAAATCGAGTCTGGATCATTAAATGCTCCCCGCGCACTTGACGCTCATTTGGTAGCCGAAGCTCCGATGAAAGCCTTTATTAAAAGCCTGACACAACACAAAATAGCACACTTCGCTGTTATTGGCATAGATGTGCGACTCTCCGTAACACCTCTTCGTATCGAAATAACTGAGCTCCTCGCGACGACCGTTTCTGTGAATCTTCGACACCCGATTGGTTTCCCGGTTGGTTGTCAGAAGCAAAAACCCGTCGTCTTTATAATTCTTCACTTCCATCAGTTCGTACATTAGGATCGACTGGCCGCGAGGATGTGGCACGTGGTAGTTCCTGTGTGCCGGATATGAGCTTCTCTTATTCCTGTACCTGAAACTCATCTTGAAGATCGAATTCGTATGGTAGTTCTTCCAGATCGTGAAGTTCATCTTCAAATTGAAGTTCTGATCCCACTGCTTGCAATCTATGGACTGATCACTGTCCAAGCACACCAATATCGTGTCGTTTTCTTTGGAAGAACTCACGTCGAAATGCAACTTTTGAGAGGCTTTGTCCTTCACTCGATAAGCTCTCACGGTTTTAGGCTCAACGTAAAACAGTTTCTGAGTGTTATCGGATTGTTCCGCGAAGATGGCGACGTAATTTCCCAACATCGGTCCAGTTGAGAACTTCAGGTCCACCAGAAGTCCTGTGAAACCAGCTGTGTATTGCAAAACAGGTATCACCTCGCCGATTCTATTTCCGGTCTCGTCGTAGGTGAATATGCAATAGGTCCAATTGCAGGGAGAATCTTTCGCGTGACTGATGACCTTCAGAGTACCTTGGAAGGGTATGATGAAGTAATCGGGATGAGCTAACTCACGCTTGGAAAACTCGACTGCGATGTCGGATCCAGTTGATTCGCAATTGTTCATGTCTACTATACGTATACTGACGGCTCGGGATGCGTTTAGGAAGTCATCGGTGCAATTGAACGATTCTTCCTCGTGGCTCAGTATTAGTTTGTCCTGGTCCAACATGTTTATTTTGTGCTTGTTGTACCCAATGTGATATTGATCCTTAGAATTGATGGTGACGTTACAGATTCTTGCGATTGGTCGTAATTCGTCGTAAATATTGGATTCCACTAGGACGGTACAGTTCATCTCGGTCATCCCGTACGTGACATTTTTGCAGTAGACGAAAGCGAATCTTGTGTAATCGTTATTTGGCGCAATGGAGAACTTTATTTTGGATGGATCTTCTTTGAATATGTACTCGTAGCTTTTTCGGAAACTTGGGGAGAGAAGTAGTGCGACGTCTGCATAGAGTAAAACGGCAATTAAAATAGTCTTATTGAATTGCAACATTTTTCAAGTTTTTTTTTTTTTTTTTTTAATTTAAAAAGACTATATATTTATGATTTAGATATTTTATGTAAATCTTCAAGAACTATCACTATTTCAACGCATGTTGTAGTTTAGCTCGTTGTCATCTCGTCGCTGAATGAAAACTAAAGTCTGCTTGTAATATGAAATATCTGCCGGCGGCAAGATGATAAGCACGCTAAACGAGAAGCTTATCAATTAATGTTGTTTTCATTAACGTACTATCGTATAGTCATTTGGTCGTATATTTTCTAGGTCAAACGAATAATGAGCATCGCATGGATGTAGCATATTATACTCGGCGATCATCATAATTATGTATGGCTATCAAATTTGATACTTGACGTCATAAAATTATACTGTGTATCACATGAGACAAAAAAAAATTAAGCATGTCTATGATTGGTATACCCTTTTAGATCTCCCGAAATAAGTTTTTAATAATTATTGTTACAAAAGTTTATTTCGACAAGATAATAAGACTATTAAATATATTGATAAATAATATAGAAAATAATTGCAGCAGCGCCCGTATCTACATGCGCTCTGCTTAGTACTTCAATGAACTTACTATTATATTATGTATAGAGCATGAAACAGGTTCCGCAAAGTTCTAACATGATTTGCAATTTTATGAATTGTTGTACTAATGAATTTTCATCGATTGTAAAAGTATTATTTCTTTAAGGTGTTCCTGAAATATTTGCAAAGGGTTTGAACATAATAAAGAAAACAAAAACATAAAAATATTCATTGCTGTTTTAAACTATATATTAATAATTAACGTTAACAACGCATTTTGACTGGTATTGTGTTCTCGTCACTCTATGAATTGAGTCTCAGATAAAGTAATTACGCTTTCTCGATCTGCGCCAATGCTTACCCATCTTACTGTAAAATAAATTAATTTTTTGATCACATAATTTTTTTTATAAAATTTTGTATTATATACTAGTTTGCCTTGTAAAAAAATATTTTTAAATCGACAAATTCTTACCTGGAATATCCAAATAGTCTTCTATGAATCGTACATATTTCTGAGCATTTGCAGGTAAGTTATCAAAAGAGCGTACAGCTTCTGTACTTGTCTGCCATCCATCAAACTCTTCGTAGATTGGTTTGACTTTATTCAAATTTGGTACACTGCTAGGGAAATAATCAATTTTCTTGTCATTTAGACGATATTCAGTGCAGACTTTGATAATTGGCAATGTATCCAAAATATCAAGTTTGGTCAAGAATATTGACGTGTAACTGAAATAAATTGAATTAAATTTTTAGTTTCGCATTGTAATATTTTTACTACTGTAAAAAAATATTTTTCATGATTCTTACCCATTTACATTTGCTGTGTACTTCAATGAGAACAGGTCAAGCCATCCACAACGTCTTTTCTTCTTTATTATGAAACCAAACTCAGAACCTCGTTTTTGCAAAATATCTCCCGTGGCATCTAGTAACTCGGTAGGAAATGGACCAGCACTTATTCGAGTGGTATAGGCCTTCACTACAGCTACAACTTCTCCGATAACGGAAGGTGGTAGTCCAAGACCAGTACAGACTCCACCAATGCTACAATTTGAACTAGTAACATACGGATACATTCCAAAATTTATGTCTAACATTGCTCCCTGTGCGCCTTCAACTAAAATCTTCTTTCCATCTTTTACAGCTTGATGTAAGTAATGCACCGTCTCTTTGACATATGGTCTGATACGGTCTGCATATCTACAAATCCAGAACTGTGTGTTACAATCATTTTCACAAGAAAATTGTAACTGCGTTTATATTGCTATACTTATGTATAAAAACAAAAAGTAATTGTATACCAACCCCTTGTAACGCTCCAACTCTTCCTTCCAATCTATTTCAAGAGCAGGAAAGATTTTCTTATAAGATACTGCAAGTGCTATACATTTTTCAGAGAAATCGTCATAGTCTTCTACAAGCTCTCCTATTCTGATTCCAGTTCTGGCTGCCTTACTAGCATAAGTTGGGCCAATTCCTTTTTTCGTGGTACCTATGGATTGAGTGCCCTTTTCAAGTTCTTGCAGCTGATCGAGTTGCTGATGGAAATCAAAAACAATGTGAGCCTTGTCTGAAATGATCAATCGGTCTTGCCAATCTTTGAGACCTTGAGCCTCATTGTCTTCTATTTCTTTAAATAAATCTGGTAAATTGATGACAACACCACTGCCTATAGAAACACGTAAAATCAGTTGAAAGGATAATGTAAATCGAGTGTTGCAATGTTAATTTAAATTTCAACAAATTACCGTCCTCGAAACTTTTCGATTTCACTGAATCAATATTGATAAAAATAAATGATAAAAACAATCGTAATATTTTACTATAGGGGTAAGTTATTGTACTTAAAAAAAAAACTTATTGATATACATATTAAATTATCATACCTATAACAGATTTGCAATTGGGATTGATTATTCCACTAGGTAGATGGTGAAACCGATATTTGACACCTTTTACAACTACATTATGGCCTGCGTTACCTCCTCCCTGCGAAAGTACAACAATATCTACAGTAATCAATTCTTTGTGTCCCATACCTGATTAGGTTTTCTCCATTTATTACTTCTGAATCGTGGATTTGGCATCTTATAGCATTATTATTTGCACATCGATAAGGTAATCCATTACATAAGGAGCTACCATCGTACTATATTATACGTTATTAGATTGCGTATCAATAGATCATTATATGAAAAAATAAATCACAAAATTACAGAATTTTTTCAGCAAGATATTTTCAAATATTAGTAGCAAAGTAAAAGTGTGCAAATATCCATTATGTATTAATTTGTACCTGGCACCTGCATACCACGTCAGCTTTGCTGGCCAGCATGTCGATGACCCTGCCTTTGCCCTCGTCGCCCCATTGGGATCCCAGTACTACCGTGACCTTAGCCTGATGATGTTGTCCAGAGATTCGCATTTTTTTTCCGCAACGGGTTACTGCTCTTGCTGTACTCGTCAGCCAACTGTTTTCTGGTATACGATGCCATTTTTTTAATCTCAACTTACTATCGTCTCTACCTTAGACCTCGTGTGCGACAAATTCTTTGAAACTGCTGCAGTATCGTTCGTGTAAATTACTTATCTTTTCAAATTTCGCTAATAATATGGCCTAGATTTTTTTTTTATCTCCAGAAGATAACAGTGAATTTCATAAGACCGCAGAACAATTTTGGATGGTAACAAAGTTTTTGAATAGAATATGAGAAAGGCTTGAAAAACATTGCGTTTTATTTATTTATCAGACATTTTTTTTTCAACTCTCGTTTATTACATCTGAATAGTACATTAATACATGTATGAATGATAAATCAGTTTGAGGAATAGGAGCTATAGGTGCCCCAGAATTGGTGACGCTTTTTACAATATCGGTTTAATTAATGTTATATTACAATAATAATATACGATCTAAGAATAAAGAAGCTTACAATTCTATTTTTGTACACATCTCTTACTAATTTTGTATTTGAAACCTTCTCGAGTAGCGTCAAAACGTTTACAAGTAGAAACCAAGCAAAAATCACTTTCGCCTTCGTAAAGGCGTTCCGTATCATCGACACACTTGAATTTTTCAAAAGAAGCAATCGTTCGACGACTACCGCCTTGGCCGATCCTCGACAACTGCAAATCCTCCATATCATACCTGTCGGTCAACGAGAGAAAACCACCATTTTTCAAATTGAGAATCTGCTTCACTTGTTCATTTTGCTTCGGGAATACAACGTTCATCTTTAAGCTCAAGCGTTCGTCCAGCTGTTTGCAATCGATGAAAGTCGAATTTTCATAGCACACCAATAACCTCGCATGACCGTTTGAAAAATCAAAATCGTAGTGTATTTCCTTGTTCAAACTTTTGTCTTTGATAACCATTGGTCTCGGAACTTTATTGTGCGGTTCCGCGTAATATGCTCTCGTTGAACCTTCAACCGATCCTACGAGCAAGGCAATGTGGTTATCAGACGATGGCACTAGATTTACAAGAGCTCCTGGTTCCAAATTATCGTGTGGTATAACTGGCGTTGGTCAGTATGCAGTACGTTCCGTTGCATGGTGTTTGATCTAATTTGGTGACAATGCTCAATTTACCTTCGTGCGGGATAACGTAGTAACCGGGCATAATCCAGAAGGCACGTTTTAACTTCACAACGACGTCAGATCCTGTTGATTTACAAGTGGACATGTCTACCATTCTAACTTTCAAAATTGAAGGATTATTGTTCGTGAAAAGTCCTAATCTCTCGGTCGATGAAACTGGTAATTCCTCGAGGTAAACTATCGCTTTATCACTGTCCAGCATGCCCAGTTTGTACGAGTCGTTCTTGATGAAGTATCCATCTTCTGAACGAATCTTAAGCTCGCAGATTTTTTTATCATCAGTTGCAGGTGCTTCGCTGAAAATAGCGGATTCGACGGTGACGGTGCAGTCGATTCCGGTTCTGATGTTCTGTTCGACGTGATCGCAGGTGGCATAGGTGAACTTGTTGTAATCGTTGTTAGGCGCTAACGAGACTCGTGTTTTTGAGTAATCCGAAGTAATCATCCAGTCTCTATTGGAGCTTTGGATTGACGAAAGCGAAACTGCGAGAATCAGAAGAACCTTCTTGTGTCGAAGCATTTTCGATGATGAATCTGTGGTTTGAACAGACGAAGTAAAGTAATGATGACATTTAAACAATGTTGCCTCCTTTAACGCGTTTATAGTATAATTATACTCATTTTTATTGGTATACGTACCTCTATTTAGTTGAATTACGAGAAACGATTCAGTGACTTCTCACAGGCATATTATCGTATCATATCATCGTCGGACCGTGAGATACTAAAATCTTATTGAAAATTGCCATGTGAAAAAGCTGGGCGTATAACTTATCTCCACTGGGGAATAGTTTGCACAACCCAATGATAACTTTTTCATAATATACATATCATGGTGGAAATACCTATATTTTTATCTCGTATAAAATCGTGAATAATCATTTGTGTAACAGTGAATATTACAATGTGTACGTGTTATTTATATTTTCAATTATTGTGACTAGCGACTTTATAGACGCGCGCAGTTATAGTATAAGCGGCCGAAGCAGTAAGAAAAATAAAAACATGTATGCTATCAACTTTAGACGCGTTTCGCGCGCGGTTACAGCATGAGCGGCCAAAATAGTAGGCCAAAACAAGACAGTTTAAGCATTGGTGTCATACCACTGTATATCATAAAGGGCCAGTCCAAAACTGCTTCGTTTTGATAAATTGAATTGGCTCTAGATTTCGATATTCATCGAAACTATTCCCTACTTTTCACTCGAGAAAAGAAAATTAATCACTTTATATGTAATAAATATACTTATCTTAACAGAAGGGAGCTAATTAAGATTTAAAAAAATATTTAGAATATAAAATAATATGATACAAATATAAACAAACGGCAAACGAGGAGCATGTCAATTCGATTATATCGATGTATGTAATCGCAATCATTAATTCTTTTATAGGAGGGAAAAAATAATTTAAACGCATGGTATATATATATATATTGTGATAATCGGTATCCAAATTATCACTATCAACATAAACTATAATCGGGTATATAAAGTAGTTTGAAATTTTTATTTGAACTACACGCATAATTCTCGTAATTTCAACGTTACGCTATCGCGGATAAAAAAAAAATTCTGGAAGTATTAAGAACAAGGAAGCGAAATTTCTTTTTCACAATTCCGGAAAAACTGCACATAAAACAAGTCACTATATATTACACTTATTTGGAACAATGAAAATAAAAAAAAGTTATAGTGCTTGTTTAGATACTTTCTATGATTCATGAACGCAGCTTCAAGTTGCGATCAGCAGTGACAAATAGTTAATTCCTACAGTCATATTATAGACATACACATTAATGCTTTTTACCTTCCGAATCCCTCAAAAGATCGAGCATATGTCGACAAAATTCCCGACTCGACCCATAAACAATCTCTCTCACAGTCCCCCTGTACAGCGACAATCTTAATAGTCAATCGCATCGCGCGGCCAGAAGGAGTTCCGGCGGCGCCAAACCGTATACCCTGCATTATTTGCATCGATGCATTCAAAACGGCATTCCTTTTCGACAATGGAACTGTCACTACTCCGTCGCTCTCCTCTCTCGGCGGCGGCAAAAGAGACTCTCTTTCTCTCTCGAATCAAAAGCCATGGGCGAGTTCCCACGATTCTTATATACTACGCTATACGCGCGTATAGGTACTCGCTGCTTCCCGAGACTCGCGTTCCATTTGCAAAATGGATTAAGTAATAATTATGTCATTGGGAGATTCGCGCGAGATAGCCCGAAACTCATTGTACCGTCAAAAATGAAAGAATTGCGATTGTATGTCTAATGGATTGTAACTGTTTACATAACTAATCATCTCGTCTCTGTGTGTGTGTGTATGTAGAGCCGAGTTAATTAGCGGAGGAAGACTCGAATGATATCTGCCTTTTGTTTTGCTATTGTTGTTTTGTTTTTTCGTTGCTTGTAAACAAAGGCTACTTAGGATCTGTCAGAGGTATTCCCTTTTTTATTCTACTGTACGCGTTTTCGATCGATAGTCAGCGCATAAGTATACGTACTTACATATTATAACACACATACGTATAAGTGTGCGAAAATATTCGAAATCTTATCTGGCTCGAGTTACGATTCCGGCTAACAAGGCATAATCTACGACATTCTTGCGAGATGCATATCGTCGTAATTGATTAAATAAAAAATCATAATTACGATATCATTAGTGAAAGTTTCCTTCGCTGATGACGCCGTCGCTGTACAAGATACTACACGCAATCTTTTCATTCTCATATCCTACTATTTTGATGTATGAATTCAACGATTAAAAGTTGAGCAAGATCTATATCGTTCGATCGCAATCCTTCATCTGCCGCAAAGTGACATACCCATTGACCCACGCGAACAACGAGAAGACTTCATACACACAGGACGAGTTGCCCAATAACACGTCGAGGTCATGAGTAGCACGTATAATCCTGTGGAGGCATAGATATACATATATACACCGAAATGCCTCAGTGCAAAAGTAGATCGAGTGTAGGCGTGGATGTACGTCTGCATAATGGGCTCCATAAACACTTATATTACAAGGGCTCGTCGGCGCGCGATCGTCTTTCTCTCGCTATATATGCGCTGCTATAGTTATACTAGCTAGAGCTATATAGAAAGTCCTATTATCGGTGTAGCCGTCGGCACGATCGACGCAATTTTTCGAGCGAGTTGTGTATATCCTCTGTGCTCTGCACACTATAGGGATGAGTCAATTTCTCTTCGTTGTTCCAGCGAATACTGCTGCACGATGTTGCGCTGCTATGCTGCTGTTGAGCCGTGCCGTTAAATAATAGGATACATATAATGTATAACTGGATTTTGGGATTGATGGAGTGACTGGGTTGGATGTGCGGGGGTGCCCTTTTTGTAATGGAAAGAATTGGCACTGGTAAAAATTCAGATTCAAAAAAAGGTATCTTGCGTGAGCGCAGTGAAACGTTTATTTTACGAGTTTGCATTTGAAATAGAATCACCACGAGAAGTAGTACCTGCTATTATCGAAGAATTCACTAGTCTGGCAGTTTAACGACATAAAGATTCCATTTCACGGTGTGACCAATAATTTATCGGTCTCTAAAACGGCGAGAACATACCGAAGCTTCTTCTCTCCATCTAGCGAAACAATACTTTGATTTTATTGTCTAAAGCGCATTCGCAATTTTCATTTAAAAATTACATTACGTCGAGTATTAGACACTAATTCAATAAACCGATAAGACTTTAACTAATTCGCGAAGCATCGCAGTCAACGATAAATCACTTTTCCAATTAAACTGCGATCCTCCATAAAGGACAGTATAATCCAGACAATAGCTGCAATAGCCATAATAATCACACATAAAATCGCGATATAGCTCTACAGCCAGGATAATAAATAAATCTCCTCTCATCTCATAGACAGATTATACATTCATGTATAACGTGTACACGACACGAATCGTGTCAATCGTTTCCCGATTGAAGCCGACTTTTATCAGGACATCTTTATTTTTAAATTCACCGCCGACAAATTGCCGCCTCGTGAACCGAGACTAATGCTTTTCCCTTTCCATTAATTATTATATACAACGCGTACGTGTATCCGTATAAGAATTTTCAGGAGTCACGTCATGTTCTTTGGATTAGCAAAGACACGCATTGACTGTTATTACACGAAGGAAGAGTTTTACACTCTTGTTTCGCAATTGAATATAATATTCAATACTATACTAGCGGAAAATATATAATAAAGGCATCTCCGCTAAATACCCAACCGACAGAGTGAAATAAATCACGCGAATATAAACCCCCTGGTGAACAAAGCTGCCCCGTAAATCACCAATTTGCTGTACATTATACCTTTACTCCTCTCTCTCTCTCGCATCTCTATATATGTATATTGTATATGAATAATAATAATTCTCGAAACAATACAACGACGACGGTTAGGAAAAAAAAATCACCGCCGGCGTTTACGATCTGCTCGCGATGAGAAGCGCTCGCTCGATTTTCACGCGCTCGCGCAAAATGCGAGAGTCACGCGAGTCTTATGCTCTGCTCCGTGTCTTACGTTGCATTATATACACGTTGCTTTGGGAAAGACGCTGTTTTTTTTCGCTATAAAACTGAGAGAGAAAGAGAGATAAAAGCGCATTGGGAAAGAGACACGACGTCGTTGGTGCGACGACGACGACGATGATGATGATGTTATGGATTGTGATGCGTTTGAGAACTGAGGCTACAATTGATAATTAAGATTGTGTGCGTGTGGGTGTATCTTTTTTTTTTTTTATTCTCGTGTTGGGTATATGAATTTGGGACGCGTGAATGTAACACGATAGCTTTAGAATTTTGAAACCCTTCGGTCTCAATGAAATCTGTTTCCCTTTCTGCACCTACTGCCTTTCAAGATATAGGTGTGTACCGCATCTCCAGTTTTATCGAACACTCTTTGCAAAATACAGATGCCGCACGTAATAGCGGGTAATAAAAAAGTGATTTAGTTTCACGATTGCAGTTCACATCTTTTGTCTTCTCCACCGATCATTTCGTATACACACAACCACAAACAAAAAGTTCCATCATCAGCGACTCCGAGAAATTCGCTGTACACATCATAGACCCGCAAATCGCCACCTGTCTTAACGCACATCTATCAATAATACAAGCATGCAGCCACTCATTGTCCGACCACAACGACCTTGACACGTTCTCCAGAGCTGCATTCATAATCCGCTCTACTTAACACTCCCACAGCTCTCCGTGCGGCATCATCCTTTCTCCGAAAAGTCTCTGACGCAAGTAGCACATACAGGATGAAAATGTGCAGCAGCCGAAAATCCGATCCTTGTGGCGAACAATACATCAGTCGTGGGCCACGCTCCACCGAATTCTCTCCAGCACCTCTATCACATCATAATCGCAACAACACAACTCTTTCTCTCCTGCATGCATCAAGCCTCGTATAATAAAATTTCGTCACATTTCGGCGTTTTTTTTTTCCGCGGCGCCGCGTAATAACCCGCCTACTCTTTTTTTCTCTCTCTCTCTCTCTCTCTCTCATAGCGGCAGCAGCATCAGGGCGAGGCGCTTCTTTCGACAGCATCAGAAGCAGCGCAGCGTGCAAGCCATAGATCCTCGGAGTTTGATACAAAGCGCCGAGGCTCTGCGTCCGCTGTAATTGCGGTAATAAAATGCGCGACTTTTTTTTTTCTTCCTCCTCGTCGAAGAGGGATCGATTATTACCGATCTCTCGCGGAGGATAGTTATTGTTTTCCGTGCCGAGCTGAGAGGCTAAATCGTCGCTCGTTGCAAAATATCTGAATGAACGAGCGATACGATATGCGCTTTTGCGAGGAGCAGAGAGGTGTTCTTTTTTTTTTTGGTGTTGGTTTATTGGAGGAGGTGCGAATTGTAGGCGGTGAGTGTAAGAGATGAGGTGATAATAATGCTGAGAGCTTTGCTGGGGTTATATATGAAGGGAACTTATTGGTGAGGTTTGCATTTTGAGTTTGGTGGGATTTGGATGTGTTACTGTGAGCTGTATAGAATGTCGTGGCGATTGTAAACAGGAAAAGCGTTTGTTTGATTGTGTGTGTGTGTGCTGGTATGTAGACGATGGTTATCGATACGAAAGGATGATTTAACATAGTACGATGACGATCGTTATCAGTGATCTAAGCACTATACCGACTAATTACAGCTCTTAAACAGAAGTTATTATTATCAGCCTAGATTTTCGATCTGATCTTATCGATCACGATGAAGTTTAAAAAACTTTTCCTACGAAAAGTTACTTGGTCACACGGTTGAATCATCGCCAAAACAAGACGTTATAAAAAATCTCACTAATCATCGCTCTCATATCTCTCTCTCTCTCTCTCTTTCTCGATATTTCGCCATTTATTATATCATCCAGTCCACTGATTACCCATCAAATGTATACCCCCTTACAAAATACGCAAGCGCGAATATACAACTTGTACACTGCACGGCGCGGTAGTTTTTCATCTCAAAGAGAGATGGACGCGAAGCTGATTTTCATCGATCGTATTTCTCTGATATACATAAATTAGTCTTGTTTTTGCAAGAGCGAATTCCTCTCCGCGGACGGTGATTAAAATTTTAATGAAGATGCGAAGCGCTGATTTAGGAAAAAAATTCAGCGGATGGCTGTGCCACCTAATTATATCCTAATTACATCTGACTCAAGGATTAATATATGGTATTACACGATTAGGAAAATGAAATTTCGCTATATAACCGGCCAATTCGTTACAAGTATTATTAATACTCGAAATTATAATCTGACGAATTTTCGATTTAATGTAGAACCGATAATTCATCGATACTACGGCTGCAATCGTGGCTGGATTCGATCTCGTCGAATTATAAAATTAATGCCATGATTGTAAAATTACACAGCGCGTAATTGAAGTAAGCGCACATCGATCAAAACATCTCCCATCGCGATCGCGCATGCAGTCTAATCGTTATCGTCTTTAGCACACCATCATTATGCGTTGCGGTATCTATTGCTCATCGAGACGACTCGTGAATTATTACTCCTTCAAACGTCTGCCCTCCCCATTTTTTTTATACCTTCTTCGAAAATTATGTAAAATAGTAGTTGTGTGTCATCGCGATTTGCCGATAAGGAGAAAATTCACGAAATGAAAAAATACACATGTATGACTCCTATAGACTGTGTCAATCCCCTCGAGTATACTTATGAATCATATCAAAACAATTCAATTAATTTCTTGCGATTTATAGATAAATATTATCGCAAACGCGTATCATACAGTGGCTGCCATAGTATAAGCGGCCCAAGCAGTACTTATACATATAGGCCAAACAAAGTTGTTTTAGCATAGATAGCACACCGCTATATCTACTCTCAGCTTGCAGATCCCAGTAAAGGAAGCAGAGAAAATGCCTATATACGCCACCTATCTTATAGCTACCCAAAAACTTACATTGAATATTAAAGTCGGAAATTTCGAGCAGTGCGGGGGGGCGGAAAGGGTACATAACAGCGTTATTACTTATACATGAGCCTTTTTTTCACCGCGTATAAAACAAAGAATCATTTCGAGCGCACATATAGCTATTATACACTATATATAGAAAAAGCGAACGGCAGTTCTCCTCTACAGTCTCGACCAATAAATAAAACCACAGCATTACGAGCACTTTCACATCCCCTTACATAAAATTCCTCGAAATCACCAGCCGAAACTCCCCCTACAACGATCGATTTGCTCAAACGCGTATAATGTACCTTATATACTCGACTTACGCAAGCTCGCACATATAAGCATCAGCAATGATGCGCAGAGCAGCGGCTAATTGAAGAGCCAGCGTAAATCATGCGCACATACACGAGCCTTATTCGCGTAGCGCATTTTCCAGCTCTAAGATCATCATCCGGAGCGCGACGCGCCGAGAAGGTGCGAACGTTGCGGACCGTTTTTTTTTTCTTCTACTTTTAGAGTAAGAGGGAGATGAGAGCCGATAAGTGCGAGCGGCGTTGCGGCAGAGAATGCGGTGTGTAGTAGTGCGTTTGATATCGTTTTTAATTGCATTATGTGCGCCGCAAGAGAGAGAGAAGTGTATGTATCTGAGCGAGAGTCGGGCCGGGCTAAGACTTGCGCAAGTCGCCGGTGCTAACCTCCTTTCCACGCGTTGAACTCGACTTTTTCGAATCTCGTCTGATGCACATATAGAGCTGCTCTGTTGTGTGTATGTTGAGAGGTGACGATGTGGGACTTTGCTGAATTTTTATTTCAATCGGTATCCTAGTGTATGAAAATATAGTGGAGATGATTTGCTGGCTAACTGTAATGCAGAAGCTCACCTGAGATCTTGCAGGATTATTATAAGCTATGGATTTAATACCTGCGATAAATAATAATTTAGTCACTCATTGGGATGTTTACCGCATATTAAGAATCATGCGTTATGGCAATCGAGTATTATAGATGCAAGAATTTCTGAGCGAATCTTTTGTTTTTAATGATCGTTCAAAAGAGTAAAAACTAATTTAAACCTCGACTATGCTAAAAAAAAAGTATACACTTCTACACTTCAAATTCAGCGAAATGAGGCAATCTCGCTCAGCTCGCCAAGTTCATTTAAACAATTATACCCGCTAAATCGAGACAAACTGCGCGATTATGCGAGTATAATACCGACGATTCACCGAATTCGCCGCAATAAACAGTTCAGCGAATCCAAGCAAACTCAAATATTCTAATCGTCGCCAATTTCCTTTTAATACAATCCCGCAACCGAAGCAAGAAAATCCCGCTTATATCGCAACAGACTTTTAATCGACAACAAATTTCCCGATCCATCCGTTTAGTGGCAATAACCCGTCAAAGCACACAGTAGCGCATATGCACATATTACCAGCGCATATCAGCATCGCACGCAAAGACCGGCTTACACTGCACTATACCGAGAGACGAGACTTTAATGAGCGGTAAAAATTAAATCGCCGCGGCTGTCATAACGGCCGCGGGAAAAAAGTTCGTTACCACCGCTATGCGGCGACGGCCTTCGCGCGCGAATTTTCAAACTGTATACATATTTAATCGCGCTGCTATAGTAGATATACTTACGCATGCGCAATACGCTTGATTTTATTGGGGTTGTTAGGTGAATTAGCGGCTCGATTCGATGAATGCAGTGTGGAGCGACTTGTCGCTATTACGCGCTTTATTATACGTATATACGGTGCGGAGAGAAGATTCGGAGTGAAGCGCGTGTACTTCTTCGTAATTAGCTCGACGTTACGTGCGAGTGTGTGGCAATAACGTTAAAAATGAAATCATAACGTTAGGAAGATTATCAATATAATATACAGAGTATTGAATTTATTCGGCGTTAGGTAATGCATGTAATTAAAGAAGCTTATTTTACGATTTTAATAAGTTACATTATTTATCGCTAAAAATTCGACTTGTCAAAATCGAAATGTCTAATTCAGCAGAAGACGCATCTCTGGTATGCATCCGCAGAACTGTAACACAGCCTTCGCGCCAAAGGCATTCTACCATTCACAGGTGCGTCGAAATTTCGATATCTCCTAATGAAGCGCGAAATTCCAAAGCCCCATCCCCTCGGGCTCATCACACCGTCTCTCAACCCCGACTCATAGCGCATAAAGCTTCGAAAAAAATTGTTCACGGTGAGTTTGACATGGCCCCTGAGAGAAACACAAGTTATAGTCTCTCTCAGGGCCCGTCAAATCAGGTCTCGCGTCACCTCCCACTTGGCTAAGTGCGATATACGCGTGTTTCCCAACTATAGCGGTACGTGCATTTTTCCCGCGATACATATTCCGCCAAAAAGACGTTGCGAAAATGAGCTAAGCTGAACTATGAGCGGCCCTTCGATCGAGAGAAAGACGCAGACCCATTTTTTCGACACTGCGACAACAATCGAGAGGCAGATATGTATGTGTACGGCTTGGACTCGCAAGAAAGAAATGTATGTGCTCGCGGTGTGTACAAAGGATGTTCCGCGCGGTGGTTGAGTAGTAGGAGTAGGACTAGGAGCGCGAGTGGCGGTGAGAGGATGAGGCTGCTGGAAGAGGTATAAAAGTTGCCGCGCGGATTGAGGAGTCAGCGACAATAGCGCGGTTCGTGGATAGACGCGCATTGCCTCCAAGTCGACGTCTTGGTTGAGGATATTTTTTTTTCTAAGGGAGAACGAAGGAGTTGTTCGTTAGTGGGAACGAAGTCTTTTATTTTTTCTTCGTCAGGATGAAGCTGGTAGGGTTGTATAGTAGTTAAGTTAAGTTTCGGTGATGGTTGGTTTTTGAAAAGGGCATAACCCTTTTTTTTGAAAAATTTGAAAAGTATAACGATGAGCACTTTTTTTTTAAACTGTGGTGCAGGACTTATACTTTTTTTTTTGTATAATTTAGTTTGATAATTTTTTATTTTATTTTCGATGTATCTATAATAATTTTCATTTCAGCCAAAGTTTGTGTTTAAACTTAACATTACGAATCTGTGCAGTGACTATTCGTTAAAGGACTGATAAAGTTTTGTGCGAGTAAAAGGGATGATCAGCCGTCGTTGTATCCGCGTAGATTTGTGCATCGACGCTACAGTATTCGGCATCATATTGTGTGCCGGAACGTGTTGTTTCGAATTTCGACTACAGTGACTTTTTTTAACCGCGTAAAGATACATCTTTGTGAATTTGATATTTTTCAAATTATCGGAGGTTTTACGTGTAGATTCAGTCAGAAATATAAAAGTCTTTAAAAAAAGCTTGTGATCTAGTCGTCGTTTTAACAAATACTAACTTATAGAGATCTAGTAATTTTTAAATATAAAATAAATAACTTCGCATCAAATGTCTCAAAAGTATCAGTTTAGTACTTGTCAAGATCGACGTAACTTACTAAACGCAGAGGAATAATAAAAATTAAAATAAAAAAAACTTGTGCTTTGGTTGTTTCAGCAGCTAGCAGCAGCGTTACTGCTGGTCGCATCGCAGACATTAGCGGCTCGGCTCGACAACACGTATCTACCGCCGGGCAGCGCTGGCTCCGCTGGCGGAACAGGCTTGCAAGCTCCCGGCAAGGGCTTCGGTGGCGGTGGCAGCGGCTTCGGCGGTAAGCTTTCCTCCTCTCTTATTACTTTTTGAAATACAATTATCGAATATTAAGAGAAAACTGCGTGGAAAAAATATCCTGAAATTTTCGATACTACGCGAAATTTTAGTGCAGTGCTATGAGCTAAAAATTTGAAATCGTAGAAAAATTATTTAAATTTTTTATTTTTATCGATTTTTTGTGTGTAATTTGTAATAATAATATGAAGCGCAATAGAGTAGTAAACTCTACGACCACAGCAGAGTACTTTATTACCCTGAACAAGTACTAAAATTTACTGCCATCAGTGCAAGTTTCATCCAAAGATTACCACAAATCCGTAGCAAAATTTATCACCACAAAATTTGCTCTGTACAACAAAAAAAGATACTCAATCCATAACTACATCGATCGAACAGGTAATGCCGGTAGTTTCGGCGGCCGACCAGGCGGAGGCGGCAGCGGCGGCGGCGGTGGTTTCGGTGCCAGACCAGGAGGCGGCGGCGGCGGAGGCGGTGGTTTTGGCGGACCTGGAGGCGGCGGAGGCTTTGGCGGAGCTGGGGGCGGCGGCGGCTTTGGTGGACCTGGCGGCGGCGGTGGCGGTGGCGGTGGTGGACCCCAAATTCCCATCGTCTCGTTCGACGCTCAGAACGGCGGCGATGGCAACTACCGATACAGCTACGAGACCGGCAACGGCATACAAGTCCAGGAACAAGGACAAGCCCAAGGTCAGTCGCATATTTCTTCTTTTGTTTGCAGGTGTTGCATTTCTATAAAAGAGATTCGATAGATTTTTTCGTGCAAAATACTGAATTGCTATATTATGCATTTAAATTTGCATTTAAAACATACGAAAAGTTTTAAAAGGTCGAAACGTAGAATCAGTAGGAAAAGTCCGAGTTGTTCAGACGATGCCTTCTACTGAATAATTAACTATAGTGTATAGCCAAGAAAACTTGAGCAGTACAATACGAACGACTCGCGGTAATTACAATTCCTGATACGAACTTTCCTTACTTGGACTCGACAACACGTGGTTATAATGGATCGTGCAGAAACATTATTGTTCCACTCTACGTCGGTGTATATGGTACACTTCGCATGAACGTCAATTTAGCAAACATAATAGCAAATCTTTCAGAATGTTACGTAATTTCCCAATATTACTTATATATTTTATATATTTTATATAACGCGCACTATGCATACGGTGCCACGTAACAATCCAACAACAATGCTAACTTCATATAATTCAAGCATCAACGTATACAATGCAGAATAATGATGCGCAAAAATTTCGCCGAAACATAATAACATTAAGCTGCACAACATAAATCGCTTTCGCGCGCGCGCACAAACGCCCAATTAAAAGGGAAAAACAAGGAGCGAGTTCCCGTCACGCCCAGAAATAAGCCATACACGTATACAATCCTGATTCAGGTAATTCGGAGGCGGTAAGTGGCTCGTACAGCTACACTGGTCCAGACGGCCAGGTCTACAGCATCAGCTACACGGCCGACGAGACGGGATTCCACGCGTCAGGTGCGCACATCCCTACGCCCCCGCCGATACCTCCTGAGATCCAGAGGGGCGTCGAATTAGCCCTTGCTGCGGAGGCTCGCGGTGAGAACCAAGACGGAAGCTACAAGGGCGAGGGTGGCTCCGGTGGCGGAGGTAAGATGATCTTCTCTTTTCTCTGATGTAAGACCAAAAACAGCTTCTTTCGAGAGACGTACATGAAATTTCATTGTACAGGTGGTGGCGGTGGATTCGGAGGCGGCGGTGGCAGCGGTGGATACCAAGGCGGCGGCGGAGGCGGAGGCTACCAGAGCTCCCAGGGAGGCTACAAGTATTAGACATAAATCGTCTCATGACACACTCTGTCTCTCGTTGAGCCATATGCCACTGAACTGCCAACAAGCTGATTAAGAATCTTCTTACTCCCATATTGTATACTGTAAATACTCAATCTTCTTTCTTCTCCATTATTATTGTGTAATAACCGTAGGCCACTGAGTTTTCCCTGATGTATAACGGACGACCCGCAAGCTGCATAACGTCGACACTATGATCGACGACGAAAAGAGATGATTTTTCGTGTGCTATTTTTCATGCAACAGGCATTATTCGTATAGTACGACTCATTGAGAATACGCTGCACGTAAAATGTATTATTATTTCTTCTTTGTTTTTGGTTGCTGGAAAATGATGTGATAATTATGTAAGTGTATTTTATACGACATGAATAAATGTATTTTATCATTAGTTCGATCGTCTTCCCTTATTTTCACCTGCTTACGTATAATATGCTTCTTCCATAAAGACGTTCTCGCCATTACGAAACTCGTAAGGACACAATAATTGAATTACAAATTATTCGAGTAAGTTTTAACGCATTTTTATTAAAATAAGCATCTTTTTTTTTAATTACAGGCTCGTTATTACATGATATGTATAGAGTATAACAAATTATTTATAAGGGAAAACAAATATAACTTAGAATATTAGCTGCAGTTAACTTAGAAAATGTGCATCGTTATACTTAAATCATCAGTGGGCTAAATACTAACTAAAAAATATTACAATACAAATATTTTTCATGTAATACGTGCTCAGATTACAAATGAGATTTGCCAAGTGTCAAATTAACGAAAAACGAGTATATTGCACACTTCAAGTGTCTAAAGTAATTTATTTACAAGTATAGCATTCACTGCCTATTTATATATTGTGAATCGTATATTGTCTAATGTCTTTTACAAAAGAGCGACAATATAAAAATACACAAAATTTTTAAAAAGTATTTAAATATATCGTTTACAAGGTATATAATACTTCGCTTATTATTTTTTATTTCCAGGTCAAAGCACATAATTCTTTCTTTTTTTATAAATGTAGATTATATATACAAAAATCGAGCTTTGCCAAGTGAGTAGTGCTTAAAATCAGATCTTTGAATTTGCACGCAGTCAAAATAATGCTTAACAAATAATACATTTAATGCATTTATACCGATTTTAAATACTCACATTGATTAACGATACAACAAACTTTATTTAAAATAGAAGTTGAAAAATAATTTTTATGTCTTTCGAACAATTGTTTACACTAAAACAAATAAATATATACCACGAAGATTGCTTTCCGAAACTAAAATCTATGGCAACTCTTTTGAAAGCTTAGTTAATAAAGAAAACTAATTCCTTTTGCAAAGTTCAGATCTCGGTATTCTTTGTTAGTCATAAATTATTCTTTCGTATGGCATGCTACTACCTCGTATATCTTATTTGTATATCATTTCAATCTTATATATTTTTTTTTACAAAAGAGACTAATAATTTCGAATATTGCAGCCTTATTTAGTCTACTCAAGTTTTTCTTGAGCTAGAATTGAGATTCCTTAAAGCACTAACAGACTTTTTATAGACAGATGCCTTACAAATACTGCTTATTAAAAAGTCCTTGCACACTTCAATTGCACAATGTACTAAAAATATCTTTATCTAAACAATATTTCAAAAGTTGCGGCAGTATTTTTGTGATTAGAATTGCAAGAATATTAATATAAGAACTTCGGAGACTCACAATCGCTAAAAATTTTAATGCGCATTGCTGCTTTTTACCAAGTATACCCATAACTATATACAAACACTAAAATAATTGTTTAGTATTTCGATTCATTTTTCAGTTATCAGTACGGTTATCAAACATCGAAAATTAAGTGGAATTGTATATTTTTTAAATATAATAATAATCAAAATTTAACTCCGTAATTCATATAACGGGGGAAGCAAAGTAAATTTCATTGTATGTACTTGATTTTAATTTTTGTAGAAGTTTTATTACCTTATAGAAATTATTTGTAATACTTTTGAATGGTAAGTATTAGGTGCCACTGAAAGCAATTAATAAGAAATACTGTTATAGGACGTTTTAAATCGTTAATTGTATTTAAATTAAAAAAGAAATCAAATGCTTTTTACTATGCTTCTCCCTTTTGTAACTAAAATGACGTTTACTTGTTATTATAAGCTACTTTTTGATGTCAAAATCATCCTTTGGACAGCGCTCTACGACGTAGCTTTTTAATTTGATAGATGATCAAAATAAAAAACAAAACTATTCCGATTTTACCTAATTTACGTAGATTTTGGTTATAACATTTAATATCACACGTAAAATTAGCCTTAGTTTTCGAGACTTTGGTTCGTGTTGTAGAATTATTATAGATCTTTATCCTGGTCTCTGTGTTTTTTTATCGTCTACTTATATGCCTTGCGATTCGATCGCTTGGCCGCTCTCGCGAAAAGTAAAAATAGCTGCTCGAGAGTGGACGATAACACCGAGAAATCGTCGATGCAATTATATTTATTCTTTAGTTCGGTCATCACATCATACATTCGCCTCCAAGTAGTTTCGGAAGTCGTAACGTGATACATGAGGAACCCCTGAAATCATTGATAAGGTAAAAGTTATTTTCTGCTGAGCAAGATATGAAAACTGTTATTTTGTTGCCACGCTTCTTACGGAATTTTCATCAACGAGTTCACAATTTAACGCCTGCTCAATGTCCCTCTTGATGCTTTCCATCTGAGAAGACGATTTTTCTGGATTTAACTTCATTTGAATATCATAACCAGCGCCGAAACGCTGTTTTAGTTCTTGGCATGGTCCAATGCAGACTAATTGGCCATTCACCATAATCACGAGTCTATTGCAAAGCGCCTCGCACTCTTCCATACTGAAATATTAAAATAATCGCTAATTTAATATAATAACATATATTTTGATTTGCATAAGATTATGTTGTCAAAATTAATTAAATGCAAAACCCCGATATAAACCTTATCAAAGCTCTTACCTGTGCGACGTCAATATGATAGCTTGACCAGTAGTTTGGCAAGATTGAATGACATTCCAGAGCGATCTTCGAGCAGCTGGATCAACGCCTGTTGTAGGTTCGTCAAGCAAAACCAAACTTGGATTACCGATAAGAGCCATCGCTATGTTTAAGCGTCTTTTGTTGCCACCGCTGTACGTTCCACTAGGTTGCGAAGCGCAAATGTTCAAATCTAATGAAAGAATTGAAAATTTATTAATACAACGTTATCGCATTTTTTTTATTTTCCATAAAATAGATTGAAATCATATATACTTACTCAGTCTATCGATCCACTTCTTTACTTCATTGTTAACTTGACTTTCCGGAATACCTCGGAGCCTAGCGAATAATGCCAAATGTTCCGAGGCGTTCAAACATCGTATAATGGCATCGTTTTGTGGACAATATCCCATCTGGGAAAGATACTGAAAAAAAGTTTAATTAGATTCTTTATACGGATCTAAAAAAAAACAAATTAAATTAAATCCAAATAGAAACTTACATATCTTCGATTGTCATTGAAATTTCTGTCACCTAAGTACATGCACCCATTGTTGGGTATCGACTGTCCAGTCATCATCTTGAAAGTCGTGCTCTTGCCTGCTCCGTTCACTCCAAGTAATCCGAAGCACTCGTGTTGTTTCACTCCAAAGCTTATTTCCTCGACTGCCGTCAGATTGCCATAACGCTTGCTTAGTTCATACACGAAAAACAGATAATTATTAGCATTGTCATTGGACAAAGTGTTGCTTTCATCCAATGTTGCATTGCCGTTTGCTTCCGTTTTAATTTTGTTGGCTTGTCTATTTACTTGTTTAGAATCCGCCAATGTACCTATTAATAAAAATAAAGTTGAGTAGATTATTATTTTATCAAAATATTATAACATCGCATCTTTTCTTTTTAAACTCATAAATATATACTAATTTTCAATGATTTTACATATTTGCAATTTATATCGTAATATGCAATTACAAATACGTGAACGGTAACGAGTTTCGTAAGTCATGAATATACTTACATCGAATATTTGCTTTAACGATCTCAGAGGCGACCGAGTGTTTTTCTTTTTTCACCTGTTCGTCACAGGGGTCTTCCAAGATTTCGTATTTTCCTTTGCGCATCCGCGCAAGCATTAACGGAATGAGTTTGTACTCCAAAACAGCTAATATTGCAAAGTAAAAAAACGGCGTGACAGACAGATACGTTACGCACTGTTCCAAAGACATGTCCTCGTTGAAATTATTGAAGTACCGCAAACTCTTTTTGCATTTTCCGTCAAAGCAATCAAGTCCTAAAGTAAGAATAAATTTATGAAATCTCAATCCTTGATGTTTCTGTAGATATTACATTAAAACTATATAATGTATCACGACTTACCACAACATGAGTCTTTCGCAAGGCACGCAACTTCGTGAAGTACATTAGGCAGTCTTCTACACCTCGCATTCTTACTTGCTATGCTAAAGAACGACACTTCACCGTGGAAAAAACTCAAGTAAGGAATTAAAAGAAAGATTCCCTTTTGAATACTGCGGAATTTTTGTACGATCCCATGTGAGTGCAGACTTATTGTAATCACATGCATTATCAGCTCCAATGAGACTAGATGAATAAGTTTAAAAAAGAGATATTGTAATTGCTATATAATTTCGAAGAAATAATTTATTTATCAATGTATAAACTTACCAAGACCAAAAGGTAAAAGGCTAAGTAATGTTATAACGGTGCTGGTTGACTTTTTCAGAAAGCTGCATATGTATATCAGCGGCAAAGTGTTGACAGCAAACAAGAGTAATAATAATATTGTAATTCCTGAAAAAGAATATTTAAATGAATATAAAATCAAGTTTCCAAAATCGAATAAAACTTTTAAAAAACGCACCTATTTCTGATTTTTCGTACATCCTTAAACCGATGACATTGTCCATACAGATAAATCCAACGACGATACACAGTATTGCTACCAAGAACACTAGGAAGTCGAAAGCAAACATCGTTCCCCAGTAAGTGAAACAAGACACCCCGGTCATCCTCTGCAGTTGCTTGACATTTGACAATGACTCCCTCAGCGGATGTATGACGAAGAGAGCGACCGCAGGGAATAAAAAGAAAACGAACAACAGTACCGTAGCATAGGCGTCGATATTGACTTCAGGTATGGCGGTAGCGTGGATCGAGTGTGGTAGCTGATGCCCAGACAAGCTGATTGAATATTCGTCACCCGCGTGACTCTTCAGTAGTGCGTTGGATAGCAGGTTTACAGAGATGGGAATACTAAACATCGCGTAGCCAGAGTAGAAAGCGTTAGCTGTCAAGGTGTCGTTATCAGTATTGTTGAACTCGACCGCAGCTATCAAATTGTTCCGATATGTAGCCTCATCTGTGCGACCAAACTCGAGAAGGGCTGGATAAGAAAATTTGTATTATTAATGTCATTGATAAATATCAAATCATTAGTTAAATAGATATTGAAAAGTAAAAATCATTACCATCTGTAAGACTAGTGGTCTTTGGTACTTCTGTAGCTTTACCATAAAATTCTTCAGTAGTTAATTTATATTTTTCACCAACTAATTTATTGCTGGTCCCATAATAAGTTTGTGGTTGGCTGTACATATCAAGTTTTATTGGTATCAAAGTCGTGGTGTCGTTAGATATATTATAATCCATTGTCATGAACAAAATGCATATGATCGGCAAAAGAATCTATTGTGAAAAAAAAAAGAAAATTATGAATCATTTGAATAATGAGTACTTTGTACAATGCATGATTTGCATAACTAGCAATTAGAAACTTACAATGAGACTGATTGTTACTAAGTTTCTCCTTGTGTACCTCACTTTCTTTTTAAGCAGCGCAAAGACGGACTGAATTAACAAGGCTTGGCCTTTAAGTTTATAAGTAGAATCCAGAAAAGGTTGGCACGAATCTGTAGCATCTTCGTTATCTCGCGTTACTCTGTGGACAATCAAATTTTTACTATGACTAATGGCATTCACGATATATTCAAAGGCAGCTCAAGCCGAAACAATACACATTTTATATTAACTAATGCATGTCCTATGAAGAGTGTTATTATTATTTCCACATTCCACATTATACCAGTACAAGGCATTGCATTCTTGGGATAAAAATATTTTTTAATATATATTATGTATGTATTTTTATCAATAAATTTACTCAGCAAAGGCAAATTAGCGAGAAAATGAAAAATGTATGAATGAGAGATATCGGCAAAGCAATAGTTACGAGACATTTCATTAATCCAGCACCAGAAAAGAAGATATCGTGTAGAAATAATGTTATTAAAAATTTTAATACAGAGCGTAAGAATATGAATTTAATACGATAATATGAGAAATGTTGTAAGCTTTTTCAAGCTGTAATTAACATTTTTAAAAACAAAATAAAAAAATTTCACTTTCTCTGTGTACCTACAGATCACTTTTTGAAGAAGTGTTAGAAAAACATGGTTGCACGTACTTTAGAAATACTTGTTCCAGGGTAATTAGTGAAACACTCATTCCTGTAACTCCAAGATCCTTCTTTTGCATTTCTATTTTATCTAAATAATCCGGCAACTCGGGCGAATTCGGAACACTCAAAACGATTTTTCCGCCGTCAATATTGAGTATTTGCCCTCTCGAATCTAATTCGTTGCGTATTCTTTGCGGGTCACACCACGATTCAGTGGATAATGTCACTTCTATATTTCCTTGACCAAGAAGTTTCTTCAAAAACATCGAGGATCCATAGCTCTTTAAACGACCCATGTGTACGATTGCTATTCTGTCACCCAAAATATCTGCCTCTTCCATATCGTGTGTGCTGATTATTATAGTCTTTTGTCCTCTCATTCTCTAAAAAAATAAAATCATTTATTTAGTTACATTGTGTAAAAACAAAAAAAAATCTTATTCTAGAAAAATTTTACCAATATAATGTCCCAAGTGTCGCGCCTACTTTCTGGATCCATACCAGAAGTTGGTTCGTCCAAAATCAACGTCTAAAAAAATATATATTTTAAAATGATAGTTTAGCCTCTTGGGAAAAGATTTAAAATAGTATTACTCACGCTTGAATCACCAATCACGGCCATACCAAGACATACTCGTCTTTTTTGACCACCTGACAATTGATTAGGCATCGCATTGCGCTTATCGAATAACTTGAGTTTTTTAAGTAAGGTGTTTACATCGTGTTTAATCGCTGCTTTCGACTTATTTTTTCCTTTCAACTAGAAAACAATATTTATGATTTGAATGAAATTTGAATATAATGAAAATATTATTGAATCAAATAAACTGTGCAATATTTACCATGCCAAAGAACTCAATTTGTTCAGCAACTGAAAGAGTTGGAAACAACATATCTTCTTGGGGGCACAGACCTATATCATTCATTAAAACGTTTGATTGTTCTTTGACGTTCTTCCCATTTATATATACCGCTCCATCAGAAGGACTTATCATACCTGGTAAAACAAAAAAAAAAAAAATAAAAACAATTCGACAGACTACTACTACTACTATTTTTGTAGTTTGGAAAAAGATTTACGTAATTCTCATTGATGACAACTAACCAGTTAAGATAGACATGAGCGTGGTTTTACCAGCTCCATTGTGTCCAAGCAAAGCAGTAATTTGTCCTTTGTAAAAGTCAACCGAGATTCCTCTTAGAGCTTGAACCTTTGATTTGCTGAACAAGTGAGTTCTAAATTCTTTCTTCAAACCACGAATTTGTATTCCAGGAGTAAACGCAGCCCTTGGTATCGTTTCAAACGGCTTTCCATCTACGTCATCAAATTCGTAATCATCCATTTCGTCATCAGAATTTACCTTATTTTTAGTCTTTCCGGGGCACACGAAAAAAAAATTAATTTTGTTAGAAACACGAATACTTTATTACAAAAAATTTTACTAACAAATAATATAGAAATCACTCATTACCTTTAAAAAGTACAACGGGTGCTTCTTCACGCCGTACTTTCCTGGATGGACAGCGTAAATATAAACAGTTATAAGGAAATGAAAAACGGTTCCAATAATGGAAAAGATCATTATCATTCCCAGACTTCCTGCGGTCTTATACACTGGATCTCCGACCAAAAACAAATTACTCCACTTGATTCCTTTTACTGAAAAAAAATTATATCTAACTCAAGACACTGTTCAAATATTAATATTATACAAATATTGTAAATTTTTAAATTTTTAATAACTTACACATGCTTTCGTAATTGTTTACTTCTTGAAATGCTCGGAATAACAGTATATTGGGGAAAAATATTCCTAAATAAGGTACAACTGCATAATAATCTCCTTTAATACTGTACTTTTGAATCATACTTGAACCTCCATACAGAGCCAAAATTCCAGATATCATAAACAGAGCTATAACAAAAATGTTAAAGGAAAATTAGACAGAACTTACAACAATTGTCTGGAATTATAAAACTTAAATTATAGACTGTGGAATAATGAATACAAGAGTCTGTACTTACATTTTGAAAAATATGCAGAAATATGCATGCCAAAAGTTATCAAATGTCCAACATGCAAGATGAGCACTAGCCAAAAAATAAAGCTATTTCCATAATATATATAAGGATGCACATTGTCCGTAAAGGAAATATTAAACAAAATAATCAACGCAGATACATATGAGACACTAAAAATTAATCCACTGACTAGCCAACTTAATAAATTTAGATAAGTTGGAACACCATTCATTGCCATAAGAACCTGAAAATAAGTCATTGAATATTTAAATTGTTTAACTTAAAAAATGAATAAGCTTTACATAGAGCTTGAAAACTTACATTAATTCCTATGAATTTTTCATCAGCTGCATAGGTTGCTTCTACGCATAATGGAATTAAAAAGGCAATAACTGCAAAACCACAGAATAGTATCCTTGTAATCATGTCATTTTCATTTAATTGCACATAAGGGGGATAAGGCATTTGTTGTATGGAAACCTGAAATAATACAAAAAGTTTGTGAAATGGTTTTCATTATTTATCAATCTAAAAAATAATAAATGAATTAGAAGTTTGATGCATTAAAGTTTCTCAGTCTCAAGCAACATTTTTTGCACTATGGTAATTAGACTTTGATCAAACAAATTCAAATATGGTCAGCAATCTTATTTAATATACAAGATGGTATCAATAATGATTCAAGGTTTCAATCAAACCTCTTGTTGCATACAAATAACAATTATAATTTAAACAGTTGTGAATTGAATGTGCAATGAAGATCTAATCAGACAATAGATTTGTTGAAATTAGCCATTAATAAGGATGTTAGATGAAATTCTTTGTAACAATTAATGCAATCTTAAGTATAGTAACCTCTGATTTGAATGATGGGCTTCTGGCTTTCATCTTTATGAATGATTCATCCAAACATAATTGCAGTTGTAAGAATGGTATGACTTCGATCAAGGCTTGGTCCAAGGTAGGCCCTTCAGTATCAATTGTGTACAATATGTTTGGGAGAACATAAGCAGTACGAATTGTGTACGACAAATGTTTTGAAGAAATATTTGCGTATTTCTCATCAAATATAACAGCTATAATATCGTTGATTGGATCCTGAGTTTGATACAAAGCATACATTTTCAGTAGCTCCTCTTCCGAATTGAACCCAGTTATTGCTGTAGAAAAAAACAAACGTCTTTAGTCACAAAGGCAAGCATTTCAATGGGGACAATTATTTTGAAAATTTGACTTACTCCCAGCAGGAAATTTAAGACAGCCACGTGTCTTCTCCATGAGTATCCTGGTAAATCTGTTTTCGGGTGCAAAGTATATAGTAGTCCTGTAACTAATCTTGCTAATCAGATGTTCCTTTGTCTTAATCTCATAGTAAGTGTTGTTCTCGTGAACTATAGGCTCTGCAGCAGAAAAGTCTCTGCAAGCCTGTATCAACACAAACAACAACAGTGGAATCAGGATCTCTACCAACAGTCCCATCTTCCAGTGCCTCTTCCTGACAAGATAATTCTTGTACAGGAGCAGCCGAAACATCCTCAGCTTTTCCATCATGATGCCTGACTTGTCTCGCAGCGACCAAACACTGGAAAATCCACTAGAGTCTTGTTCACGTTGCCAGCACCTCTTTGCACTATGTCTTGCAAAAGTTGTCCTCATGCGTTGCCATTGAAACTTAGACGTTCATTAAAATGATCAATAATACGAGCGCGGACACAGGGCACGTTCAACTTCTGACGTGTATTATAATCATCACCCCAGCGAAGAAAAAAAGAACGAGCACGGCACACAAAGTCGGAGGGTAGACGGCGACATTGTATAACTATATATATACACACACACTCTTGAACCTTATTTAGTCGCACAGCCTCTGAATTATGAATAAAAAGAGCATGTACACAAGACACGCAGAGCTATAGAGCCGCTCGCGGCATTAGCATAAAAGCGACGTGTCGCGCTGATACCTCGACTCGACGGCGCGAAATAAACAACACAAATGCTGAGAGAAAAAAAAACACGACACGAAAGCTTGCTGAGAGAGAGAATTCCTTGAGACTCGTTCCTCAGACAATGAAGTAAAAGAACCTCGCGCGAGGAACCGAGCTATTGCAAGCCATAATTGGCAGGCGAACTGCAACACGCGGCGGCTCCGTCGCCGACGACATTCTCGGAGCGAGTGCTACTATATACGAGAGAGAGCTGCACCGCGAGCGCACTCAGGTACCTATATATTCACGTGCGATGCCGCGCCGACGACGACTGCGGGTAGAGCGCGCGGGTATAAACAAAACGTCGATCGTGTGTGGAACGCTAGACATCGGATGTTCGGGCTACGTCATCGGGCGCGAGCCAATCGCTGCGAGCCTTTCCCCTGGTACCGTTACGGAATTTTCCAATGACGAAAGCAGCTGCAGCGCGCACCGCGCGAGACCGCGGTCGAGCCCGCCCAACCGCGCGAGATTATATATATATATATATATATATATATATATATGTTATATGTATATATATAGTATAGGATCTTGAGAGTTAATAAAAGGGAGCGACTGGTCTGACGCGATCTGCGGTGCACTTTTATTATTATACTTACGCGCGGGAGTAAGATACGCGCAGGGTATCGAGTGCTACTATAGGCCGCGAGTGCATTCCGAGTGCATATATATAGCGTCAGCTTATGGCTGATGTGTGGGTTTTATGATATTTTATTAACGCGAGCATATCGACGTAGGTATTTAACGACTATTTCCGGCTGACACATTTTTTTGCACTGTTTATCTCTTTGATTACGGATAGGATATCAATTTCACGCTTCATCGCGTGTTTTGGCGAATTGATGTAACACGATCCTATACCTTGAGAAAACAATATTTTTTTTTTTATAATTTATCTAAAATAAATAAAACAATACACGAGTATTTCGTACATATTTTATATACGTATAGGAGCGTAAAACGAAGTCTAACGAGTAACGGCTGCTGATTTACTACGAGATCCTTGAAAAACTATTAAGCGAGAGTCAATCAAGCGCGACATATGTATAACACGCGGAATGAAAGCGCGTGTCGGCGGCGGCGAACGAAACTTTTCCGAGAAATAGTAGTGTATTGACCATTAATAAGATATTAAGAGCCGCGACACTATACCATATTGAACCTCACGTTACTGCTGCGGCTGATTAAAATTTAAAATCGCGTCACCAGCCTATACCGGAGGCCAACTCTTTATATATTATGTTTTATTCGAATTCGCACGGTTATATAATTATTTCCTGGATCGCTTTTTTTCCGTTAAGTTCATGTCGAGGCTCGTGTGTATTTATAACTTTCTAATTTGAAAAAACGGGCAATTTTTCAGCTGCATTATTGTGCTCCGAAATTTCGGAGCAAATAAGGTACTAGAAAACGATCTATTTTTCCGCGCGCGGTAAATAGAGCGCGATCACAAACCGCGCGAAACTGTTAGGTATATATTATATATAACATGCAAAAATAACTACGGTGACACTATATACAGTCGCAGCAGCAGCAGTAGCAGTAGTACCTATAGTCTGTCGAACCCGCTTGCGGAATTCGCTTAATGAGATCGCCGCCGCTCTCGCTTGTGAAACACGCGCATACTCTAGCAATTCAATCCAACGCACATTGTATACATATATATGATATCTAATGATATATAGATATACATTATATTATTATTTATCAATGCAGGAGAGTAATCTACTTGACCGACGTAAGTTACTCGCTACGCCCACGTCGGCGCGCTGGCGCCGCATATATTATATATATTTTGTGCGTATGAGTGTTTACAACACAGACGCACGACACCGAAATCTTGACACTGCATCATCAGCAGCAGTACTTTCCTCGTGCAAGTCGTGCAAGAGGACACATGTGTCTGTAAGACATATGGAAGCTGGTTACAAGTCAATCGCGGACTGATAAGCTGGTAGAAGAGATGGCAAGCATCGAGGAACTGCAACAGAGGATCAAGTTCCTGGAGCAGCAGCTGGCGGAAAACGCCGCTGCCGCACCAGCCAGGGATAAGATCCAGCAGATGTCCAGCGAAGTCGTTGACACGAATCCTTACAGGTGGCCATTCACTTTTAGCTTTTTTCTACGAAGGATTGAATTGCTTTTTGGGGCTTTTAAAGGGATGAGCGTTGCTTTGCTTGTTGAGATTCTTTGTTGAAAATTTAAATTTTTTACATGCAGGATGTAGCAAATATATGTAAATTAATGTGGACTTTGACAATCAACATTGTTGCAATATTTTGTGCAAATGTTTTTATACAAAATGAGAAAGTGTTGGAAGATAGTATGAAAAAGCCATCATAAACATCTGTTTGAATGTCTGAAAAGATTTTTTTGAAAATGACCTACTTTTTAATTTGTTGTATAAATAATAATGAACTAATGTTGCAGTCGATTATTGGCCCTTCAGCGGATGGGAATAGTCAAAAACTATGAAAAGATACGTGACATGACCGTAGCTGTTGTAGGTGTTGGAGGAGTTGGAAGTGTGACTGCTGAGATGCTCACAAGATGTGGCATTGGAAAGGTAAATAATATAATTAAGCCATGAAGTTTTACTGTTATATTCAATATGAATACCAAGAGCAGCATTTTTTGTTAGCTCTTCAGTTTATCCTTCTATGCACTTTATTTCCATACACCGAGTTGGAAACAAATAAATCGCTTGCTCAATGGCTTAATAGAACAGTTTACAAAACATCACGTTTCTTTCTCCTTTCAGTTGGTGCTATTTGATTACGATAAAGTTGAATTGGCTAATATGAACAGGCTCTTCTTCCAACCACATCAAGTGGGACAAACTAAGGTCGAAGCTGCAGCTAGAACGCTAAGGTTTATTAACCCAGATGTTGAAATAGAAACACACAACTACAATATTACTACGGTTGATCACTTTGATGAATTTATGAACACAATCAAGTATGTAAATTAGTTTTGACATAATATTCAAAGTTTTATGCAAGTATTAATGATATTTACTCATACATTGTTTCAGAACTTCAAGTATTAAGAATGGTCCTGTGGATTTGGTGCTGAGTTGTGTAGATAACTTTGAAGCAAGAATGGCAATCAATACAGCGTGTAATGAATTGAACCAAAAGTGGTTTGAAAGTGGTGTCTCAGAAAATGCTGTTTCTGGACACATTCAGTTCATTGTGCCAGGGGAGACTGCATGCTTTGCTGTATGTATTATTGTTGTATAAATTAGATTTTTCCCTGCTTACCAACTTGAGATTCTGATTCATATTTTTCAATTTTTAGTGTGCTCCACCTTTGGTAGTAGCATCAAACATTGATGAAAAAACTTTGAAACGCGACGGCGTGTGCGCTGCATCATTACCTACAACAATGGGCATTGTTGCTGGTTTTTTAGTGCAAAATACACTGAAGTATCTGCTCGAATTTGGTACAGTTTCGCATTATCTAGGATATAGTGCTTTGAAAGATTTCTTCCCAAACATGAGTATAAAACCCAACACAACCTGTGATGATAGATTTTGTAGACAAAGACAAGAAGAGTTTGCTGCAAAACCTAAAGTAGAATACTGTGAAGAATGTGTGGAGGAAAAACCTTTGCATGAAGATAATGAATGGGGTAAATATTTTATGTTAATTTGAAGTGTCTATGTCTATTTCATTATTTATTTAGCTATTTTAATTTATTCAATGTATATTGGTCAGTGGTGCGTAAGAATAGTAAAATATTCACCACGTGTATTCTACAAATTTTGTCAATCTGCATACTAAAGTTTGTTTTTGCAATTTTCATGTTTAAAGCAAAAATTTGCGTAATGCATATCACGGAGAAAAATTTAACTCTCAACTTTTTTCAAACATTTGAAATTCTCTAATGTCATTTAAAACTCTTGCAGGTATCTGTCTTGTTGACGAGACAGTACAGGAAGAGACTGATACAAATAAAAGTATTGCACCAGGTGTAACACAAGCTTACGAATTGCCAACTCAAGATTTGAACACAGAATCTGAAGTAGCTGTGGATACCAGTGAAAGTTTAGAAGAATTAATGTCTAAACTGAAAGCTATCTAATTTTAATTTTTCTACAAAAGTTGTTTCTAAAAAAGCATTTATGTTCCATTAATTAGTGTCAAAAATATTTTATCATTAAAGAAATTTAAGATTTTACTATAATGCGTTTTTTTATTATTTTATATGTAAAAATATCAACTTAAAACAACAATTCCGTTAATAAAAATTACTTCTAAGTATGTACAAGAATTCCTCAATTTTTTTCTGAAATGCTCATCAGCATAAAATTGTCTTAAATCTCTGTTAAAAAGTAAACGCAAATAAATAATACTGTTCTATATATCAAACTTATCGTAGCAAAGAGCTTGACCTTCCTCTTCATACTCTTCTCTCTTCACTATGAGATTGGAATATCCGGGATCTTTGGATAATAATTTTCCTCCCTCCCATGCATATGTTATTGGACTGAAAAAATGATATATTTCACACCAAGGTTCCATAATTTTAAATCGCATACTTGTAAAAAAAATACTTACTCTTCTGGTAAATGAATTTCAATTGTATACTCATCAGGAGCAAGTGCTCTAACTTCTTTCTGGACACGCTCTTGAAATCCTGGAAATTTACTACTACCACCAGTAAGAACAATATTTGATAGCAAGTGAGGCCAAGTTTCTGGTTCACATGCTTTCAAGCAATCCATTATAGCTTCTGGAATACCCATTTGTCTTATCCCGACATCAGAGGGATGAAACAGAATTTCTGGTATCATAAATCGCTCATTATTCATGCGTAAAACTTGTTGATCTGCATTTGTACCTGGTTCTGTAAGAAATCCTCTTCTTACAGTGGTGAAGTCAGGTAATACATAGTCTTTTACAATGGAATTTTCTTCTAATTTTAATCTCTTAGCAATATTCATATCACCATAAAAGTCTTGAGAAACAAAACAGCAATCTTCTTTAACTTGGTTTACAACGT
>CM053169.1:14827414-15215120 GCA_012977825.3 Pteromalus puparum
TTCGACCTCGATTTACATAATATCCAAAATGCAGCCATTTCCACCGCAGGTCGATTTCAGATCTAATTTTACTGGACTATTGATGCTATAGGCTATAGTGCTGCCGGTTGGCGCCGTGACCGTAATCCTCGAAATCGATTCGCCACCAGACGGCGTGACATACTCTTCTTCTTCTTCTTCTTCTTTGGTTATTGGCAGTGGGTTCCTGTCGTGGAGACTGCAACCCGATGCGCCACCTTACATGTTTAGTTCTCTGTAGATAATGTAGAAATCATCTTCTTAAATTTGTATTAAAAAGATCAGTGTGATATGATATCTTTGGATTGCAGTTAAATTTGTAGTCCACAACGTTGAATATATTCTGTAATTATTCTTGCTGGTTTATCTTTGGGGTTCCTTAATAAAGGAATTATCGTTTTTGGTGTTTCTTTTTTTTTTTTTCTGTAGAAGCGATTCAATTTGTTTGTCAATGAAATTCTTTGGACTGTATAAAGTGGACAGTCCCACAGAATATGATCAATATCTTCGTAATTATTTCCACATTCACAGTTTGATGAGGGGACTATGTTTTTCCTATGTAGACTAGCTGCAAGATTGTAGTGGTTTGCTCGGATTCGGTTGATTGTAGTGATGTGTTCTCTGGGAAGATTAACTTTTGAAAACCATGGTTTCGCTTTTAAATTGTGGAAGTAATTGTCAAAGTATTGCTTTCCTTTGTAAAGACCTTGTTCTATCAAGATTTGTTTTGTTCTAGTGTTCAACTCTTCTATTATTTGCTGTACAAAGTCTGTGTGAGGAAGGAAGTAAATAATGTTAGTACCTTGTGTAATTGCATTTTTTGCAAGAGCGTCGACAGTTTCATTGTGACTGATTTGGTGATGTGAAGGAATCCAGATTAGCGTTATTTTAATATCTAATTGTAGGCATTCATATAATAATGATTTGATATCTAGGATTACATGCGTTGCATTTTTAGATTTGTTAGGGGTGTACTCTTTTAGTGCTTTTAATACACTAAGTGAATCCGTGAAGATAAAAGCTCTCTTTTGATTTGAGTTCTTTATATTATTGATGGCAAGAAGTATGGCTAGTCCCTCTGCAGTGTAAATTGAAGCTTCTGAGTAAATTTTGTATTTGAACGACTGTTTGGTAGATGGAACATATATTGCAATTCCTGCAAAGTCTTCCTTTGGAATTTTTGAGGCATCGGTGAAAATAGTGTAGTAAGTTGAAATAATTCCGTTAAAAATATCCTTAAATTTTTGAGAAGGGTCAGGTGATTCCTTTATGGTTATTCCAACTGATGTGTTAATGTCTAATTCTTGTATTATTGATTCGTATTTGTAGTCAAATGGTATTGGGTGTAGATACCTCTGTATTTTTGCTTGTGTCAGTAAATTTATCGCTTTGAATGACTTGATGATGGGAAATTTATGCTCTATTTTTAATCTATCATGGTTTTGTATACTATTGACTAAAGTTTCTACTTTGGCTAGCAAAGGTGATCCATGGGCTACGAGTTTCAGCATGAATTTGTCTGATAAATGTTGAACTCTATTGGAGAAATATTCAATCTTTGACTCTGCATGAAGAACGTTTATAGGAGTTGATTTTCTGTATCCTAAAGCTAGTCTTATGCTTTGGTTTTGTATTTTTTGTAACTTATTTCTCAGGTTTGAATCTTTTATATGACAAAGAAACATACCATATTCTATAGAACCTCTAATAAGTGATATATAAATTTGTTTTAATATCTGGGGGTGGCCGCCCCACCATGTACCTCTTAAATATTTTAGTATGTTTATTTGTTTTGTAGCTTTGTCTATTATATATTTTGCATGTTCATTCCACGATAGTGTCTTGTCTATAATCATACCTAAATATTTTACTGCGTTTGATTCTTGTATAATTGTGTTGTTGAAATTAATTGCATATTTATTTTTTGGCTTCATCAATTCATTGGAAAAAATTATAAATTTTGTTTTTTCTGGTGATATTTGCAGCTTAAGGCTTTCAAAGTAGGTGTTTACTGTGTTTAAGGCGTCTTGAATTTTAATAATTGCAGTGGGGATGTCATGATGAACATAGTATAATAGATTATCGTCAGCATATTGTACAAGTGCTATGTCTTGGGGTAGAATTCTTCTCAATAGACTAACGTAGATGTTGTATAAAATGGGACTTAGTCCACTACCTTGTGGAACACCATTTGATTTGCTATGAGGTTCTTGCAAATTATTGCCTATTTTGAAAAATAGTTCCTTTTCTGATATGAGTTTAAAAATAAATGCTCTTGTTTTTATAGGTATGCCCAAATCTACAAGTATTTTGTCTAGAGTTATTGGACATACATTATCGAATGCTGCTTTGATATCTATTAGAACACATAGGACATATTGATTATTATGCATAGCAATGTAGATGTCTGAAATAACATAAGCCAATGCGTGTAGGCAAGATTTAGACTTTCTGAAGCCGTTCTGTGTATCTGGTATAAAATTATTTTTTTCCACATAATGGTGTAAGCGAGTGTTAATCATCTTTTCATTTATTTTTAGAATGCATGGGGCTAATGAGATGGGCCTAAATTTGTTGTTGCATCCCTTAGGTATAAGTGCAATCAAGAACTTTTTCCATATGTCCGGTCTGGTACAGTTATTAAAGTATTCGTTGATAATTTTTAGTAAAAGTTCTCGAAAAGATTCTGGAGTGTTTTTGAGCATGTTATAATCCACTTTGTCCAATCCAGGGGATGTACCTTTTTTAACTTCCTTGATTGCTATATTTAGTTCTGTTAAAGAGAAAGGTTTGTCCAGTTCTTGATTGCAGGTGTTGTTGGTTGCTTCTAGATTATACTGTGAGATTGCATTCTGCAGCTGAGGATTTTGTACGCAAAATTCTTCAGAAAATTTTTGCGAATTGTTTATTATTTCAACGTTGTTAGGGGCAAAGTCAGGTTTCGCATTAATTATGTTTTTGTAGCTGTTGATAACGCACCAAACGGTTTTAGTATTTGTGTCTGGAGAAAGGTTGTCTTCAACATATTTTCTGAAACTGTTCTTTTTTATTTTTTTCAGTTTTCTTTTTGTATCGTTTTCTATTTGCTTTAGTTTTTCAAGATTTTCATAGGTAGGATCTTGTAAAACTTTTAAACTAGTTAATCTTCTTTCTCTTGCCAAGTCTGAACATTCCTCATTCCACCAAGGAGCTTTGACTGGTCGGAGCTTAAAACTCTTTGTTAAGTCTGTTTTAATTTGTGTTGTCATTTCTATCGGAGGATAACCTAATATGCTGCAGTGTTCAGTCCATCCTTCTTTATTCTTCTTGGTTCTATCTTGTTGTATAGTTACAGACTTTATACATAAATTAGTTATGAGGTTGTATTGATCATCTGTATTCATACTTTCAATGCTATTGCTGTTCTCCTCTAAGTAATTATCAATATATGTAGAAAACAGTTCCCAGTTTACTCTATTTTGAGGAATTTTGTGAGTAGAATAGAGAGGAATTTTCTCTATTTCAAGTTTTATAGTACATATTGTAGGGAAGTGATCACTATACATATTGTCGTCGTGGACTATCCATGTTGTTTTATCTAGCAAATCTTTAGAAACCAGTGTTAGGTCTAGGGGAGAGCTAATCATTGTTTGCTCATTGTTGTTGGATGTCTTATTTGTATAATATGTATGTGTACCGTCATTTATGATAAATAGATTGTGATCCAACATCGCTTCTATTAAATTTTCTCCAGAATTACAGGTTTTATTTGAGCCCCACGAATAATGGTGGGAATTAAGATCACCTCCTATATAAATATTTTTGTAGCCATCAGTACTGTTGAAGAAGTTGTCCCATTCATTAGTTGAAGTTTGTTTTGATGGATTTCGGTAGATAGAGATGATTAGCAGAGAATCATCTGTATTGTAGTTTTGATTTTGGATCCTAAATGGGATTGATATGGCGACTGTTTCCATAGTTTTTTCATTATGATATATATTGTTAATCTCTTTGTAAGGAATACTGTTTTTAATTATTATAGCTACTCCTCCATGAGGGTTATTCTTTCTATCTCTTCTAATTACACTATAGTTTGGTATTCTAAGATTAAACTCTGCGCTTAACCATGTCTCTTGGAGTGTGATTATATCATATTCATTGAAGAAATGAGCTTTGTTCTACGTGATTCGGGACTCTGGAATTTAACTGCTTTCCAAGTGTTTTCCGGGGAGAGAGAGTACGCGTCGCAACATGTGGTTTTCTAGAAACAGGAAGCTTTGTTAAAAAAAAGGGGACCGAGGAGGAGAGAGACGCAGGACTGCAACGGGCATAACAGCAGAATGCAGTCGGTCTCCAGACGTGGAAATGAACGCACGGATTTTCTTGCGCGAGATTTTTAAGTTTCATGCACTTTTAATGCGGCCTATTGACGGTCTCAAGCCCGAGAAAACGCAGAGAGGAAGTGTTATTTATTCATTTATTCGAATTTAATTAATTATAAAGTCACGTTACTCAAATCGAACGTATTACACGTTCTTAGGACGAATAAACGAACGAACTTATTTTTATTAGCATATGTATAAGGTGGCGCGAAAAGTATAATACATCAAGGTTACACGTTACAAGCAAGCGCAACCGTCGTGTTGGCATAATTACTTTGCTGTATACAGTTGCCGGACAAAATAACATCAAAATAACTTTGAATATTTGGAATGTCTCTTCTTTTTCATTTTTGATGAACACTGTTTTGTTGTGTATGTACAGCATTCACTGTAATATTTTGTAATATAGCATTAATTATCTGTCCTCACGATGCGTTTTGCAACAGTAAATGAGCATGAGCGGCCAAACTATAGGTATCACTCCAGCGGTCCGCAGTTCAGAACAGATCAAAAGCTTTGCAGTTTGGAAAAAAGGAATCAAACAAAGAATAGGAAAATTTTAGTGGGTTAACTAAAGCCGCAGTAAAAAAAAATTATACATTTTCGGATATTTAAAATAACGCTTGTTATCAGTCAAGCAATGTTGCGCGCAAACATATATTCTTGGTTCATACGAAACGTTCAAATGTTGTATGAATTACTTTTATATTATAAACTAAACAATATAAAGAAGTTTTCGAGCAACATGGCTCAGTTGATAACGAGTTCAATTTTAAATTCTCAGTGATTTTTTAATACTCAAAAAATATAGGTATAGATATAGTAATAGAGTGAGTTAGAGAGACGATTTTATTGCGCCTGATCAACGAAAGCCAAGTCGCAAAGTGTACACCATGTACAACTTATCCAGTCATATCTTTTCTTCGTCCTGGACCTTTTTGATGTCCTATGCCCTCCATTTCGCCCAATATAATGCTTTTCTAATCTCTAATATGTAGATCGGTGTGTAAATGGAGATAGATTTAGTTAGGCTTATTCTCTTTTCTTTGCGGACTGTATATAAACTTTACTTTTTCCAACGCACTGTTACGCACGACAACAGGATGATAAATGCGATTGATTATAGTATAATATACTAAGAAATTTCATCCACGCAAAAGCAAAATTACTTCAAGTTTCCCGATACAGGAGTTCAATAAAAAAAAATTGCCTTTGCAATGATTCTAGAAATAAAGTCAAGAATCTAATATGTAAAGTCGGCAAAAGTATTTTTTTTTTTTTTCATCATACACCTCGAAAATCTCTTTGGGCATCAACGCTCGCTTTTAACTTTGATGGTACTACATTTATGAGATGACTTTATCCCATAGGTATTGATCTTTGGAAGTATAGTTCGAATATAGACTGACGGTATATACATCATAATAACTATACAATATATATACCTTATTCCTCATCATATATAACGTTGACAACGGAAACGGGGGATTTTTTAAATATTAATGCTTTTACAACTGACTGGGCAAAAGTATAAAAACATAATACAATGGGCTATTAATGGGCAATTTGTACACAATCTGCAAGTAATTTATGTATAACTATTCTACAATTATATATTATTCACACCTTACTTTATTATGCACAAATCGTGCATGAATAACCCGCGCATTACATAATAATCCTATGGAATCTTGCACTAGATTTGATAAACCTTTTTCTCAATCAAGGTTGAAAAAATGCATAAAACATTGCGCATTGATTGCTCATGTGTACTAGAGGGGGATACGTTAATTATGAACTTCTTAGTTATTTTTCCTTCAGTCTTATAGATGATAACTAAATCATCACAATCAAACAGTTTTACATGAGTTTAACAATGAATATATTGTATAAATATAAAAAAGTAACTAATTGGCTACGTTTAGTATGACAGTGGTGAATTGCTTAAAAAATAAAGAAGACATTTTATAGAGCATAATAAATAATTAAGATTTCGTTTTTGAATCAACGATAAGTAATTGTCTTGTTATCTATTACGACGTGTATTTCTTTCAAAACCATATCCTCAAAACTAAACAGCAAAACTATTCGAAAAATATTATTTATTGAGGTAATTTGAACTAAAAAATTATGTATAGTCAAAAATAAAGTAACAAACAGCATTATTGATTTAAATGGAGAATCATTCAGCTAAGAAAAATGGCTAGACTTGCATACGTATTTTTCAGCACTACTTTAGACAAGTCATTATATAAAGTATCATATTACATTTTCCGTAAACATTTTTATAGATGAATCGTTATTGGATTCACAATATGATTACAAAAAAAAATGTAGATAAATATCGAGCGTAACAGTATAAGAATCTTCTGGTTATCCCATTCTATTATTGAAAAAGAAAACATTTTGGGTACCTTAGATAATTATTTAAACTTTCTAAAAGAAAGATCGACAGATTCTTTAAGCATCCTTTGAGACTGAAGGAAAAACAATCCTAATCATTGATACAAAACGTGCCATCTCCATTGAGCATTGATATAAACCGCCACTGAAATGCATCATCATTCATTCTTTTTTTGTGTTATTTTTTATCTTTTTTATATAGGTATTCACAAAGCACAAAGAGTACTTGGCTATAACAAACAGTTTATTCAGCTATCATTGTTGTATCAGATATAAATGAACATTCGTCGTTTTCTTTCTTTTTTATATATTTTTGCATTCCGCTTCATCATTTTATTCATTTTCTGCCTTTTTCTTCCATTATCGTTTAAATATACTATATAAACTGAGAGAGTGACCTAGTGTGTGAATACGCGCGCGCTCGATCTCCTTTTCATTCAAACACAATTGTCTCATCAGCGGCTCGCGCGCTAGCAACTGCTCGTACACATACCGTTTCTCCTTCCTCTCCTTCTTTACGTCAACGTGTCATCAATTTTTTTTATTCTCCCCCCTGTTTACAATATAATATACGCTCGCGAGTCCGTCCTCCTCCTTCTTTTCTGCTTTACGGTAATGCACATGTATACATAATGTAACGAACGATCGTGTGTGTATGTGTATGTGTGTGATTCTGTCTGTATGAGTGTAACAATGTTATATGGATCGCGTTGTATATGCATATGTATATTTATAGAATAATTTTTTTCTTTCATTTCTCTCCGCGCGCGACGAAAAATAAAAAGAGCTGTTTACATATTCTAATGTAAAGTACGTAAAAATCGTGGCAGCTGGCCTCCTCGTCCCGATAATACAATTATATAATGATGATGTGACAGCGCGTTATACACAATTGTTTCTCATTGTATTTTTTTTTTTGTTTTTTTGTTTTTGGTTTGTTTTATTATTCTTATTATTATTATTCTCTCAAATCGTTACAGTCCGTTGCTCTCTCCGCGTCACACAGTTCTTCCCTCATCTCTCATCGTACATATACAATATAATAAAAGTGAAATACGGTCGCACAGAGCGCGTGTCACGCGCCGGGGGCGCGCAAAGCCGGAGCCGCGTCGCTGTCCGCCTGCAGCCGGGCGACGAGGAGATTACGACGAGGACGAGGGTAACGTCGACGAGGACGAAGCCGCGAAGCTCTGGGAGCAGTTAGTGTAGCTGCTGTTGCTGTTGCTGCTGCTGCTTTTGACGATGGTGATAATAGTAGTTCTGTCGCTGCGTCTTGGCGGCTTGGAATCGGCTTGTTGCCGCTAGTCGTGTAACAGAAGCTCGATATTAGAGATGCTGGGGTATGACCGGGGGCAGATTGGAAAGTTCCTCGAGGCTCGCCGACAAGGTCACGGCTGACGCTGGGGTTGTTGCTGCTGCCGTTGCACTGCTGCCTGGAATTACGCCGGAGGCATCGACGCCACCGCCAGAGCCATTGCCGGCTAATGCTGCTGCTGGTCCGGATGATGCCGGCAGCAAGCTTCCCACCGCTACGCCGCGATCATCTGCAATTAGAGAAAAAAAGTGCGAGGCACCGGTGTTTAACGATTTATTATCCAATTTCTTTTCGAATGCTTATTTTATTTTTTATAGGTAATGCTATAGCGATGATGAGGGAAGTTTGTATGGGGCGATGATTTATACAAATGAATATCTTTTAAAGACCGCTCCGAATGCTATACTCTTAAGTATAGCATCATAAAAATAATATCGATTTAATTATGCGAAAATTGAGAAATACGTATAGTCGCACGATAACATATATATTTTGAACGTTGTAGATGTATGTATGAACATACAGCGTTAAGATAGACGATATGTCCGATTATTCTTTATCGGACTGTACGTTCATGAAATTCTTAAAATTGTCAGCTGTTTAGCATTGTGTAATTCAATGAAAATTTCTATAGCTATAATCAGATGCAAAATGCAGCGAAAATGAAGCTATAAAAGCATCGATTTGCAATTATTCTTTTAAAAGCTTAGATGTATAATAAATAACCGCTATACGCACCTGTAATTTTCAAAGATTTCCTTTTCCTTCTCAAAATATTTGTTTTTGAAAAAATAAAGTTTAAGCATAAATGTTTTAATATAACTAATGCGCATATTATGCAGAAAGGCAATACAATTACCGTCTTTTGGAAACCTTGAAAATGATCCCTTAAAGCGTTTGGATGTAATATTTGGAAAGTAACTTTATTAGCAGATTCAATTCATACCTACCTTCAAGATTTCAAGAAACACTTAGCTATGAACATTACATGATATTCAACGTTAAATAAAAATGTATGCAAAAACAAGTAAATTTTTGAAAATCACAGGTACCTAGCAATCATCGGTATACCGGCTTTTTCTTTTACGATCAACATGCTACTCGATTCAGGGACCTAATTGAAAATTTTCCAAAATAAATATCAATAATTGAGTTTATATATTATTGTCGATTTAAGAAATGAACAGGTGATGATTTATTTTTTACTTCAATACCATAACAATGGTTATTTTGATAAATTATCAAGAGCAAAATAGCGTCGCTGTTTGTATTAGCACTACTGTACTGGTGATGAAATTATAAAACAAGGTAAGAGCAATTAGGTAGGATTTTCAGATAATAAAATGGGTTATGTTATAAAACCAAATATTATTAAACATTATGATTACATTAATGATCGTTAAAACTACAATTTGTACAATGAAAAACTGAGTTTTATTAATTGTCATCTTTGAGAAATAAAAATAATCATTTTATTTGTGTTACAGCTCTTTTTAATTCTTCTGAATTTCTATTTTCGTTTAAAAACTTTACTAAATTTAGCATTGTGAAATTACATAATATGGAAAATATCAAATATACTAAACAATAAATTTTAGAATATAACTCAAGCTTTTCAAATGATCTTTCAAAACATTAAAATTTAATAAAGTTTTTAAAAATTTTATGTACATGTAACGATATTTGTCACCACTTGATGGACATTACAAATTGTTACCCTAACTAATGCATATTTATACTAACAATGAAAATTAGACGTACACCAATTCGAAAATAATTAATTGTACATCACGTGAGAAAGGTCGGCGGAACAATTAAGACTTGATTAAAGAAGCGATTTGGTTAAAGTTTATTAAAAAAAATATGTTTCAAATATGCAACTTTCGAATTAATTTTTTAATGACTTTTAAAAGCCCGGAAAAAATATTCATTTTATATAAAATAAATAATGTCAATGCATATCTGCTTCATTTCTTTCAGGCGCTTCTTTCGTACTTCTCTCATATATCAACTAAGATACCTAAAAAAACATGACTGCCTTGAGTTGACTTCACAAATAAATAAATTTCATCAACTTATACTATCCACATTATCTATTAATTAATTAGTTTATCCGGTATTATGTAACATTTTATAAAAAAAAATCATGAAATACTAGAACTTTTACTTGTCTTTATGTTTAATTATTACTGGCATTTAGACTAATGATTGCTTTGTTATACAAATTCTTTTATACACAAATGCTCTTACTTCTTTTCTTTTAAATGATTTAATGAAAAAACATGACAATAAAAATGTAAAAAAAAAAAATTTAAGAGTTGAAAAGAGTAAGGTATCCTTGTGGTTTACCCAAATTTAACTTTACACTTTCTAAAATGTTTACATACGCAATTTTAACATGCATATGCCAAAGCATGTAAGTTACTGAAGCCGTTAATATGTAGTTTGACAGATTTATTTTTTGTGATTTTTGTTTTGTTTTAAGGTAGAAGCAAGTTAAGATGATGACATTACCTGGGCCGCTACTCACCTACAGGCAATGAGCCTGTCATGGGAGTAGGTGATGACGACACCATGGCCATTCGGCCTTGTTCCTTTACAATTGGGTCTACAAAAAAATATAAAAAAAAATTATTAGCGAATTATAAAAGTATGTAAAATAAAATACTAAACAAAACGAATTCAACATTGTATGTTTGAAAAAAGTTTATGCATTTTATAATGATTCATAAAATAAATACTTAATAATTTATACAGAAATCGTATTTACATTAAAATATTGAGTAAAATAATTTACATGACTTGTATAGTATAAGGAAAAAACATTGACTGCAAGAAACGTTAGAGGAATTGAAACGTTAAGTAACATAAAAAAATGTATCATCACTCTTGAAAAATTAAAAAATATGTTTGCAATGACAACCCTAATAAAATCGAACGTTTTTTTACTGATTTAACTATAATTTTTTGAATTATTATAGCTATGTTAACTTTGCGCATTCGTCAGCAACAATTGTTGATTGCAAAAAGCTGAGAGAACATTTGAGTTTATAAGATTACTGCCTATATTCAATACTGCATTGCATCAGCAGTGAATTACAGCACGATTCTAAATGTACATCAGCAAAAATGTCATGTTTTCTTCATTCAACATGCAAAACTTCAACTGAATCAGCGAGAATTCAAAGCTTGATAACAAAATAAAAAACTTACAGAAATAGGGATGGTCCATAGCCTCGCGCGCAGTAAGTCTCTCATAATGATCGTAGCGCAGCAGTTTGTCGAGGAAATCGAGGCTTTCGGGCGAGACAAGATGCTGATTGTCCGAGTGGACAAAGCGCTCCCAGCGTTTACGAGAGTGTCTGCCCAAAATGTCGTTGAAACGCACGTCGAGCTCGATGTGATACTTGTCAAGGTACTCAAAGAGCTCCTCCGTGCCCAGTACTTTGGCAATCCTGACTAACTGGTCATAGTTGTCATGGCCGTGGAAGAAGGGCTCTTTCCTAAAGATCATGCTCGCAAACATACAGCCCAGCGACCACATATCCAATGAATAATCATACATCTGTAAATTGCGATAATCATATTATTAGCATAAAAAGTATCAGACTGTTTTATATGATTATAACGTTCATATAGATGTTGTTACCTGATAATCTACAAGGAGCTCAGGTCCTTTAAAGTAACGCGAGGCAACACGCACATTGTATTCCTGACCTGGATGGTAAAACTCTGCCAGACCCCAATCGATTAACCGCAGTTTTCGATTCTCATGATCGATCATGACGTTGTGCGGCTTCACGTCTCTGTGCATAATACCCATACTATGGCAATATTCTAATGCCTAAAACAAACAGAATTATGTGTAAAGTCGCTGAATTTGAACAGTGCAAGATTAATGGTAATTTGAATTTTACCTTTAATAACTCATAGAGGTAGTATCGTATATCGTAATCCGTTAATGTCTGGTACAGCAGTTTAAAATCTGTATTGTTAACATGTTCAAATATTAAAGCTGGTGTCCTAGAAACTGGATCTTTAACAACAGCTTGGAGTGTTATAATGTTGGTCCCTCCTCGCAGGTTTTCTAAGATTTTAATTTCCCTCTTGATTTTCTTCTTTTTGACTGGCTGTAATTTTCAAAATTGAAATCAATTTTTGATGCTATAAAGTTTGTTTATTCAACAAGGAGTTTTTAAAGACCTTTAATATTTTAACGACGCATTTCTCGTTATTTGTGATATTGTAAGCCTCAAACACTTCACTGTATTTGCCACGTCCCAGTTTCCTCACCAACTGGTAATCATCTTGTTGACTGAAAAATAAAACAAGAAAGACTATGTCAAAACGAATTGTTTTTCAAAATCAATTCTTCAGAATAAAAGTGCTTTGATTTATTATGTTTAATTTATAATAATGGCATATTCTGGTTAAACTAGAAATCTAATTTTAAAACATAAGAAACACTATGATAAAAACTTTTACAAATCTGAATTGAAAGTCATTTTCATAACCTCTACTTTGAACTAATCAAATCAACTTCAAGAATTCAATAGATAACATCAAGTGCTACATGTATGAATCGAAATGTTAACTATTGCAGAGCACAAATTTGAATCAAAAATGTTTGAAGTAGCATTCAAGGAGAGTAAAAAGTTGTTCTGAATGAATACATCAATAATTAAGTATCAATGTGTATTCTATAGTGGATGAATACAATCTGCATACATTGCTGTAGAATGAAAAAAAAAATGTAGGTGTTATATAATTCCAATAAAAAGGAAAGATATCCTTACCCCCAGTTGACGACATACGACTCATAATCCCAGTATTCTCTGGGTTTGTGTGAATTTACATCCGTATACACTCTTGCTCTACTTGGAAGCGCCATTCTTTCAAAACACCGTGTGTCAACGCCGTCCTTGTCCTTTGCACCACTCTTTATCAAACTGCCCTGGTCTCCTATTGAAAATGCACGCCCTTTAAACACGCTGTCTCTTCCTCTCACCCAGTTACCAACATACGAGTGGAGCAGCAGACCTAAAAGGGAACAGGAAAAGAGAAAAAAAGAAGTTAGTTAATGCTTAAAATACAACATTTTGATCAACATATGATGCATTATAATTGGTCACTTTGATAGCTGGTGCATAAGTTTGGAGATTAAAAAAAAATATTAAATGCATTCTATTGTTAACTATCACACAAAATGCAGTATAAACCTGTTAGATTGTTTATATAATTTTTAATTACTGATATTCATTTTCAAGCTACAAGTGCCACAATACCACTGTGGTAGATAATTCTTGCGAAAAATAGTTTTTGTCACTAATGCTCTTTATTGAAATTTTTTTCTGACATTAACATATTACATTTGCAGATGCAAGAGCCACCTTGTTAATGAAGGACTCAAACATTCCAAGTAAGGATAAATGATGGTTTGTGCATAGATAGCTAACTTCAGCTCTGTACATTTATGATGGTAAAAACAAGCTTGTGTAATCAAACAACTTGCAAATGCTTGAGTTATATCACAAAAAATAATTCAGTAAACACTTATTTTTATACATCCAAAGAAAAAAATGTGAACTGAAATTCTGATTCTCAACATATGTTATTAAACTGTAACATATGTATTAGGAATTATTAAAAAAACTTATAAAGATTTTGAAAAATAAATAGAAAGTTATTTGTAGAAAAACGAGGTGAGGTGGCATCAATTTTAGCCATGTGTAAACGTACTTTAACGTACATTCTTGGTGATTAAGACCATGTATGACTCATTGTTTATCATTTGGCAAAATGTAAAACGGTATAATAATTTTCTTAAACTACATTGCACACTTGTACATATTTACAAGAATTATTTTTCAAGTTGATCACACAAAATCTCTCAATCAAGTACACATGGATTAAGACATATAATAGGGTTAAGCATACGGATAAGTCAAGGTGATCACAAATACAAATTACTCAATGATTCCTGTCAATTCATACTTGTTAAGGGGATCAAAATCTGGCTTCTAGTCGCAGTTCACGTGAGCAGGCCAGTAAAGAAAGCACGAGTCGCAAAGTACCTAAGCTTGCCCAAAGCAGAAGCAACACATCGTGCCTATCCATATCCTGTGCACAAGAGCAGAGCTATCCCAAGCGTTTCCAGTAATATGAGCTACAAACAAACTGTAACTATAGTGTTTACCCAACTTGGCCAAGCACATGCACACCAGAATGGATTTAGGATGAGCTAAGAAAAACTCCATGTGCACCATCAAGGTATAATGGGTGTCTTCCACTGACTCATGCACACAGAGGATTAATATGAACGTTTATTTTACCAGTGAAACCATCGCCACGACACTTTAGCCATCAGCATTTTTACTCTACAGCAACATGCAAGAGAGACAGAGTAGTTCCGACTGGCGAGTAAAGTCGTTCCGAGCGCATCACCCCAAGAGCAAAAGCTCGAGAATCCGGAACTCGCCGGACATAACCTCAACTTCCTCTCAAACTTTGAGAACTTGGTACCGGCGTCGCTCGGAACGACCGCACTCGTCGTGAAAATCACACCTGCCAGTAAACAGCAAAGTTCGTTAAAACGGCCGAACAAGAACAACAAATGCAAGCAAAGTAGCAAGAAAAAAGCGCGAGGGAATAGGAGCGGAGCACATGGTCGGTAAAACAGTGAGAGCAGCAGTGCCGCGGCAAACAAACCGCGCCATCCTCGAGAGGCGATTTCCGTTCTCTCGTAGAAGACGCCGTTGTCGATCTACTCACGCTTACTCTCTTTCGCACGCACAGTGATGCAGCTTACATAAACACACACACACACACACACAGAGTAGAGAAAAGGGAGTATTGTACCGAATGCGAGTGCAATCTTACCCCGTCCGGAGCAAAAGATTAGACACACACTGCTCGCTCCGAAAGGAAGAATAGAGAGAGAGAGAGGGAGGGAGAGAGAGAGAGGAGAGCGCGCGTGTATGCGTGCGTGGGGTGTGGGAGAGAGACCGCGAGGAGAGAGAGAGAGAGAGAGAGAGAGAGAGAGAGAGAGAATAGGTATACTATGTATATATAGGTATACAGAGCGTACAGCCGTGTACGGGTGGAAAAGAGGAGATAAGTAGACGGAGAAGCTAGTATAGACTGCTAGAGAGCCTCGCACCGAGAGCGTGGATGATCGGAGCGACACCGGGAAGCCGTGTGTTCAGGTATACGTGCAACCATCCTCCTCTATATAACTGTCTCTCTCGTGGCGGCGGCGGTAGCGGCACACGTAGGCACGCCGCTCTCGTGTGTCTGGCACATATATATAGGTGTACACAGACGTGCAGCGTATACCTATATATACAGACAGAGAGATCCAGCGCGACGAGGTGGACGATAAGGTGTAGATTACTCGGTCATTCATGCGTGGGACGTACGTGGACGCCCTCGAGGAAGAGTAGGTATATAGCATATAGCTCTCGCGTGTACACGTCGGTATAGAGAGGATAGCATGATAGAGAGAGAGAGAGAGAGAGAGAGAGAGAGAGAGAGAGTGAGCTGCTCACCTAGCGCATTCCGGGCTCGAATGTTGGCGGTGGCGGGGGTTCAGGGACGGCCGAGTACAGGCTGCTCGTAGGCTGTTACAGAGGCTCTTTCTTTCTCACTCGCCCTGTACTACGTATACGAGTACTTATGGGCGCGTAGAGATGAGGGCCGGCTGCGGCGGAGACGTCGACTGCACGAGGGGGGGACACACTGCACACTACTTTGACTCTCTCGTCTCGCGCGCGCTCCTCTCGGGGATGATGCAGTTCTCGCGCGCGGCGCACAGTAGCACACTCTCTTTGCTGCTCTGCTGCAGCCAACACAGAGCCGGCTTCCCCGCGGGCAGAACGAGAGCGAGCGCGAGGAGCTACTTTTCTCTTCTACACACTATTACACTCGCTCTCGGTTCTCTTCTCAAGATGGCAGCCGGCGCGAGAGCGAGCCGCCGCCGTGCGATATGCGAAAAAGCAGCGATCGGCTCGCCGTCGGTGTGACCCGCGCTAGCGCTAGGAGTACGGGCGGCCAGTATAGGCGCTGATGTAGTCTTTTTAGTACGAGGCGCGTACGTCATGCGCGCGGCGCTTCCGTCGGCCTTTGTGGCTTTGTAATTGTAAATTGTAACTCATTCGGATTGGATCGGATTTTAATGTGGAAAAGATGTGCGGTAGCTATGCTCGGGCGATTCGAGAAATTTGAAATTTCAGTTTATCGGGGGATTTACGCTTGGTTTTTCGATGCGGATCGTTGCACGGGGGTGTGGCGAGTTGTTGGTTGAGATTTTGTAGATATGCACCGTGTGCATTTGCTTTTTTGGAGAGAAAAGATGCGCGTGCTTTTGGGATCAAGCTACGTTTACAATTGTTACAGCTTAGGATGAGGCCGATGAGGGGGGAACGTCTGCTTTATCGAGTGTCGGCATGGTCGCAGTTAAGTATTTCTCGTATGCAACTCGCGGGCGGGCACATAAAGTCTTCTAATATCGACGAATCTTCGATACAAAAAAGTACATTTTTTTATGTCTGCGATTGCGTCGGTGATTGACGCGGTTGATTGATATCGACTACTCAGATTTTACCTGCAGGCACCGAATTCGCCGAAATGGCAATAGCTTTACGATTTTACGACTCTATAAACTTTTTATTATAATTAGCTATTTATCATATAAATAGATTTTTTATGTTTTTCCTATGTATGTAACGTCGTTTAACCGATTGATTTCTACGAGCCAAAGTTTGTTTAAATATTAATAAACATTTCGAACACGCTCTATCTTTCAGCTTTCCTCTTCGGGATATACGCACATTGTCGAAGATCAACTATCATATCGAGAGCGCACGTGTCTCGATATAGATGATTTTCAAACTTCATGATTTAACAAAGTGTATTTTATCTTTCTTTTTCTTTTGACCTTTGAAATATTCTAACGAGAAACGCCGGAAGATAAAACGTTCGGAACATTATATAATAATTGTTAAAACAAACTTTTAGTCTCCTTCCTTGCTAACGATATACTATAGATCCGAAAGCAATATATAGTCTTTTTAAAAAAGAAAAAATAAACTATAACGTTACTATAAAAAATTATAAACATATTAAAATTTTAAGAATTAAACGCCTTTCGATAGAGCGCATACGATTAAAAAAGCATATTATAGTAGGTACACAGTATACAGAACAGTAATATAGGTACTTAAAGAGCGGGAATAGATTTTTTTTCAATCTTTTTAATAACTCCATTTATTGACAGGTCTCAAGGCTGATAATTAGTTACATATATATCCAGTATCCTTTCAGATTAAACGCGCCAAATATTTATACGTTAAAATAAATAACTAAAGAAATATAATGTATACCATCTTGAAAAGTTCGCCAATTTTTAAAATTATCGTTAAAATTACAAAAGGTTTATTTCATCAGTTACTATACAGCGTGCCTATACATATAGGCAGATGCCATGCCAATAATACACAGTGTTTTGGTCGACATTTATGTCGATAAAATACGCATCGTACGACGTTATACTCTTGTTATATGTATAGTTATTCTCGCGCTTCTCGTTTAACTACTCATATATAAATTGTATATTATTTTTATTGAAAACAAGATTATAAAGTGCACAATTACAATTTTGCTGGTTCTAAGAATTTATTAAACTAAATCAAAGTTATATTGCTTATCATAAATTTTCACATCCAGGATATGACGAATCTAAAAGATTTATTCCGCTCAGCAATAAAGCCTTATTTATAAGTATAAAATCTGTCTCCAACAAAATACAAAACGAATCTCAAATATCACCCCCTCTTCTCTCCACGATGAACAACAAAGAAGTCATACAAGTGAAAATGTAGCGAAAAAAAGACATCATCGAGTTAGTATAAACAGCGCATCCTTTAATTGAGTCAGCGAATGGCCAAGCACGGCCAGCTATTAGTCAGCCTCCGGCTCTCCAAAATCAATGACAGCCAGTATAGTATCAGAAGTCAGTCCCCCACATCGTAGACACATTATACTTTACGAGCCTATATAAGAAAATTCGTTCACCCCCTGCAGAGATAGAAGAGAATCTTCTATCGCAGTCTCTACCCTCGCAGCCACCCCTTCTCCCGAGTCACGTTCTTAAGGGATGACACAATGATTTTTCCCTTCTTTTGTGTACTAGCTGCATTATATGTTCAGTCAGTACTTATACACCACACACACACACACACACACACACACACACACACACACACACACACATACTATACCTAAAGGATCGCATCGCAAATACCACCGTGAACCTGACGCAAATTGCAAGATTTGTGGGAATATTTGTAGTAATTAATGGACTATTTAATGCAATTGTCAAAGATATTTCGGGGGCCAGGTTCACGGTGGTATCGCGAATAACCGAAAGAGACGAGCGGGAGTCGCGTGCGCGCACGGAAATAGAACTGCGGAGCTGCGCGCATGCGGGAAAAACCCTGGTTCGGCGATCTCTTTATATATTCGTTTCCAGGAACGCATCGCGTAGAGAAGAACATTGTAATAAAAGCTTGTCGTATTATATAGGTATAATAATATACAGGTGCCGTCGTGATGATGAGCCGCAATGTAAAGGGGGTCCGAAAGTCAATTCAAATCTAGATTTCGCGCCACAAAATAGCAGACGACAAAAGTAACCGATTTGCTTATAAAAAACAATAAAAGCGAAATTATGAAAAACTAAGACATCACTGCCCTCCGTTATGTAATTATCTACCATTTTACAAAGTTTGACACTTATAAATAAATATCTCGCCGAATGGCATTCGAATTATATGATTTTGAGACATTATTCGAATGCCATTCGGCGAGATATTTATTTATAAGTGTCAAACTTTGTAAAATGGTAGATAATTACATAACGGAGGGCAGTGATGTCTTAGTTTTTCATAATTTCGCTTTTATTGTTTTTTATAAGCAAATTGGTTACTTTTGTCGTCTGCTATTTTGTGGCGCGAAATCTAGATTTGAATTGACTTTCGGACCCCCTTAAGGGATTAGAAAGAGGGAAAACCTATGAATAGGCTGTCCACAAGCGACTTGCAAAAAAAGCATGACGTATCATATATACATACATACATACATACATACATACATTCTCTGTCGTCATGCGCGGCCAACTTCAGCTCTCCTTTTTATTCTTTGTCTGTATCGCTCGACGCGTTATGATGAACGCTTCGTTGTCGAACTTGAAGATGTGCGGTTTTTTTTTGGCGCCGCGCGTTTACGCGGTGCAGCAAAAAAGCTCCGAGGCGTGAAATATAAAATGAGGTCGGAAGAGCGAGTATTTTGTGCGGATAATTTTTTTATTACAAAAATGCCAAATCACTAACTAGAATCATCAAAAATTCAGACATAGGTCAAACTAATAATTGGAATTCGACGCGCAGTAAGTAGGTCCGATGCCTCGTTCGTTGCCGCGCCCATCAAGAGGGAACATCATGATCAACATCTGCCTGTATCTTCGTCTTATATACGACATACCTCTAATATATATATACAACTTTTACAAGTATACCTGGTTGGGTATAATGAGCGACAGAACCAAGTCGAGACGAGACAGCCAGAGGTAGACGCGTACGTCAAAAGTTGGAGGAGAATAGTATATTACGATACAAGTGGCATAAATAGTATATTACGATACAAGTAGTTATTGTCGGCCGTTTACCTGTACCTGGATTTTCCCTCATTTACGACTATGTTGCAGCGGCGCGTTCAGTCGTGTTCTAGAACGTCGGCAGTACAGATCGTCTACTTATTTGTCGTTATTCCATCCGAGTCCATCCTACTGGTACACTTTATATTTATCAGTAATACGTCAATCTTATAGAGGGATCGGAATAAGTAATTAATCAAAAACAACAACGAAAACGACAGTTACTAATACAATATCTATACGTAAGTAAAACTCTCGCAATGAAAATCAAATAGGAGATGGTAATGAAGATAGGTGCAGATTCTATTAAATTTCCTCCAAGATATTAGCAATACCCATCGCACATCCCAACAACAGAGATGTTAGATCCGTACGAATCCGAGCTCGTCCAAAGATTCGACCGCTTGCTGCATCAAAAACTCAGCAGGATCTTTCACGAGCGTTGTCTCAGCACCGACAGCCAGATCAAACACCAAACAGGATTATACCATAATACAGCAGCAGCTCCTGGAGCAGGAACTCGTTCTCAGCGAGGAATTTTCGAAAAATGAACTCGGAAAGCTCTCGCTTCTGTGGATCGCGTGTTTGGGCCCTTACTACGATTCAGCCGAGCTACTCGTGCGCTCCGGTGCCGATGTCAACGAGCTCTACGGCCTCTACAAATTGCAGGAGAAATATTGCCACAAGCTGTACCTCAATAAAAAGTCGACCGTGCTCCACGCGCTGGTTCAGATGGATCCGTCGGCGGAGAACGAGCGAATCATCCATCTGGTTAGTGGACCACGGCGCCGACTTGCAAGCTCAGGACTTCAAGGGTGACTTCTGAGTTCAGGTGACCGAGATGTTGCTCGAAAAAGGAGCCGACGTGAATATCGTTGATGTTGACGGCGTTACACCACTACTCGAGGCAACCAAGAGCAAAAAAGCCAACGAGCTGCTGCCGTTGTTGATTAAACACGGAGCCAACGTTTTAGCCAGAGATAAAGCCGGCAAGAATGCCTTGCACTATCTAGCACATAGCGTTGATAAAGAACACGCCGTCCAGCTGGCCAGAGTCTTCATCGAGATGGGCGTCTCGCGCTCGACGACAGGGGGTACGATTCAACCCAATTCCAGCCGATACATTGGGCCACCATGACGGGACACGACGGATTACCATGACATACACCATGACAGTCCATATCTCGCGTAAATTAACACCCGAGCCGAAGGCGAGGGTGGCAAACACAAGATATGGGCTGTCCAAATTTCCTCCGCACCGCGTTGCACGAAGTCTGTGCCTGGGGAGCTGTTAATTAACCATGAGGTCATCGAACTACTTCTGTTCGCCGGCGTGGATGTTCTCGTCGAGGACCACTGTGGCAACACTCCTTTCGCTCTCATCAAAGCGCGTAATATGTTGAAAAAAGGAACCTATCTGATAGTCAAGAAGCTCGCGATAGCCAACGTTTATCGACCGAAGATCGAGTTGAAGGACGAAAAGATCATCGAGCAGCACCCGAAGCTGTGGAATTACTATAAAAACTGCATCAAACAGGTCTAGAGGACACAATCCTATAGGTTCTTCAAGACTTGCACCTTCTTCGATCTTCTCGTGAGATGCCACTGCCAGATCGCCCCGCTCATGCGGAATCCCGCATTCGAAAGCAAATTCAAGCTTTTCGATCTGACTACAAGCGAATTTGCCTTATATACTGAAGACCTAGTCCGAGCTTTTGGACCTCCGGAAAAACGCCATCACTTTGTGCTGGAACAGGAGGATATGCTATTCGAGGCTCTTCATGGTATTTTACCTTATGAAGTTGTGAGCAGGGTGGTTTATTACATGTGTGATTGTCACGAGAACGTGAAATGAATAAATAGCTTTCGTTAAAATATTGAAGTATTACAAATATTTATTGATCATATCTCTTAGATATAACCGATCCTCTATCATTATTTTCACCACCACTATTATATATCAGTTAAAAAATAGATATATATTGGGACAAACTGCACTTTGAAAATTATTTCAATGATGTATCAAGCATTCGCAACAATAAAGTGTTCTACCCTCGTTAAAAAAAAGGATCGAAACATATTGAAACGTACCTAAAATGTTCAAAAAACGGATTGGAAATATTTTATGAGATATCCGTTTCAATCAGTTTCAATCCAACTAAGTTGAAAAAATAAAATATTTACGGATTGAAACGGATTAATAATTAAGGATAAGAATGGATTTAAATGGATTCAAAAAGCGGATTGAAACGTATTGGTTTTTCTTAATCCGTTTCAATCTTTTTTTAAACGAGGGTAGGTAGCAGATGTATCGCGTGTATTAACTCGCGACATGGAAGAATTAGAAAGGGGAGAAACACGTAAATAGGCCATCCACAAGCAGTTGTTATGTTGAGTCCGCAACTTGCAAACAATATATATCAGGTATCTATATTATCTGTTGTCCAGCAGGTACAACTTCAGCTCTTCTTTTCTAGCCCCTAGAGCAAGTTTTTGCCTCGCATCATGTATGCAAAGGGCCATTTACGTAATCTGCATGCAGTGTTGCGAATACTAATAATACAACTGCTGTGAGCGATTGACACGTAGAGATTGTATTTAGATTACTTTTACATAAATGAATAATTTTTTAGAAATACAAATCTTCGAAATTGGTTGCTCGGTTTTATATAGCAGCTGAACGTAGGAAAGCCAATGAGCTGATACCGTTGTTTTTGTCAGAGACAAATTTGGCATGAACGTCTTGCACTATCTAGCACATAGCGTTGATAAAGAACACGCCGTCCAGCTGGCCAGAGTCTTCATCGAGATGGACGTTTCGCTCGACGACATAGGGAGGATTCAACTCAGTTCCAGCCGATACACAAGGCCACCATGACGGGACACGACGGATTGGTGAGTAAAAAAACTTTTTGCAGTGCAGCGTAATAAGCTGTTTCATGCAATGTCATAATTAAACTAAATTCCATTTTTATGTGAAACATCTTATGACGCAGTTAAGGGGTCCTAATCAGTATGTTTATTACTATATTTCATAAACGCATCTCTTCATTGATTATTCTAGAATATTTTCTTCAATATAAAATATTTCCCACACTTTTTTTATGTAAAAATCTCTATTTGGATCACGGCGCAAAAGTAAATACAGTATATCGCAGTATGACAGGTTCCCGCTGTACACTTTGCGGCTAAAAGAGGTCATATTATGGTCGTAACGAAAACTTTGCTCGAACGTGGCGCGGACGTCAAACAGAAATAATGGGCGCACCACGTTGCACGAAACCTGTTCCCTGTTCCGGTTACTTTATTGACGATGAGGTCATCGAACTACTTCTGACCGTCGGCGCGGATGTGCTCATAGAGGATCCCGCAAGGGCAATAATCGGATGATTAAAAAGCTGCCGCTGATCAAAGTATGCCAGCCGGGGATCGAGTTGAAGGACGAGAGGATCATCGAGCGGCATTCGGAGCTTTGGGATTATTATCGAGACTGCATCGAACAGATCGAGAAGACAAAATCCACGAGGTTCGTCGAGACGTGCACCTTCTTCGACCTTCTAACGAAATGCCACTTTCAGATTGCCACGCTCATGCGAAATCCCGAATTCGAAAGCATGCAAATTCAAGCTTTTTCGATCTGAGTACAAGCGAATTCGCCACGTATGCCGAAGACATAATCCGAGCTTTCGGACGCGCGGAAGTAGAGCACCATCGCTCTGTGCTGGAACAGGAGGATGTGCTATTCGACGCTCTTCATATGATATTTTACCTTATGTAGTCGTGAGAAGGGTGGCTCATTACATATGCGACTGTTGCGAGAATGTGAGAAGACGAGTTAAAACATTATAATATTCTTTAATTACACGTTGTTTATTATGATTTTTATAAATAAATCGTTACAATCTCATAATAATTTTTTTTTGTTCCGACAGCAAGTTTTTTAAGTGAATCGCCGTTGTATTACAAATGGAAAATAATATCATGAATTTTTTCGTTAAACCCAGAAATTATGGCTACTCTTGTTTTCCGCAAGTTATTCTAGAGGGTGTTTTCCTATGAAATCAATTCAGTCTCCATATAATGTAAAATAAATTGCTATCAGGTATAGCGACTTTCATGAAATGCCTACAGCGATATGTATATTCGAACGCACAAAAGTATTTTCTTCCCGTCCAATTAACGATCGATGACGCTTTGTAAAAACGCGGAATTTGAAGTTGCCGCCACTATATGTATAGTAGTCAAGCATAGAGCGCCCTCCGATGGGATTCGGACGCGTAAATCTAGATTACTTAAGCATATTATTATATATGCGTAGATTATATGTAGAGATGACGAGAAAGAGCGAGAGAGAGAGAGAGAGAGAGAGAGAGAGAACGAGCACATGCTATACGCATTTTTTGCCTCCTCTCTCTCTTTCTCTCTCTCTCTTTCTCGTCATCTCTACATATAATGTACATATATAATAATATGCTTAAGTAATCTAGATTTACGCGTCCGAATCCCGTCGGAGGGCGCTTTATGCTTGACTACTATATAGTGGCGGCAGCAAAAGTGCACCGCGAGAACACATCTGCACATCTCGCTACTCTGCATCCTCTATTCCTCTGCATCATATGCAGCGAGAGAAAGAGCGAGACGGCCGCGCCGCGGCAACAACACGCATATTGCGCACAATCGCACACAAAGCGCGAGTCGCGAGTGAGATGAAGCGCCTCGCAGTGCAAATTGCGAACTCTCCGCGCGGCTAAGTAACCAAGAAAAAGAGTGAGACAGAGAGAAGCTGCTGTGCGTGTATCATATATATATATATATAATCTCTATATACGCACCAACGAGTGTATATGTGAATGTGAGAGGAAGCGCGAGGGAGAGCAAGACGGCGCTACGTCAGAGAGTGCGCAAGACCAGCCTGCAGCAGTAGCAGGGCATATTATGGCAACAACAAAACCGTGAGAGAGAGAGAGAGAGAGAGAGAGAGAGAGAGAGAGAGCCAAGCGAAGCTGGACCGCGACGCCAAGTGAGAGAGAGGGAAGAGTTAAAGCACGTCATCGTCGGAGGCAGAGCTCTCTTGTTGTTATCCGGCTGTACAGTGTACTCCAGCAGCAGCAGTAGAGCCCACGGAGATAGGACAGCAGATCGGCTATAGATGGTCGAGCATAAAGGGCTGGAGTCTTTCGGCATCCGACGCAAGGGCAAGACCAGGCATCAGCAGCGCAGTACCAGCAGTCAAGTTGCCAGCTAAAAGTCGCAGCGGTGCAGGTAGTAGCCGTAGGTAGTCGTCGTAGCAGCAGCGCAGCCCCTCGTCAGCGAAGATTGCCGCCACGGCTTTCACCGAGATGGTTGGCCTGGCGGGCGGGGGAGCGCACCTCTACCCCTCGCCCCCGATGCAGCCTAACCCTGAGCGTGAGTACCAGTAGATACACTTTCTTTCATGAGCTTTGCTATGCTTTTTGCATTATTTTACAGCTGTCAGGATGGAAAGCATTTCTGCATGCTCCGTTATGCTTGTGTTATTGATGCTGATCCAGTGGAGTGAGTGTGCAGGAGAGATGATGGTGTGCACTTGTTCTTACCACGGGCTATGCACACAGATGGGAACTTGTGTTTGGTTACGTTTGTTGAATTAATGATTCTTGCAAATACTGTCCCAGCTTTCTTGTGCACAGATGACGGAGTGTAACCGATTGTCCATATAAACACAAATGGTTACGATATATGTGGATGTAGATATGGTGTTTATTTCTAACAAGGCTAATTTTCAGGGTGAAATTGTGGGTTTAAGAATGCAGCGTGAACTGAAAAAGTCTGCACATGACATAGATGTATACTAAAATAACAACTTTTCAACTATATAGATATCCAGTTTGTTGATTTCCTCCCATCTTATTTATTACTGAAAGCAAATGCTGAGATTTGCTAGGTTCCAATGTTTATCTAACAAAAGGATGCTGTAAATTAAAAGATCACATATGTTTATAAATGTACACATGTATTTTTGTCTGACGAAATTCAATCAAGGTTAGATCAAGTCAGAAGTATAGCTATGATCATCGCTATTTAGATAATATCAACAACTTTTTGATATCATAAATACAAACTATAAACACATTTTGTAGTGTTTCTTTACTTTTTGCAAGTCACATTTTTGCCTGAGCAATTTTTCAGTATTTATATAACATATAAAGTTAAATTGCATAATCAGTTTTCAAGAATTCAATTTAATCAATATTACAATTTGCCAACTACATACTAATTTATTTTTCAGTGAGGGAGATGCCTGGTATGACTCCCGCTGCTCCAACAAGTGCTGATGCTTGTTTAAGCATAGTTCACTCCCTTATGTGCCATCGGCAGGGTGGAGAGAGCGAAGGTTTCAGCAAGCGTGCTATTGAATCTCTGGTGAAGAAACTGAAGGTATATTTTTGCATTTTTTCAGAGACCTTATATCCATTTATATTTCTCTCAATCAGGCTCTTATCAAAGCATTCATTTTTATTTTATTTGATTAATTTTTTAATCTTCGTTATAAGCATAATAAAGATTCATGATCATGATTTGCTAAATAGTATATTTTCTTTGCTCGCAGGAAAAAAGAGATGAACTTGACAGTTTGATCACTGCTATCACAACCAACGGCGCACATCCGAGTAAATGCGTGACGATACAAAGGACACTGGATGGCAGGTTGCAGGTCGCCGGTCGTAAGGGCTTTCCACATGTAATTTACGCGAGAATCTGGAGGTGGCCTGATCTCCATAAAAACGAGCTAAAGCACGTGAAATATTGCCAGTTTGCATTCGATCTCAAGTGCGATTCCGTTTGCGTAAATCCATATCACTATGAACGCGTTGTGTCACCTGGAATAGGTAAGTTTCGTCGCTTTCGTGTCGCTTTTTTTGAATATGCTCTAAACAGCGTTCTCGCTTCTGTCGCAGAAAAAAGCAAACTTAAAATCTTACTTGATTGGAGCTTTGTCTAAATTGTTGCTATTGTCATTGAACCTTTTCATGTTTATTCACATGACATAATTAGTTTGCTTTTAAGCATTGATCATTTCAACTAATAATATAACTTGAAAAGGTTGCATATTTTATTGCTTGTTTTGCTCTAAGCGATAATTTGCTGCAGTGATTGATCATGCAGGGTTGATAATAAAATAAGTTGTGAATACCAATATTTTTTAGTCTCTACTAGTTCTCTAAAAAATCAGCTATGATAGTGATTTTCTTGAAAATATATAATATCACAGAAATTGTGCACTTTATGGACAAAAAATATTGAATCAACCTTAAAATGCTGATCAATATTATATCCAGTTTTAAGATTGTATTAAAAGCTCTGCTATGCATTGATTTGAAATATTACTACATAACAATTGTGAAGAATGCAGTCTTATGCACTGTGCTTTAAAAATAATGGTACAATTTTACAACTGGGTTATCTAATGGACAATGCAAGTTCTGATTTACACGGTTTGCTAAAACTTAGTATTGTTTTTTTATTTATTACAAAACGTAATCATCACATTCTTCTATGCTATATTATAAATTAAACAATAAGTTGATGTCAGATAAATCATAACTTGCAAGTCCTCTCAAAGGATACCAACTATGAACTATTTGTGTTCTACAATTCATCTTATAAAAATTTATTAGCAAAAAATTACTCTCAGTGACAAGAATATTGAAGAAAATGAAAATTTATGTTATAGTTTGTATCCTAACAGGATGAGATTCTGATACAGAAGTTTTTCACAATTCATGAAGATTAAGTACAAAAGAAAAAGAAAAATTTGTATTACAAATCAATTTTGAGATTTAAAATAGCATATATGAACTTTACACGTTCGTCTTGCAAAAAAACTCGTCAAAGATTCACCATGAGTTTCAAAATGTTAAAATAAAGTTGAATCAGAAGCTCAGCCTGAATCAGCGCTTATCGTAGATTATTTTCTTTGATCGTTGTCGCCTTGGTGTATATACAAAACGCGCAAATCGGGCTCCCGGTCTTCGCGCTGCCTGCACACGCAGACCCGTTCTTTACAGACCTGTCGGGACTGACGCTGCAGTCGGGAGTCGGGGTTGGTCCAGGTGGTCGTCTCGTCAAAGACGAGTACAGCGTGGGAGGCGGTGGCAACGTCGCCGGAGCCGGTGGGGCTGGCGTTGGTTCCGGAATGGACGTCGACGGCGAGATAAACCAAACGATACAGCATCATCCACCGTCAGCAGGACAGCCAGCAACGCCCGCTAACTCCCAGCAGTCGCAGCAGTCGCCTTACATGTCGAATCTCGCCCAACCCGCAGCTGGTGAGTTCATTGCTATCATGTGGCTTCTTTGGAATAGTAGGTTCCTTGATTTTGTTTGTGCAGAAGTTTCAAGTTGTAGGTAATGCTGAGAACTAGAGATGATATTTCATATATCTGTTTACTTTTAAAATTACCTTATTAGTAATTGTAAAATTATGCTTTTAATCGTCTTTTAATTTTGAGGAAAGCTTGTATACTTTTGTTATGCATACAAATCATCTCTATTGTAGTATGTTATTTTGAGAGCAGATTTATCAGCAGCAGTAGATTTGTAATAATGCTTCTTATTCCCAACGTTTCGTCTCAAAAGAAGAGCAAAAGCTTACGTGTTGCTGGAAAGCAAAAACTAATTCATGGTGAAAAAACTCACTCGTTTCCAAAACACTTCAGAGCTTCTACGTTTCTCTGAATAAAGAAAAAAGGAAGCACAATCGTTTATCTCAAAGCTCCTCTACAACAGAACACCTTCCTCGAGCATGCAAATCTCCTTCTATCCTTATCCGCAATTATTTGGCTCTTAATAATATGTTTGGCGCTGACACTCGCCTTTGGCAGCTAACGGTGAGGGCATGTATAACGGGGTCGTGAGTAGTACCACTAACGGACCTTGCGCTCCAGCTCCAACCGGCAAACCTCACCTGGACGATGCTGCTGCTCGACAGACCTGGATACCTACGACACCTTCTCAGCCGCAGAGCCAGTCGCAGACGCATCACTCGCCGACACCGCGTAACTTGCACCATCGTACGTACCGCGAATGTCCTCTTTGCATGGCTTATTACTCCTTTTTCGTTCGATTACATTTTTGCACTTGAACGCTTTTGTATTTTCTTGGTCATCTACTTGTTTAGTATAGGAAGATGACGTAGTAGATAATTGAATTTATAGACTTAAAATAATAATGAAGAAGAATGTAAGGTGTAACTGCGTTTGTCATTGTCTGGGGAGCGATGAGTCAAGAATTTCTTTTATAATTTTGAATAAAGAGACTTAACATTCGTGGATTTTTTATAAATATCAAAGTGTTATATTTCCGAGAATTATGCTTTACTTGCATAAAATGCTTTGAACTTGAGTCACTCGCCAACTTTGAAATCAATGAAAGAAATTGAAGTACTTACAGCTTCATAGCCACGTCCTCCCCTCCACAAGGAATAAATTAAATCAAATGACGAATTTAACGCAGTTCACCCTCGTGTGGCCCCTTCCGAAAGCGTTATATTCTCCCTCTGAAGGCACTAAGCATAGAATGACTCATGCCCACAGGTAATCAGCAGCAGCAACAGTCCTTGGGCTCGACGGGCGGCAGTAGTAGCAGCCAGATTATGAGTCCTACCCAGGGACCTTCTAGCAGCGAGAGCTTTTACAGCGCAACGTCTCCCCCGCAAGACCTTAACCAGGCACCGACGCCCGTCGATGCTCTTCAGGCAACTCTCAGTAAGTTTCTGAACCAAGTTCATAAATTTTCTTTGTTACTTATTAGATAAGTTTATTTAAATTAAAATAATACTCTTCATACGATCAATAATCCGTATGTAAGTATCCGTCAATATTACAGCTGGAGGTAGCCAAAGCTCACCAGTGTCACCTGTACATTTGCACCATCAAAACGGTTTCGCGGTGGCTACCGTTGCTAACCCCTACAATACTGGCGCACCTCAATGGACCGGCAACAATACTCTCACGTACACGCAGAGCATGCAGCCACCTGATCACCGACATCTTCACGCGACTCCCTACTGTAAGTTTCTTTTCAAAATAAAAAATAATGCGTCAATTTTGACCAATGAAGAGGTGTGCCTTCGATCTAGTTAGGTTATCATTGAAATAATTAATTTGTCAAATTTTGAATAATATTAAACAAAAGAACAATAAAATTGATTGTTGTTGTAACAGGGGGCAACCATGGAGGCGAGGTACCGGGCAATATAGGAACAGGAGCAACTCCAGGATTATTGTCAAGCCAGCCAGCGCCAGAGCACTGGTGCTCGGTAGCTTATTTCGAGCTGGACACACAAGTTGGGGAGACATTCAAAGTTAGCAGCAGCTGCCCGAATGTCACCATCGACGGCTACGTCGACCCTAGCGGTGGCAACAGATTCTGCCTTGGTGCTCTAAGCAATGTACACCGCACAGATCAGAGCGAGAAAGCTCGACTTCACATTGGTACGTTACAAGTTAAACATTATTTAGAATCGTTAATACTATTCCTATTATTTCTTAAGTTAACCTTTTCTACGTTCGTTTTTAGGCAAAGGCGTAGTACTGGATTTGCGGGGCGAGGGCGATGTCTGGCTCCGATGCCTGAGCGAACACAGTGTTTTTGTTCAATCATACTATCTAGACAGAGAGGCCGGCCGTGCACCAGGTGACGCCGTCCACAAGATCTATCCTTCAGCCTACATTAAGGTTTTTGATTTACGTCAATGCCACAAACAGATGCGAGGCCAGGCGGCCACGGCACAAGCTGCTGCTGCGGCTCAGGCTGCCGCTGTTGCGGGACACCTAACCCACGGTGCACCTATCACCAAAAGTATGTTTTTTCTATTTTAAATATGCTTATTTTTTACGTTAGTTTGTATAGATTGAAAAGTTTTTTTTCGTATAAGAAGGATACGATGATTGATTTTTGTTCATATTGCGCCATGAAAATTAGAAATTTCATGGACAAAAGATTACATGCGTTGTCAAACCGGCATTTCACTTCTTTATTGGATCATTTGTAATAATACATTTTTTCTCGTAGGTCTTAGTGCAGCCGCTGGTATCGGTGTCGATGATCTTCGTCGTCTCTGTATTTTGCGTTTAAGCTTTGTCAAAGGATGGGGTCCTGATTATCCAAGAAATAGTATAAAGGAAACTCCGTGCTGGATAGAGGTACATATCAAATATTAATTTTTAGATGTAAAAAAATTAACGATCCTAAAAAGCGTTCATTTGAATCTAGGTACACCTGCATCGTGCGTTACAACTTCTTGATGAAGTGCTGCATACGATGCCTATAGATGGGCCGCGTGGAATCGAATAGCCGCAGCCTTTGGGCAGTAGTAGCAGCAGCATTAGCAGTGGTCCGTTGACGTAAAAGAAAGAATGAGACAAACACTCAATCCGATTCTTTCCCATTTCTGCTATCAAGGAAAAAATATGTACTGAGTGTGGGTTTAAAACGTACATATTACGCGCTCACACACGTACTATGAGTAAAAAAAAAATTACCAAGCCAAGCGAGAAGTAAAGAGAGGCAAGCCATTATATAAATAAATAAATAAATATATATTTATTTATTTATATTAATAAATAATAATTATTTATTTATATTAATAAATAATAATTATTTATTTATATTAATAAATAATAATTATTAATAAATAAATACATATATATATATATATAATGAATAATAAACAGGCTAAAATTGTGAAAAGTGTGCTTGACGAATTGTTACAAAGTGCGACTCATTCGAATGTTTCATACGCGCTGTACGTTAACTATAAATGGATAATGAATGAGAATGTAGTTTTATAATACGACGGTTGAACGTACAAAAACAGACAAAAAAAAATAAGATGGAAGGATGTACACAGCCTTTTTGCACGTATCTGCAAATCGACAAAGTGATGAAGAGAGCGAGAGAAATGTGTACACATACACGTGCGGGTAGAGAAATATCTTCGATAAGTAATGAAACTCGATATTCATTTATGTCTTGTATCTTCTAAGAAGGCCTGTAGTCGAACTTCGCACTTTTATCGTTTTGCTGCCATCAGTTATTTTTATCATATGTTTTACATAACTATGAAACAAGTTTTAATATTTTCGCGAGTGCATCTAATGTGCGTTTTCAGTAATATTCCTTGTTATGCAACTGGCAATTGTTTCGCGCATGGTTGGCAAATGAAGGTGCTAAAAATTATTATTGAAAATAAATATATGAAAAATTTTGTTTTGTGACCAAGTTGCTGATCATGGAATATTATAAAACACAAAAAATAGAAAATATTAAAAAACTTGTTCGTATAACTGTTAAAAATAAAAAAAAAAGAGTTTTATGAAAACGACTTGTTGAGTTATTAGGTGATTTTTATACATAAATTTTGATTATAGCCTTCTTTTGAACTAAATAGAACACGTAAAAGATGCCCCTAGCTGACATTTTTTCGGGGGTGGAACAAGCGGATGAACGTTTTTATTATTATGATTATTTTAAGGAGGTGCGAAGTACCGTTTCGATTTCTTATTAAAAATTTGACTTACAGTGTACAATCATTTGTCGACGTTGTCCTTTACAAAAATATAAAGAAACTTGTTAGTATTTTTCATTTCCTAAATATTACTTGGTACAATATATTGGCAGCAATAGCGTTTATTCCACCTCCTACTGTTTTTTAATGTTACTTTATCATGTAGTACTTGTTGAATACTTATATATTTGCTGTTTTATGACCTTTTTTATTATATATTATCAAAACAAAATTGTTCGTATACGCCGTATTTAGAAATGCGATGATATTATTATATAGCGTGAAAAGCATAATGAGAATGGAAATATGAAATAGATGTGTGTACTAAGACAATTATTTCAAATACAGTCATTATATGCACCAACTCAGCGATCATACTTACAAAGCAATCATTTATAGCAAAGAGTAAATATATGAATTAAGAGAGATAGACAAGAATTATATACATTTACATATTACTATGTATCACTCGTATTTGCATAAATGCTTGTTATTAATTAATCATTAGTCAAAGTAAAAGTTGACATCTGATTTTTTACATATATTGTATTCCAGTTCCAGTGATTTAAAATTTTTGCGTTAATTGCATTAAGAGGCTCTTAACACCGCAGTCGAATGCTATTGTTTGAATTTTACTACCGACATTGAACGCATACTTTTATACATACATCGAAAAATAAAATATTTTTGAACAATTTCATTTTCACCATTGACGATGTTATTTGGCTTCTATCTAAAACCTATACCCGTTCTCGATAACATCGGCAGTGGCAGAAAAAAATTATTTAAATATATTTTGTTCTTCGATAAATTGAAATAGAAATACATATGCCTATAGGCAAATAAATTTGTTCGTAATTGTATTTCTACCAAATAATTCATATACGATTTATATTTATATACATTCGTGGGTATAAAATATTTAAAATCATTAATTAGAATCGGCTATTTAATTTTTCTTCCTTAAATGAACTACTTTATGAATACCTTTGAAACACAAAGTTATCACCGTATAATATAATCTGCCGCATATAGCTTAAATTTTTATCACTGATTTTCTATCTAAAATAACATCGCTGTTTTTTGAGAAAGAGAGACTAAGGGAGTGATGGCGGACAACACTGTGATGTAAAATGAAAAAAAAAAATAAGCAAACTGATAAGTGAACGAACAAAATAGAATTCGCCGATAGTAGAACCTTAATAATGCGGCCTGCATTATACTGCTGTGTATAATGCCTTTTTATATGATGTAATATACCGAAAGAGAAAAATAAGAAACGGAATACGAAATATCACACTGCCCTAGAGCAAACAAAAATGCATTAATTGATGCGCGCAAATGGCAAAGATCTGAGACGCGAAATCGTATATGTGGTTTGTCTGTTGCTCCAGAAAATAAGAACAAATAACAATAAACAAGGATGAATAAATAAAATAATAATTGACGTGCCATCTTTTAATACTAAATAACGGAGAGTATAAGATTTAGGAATTTTTTACAAATTATATATTTTTTACGCGCAAGCACATGAAACCTGGATAAGGCGGCACACTTTTGAATCGTGGTGCTCAACTTATAAATAAACATTAAAAAGTAAATTGTGTGAGAGAATAAATAATGCGTTCGTAGACGAGAAACTTATAAGAAAGAAATTACAGGAATATACGTGTGCGTGTTGAAACAAGAGCAGATTGTCGGATTGTGCATATATGTACATTATTCTCTGTGTAAACCTTTGCAAAAAGAAAAAAAATGAAAGCAACGATGGAATCATGTAAGAAATATGAAAAACAGAAAGAAAGCGTAGGCGCATATTGTGCATAGAAGGCGCACAACAGTACTCAAATCTAGAATTGTAAAACAAAAGCTTTTGCGTTCAATATCTGACTGGCACCTTTGAAATACGTTCTCAATACATATACGAATAATTTTTGGATTTTATTTTCCTTGGTTTCATTGTTTTTCTATCACTCGTATTTTGTTGTTTATTTTAGAGTTGAATGTTTTATTCAGAAATTAAGCTACAAACTGTTAGGCGTCATTCATAATGATGTAAGGGGGAAATATTCTTTTCTTTTTTGTAATGAAACTTCGATTTGTAGATGGTTAGAAATCATAATGTATTTTAAAAATTATAAATTGTAAGTTACATAAGCATAGTTAATAGTTTTGATGATAAGATTGATTATCTGGTCATTTCTCGTTTTACGAGAATATAATTTTTAAGACTCACGCTGGTTCGCATCTTCGGAGAACTGTAATATATCAGCAATAATTAGATTTCTCATTTTTATGCTTAGCCGATTAAAGCATAATAAAGTCATCTAAAAAAATGTTTAAGGATAACCAATACAGAAAATGAAAGTCATAATGTTTGTACTTTTCGATACTACTCTGAATTTAAAAAAAAAGAAAGACAATCTCATATTTGTACCATGCTATGTAAATAGGCGAGACGATTGAGCGTCAGCGTGAGTCTGGAGAACCAGATTGCACAAAATTGTAACCGAAATGTTAATAACTGACAAAACAATTTTAATAAAAAGTTAAAAAATTTTGCGCGGGAAATGTATTTCAGGGACCCAGGAAATTAAATGCCAGCTACTGCGTGCGTATACATACACATACATATACATACATGTAAATATACAATATTTATATATATACACACCACGTGCGCGTGTAAGTATATAGCGACTTCTACTTATTCGTGCATGCACACGCATGTCACGGATGATATTCTTATCATTTTTACACGATATGAAAATAATATAAAGTATATAATTATATTAAGAGAAAATCATTGATGTTTTCGATAGAACGAGACAAATGAGATACACAAATGAAATCAGTACAACGTTCATACGCCTGCTAGCCTGTATGAAATTAGCAGATATATAACGACGTACCTAAAATTAACACATAAATATATAAATATATATTATATATGATGATGAAGATGATGAGGATGATGATGATGAAAAAGCGAAAAAGAATAGACACGAGCAGCACTTTTACATAATACACGCAGGCACACACGCGTCATCTTTGATTCGTATAAAATATATTGTTAAACCTGAATCATCATAGCGATTATGACATTATTTATCTTTCTTCGTGTATACCAAATGGCAAGACATTCAAGTGCAATAGAACTTTCTCCCTTCAACCACATCCTTGGAAAAAGCATTGTGTATAAGTTATGTATGAAACTTTATATGATTATATAATATAATGGCATATGAATTTTAATGTGGTGATGCTTTCTTCGTCGTAATTATTATAGATTGTGAATAATCTCAAATCATTAATTGTTATACAAAGAAAATTGTTCACCAAATAATATGCATAAATTTAAAATTATAGGATTACCATCGTTGAAAGTACAAAGTATATCGATCTGTGTATTTTAAACGAAAGAGGGAGAGAAAAAGGGAGAGGAGAGGAACATGATTGTTATAATGAGTGCGGTATGAAAAAAATTTTAATTTTTAATTTATGCATCTGACGATCGGCACTTATGGATTACTATGAGATTCGAGCGAAGTACGCATGATATAATCATATACTGTGCGTATGCATTCATATAATTTATGTATAATACTTGATTTCCAAACTTCCCCGCTTTGCATCGCCCAAGGTACTTTTAGCCAGTAGATTTATAATGCTACGATTATGATCATTGAAAGCAAAGGAGTAATAAGAGTATATACATTTATAAGCACGTATGCAAAACATTGCGTTTAAAGTTTAAGAGTGCGAAAAAAAAACAAATAATAATTTACCATATGATCGCAAGTAAGTTTTACAATATTATACATATAGAGTAGCCGTTAAACGAGAATTAGCTGTTTTCCCTGACCATTTATCTCTCATATACTCTATACTTCGAACTGAGAAATATATTTAGAAAGTTCGCACACCACAAGTTTTATTGTATAATTTCTTTTCTCCTCTTTTACTTATCTGCGCCACGATTGTCCATTAAATACACTAAAAACGTAATGTCTATATTATGATAGCGTTGTGATGAAAACAAATTTTTTTGACGCAATTAGCGAAAAACCAAGCCGCCAATGGGTATACATCTGGGCCTCATTGCTTATTACTAAAGGCCTGGAAAACTATACATAAACAAATAAGACGCCAATTTTCTTTCTTCTTTCACACGATACAAATACTGCACATACCAATAACGATAATTTAGGAAAGCGCATTGTTGATTTGTACGTTAGTATCGTTTTTTTTTTCTACATTATAGTAAAACCGTTGCGGTCGTGTTTTACATTCTTTAATATTATATAATAATTATATGTTCTTGTACGTTTTCCAACAAAACAAAAATCGAAATTGTATCGAGCATTTTGGTTTGAAGCTACGATTTTGATGTTGACGACATTTACTTTTTCTAAATATCACGAAGTAATTAGACAATAGAAAAAAAACGCTGATTCGAATTATAATCTTGACACGACGATACACATTCTCGACACACCTACCTGCACGGCGAAAACAAATAGACGCAATCGCCAAAGAAGTTATACAATGCCTGAAAATGACACATTGAAACAAAATATTGAGTGCTGAGAGAGGATCAATGCTGATTTATAGGTAAATTTTGATTTGATCTCCCCTTTGCACTCCGTAGAATCGCTTAGAGCGAATTTATATGCCTGAACATTTACAGGGGATAAATGCATAATAGATTTGTACAATATTTATCAAAAATTTAGTTGACTTATATACTTTTTTTTTTTTCACAAGTATGCCATACATTGAAATAATAAAGTCAGACGAAAGTGTATCCGCCAAACAGAAGTAACAATATACGTGATCAACGTCGCCAAATGAATCTTTGAGAGTGTATTAACTTTTATATGTATGATAAATCCGAATGCAGTTCTTTTTTTTTCTAAAAAAAGGATGGATTTTGCAAAGTCAAGTAACTTTAGTTTACTAATTTCTTCTTTAATTTTGAACGATTTTATTGGAAAGAGAAAAAAAGGAATCATGTATGTCTCTAAGCCAAAGATGTTCCGACGATATATTTATAACTTGTTGCATTACGATTAACTAAAAAAATGTATATTTAGTCAAAAATGTATGTGACTATTCTCAATAATAAATAGTGTCTCGACTTATATTAAATAAGAAATGAAAACGTTTGTTCATAATCAAATAACAAAATCCAGTTGCTATCTGTATATTGAAATCTATATTTTAATTTTTTATATTATTTAACAAAATAACAAATAGTAGTTGAATTTATTGTTTTACTTGTATATTTTCTGGTTTCTTTGCAGTAATAACCCCTGATAACTCTGTATGCCAATTGCCACTGGTATCCAGTGCTTTATTGTGATTCGTAATATTAGCTAATGCTTCCTCTATTGCTTGGTCGATGTTGTCTCTTGTAATTAATGTAGGAACAAGCAACTTTGCTTCTTTGATCTTTTCAAGAGCTGCAAGTCTCTTTTGTTCCATTATTTGCTTCTTGTATTCCATACCCTCTAAAGCTTTCAATCTACGAGCCTCCTTTTCGTTCTGCAATCTTACTTCTCGTTCGACTGCAATTTTTTTGTTCCACTCTTCACTTAGTTTCATACATTTAATGTAATCTTCCTCTTCAGCTTTTTCAATTACTGTATGATCAAGTTGTATTTCATTTTGCTTTGTAATTTCCAATATGTACTTCCTGCATTAAAAAATCAATGAAAAATGTCAAACTATCAATTAAAGTAACGCAGTTAAATAGAAGAAAACTTTTATAAATAAGGTTTACCTAATTGAACGATAATAAGTTCTGTAATTGTTGTAAAGCCTCTGGATTTCAAGTGCTTCCTCCTTTGGTATTACAGGTCTTTGTGACACACGAAACACCTTTGTTTTAGCTGTCGGCAACCAAATTGGTTTTCTTTTCCATCGTAAACTTTGTGCATAGATAGAATTGAGATTAAAGAAACTGCAGGAATAGGCATAATTCGTCACCAGTGGACTGCTGCTGATCAACTTAGTAGCTTGCATCTTGACGTTCTCTTTATAAAACATTGACAGAAATGGTTAAGAGAATACTATAATCAGTAATAATCAGTAATAATAAGAAGAAAATAACTTGAAGTATTACCCACTTGAAATACTCAATCACTAGTTATCCTTCAAAAAACAGTAGTACATTATAAATTCATGTGATTTGTGATTTACTTTAGAGTAATCATTAGTTAGTGGCACAAGTATCAATAAACAAACGTGTTTTTTCGCTTTCGGAGGTTAGGAAACTTGCCCCTCTTTAATGCGGTGTACAAATATATATATATACCTATATATAATAGAGTTAACGCTAGGTACTGTAAGCCGCGAAAATTTAACCGGGCAACCTCGCGGCTCCCCTTCATAATTATGGATTTTCATCAATAAACTATACATTTTGCATAAAAGCAGTAATTTTGATTTTATTATAGACCCTATAATGTTAGAATACAAGATTACTAAAACAAAAAACTCATTCTGAGCAGCAGCCGTTTCGCCATTTCGCCAAAAAGTGTATCTGATAACCGTATATGATTATGGCACACTCTTTATACATAGTCTTAATTTATTTTATAAATTATATGTCTCAGTACGTAATTTTTATTTTTGTAATATTTGTGGCGTGTAAATATATTTTGTAAAACATGTTATGTATAAATAATATCAATTACATATAAGCAGAACATATGCTCTCCCCGCTTCAATAAATTTTTGGTATAAAAGTTGTCTTTTCTTAAAGTATAATTATATAATTATGACTTGATTTTCTGAAACTTCAATTTGATGCCATCAATTGGTGTCAGTAAAAACTGTTTTGGATCGATCACATAAGGTATGCGAGTTTGTTCGCAGACTTCTACCTTGTGATTTTTTAAGATTTGAATGATACCAAGTTTCGTTTGGTAAATGCCAAAACGAGCGCCTGAAAATGAATAATAAAACTATTTAGAATGTTTGGCTTGGGGCGCGTCCGAAAGTCAATTCAAATCCAGATTTCGCGCCACAAAATAGCAGACGACAAAATAATTAACTGATGTTCTTATAACAAATACTTAATAAAAACAAAATTAGGATAATAACACAAATTATATGATTTTGACATCTGATATTTTGTGACGCGAAATCTGAATTGAATTGACTTTTGGACCCTCGTAAGATTTAAAAAAGTATTATATAAATACCAATGCAGTTTCTCGGACCATCGCCAAAAGGCAGATAGAAAGAGGGATGCCTCTGCTTCATATTCTCATCGTCGAATCTTTCGGGATCGTATTTTTCCGGCTCAGGATAAATTTCTGGATCATTTTGAATCGCGTAAATTGGAATCCACAGCTGAGTATCTTTTGGAATCGTCACTTTCGTTCCCGAAAAAGTGTACTGTTCTACTGAGTTTCTTTGAATCACACTAAGTGGTGTGTATTTTCTCAAAGTTTCTGCAGAATAAATATTTACAGATTTTCAGTATTATACACCTGAAACAACTTTGTAATTTCGATATAGAAATGGAATTTTATGATGTATAATAACCACAGAAAATTTTGTGCAGGTACTTCATGCTTTTGATGCTTTCGTACGCGAGGTCTCCATTATGACTCTTCAGTTCTTCTACGATTTCTTTACGGAGTTTGTCCTGAATCGATTGATTCTGAGCCAATTCGTACAGGGTGTGACTTATGGTCGACGAGGAGGTCTCGAAACCCGCGAGAAAAAAGATGAATGCCTGGGAGGCAATCACAGTCTCCGTCAGCTCTGGAATAAATATAGATCGGAAAAGGTGAATGATATACTTCATCCGATGGTTAATATAATTTTTTTTGTTAATTAACAGAGACGGCATTACGTACCGATGTCGCCAACTTTGCTGGGATCGTCCTTGATGGCCATGAGCAGATCGATAAAATCGTTGCGCTTGACATTATTCTTCTTCCTGTATTCCATGGTCTGAGCAATGGTACCAATGAAAAACTCGTTCACCTCACGATCGTAAAATACAGGACTAAGCAGATCCATGAGCCAGGGTGCGGCAAATCTGAGGTAATTTCTCATCCTACTCAAGATCGACGAGCCGATCAAGACTTTGCGCGCGATTTTTCGAAACTGGCTGTCCTCCTCGGCGATGGCGTTCGCGTTGAGGCCAAACGCGCAGACCCCGATACAGTCAGTGGTGAACTTGGCCGCCAGGTCCCGACACTCGATCACCGGGTTCCTCTCCACACAGTTTTCGAGGAAGTTCCCGAGGTTCTCGGCGCACTCCTTCAGCAAATAGAACATGTCCTTAAGCTTACCAGAGGTGAAGGTGGGTGAGAGCTTCTGTCGGAGCGGTCGCCAATGTTTCGGTTCAAGAGCGAAGAGGTGCTGGGACAGAGGCTCGGCTTTAGTGGCGGATCTGAATCCCCGGTCGCTGAACACCGAGAAGTCTTTGATGAGGACGTTTTTTATGAGGTCCGGGTCGCGAATCATGAGAACAGGCTGTCGGTTGGCGAAGAGACCGACGAGAGGCTCGTCGGGATAAGCCTTGTACACCTGATACGTGTGTTGAGCTAAAGACATACGACCGATCGCAAAGTCGAGCGTTGTCCCGAATAGTGGAATTGGCTTTGGACCTTTGATACCACGGCTGCTCCAGAAGTCCATGTTGGAGGTGAGATAGTAGTAGATAGCCAGGCCCAGAACTACCAGACCAGCCGTTACTTCGAAAAGTCCCATATGCGTAGGCTTATTTGAATTCGCGCGCTATTTGATGAAAGTCCTGCGAGAAGAAAGCGAGGAAGATGCTGATGAAATCTATTTTCTATATATATGGAGCGATCGAGTTATTCGTATTAATAGAACAAAGCTTAACGAATCACCTGAACGATGTATCACGTGTAATAAACATCAATCTTACTTAAAGTTATAAGCACTGATCGATCACTGCGATAATTATCACGTTTTATTCATATTATACACGCAGTTTAGTAGTATAGATGCGTGCACCTTTCTCTGTTTCTTGATCACTCTCGCAGACTGAGGCTGTATACTGACTGAGTATCGACAACAGTACAGGCGCGCGTTAGCTGGTTAAAAACACGATCAAGAGTCATTTTATGACTCATACTACGACCATGTACTACTATATGGTCGAATATGGTCGAAGGACTCATTATCTTACGCTTAACGACGCTTGGATGTGAAATAAATTTACTATGGAAGTACCAATTAAGGCTAATGTGTATATAATAATCCACTGATCCCGGAAAAAACCGGCCGCCGTTCCACCCACAGCTCGAAGGATTTTCTTTGATATCTTAATTTAAAATAAAGAGTTATGCAATTTTTTGTTTTTGTAATATTTGTATAGCATGTAAATATATTATAAAACATGAATGTATAATTAAAATATCAATTACAGATAAGAAGAAAATGCTTCCCTCGCAGCTTCAATGAATTTTTGGTATAAAAGTTGTCTTTTCTTAAAGTATGATTATCATTGACAAGTATTAATTAGGACTTGATTTTCTGAAACTTCAATTTGATGCCGTCAATTGGTGTCAGTAAAAACTGTTTCGAATCGATCTCATAAGGTATGCGAGTTTGATCGCAGACCTCGACCTTGTAATTTTTTAAGATTTGAATCAGACCAACTTTTGTTTGGTAATTTCCGAAACGAGCACCTGAAAATGAATAATGAACTTTTAAATGTTGTTCTCGTCGCTTGTTTAAGATTGTATATAATACCTATGCAGTTTCTCGGGCCGTCGCCAAAAGGTAGATAGAAAGAGGGATGCCTCTGCTTTACGTTTTCCTTGTCAAATCTATTGGGATCGAATTTTTCCGGTTCGGGATAAATCTCCGGATCGTATTGAATCGCGTGAGCCGGAATCCACAGCCACGTATTTTTAGGTATCGTCACTTGCGTCCCCGAAAAGGTGTACGGTTCTACTGAGCTTCTTTGAAGTACACTAACTGGTGAGTATTTCCTCAAAGTTTCTGCAAAATAGTATAAGTATTTACAGATTTTTCGTACCTAATTAGTAAAATAAGTTCGTATAATTTTTAGATAGAATAAATTGCATTTATTATAATGATGTTTATACCGCAGAAAATTTTGTGCAGGTACTTCATGCTTTTGATGCTTTCGTACGCGAGGTCTCCATTCTGACTCTTCAGTTCTTCTACGATTTCTTCACGGAGTTTGTCCTGAATCGATTGATTCTGAGCCAATTCGTACAAAGTGTGACTTATGGTCGACGAGGAAGTCTCGAAACCCGCGAGAAAAAAGATGAAGGCCTGGGAGGCAATCAGAGCCTCCGTCAGTTCTTGAATAAATATAGAAAAAGGTGAATTTTAGAGATATGACTATATATAATTAATTCTTGCTAAGGCGCGCTTATGCTATAATCATTTCTATGATGAAAACAAATAACGTGTTATTTTTTACCGCATCGTGCTTCTATCAATGGTCATCACAGTATAAAATACATAATAAGCTGCCAAAAACGCATCCCGAACGCTTATCCAAGAAGCTGCGGATACATCTAGAGACTGGCAGTTTTAGACACCTCGTAAAACAAAATACCAGATTTTATTTTGTTAACGCATTGAACCGTAATCTATTTTTTTTTTTTTTTTCAACATCAGAACGGTATCACGTACCGATGTCGTTGACTTTGCTCGGATCGTCCTTGACGGACATAAGCAGATCGATAAAATCGTTGCGCTTGACATTATTCTTCTTCCTGTAATCCATAGTCTGGGCGATGGTGCCGATGAAGAACTCGTTTAGCTCTCGATCGTAAAAGATGGGACTGAGTAAATCCATGAGCCAGGGTGCGGAGAATCTTAGGTAATTTTTCACCCTAACTCAAGATCGACGAATCGAAGACTTTTCGCGCGATTTTACGAAACTCGCTGTTCTCCTCGGCGATGGCGTTCATGTTGAGACCGAAAGCGCAGACCCCGATGACGTCAGTGGTGAACTTGCCGGCGAGGTCTCGACACTCGATCACCGGGTTCCTCTCCAAATACTCTTCGAGGAATTTCTCGAGGTGCTCGGCGCACTCCTTCAGCAGATAGAACATGTCCTTGAGCTTGCCGGAGGTGAAGCTCGGCGAGAGCTTTTGTCTGAGCGGCCGCCAACGCTTCGGCTCGAGAAAGAAGAGGTGCTGCATCAGAGGCTCGGCCTTGCTGGCGATGGACTGTCCCCGGAAGCTGAACACCGGGAAGTCTTTAATGAGGACGTCTTTGATGAGCTCCGGATCGCGAACCACGAGGACGGGCTGTCGGTTGAGGAAGAGGCCGATGAGAGGCTCGTTGCGGTAAGCTTTGTACACCTGAGAACTGTATTGAGCTAGTGACATGCGGCCTGCATGCTCGGGTTTCGGACCCTTGACGCCACGACTGCTCCAAAAGTCAAAGTTTGAGGTGAGGTAGTAGTAGACAGCCAGGCCCAGGACTACCAGACCGGCCGCTACTTCGAAAAGACCCAACGCCATTCTGTGTATTTCGAGGTGTATTTTAGAAGTCCTGTAAGAAGCAAGTGAGAAAGTTATACTGATGATATAAAATATATGTACATATATTCTATGCGTTTTTTTTTATTAGGATCTGTCTTCGCGGTGACCCAAGCGCGAACTGCAAAGCGCGAAGTGTGCAGTTTGCGTGTGTCGTGTTTATTAATTGTGTTTTTATACTATACTGGACTTGTTCGTGAGTGCAATAGTATACGCAAATTTGAGATACATCCAATTAGTTTTTACCACGAACGTATGTACAATGAATTTGGCTGGAACTTACTTAAATTGTTATAAGATATCGATCGCTGCGTCTTATTATTTGTAGAACACGTATAGTATAACGCATAGCTGATGATGTGCACCTTCCTCTTCCTTGATCATTCGCAGACTGATGCTTAACCGACGAAATGCCGAGAACTGATGCGCAGGCTGGTAATAAGTCACCGTGACTTATGATTTTATTTCACGTACGTTCAAGTACCTATACACGCTTGGATGAAATAAAAACATAGCTATTGCTGGAATAACCAAACGAAGGCCAATACATGTATAGAAATAACAGAACACATTGTTTTGAACATATATATTATTATAGTATGCTTATTTGATAGGGATGTATAATAATCGTAGCTTTTATTCCTACCTGTTATTAGAAAAATTACGTACCTCATTGTTATTTTTAAATCACACACGTATAATATATTAAACACATAAGATTTCAAAATATACCAAGAAAATCGTATTATAAGTAGTACACGCTTTTGTATTCTTTTCTTTTAAGACCAAATATTTCAACATTTTAATCATTCGTATGCCTTCATTCGCGAAAAAAAGTATTAGATTATTTGATCTAACTTTTAGAGCAAAAAATAAATAAATATAAATAAACAAGAAAGAGGTGATTTTGATTTTGATTTCAATTTTTTTTTTTTTTTTGATCTCCGTACAACCAAATCAGAATCGTGACGTTTTTAATGGGGACAGGTCACGGTGGTACTTTTATACATACCTAATAAATGTATAATATTTTATGTATAATATAATTATAATTGCAGGTATTCGCTACGTGCGCGAACTTTTGTGCAGCGCCGCCTGTGGCGAGTTTAAGTACTGTATGGTCGGTCGAACGCATATATAAGGCTTGTACAGGAGTTTCCTGTTTCATCAAACTATTTAATTGCGAACTATTAAGTTATCTGACAGTAATTTAACTTCAGCTATATCTAGGAAATATTTTTTAACATTACATAAAAATACTTTCAGCTAAAGAAAGTTAATGTCAGATTTGCAGTAAATAAATGTCTGAAAAATGTCGCTCTGTCTCTCTCGCATCTACGAGGCTACGCACGAGAAAGCTGAACTGTCGTCTGCTAAATGAATTTTGATATTAGTTTTTCTAATGAATTGGATGAATTCTAGTCTTGAAAAATTATAAGCATCAATGAACCGCTTATTGTCTATGACTATTAATAATGCTAACGTATTATTAATTATACTCTTTACCATAAGTAAGGAGTGATGCATTTGATCGACCATGAAGTTCAAGATAGAGCCACGGGTAGTGCTGTCATCAATTTCTCACTCATGCACACAGCGAATGGTATGTGCATACTTACATCGCACGCATAATTAATGTTTTCTCGCGGCTGTCCAATTTTCTTATAGAAAAATTTAACATAGCCGCATATACAGGACATATACCTATATCACGTGCGCATACAATTTTTTTCAGAATTTATTCTTATATTATAAGCAGGTATATATAATCATGAAATATTTGTCTTTGAAAATGTAAATAATCCATCACTTCTGACATATTATGGCTATTCGTAAAAACATTATAGGTATAATGTAGGCATATGATGTTTGTAACACAGTACACCTGATTTTTACTCTTAAATTAAAATTAATTATGTATACATATACATATCGTCGCTCCATACGAAGACTAGCACTGTTAACATTTTCCAGTAAGTAATAAGTACTGTAATTTTAACGTAAGTGTAAGTGTAATTTTTAATTAATTTTCAGTTTTAAAGTTTCGATAAAATTGTTTAAAATTTTGAAATTTTAAAAAATTGTTCGGCAATTAGAAGAATGTAATTCCAATTTGATTAGCTTTGTCTTAATAATGTTTGTTTTTCTTTAAAAAATAATTAACCTTTTCAAATAAAATGAATCTGATTAGTGTTAAAATTAAGCGAAAGGAGTGTTTAAACGATCAATCAAATGCTTTTCAAATAAAAATCTTATTAACTATCTTTTTTCTTTTCCATGCTTTCTAATTGGACATTATAATTTGATTTCGCGTATTTCCTTATGGCAAGTGTGCATGATTATGTAACCGCACTATTAATCAAATTAACGCAATGTCTTAATTATCTGTCAAACAAAAACTCCTTCGTTTCTATTATAGAATTTTTAATATAAAACGTTCTGACTAAAATTGTTCATTTTCTAAAGAGTTTGTACACTGCTTCTGTTCCGAAATGGTGAAAAAATCAAGAATAGGACGGTCAAGAGTTTAATTTAAAGAAAAACCGACTCCTTGCACCCTAAACATGGATCTCAATAGTCTTGTCGGCTTGATAATTATCCTGGGCCTTCTAATGCTATGCCTGTACTACTACCTGCTTTTTCCCTACGACTTCTGGCAGATCCGCGGAATCAAAGGACCGAAACCGGTGCTGTTTTTTGGCAACACGAAGGACCTGCTGCTGCGTCGCGTCGGCATTGCTGACTTTGTTCAACGCGAGTACGATCGGCTGAGAGACGAGTCCATGATCGGTATCTTCAACCAGCGGAAGCCAATCCTCATACTCAACGATCCAGATCTCATCAGGGATGTCCTTGTCAAGGACTTTTCAGTGTTCAGCTACCGCATCTTGCGACCAAGTGTCAAAGACGACCCTTTGATGCAGAACCTGTTCTTCCTGGAGACCAAGCGTTGGCGTCCGCTTAGACAGAAGCTTTCGCCGAGCTTCACTGCCAGCAAGCTCAAGGACATGTTCTACCTGTTGATCGAATGTAGTGATAACTTGGAGAACTTTCTGGACAAGTGGGTAGAGGAGAACCCGGTGATCGAGTGCACAGATATGGCGGCCAGATACGCAATGGACGTCATCGGGGTCTGCGCGTTCGGTCTTAAAATGAATGCTATCGCCGATGAGAACAGTGAATTCAGGCAGATTGGCCGGCGAATTTTCACGAGGTCGACTGGAAAGTTTCTCGCGGCGAGATTCAGGGAGTTATCACCCTGGCTGTTCAAGCTTTTTGCTCCTCTGCTCGTTGATCGAAAGCTTAGCGACTTCTTCATCCAGCTGACGAAGCAGACTCTCGAGTACCGGAGAAGGAACAACGTTCGGAAAAACGACTTCATCGATCTGATGATGGACATCGAGGACGACCCCAGCGAAGTCGGCAATATCGGTATTTATAGAATACATCCCCTATCTAGAAATATGGTTTTTTTATGCATTTCTCGATTACTGTCAGGAAGAAAAAGTGTTCACCAATGTGCACCAATAAAAACAAAATACATATATACTTTACAATTTTAGCTGATGTATGGTAAAAATTCGAACTAAAACCTGTATCTGCTTTTCACATATACACAAGAAATCACAAACGATTTTATCGCCGCCCAATCATTCGTCTTCTTCCTCGCCGGATTCGAAACTTCGTCTTTGTCGATAAGTCATGCACTCTACGAATTAGCTCAAAACCACTCGATTCAGGAAAAGCTCAGAGGAGAAATAAACGAGCTTCTTCAAAACAACAACGGAGATTTGACATATGAGAACGTCAAGGATTTAAAGTACTTGCAAAAGGTTTTCTGCGGTGAGCTTGGTTGAAGATTATCGCTAGATAATTACCATATTCATATAGAAGATATTTTATAATGAATGAGCATTCATCTTACAGAAACTTTAAGAAAATATCCGCCAGTGACTATCTTGACGAGGACCGCAACGAAGCCGTACAAGTTCGCCGGAACAAATGTAACGATTCCAAAAGGAACCGCCGTTTGGATTCCGGTGATCGGCATACACCGCGATTCACAGATTTATCCCGATCCGGAGAAATTCGATCCCGAGAGATTTGACGAGAACAGCACTAAGCTTAGACATCCGTCCTACTACCTTCCTTTCGGTGATGGGCCAAGAAAGTGCATAGGTAATCGAACGCAGCTCGTTTTTAAATTAAAAAAAAAAAATGCTTATCTTAAATCTTGTATTTCAGGCGTGCGGTTTGCGAACTTTCAGTCGAAAGTTTGCATCATCAAAATCCTGCAAAAATACAAGGTCGACGTCTGCAAAGAGACTTGCATTCCTTACGTGAGAAATCCAAAATCTCTAACTCACAGTCCTCTGTATGGCATCAAGCTCAAGTTCACGAAATTATAAGCAATACTATATATTATATCCACGATGTAACAGTATGTATGTGTTTATTAAAACTCCTGCACGATTTCGAATAATTCAAACTGTCTACTATATATACTGCGCATAATAATCCAATGCACAGCAATAAGTTCGTATATGCAGCGCACACACATAAAACCAAACTTTCCGTGTAACAACGCAAAGACTAACTCTGAACCTCATCGGGCTAACACACACGTGTATAGTATGCGGCTGGGAAAGCAATATGTAGACCTGCAGGAAAAAAGGGCGAAAAATTCTCTGGTAGTGGGGGAATGCGCATTTGCCCGCGGTGAAATAATTAGACTCGAGAGTATCCCCGCAGTGAAGGACCTCATTAAAGATGCAGCCTTTCTCTCTCTCTCTCTCTCTCTCTTTCAAGTGTCTACCGTTCGCACAGAGAGAGAGAGAGAGAGAGAGAGAGAGGGAGAGAGAGACTCTCTTTCTTCTCGCGACCGCTTTTCCGCATGTGTGTGTGTCTAGCTTTTCTTTTTCCACGGCTGCGGCAGTAGCGCCAGTGGCACGTACTTATATTACAGTATATAGTAGCAGGTGGGCTGCATCGCGGAGCAGCGCAAAAGGGGGCCGAGTTTCGCGCGGACGCTCAACGGCTGCGGTTCTGTACGCGCGCGCGCGTTTTGCAAATTTTACCGGATTGTATACACTAGCTCGTTGCTTTTCCTTTTTTCTCACTTTCAAACTAAGCGCGTAGGCAGTCGGTTGCTTTTTCGAGTAGGAGTTTGCTTGCTGAAACACACACTTGACTATAATATACGGCGACGACGGCGAAGGCAGGATTTTGCGCTTGGTAAGGAGAACACTTTTGCATTTAGTTGTATGTTTCTTTAACTTTTTTTAAGCTGTTGCCTGGTGCGTTCTTTCGAATTGGAATGTTTTTAGCTGCAGCGTTGCGTAATTTAAGAGAACATGTTTTTAACGAGTTTTCGGATTAATCTTTTGTGTTTCTTAATTTCGTTTTGGAAAAAAGCGGAGGTTCACGATTAAATATTCTACAGCTCGTCTACGTTAACAGTGCACAGTAGTTCATTAATGCTTTTACATGATTCAATTAGTCTGGAAACCAATGTTTTCATAGCGTGTGATTGAATATTTGAATTGTACCGGAGGTTGTTAATATAGGGCACGAGCTTTTAACTGAATAACTTCAAATATTCCGTAGTTTGACGAAGTTGAATATAATGAATTTTCACTGCTAATTTGTTTCCGTTTGATTAAGATTTAAATATTAAAAACTCAAGATATGGTAAATTGAGATGAGATACGATTTTATTAAAAAATTCATTCGCAGAAATTTACATGTATTTTAGATTGGCAACCACCTGAAAATGCGAAAAAGTAGTCGACAGTGGGTCAGAGGCATAACTTAAAAGCTTCGGTGCAAAAAGTTAGCCAAAACGAGCGTTTTTAATTAATTGAAACGATCCTGCGACGCACTTAAATCACCTGTAAAATTAATGAACAGCATTGCGGTCGAGTTTTGTATACGGCTTACGTCGTTTATTAAACATTTTTGCTTCCTCCTAGAGGAAGCATTGTAATTATTTTCAGTTTCGCTAAAACTTCATAGAAACATGTTTTAAGATGTTAGAAGTTCGAATTACGTGTTTTTAGGAAATGTCCGTATGAATGTGTGTGTGTGTGTCTGTGTGTGTGTGTGTGCGCGTGTGTGTGTCCGTGTATGTATACCGTGATATTTCTGAAACTACTCCGTCAATATCAATCAAATTTGACATGCATATCTATTTTTGGATTCTAAATTCGGGAAAAACATTAATTTTTTATTTTTTCAATTACTTTCTTTTTTATGGATATTTTTTGATTTTCGAAAAACATTATTTTCGTTTTTTTTAATCATTCCATTGTTACAAACAATTCAGCTAAAATGCATTTGAAAGATAATAAAATTATTACCTACTTTTCCCCATTTGGTCCTCGGGATTGACCGCTCCGTTCGGCAGATAAAATGAAAAAGGTGATTTTTTTAAAAAAAATTCATATCTCTGAAACTAAACATCATGAATATAACTCATGAATATAACATATACTATAACATCATGAAAAAAATATGTTGATGGGTTACGTGTCAAACTATATTACATTAAAATTTCAAGTGATTTGACTACTTAGTTTTTCAGTAATAAATCGAAAACTGAAAAAAAAGAGTTTTTTTTTAGTCTCGATTACGGGCGTAAAAAGGCCTTATTGTACTTAAGATTTTAGGAAAAGGTAGATATTTTATATGTTTTGGCTAAGTTCATTGCGCAGCTTTCAAACCCCTATGGTTCTTAAGATATCAAGGTTCAATTTTTTTTTTGAAAATTTTTGATTCCTTATATCTCTAAAACAATGTAGTCAAATGCTTCAAAATTTTATTTGGTAATTCACCATAAACGAAGATATCTGCTGTTAAAATTTCAAACGACTTCATTGAGCGGTTCTTAAAGAGCTGAAATGTAAAAACCGATTTTTCTAAAAAATTTTGCTTTCTCTTATAAGGTTGTCGTTGCACATCGTAAAGTCCCTCCCTACGAATTTATGTCATACTGATAATATTAAAATAGCATTCACATATTGTATTTTAAAATAATATATTATTTATTGGAACAATAAATTTCGTTGGAGGAAGCTACGTGCCCATGAATTGGCAGCGGTTTTTTAATTCTCTCTCTTGACTTTAAATTGAAAAATTTCTTATCAATTTTAATGAAATATCAAAATTATTGTATGCCGTTTGTTTAGTCAATAAATTATTCTTAATTTCCAGTATCGCGTTTAATCTCGGACAAAACTTGTGTTTATTCAAAGTTTCCGTAGAATTATTCAAGACAGTGCTAAATGATAATGGCAACGTAAAATCTCACATTTGCGCTTAACATCTTGAAGCGTTTTAGTAATGTACCGTCTCTTGCTCTTAAAACCCGGTTTAATAAATTGTAACAAATCAAGAATTAACGACAAATGCGTGCTAGTTTTTCTTTTGCTTTATAATCATTCACATTGTAACAATTGCGAGCAAGATTGATATTCTTTGTAAAAGGGAGATGTATTTCACTCAAAGGGAATTGTGAACTGAAACAAGAAAAAAAAATGAAAGAGAACTTGCAAGTTCTTCTGAAGTCGTTTTCTATTGTTTAGAAAGCAAAGCTACGCTGAATTAAAAAAGAGTTCGACCCCTTTAGTACAAGTTAAAGTTTCAAACAGGCCAATGAAACTTTGCTTAAAATACGATTATGTGCGACACGAGAATATGCCAGTAGATTATATGTCGAACACAGTCGGACACTCGTTTTCCAGAAACTACTCTTTTTGGCAATTGAACTTTCTCGATGATCAGGAAATTCTTTATTTAAACCAGTGCATTTGATTGGTGTAAAAATAAAACTCCCTCGTTGAATTGAATTTAACAATGATGCAATAGCAAGTTTATTTAATTGATTTTGTTGTAATTTGAATATTTATTAAAAAAGTTCAGTAACACTTTTTTACTTGTCTAGTTTCGAGAAATATCGATTTGCGGAATCGGATAAAAATCGTTCTACTAAAAACAATAAAAATAAACACAATGAATAATTAATCGTGCCACGCAACCGCTACTCGTTCGCATTCCACAGGGCGTGCTCCCTTCCAGCTCGACCATAAGCGCAATTATTCCGTCGCAGCAACGATAAACCTGCATACTATAGATCAGTGAACTCGAGCCGAGCAACACCCCTCCCGTCGTCGTCGGCAGGTCTATAGTCAGCTGCAGCCCCACTTCTTTGCGAAAAAAAGGCAAGGTTCGCTTAGACGCGAGACTAGTCGCGCTCGCGCGCTCGCAACATGTACAGCGTGCACGTGACGACAGGCACCAGAGGTGGCTCGTCCAGCGACCGGAGAGGCTCCTGCAGCACGACCCCCGACAGCGAGATCGTTTACCGGCATCGACCCAAGGATTCCATACCTCTTAGAGTGTTTAATTACATCAAGCAGCAGTTTCAGCCTGAACCAGTTCAAGGTCTGTTTTAAGCAACTTATTTTTATAAATTAGAAAGTATCACTGCGTGTTTAGGATACATGATTGAATGCGCGCATGACATATTTGAGGCAGTAATTTTTTAAGAAAAATTTTATTAACTGTAAAATGTTCGTCGAAGTTTTTATGATGGTACAAAATTAAATACAATCGCTGTAACTTCGTTGCATGGAATGTGAGTGATAATGTGAGCAAATGTGTTTCAGTATACAATTTACTGCACAGCCAACAAAGTCTTTTCTTCTTAATTATTTACGAAGGAACTTTTCATGGCACGCCTGCCTTCTTTGTACGAAACAAACGCTACTTTTAATGCATGATTAGACATTTAAGGCACGCTTTCTTATTTCCTTATACATGTTTACTTTGTTTAAACAGCAACTTTAGGAACTCGGTTTTTTTTTCTATTGGAAAACTTTTGAATCGGGTACAAAAGATACATTTTAAATAATATATAATTACTACGCGCTTATATCCTATACTCTACAAGTCTGAAAATCCTCGACTAGAAGACTCATTTTGTATGAGTGTATGTATACATAGATTAAAATACAAACACCCTTAAGATGACGGTTTTTACTAACATAGTCAGACTCTTTTCTTGTGGCGCTTATTTAGTTATTGACTTATGTAATATATACATATGTATAGGCACTTAATTGGTCCTTATTAACTTCTGGTGTTTCGCGATTAAAATAATTTAATCTGTAACAGTGATGTTTTAGATATAAATAATTATATGACAAAATTCGTTCACATATACTGCGCATTATGAAAAGGAAATATTGATTTGTTGGTTAATTAAACTGTTAACGCATAATTAACTGTAAAGTTTTAAAATCATAAATGATAACAGCATCAAGATTTGTGGAGCATATTTTCTCGTTAACATCTGTGAATATTTGACACAGAGATAATTGTAAATCTATAAAAATTCAGTTATCATTTGACATATAGGTAATAATTGCAAGATACAATCCCAGCTTGTAGTACATATATACCTATACTATACACATGGAAAATCACACGAAAAACCATGTTCTTCTGTATTGAATGATATTCGATTACTGTAACTTCACTGTAAATCTATCGCCACAGTTAACACTGCAAAATTTTAATAAAAAAATTCCTGTATAATCTCAAAGAAAAAAATATCAAAAGTAAACGAAAACGTACAAAGTGACGTAGGAGTTACACTATCTGCAAAAAATAACTTAGTCAAAGCGTGATCAAACCACACGATTAAATTATTTTCTACTATTAGATCTTGTATGATTGTCGATTCAATAGAAACTGTGAAGATAATATACTAATTATCCGAACTAGTACGTTAGAATCAGGTTCATATTTTTTCGCTATCTCGAAGAAACTCTATCATAAAATGTACTCTGTCTCCGTTTCCTGCGTTAACGAGAAGTAACTGGTGTCGGTAGAGCTGATGGGTGGCGTCGCATTTCTCCTGATAAGTTCAGATCCATCCTCGTTATACAGTAGCCAGTTTGAAGAGAAATTATGCTGTCTGTACTCACTGTTGGTGCTAACACTGCCGTTCTTCATCTCATGGCTCGAAATCGTAGAGTTTATACCCTTGCGCAACGTCATTACTGGTGCTGTGTTGCTGTAGACGCTACAAGTCTCGTTTAATTTTTCATAGTCTACATAATTCGGTGTACAAATATTTAATGTGTTCTCTAACACACGGCCTCCTGTGCGTTGAGATAAAATGTCTTGATCATTATATGACCAGCGAGGCCAGTAACCATCTAATATTCCTGCACCTGCAAGTAGACGAAAAAAAAATCATTTAGTTATTTGAAAAAAGGATTAAATGCAACATTCAATAATAATTTTATTAATTTCGTTGTTAATGATTACGATATGACAACCCATGAGACTAACCGTATGGTGGTGGGTTGGTCTGCATGTATGCCGGCGGAGCATAGCTGTCGTATTGCTGACTCGGCTGCTGCGGCTGTGGCTGTGGCGGTGCCTGCACCTGTTGCAGCGGATCGGCCGTCGGATGATTAGACATTGCGCTCGACTGCTGCTGTGGCTGCTCTTGATAGTGTCCGGGTGTACCGTACGCGCTGCTGTCGAGATCCACGTGATAGATTGGCGCGACCAATTGCTGCGAGTAATCGGAGTAGTGCTGGCTCTGATTGCCCGCTGGCTGTTGCTGATTTGGCTGTTGATGTTTCTGTGACTCATAGAAGCTCTGCCCGAACCCGGACGATTCGGTGGTTCCGCTGATCTGGCGGTAGTAGTCCGGCGGATCTCGGCTCCTGACTAAGCTCGTCGAGTGCTGATAGTAGGGAGATGCGTTTGGATTCAAGTCCGACGTTATCTCGCTTGGCTCTAGAAGATTGTTATTTTCTGGTCTCTAAAAATGTATGATTAAAGAACATTATAACACAATATTTTAAGTAGAAAAAGGAACCAGTCGTCTTGTTAAACTTGTCCTCTATCTACTGATAGTAGACGAAGCTTTACAGATAATGTGTATTTAATGTTTGAAAAAGTGTCTTACCCCGTACAGCGGATCGGTCAAGCAGTATTGATTGTTTTGTTGAACAATATTATTCGACTCCTCTGGACTAAGATTTGAAATTTCAAGATTGTTAGGACTCTCATACTGAAGGTTCGTATCAGAAATCATAAACCTGGTGTTCGAACTGCACTCGATTGAATCGGATGCGTCAAGGGCCGTTGCGGCTAGCCAGCTTCGGCAGTTTTCCTGAGGATCAGTTTGCGGTGTGTAGTTGAATTGATACTGGTTACAGGCCTGCTGCTCGTAAGTCTGATTAAGTGAGAAAAAATATATTTTAGATTAAATAATAAATATTCTAATATCGATGTAAAATTAAACAAGCTTTTGTGTAATTTAAAGTCTAGCCATTTGTTCTTCTGGTATTTAATTCAATAAGGGTTTGCGATAATACATACCAAAGAGCTTTGCTCAGCGACGTTGTCTAGAGGCGATCTATAATACGACGCGTTGTTGTTACGCCTGTAGTACGGATTGTCGGTGTAGCTCTGCTCGTTCTCGAAGACATATGGTAAACCCGTGCCCGTCACGCTATCCTGCCACATCTCGTCGTTCTCGTTTATGTCGGATTTCGCTGTCATGGTTTCCGAGTTATCTGGGGACTCCTCTCTCAAGTGATATGTATCTATATTCCAAGCTTTGTAAAGTGTAAAATGAAGTAATTAGTTTTACAACATTCATAAATCATCTTTGCTCTTAATTAAAATATAAATAAAATAATGGCTAATGAAAAATGAATTTCAGAATAAATTTCTTGACTTACTTGACACAGGGCTGGCAATTTCTCCTAGATTAGCTCCAGCAGGAGCTTGCAACATTTTTTTTAACAGTAGAGACATCTTTTTGCTTGCATTATCATTAGCTGGTTGTTGTATTATGGACTGTTGGCCAGAATTACTATAATGAGTGACATCCAAATTCGTTCGGTAATTGGATACTGTAGCTTCAGTTCTGAGGTCCATGATTTCATCAAGAAGCGTAGAATTGTTGTTGGTGTCACAGTTACCATACATATTTTGAGAGGTGTAGAGAACCAATTGCTGGAAATCGTTGTAGCTTAAAGCGCACTTTGAATCATCAAACTTACTTGTTCCAACTTCTTCTTCTGCTCCTACCTGTGAAGCATTCAACTGTAAGTAAATCAAAACGTCAATCACTCAGAAAAGTACAAAAAATACTTCAAATAAGTTTTTTTATTTGTTTAAATTGTAAAATTTTAGTTCTGTTCTTACCCATTGGAATTGATATTGTTGCTGCTGTCCAGGAAACAAATAATGGTCCTGGAGTAGAGGAAGATTTGGCGAATTGTTTTGCAGATTCATTTGTAAAGATCTGTCCTCCTCTGTTTTTATCATCTTCAAACGCTTGGTTCTTTTTTTACGATTCTTTTTGAGATCAGAAAGTAGCCTGCTTACTTCTGTACTGTCACGTTTGTTGATTGCATGAAGAATCTCAAGGAGGTATTGTTTCTGTAAAAAAATCAAAGCTTTAATTTATCGAATGATAAAGTTTGTTCATCTGAAACATAATCAATGCTATATCTCTAACTCTGTTCTCATTCCACTCAGCCAATCTCAGAGGCCAAAACGGTCCCTATGAGAATATAAAATCTTGTTTAGTTTGATTTGATTTGAAATGATGATTGTAAAAGTTTGATTTAGTGATGTATGCAAGCACTTGGTAATGGGAGTTAAAATTTGACGAATAGATAAACTAGACAGAGTATATAGGAGCTTAAATTACACTGTTGCCATTTACAACCTAGCATTATTTGACTGCTGTGAACAGCTAATATTCTCGAAATTACTTTCAACAAGCCAAAGTGCTTTTTTGACATTTTTATAAAGTTATAGACGAAAAATAAATAAATTATTCACAGCTCAGAATCTTCAGGTTGATCAAACTCACGGGTCGTCAGTGTATTCCTCGTGAAACGTTGGGAAACCTCGATATTATTAACCCTCGAGAAATTCTCACACATCGCTGGTCCGAAAATTCGTCAATAAAGTGAATAACCAAAATTCTGTACAAGTATATGGGGTATAACTCCCGCGCGCAGCGTTGCCATTTCAACAATCCGAAAATCTACTGTATATAGGTATACAGCACACTCATGCTCGGTTAAGCCGAAATGTCGTTTCTTCATCTATACTGTTGCCGAGATCGTAAATGATGAATGAAAAAGCCGACAGTGGAAAGCGATTGCGTCAGCAGGAGAAAAACTGAGAAACGTTACCTTGATATTACCGGGTACACGATGCTTCACGGCCAGCGCTTGCAACTCCTTGTATGACAGAATGGACAGATCCTTGGCTGCAGCGTTCATTCTCGAGCCTCATCCGGATGACTGGCTGCTGACAATATAATTATACGTGCGTTTAAAAAAAAAAAAAAGAGAGAGCTACACTATTAACTTTCGACTAATTCGCATCGAGCTGCGACTCGACTGCTGCGGTTCAGGTTTATATACCTATATAGCTTCCTGTGCCGAACGACATGTAACGAGGTCGATGGCACCGGCAGAGGTGACGAGGAACGTCGAGCTGTGCGCACACGATAAACGCGCGCGGTGATCTGACGATTAGGGGACCTGCAGAGTCTGAGTGGAATGTCTGCGCGGACTGCGACGTTTTCTGTCGTGCGTGAGTGTGTGGGGGAGAGGCGCACGGCCAATACCGGCGTCGAGCTTTCCCGATTCGTGGATTTGAACGTCGGGGACCGTTTCCTCCCCTCTCGTATATAGGATGCGTCTTTACCTACCTATGAAAGAATCTACATATAGATCTATTATACAGTCTCGTTTCCGTCGAGTTTGGAATTCTTCTCTCGTGTACGGGGTTAGGTTAGTTTGCTGGATGCCGCAGTGGGCTGATCGTCGGAAAGGTTGGTTCTTCTCCGTAAATAAGTGCATTAGTACTGGAACTGTCGGTGTTTCTACTTATGTGCGGTTTTTGGAAGTGAGTGTAAGCTGGCTGTAAGTGTAGGTGTACGTGTACCTATTGCGGACGTTTGTAGTTGTAGACTTTGACTTGTGTTTTGACGTTGTGACTTATTGTCGGTGGAACTGAAGCGGATGCCATATTGAATAAGTTTGAATGCTGATCATCGAGTTGGTTAGAAATTGTTCTTTACGTTCATTTAATTTTGATGTAAGGTCTATGCGAATATACCCAACATTAGGTAGTACCTATACCTACGTGTTGCGGCACACATAACCAGACAAAACAAGTATCAATGAAAAGTAAGAAGTTCGTTCATAAGAGAGTAAGAGAAATCAGATCTGACTCGTAGACTTCACCTAAAACGTGTTAAAATCTCACAATGAATCCGAAATCCATATCGATTTACGGCAAAAAAAAAGATCATCACCCTCCGACGCGTCCGTAAACGAAATTCGATCAACTGCACGAGCTGTTGTAACCGTTCAAAAACTCATTATCGAAATCCGATTAGCCGCAAACTCTGGCGCATAGCATCGCACGTACCTATAATATGGGTACTTATACGTATATATCCCTTGTCGGCTTTCTCGAGATTTGGAACTTCTCACACGCTTGTTATACACGTACGAGAGGGAGAGAGAGATGACCGCTAATTAAGCGGAGCCTCATATAGGCAAATGGAGCAAGGCGCGAAAAGCGGAAAACTCGTGGAAAAAGGCGCTCTGTGCTCTCGTTTCCTCGCTCTATAATTAAAGTCCCGCTTGCGCTGATCAATAGAGGGGAGAGAGAGAGAGAGAGAGAGAGAGAGAGAGAGAGAGAGAGAGAGAGAGAGAGAGAGAGAGAAAGAAAGAGCACACGCCTGTATACGAGTCGTGTGAATGTGTGCGAAGCGGTTTATACGGCATAGCTTTTGCCGAAAGATGTGATGTTATTTTTGAAAGATTTTTGAGTATTTTTCATTTTAATGACGTGGTTCGGAGCGCAGTATCAAAGTTTAATTTAGAGTGACTATAGGTATTATATCTGATGAATCGTAGTATTCAATGAGTAATAGGTATACGAGATAATTAGCGGGCCTTAGAATTTGTTCCTGTCTAATTAGCAGAGGTGGGTGGATCGTACGCTATAAGATGATAGGAATGAAATGGATGTTTATTAACTTTAAAAATGCATCGTTCATTGTGTATCGAATTATAATCATCTATGAAAAAAATCTACTCTATTTGTTTTGGATAACTAGCAAGATCAATGCTCTGCTTTAACATTTTTATAGGTTAGAAACAAACTATCACGCGCGTCCCGCCATCTATTTCGTAATCTCATTGGCCAATCGGCTACCAATCAGAGAACGAATAGAATGATGATTCCTCTCTTTTTTAGAGTAGGAAATGAAGAAAAACTCATTTGAACTGTTTCGAAATCGACTGCAGGCAGGACATTATTTTTGTGATCAAATAATTTCCTTATGTTGAAATTAAAAAAAAAAAACGAACAATGGTTTTTCGTTTACAATCATACTGATAACCCAGCATTTTCGTACACAGCTTTGCGCACTTGTTTTCACGCACGTAGTTTCTTACTTTTTTAGACACTATTTCCAATGAGGCGTGTGTAAAGTTCAACTTTACACTTTAATAACGAAGAGTACTATTTACGCTCTTGGGAACTTAGAATTTCAAACGTACATCTACTTCTTTCAAGTAATTTTTCTCGTGTTCAATTATATGATAAGAAAACATAATTTGGTCGCAAAAAACATGAATTCCCCAGCCGATTCCAATGTTTTGCGTTTTAAATTTTTTGTTTATGTTCTGGCAAAATACACGACACAGAATTTCAAACGCCGACCTCAAAAATCTTCCCTGCAATACACGCGCACACGCAAGCTTCTCAAAACAGGAAAATCGAGCACAGTACACACCTGCATATAATCCCGACAACGCTACTGCAAATTGACCCAAAAAGACTTGCCACGATTCTTTTTCTCGGCGCACAACAGGTCAGTCCGTCATCGCGATTATAAATAATAAAGCCAGTCGCGCGAACGAACCCACACCACTTTTCGCACATAGTTCGCAAGCTCTCGCTCATTCCTCTTTTGCTATAGTTGCAACGACGCGTCACATCGATCGCCCCGGACGCAACAATTATCCCCCTGGTGGTACCGATATATTTATATGTACACACAGTAGTATATATTGCACTCGCGGTCGTGGTGGAATGTTTTTATACATCAGCGGGGATGAGAGAAGAAAAGTGTTAGTTTTCTTGCTTCGAGATGAGCATGAGTTATATATACGAAGGAACAAAGAGACTGACAGATTTACAGCTAGTTTGTGGGAAGAAAAACTCTCGGGATGTGTATGTATGCGCGAGTTTCAGCGGGATGAGTTGTGCGCGCTCGCTGCAAGAGTGTCGAGGTCTTGGCTTAGTTAGGGCTTTGAGGAGGAGTTGCTTATACGTAACAAGTTTTTCGAGCGAATGTGCACTCGTCGTTGCTTTTGTTTTCTCTCCGGAGTGCAGGCTCTCGGAGATTGTGTGTTGATTGTGGCCTATGGTTGAGAGACGGGATATTGTTTGGACTTTCGATTTGTTAATTTTTTGAGCGCGAATTTTATAAAAATCGAGTTTTGGGACATTTTTCTTATCTATAGATTGACTCCAAGTGCTTTCTAATTCGCTGCTCGTTAGTCTTGGCGTTAGCCACTTTGAGCATATGAGATTTAAACGATGTCTTTTAATCCAGCTTGATCCTGCACTTTGATATAATTACGAAGTCGAATGTAATCTTCTTATTCTGCACGCTGTGGGCTGGTAAAAAAATCTTTTGTTGCTAGCCTAGTTCAGAGTTTGATTTGCTTGGATATGAAAATTTCAATAGAATATTTTTTTCTTTTGAGAAAAAGTTACTTTAGCATTAGATTATTTTGAGCTCGGAATATAGATTTATACCGCATGCATAAAAGATAATCTGATGGCTATCATTTCAACCACAAAGTTGGATCGAAAGTTCTGTGGTAATAATTGATACACCAATGATACTAATAAGTTTTTCAATTAAAGGATATCCCGCAATAATAAAGGAAATGTCTCTTTCCTTTTGTGTTATATAGAAGTTTAAATTAGTTCAATAATAGCAGAGAAAAATAAATGCCGTTAAACGGCAGTGAGATTTATATTGAATTCATTATTATGTAACGATATAACGATGAGCTCTTCACTCATTCACATATTCACTCGAGGTTTAAATATAAAATTCCAATAATAAGTGTATAATATTGTCTTCCCTCCTTTCAAACAGACGCAGTAGGCGCAACGTATGCGTTAATAAATCAAGCATTCGAGCGTACGTTAAATTGATATTCTCTTCATCTCTTGCATTAATTACCAACTTTTTTCATAAGCCGTTCTGTGTGATGCGTTGTGCATTTTTGTCTATTTTTAACGTACAGTATTCAGCTACTCTTTTCAAACTTCCATTAAGCAAGAGAATATCATCGAATATTATAATATTATCGCATCAGGATGTTTTTATACTCTCAGCAGCCCCATCAGCATCGGAACAGCTTCTCGCCTTTTTCAAGTTCGTCGCATCTCGCAAGGTCAGCGCATACACACGCATCGAACAAAGTTTATTTAGTCCCTGTATATATCATCGACGAATAATTTATCGTCGCGCGCAATGTCGTTAATTAAGGCGGCATCAGCGCAGCTCGAGCGTAATTTACACTGTCCCACGCACGTACGCCTGCACTGAAAATTCGCTTCCGATGCAATCGAGATGCAATATAACACAGGGTCGCCGATGATGATGTGCAGGATAAGGGGTGTCGTTGCGAGGAATTGGAAAAGAAATTAAACGAAGTATTTATTAAGGGGGTTCTATCGATTACTGTATAGTAATAGTAAAAAGTTTTTCCTTTATATTTAATGTTTTATTCGCGAGAGCCAATTACTGAAACAAAGCAGTTTTGGACTGGCCCTTTCGTCATCGCCTAAACTCTCCGAGTCTCTGGCAGGTAAAAATAGGTGGCGCATAGGCACTTTTCCATTTTCCATCATAACAATATTCGCGCCGAGTCTAGATGTAAGTGTACCATCGATGCTGAACTGCCTGTTTTGTTTGGCCTGCTGCTTCGGCCGCTGATCTAACTAAAGTCGCTATTTATCTTAATTTGTGGTGAAATGAAATTTCCAAATTCATCAGAGCAGATGTATTAATTTTCAACAGCATTACAATTTTAAGGGGACGGATACACGTTAAAATGTGAAAAAAAAAATTTAATTTTGCTTCCTCCTAGAGCAAGCTTTCTAATAGTAAAATTTTCAGTTTCGCTAAAACTTCATAGAAACATGTTTTAAGATGTTAGAAGTTCGAATTACGTGTTTTCAGGAATGTCCGTATGGATATGTGTGTGTGTGTGTGTGTGTGTGTGTGTGTGTGTGCGTGTGCGTGTATGTATACCGTGATATTTCTGAAACTACTCCGTCAATATCAATCAAATTTGACATGCATGTCTATTTTTGGATTCTAAATTCGGGAAAATTGCTTCCTCCTCAAGAGGAAGCTTTGTGATAGTAAAATTTTCAATTTTGCTAATACTTCGTGGAAACGCATTTGGAGGTGTTTGGCGTACGAATCATACGTTTTTAGAAAATGTCCGTGCGGATGGCGTGTGTGTGCTGTGTGTTGTCCGTGGTGTGGTGCTGTGTGTGTGTGTGTGTGTGCTTTGTGTGTGGGTGTGTGTGTGTGTGGGTGGTGGTGTGCGTATACCGCCATAATTTTGAACCTGCGACTGCGATCGTAATAAAATTTGACATGCATATATTTTTTCTAATCTGAATTTAGGTCATTTTTTTGTTTTTATGATTCTGACCATTTTTATGGCCATATTATAGCCATTTTTCTATTTTTGAAAATATTTTTGCTTTTTATAATGATATGATTTATACAAATATATTCAAACATGTGTATCTAAAGAACATAAATTTGTCTATTTTTCCCGCAAGATTTTCTAGATTGACTGATCTGTTCATTTTTTTATGATTAAAAGTAATTTTCGATAAACATAATAACTCAAAAAATAATACGTCAAATGTTTGAAAAAATTCATGACACAATAAAAACAACACTATCTACTAGTTGTAAAAATTTTAAGCAATTTTGGCGACTGTTTTAGTCTACACGAACATACGTAACGCTAAGCAACAACTGTGTTTTTACTGTCGTACGACTTACGGGAGTAAACAAGGTTTAAAATTGAGTTGAATTTATAGGAAGACCCTTATCTTTGATACCTTGCGGGGCGCCTCCGACGGCTGGACTTTTTGTCACCGACCTCCGTTACACTGCACTGCTTTGGTTTAAATATCACTTAAGATTTCAACATCTTCAACCTCTACCCTGGTATATACTCTGTGTGGTGAACATTATGTAGTTTTTGTTTAAACCATAATAATTTGGTAATTGAAAGCCTGTAGTATATTTGAGAGTTCATGTCGCGCTTTTATAGAAATGTCCGAGTCGCAGACGGGCTTTGTCTGGTCCGTGCGTCGCGTGCGTGCGTGCATGCGTGTGTACGTATACTGTTATAATTCTGGAACTACGTGATCGATCGTAATAAGATTGGACGTGCATATATGTTTTCTGATTTTGAATTCGAGTAAACCTATCCTTTTAGTATCGAATAGTAGCGAATATTTAAATCAAAGAATGAGTTGGTTTTCCCATGTAATTATCTTCAGAATAGGAGGAAGTTAAGTGCCAATGACTTGGCAGCGGTTTTTTTTTATTTTTTCAATTACTTTTTCTTTTATGGCCATTTTTTGATTTTCGAAAAACATTACTTTCGTTTTTTTAATCATTCCATTGTTACAAACAATTCAGCTAAAATGCATTTGAAAGATAATAAAATTACCTACTTTTCCCCGTTTGGTCATCGGGATTGACCGCTTCGTTCGGCAGATAAAATGAAAAAAGTAATTTTTTAAAAAAAATTGATATCTCTGAAACTAAACATCATAATCTCACGAAAAAAAATATGTTGATGAGTTATACGTGTTCAACTATATTCCATTAAAATTTCAAGTGATTTGACTTCTTATTTTTTCAGTAATAAATCGAAAACTGAAAAAAATGAGTTTTTTTTTGAGTCTCGATTACGGGCGTAAAAAGGCCTTATAGCACTTGAGATTTTGGGAAAAGGTAGATATTTTATATGTTTTGGCTAAGTTCATTGCGCAGCTTTCAAACCCCTATGGTTCTTAAGATATCAAGGTTCAATTTTTTTTTTTTGAAAATTTTTGATTCCTTATATCTCTAAAACAATGTAGTCAAATACTTCAAAATTTTATTTGGTAATTCACCATAAACGAAGATATCTGCTGTTAAAATTTCAAACGATTTCGTTGAGCGGTTCTTAAAGAGCTGAAATGTAAAAACCGATTTTTCTAAAAAATTTTGCTTTCTCTTATAGGGTTGTCGTTGCACGTCGCAAAGTCCCTCCCTACGAATTTATGTCATACTGATAATATTAAAATAGCATTCACATACTGTATTTTAAAATAATATTTTATTTATTGGAACAATAAATTTCGTTGGAGGAAGCTACGGGCCAATGAGTTGGCAGCGGTTTTTATTTATTATTTGGTTAAATTGTTTAAAAAATTACTTAAACAATGGCATAAACTAAGAGACACTATAAAAAACTAAAAACAATGTTTGTATATGTCATATAGCAGGTACAACAAATCCTCGAAGGCCAGAATTCATGATTTTCATTTTTACAGCTACCGCAGACTTAATTAAGATTTGGGCTTTGAAGGGCACTTTTATTTTGATAGAAATGCTTTAAATACATATACTCAGGTTATGAATATAGGAATTTAAAAAAGTTGTCTATAATTCATGCATAATATTTATAATTTTTTTATTTTTTAAACAAAATTTTTTAATAAATTATAGACAACTTTTTTAAATTAAAATCTTTTTTAAATTCCCACATTCATAACCTGAATATATGTATTTAAAGCATTTCTATCAAAATAAAAGTGCCCTTCGAGCCCAAATCGTAATTAAGTCTGCGGTATTAACCAAATTTAACCAAATAATAAATACAAAATTCAATTTTTTTTATTTTTTCACATTTTAACGTGTATCCGTCCCCTTAAACAAAACCTCAATTTTGTAATACACAAATTAGTATGATTTACCGTAAGAGACTATATATGTCAATTTACATATCTTCTCTTATATATTTCGTAGCCTTTTGAAAATATGTATATGGACGTTTCTGGTATATATACCAACTCAGCCCGTATATACAAAATATCTCATATCACAATTTCGATTCTGATACCGGTTGAACCTCCTTAAGTGGTCCAAACTGCTTTATACATTAAATTAGATATATCGAATAATTTAAATGTCAATATATAAATAACCGCATTTAAAGAACTACCACACGTTTTTAAACGTAAATGTGGTTATATAGCGTACGATAGATAAAACAATTTCGGAAACAATAAAGAGAGGCTTTGTGTAGCCTCTTATTTAAGTACTCTGGCAATGAATTCTTCTTCGATAATTAAACTCCTTAGCGAAAGTCAATCTCGTCGCGATTGTCATGAAACCTCGCTGTGAATTTAAGATCAACGAACCAAAGTGTCGGGTCTAAAACGAGCTGCGGTCAAGGCGCTTTCTTCTTTTGGACCCACACACAGCGCCCTCAAAATCAATGAGAGGAAAATTAAAAGTTCGATCTTCTACGACGACTGAGCCTGCGAGAAAACTTTTTCCGAAAACTTTTTTAATTTGCGCCCCTATTTTTTAGAATATGAGGCCGAGATGAGAAAACGAGACGACGTGCATGCGATTCTCTCTCGATCGAGGCAAATTTCAGAATTTCTCATTAGGAGTTTCGAAGAAATCTCAAATTAGCTATACCGTTTCTAGCTACTTTTTTTAATAACTTAACGGGCGAAACCGGTTAACGCTCTACGAGGGTGTTCTTGGAAAATAGCCCCAAAACTCAAGGAAATCATGACCATATGTAATTTATTCCCAACTTTCGTTTTTGGATAATGTTTCATCGACGCTTTGCTATCTGTATGGGTGTACTTGGTAAATGAAAGCTGCTGGACTCTTCACAGCTGCTCAGCTATCTCAGGAATGCTCTCAACGGTATTAAGCCAGTATCCTTCCCGCATATATGAGTTTCGTACAAAAATGCGGAGAGCCTCTTGTCCTGTAAGACTGTTATCCGATGATGTACCTTATACTCTCGCATTGATGATCAAAGCTCTCACACAGTGTCCTTCATCCGAATCTCATTTTTAGGCACAATCTCGGTACGTACAGTTGCCGATCAATTATCGTTTAAAAAATAAAACTCAAACTATAATTTACGACAGTGCGTTTGACAGATCCAGTCACTTTTATATCGCTGTCTCGAACTGATTCTCTATAGCCGCTCCCTACTTTCACCCGCAAGTATCATCCACGTCCTCTACTTAGAATAACCTATATCGCATAGATTATACCATACCTATATGATATCAAACCGCAATGATGATATAATTATATATAAGCGGCTCGGCGGTATAACTCTTCAGCCCGAAAATTCTCGAGGCTCGTTTAGCGGCGCGTGTAATATATATGGATGCTCGTAAGCACCCTCGACGCGCTCGCTAATCGCTAATCCGTCCGTAGTGGCCACTAGACTCTGGCTCTCACTCCGACGAAGCGTGTGCTGTTGTGTGCGCGCACGCGTTTATTATATACCTATATGTATATCACGTGCACGATAGACACTCGTTCGAGGAAGAAAGGTGGAGGTTAAAGGGGGGTGTGAGTGTCGGTATTGCGTGGGTGAACGAAGTTTCAGTGAAGTTTTAGCGAAAATGCATCACCCTTGAAAATAGGTCGAAAATTATATAACTGGTTTTCTTACCTAAAAGTGTCGATCGCTCCATCTTGAAGGAGTTATATTTATTGCCATGATTGGTCATCAGTTAAAAAAGGACGCGGTTGTGGTTTGATTTTGAATTCGAAGTTATTGTATTTTAAATTGTACAAGAATGATAAGTAAAGCAAAAAAAAAGAAATATCAGGATAGTTTTTATATTATATTTAAACAGTTTCTGATATTTCGAATTTTGCGACTTCAGACAGTGCACGACATATTAACTTATGAAACTGTAAGTATGAATTCAGAACCTCAAAGAAAATACTTTCTGAATTAAAAAAAAAATTTACTTTTATACCAAAAAGGATAGTCTGCGCCTGACTCTTATGAACGAGTCGTTCATCTATGCACACGTATCTAAAATCTCGACTTAATCTTAAAAATGTAAGAAAATTCAAACGTGTGAAGCAATAAACTTAATTTTAATATACATAATGTATACGTGCGGACCGCTAGAGCCGAGGCTAGAGCGATATCAATACCAAATCAAAGCAGTATTGGACTGACCCTTTCGCGAGCGCTTTCGTCACCGTCTAAATTCTCCGTGTCTGATGTGGCAGGTGAAAATAGGTGGCGCACAGGCACTTTTCCATTTCACTCATAACAGTATGTGCGCCGAGTCTAAATATAGCGGTGTGCTACCAATGCCAAACCTGCCTTGTTTAGCCTGCTGCTTTGGCTGCTCACGCTATAACAGCGCGCGAAGCGCGTCTATCATTGTAAAAACTGAGAATTTGGTAATGGTAAAAATATTGACCGAACGATTTTTATTGAAATTTTGAGTTTGTCCACGAATATTCAAGTAAAAATGGCTGAATGGATGTTTAAGCAAAATTTAATGGATCGTCGATGTTCTCTTTCTCTAAATAAAACTTAGCAGGAACTGTGGAGTTTATTAACAACTCTACTTTCAATCAACTTTATCGGTTCTTTTTCATGCAAAATCGAAAACTTTTAACATTCAGTTAGTTGACAATCATTGATAGGTTGTTTCGAAATTCAAAAATTATATAATCCATCTTGACATCGATTTGAAATTGAATCTCAGATCATATCAACATTTCACCATCCCTCAAACACCTCCCCAACTCGCTGCAAATTTAGAAAATTTTCACTCGAAACCCCAGAAAAAAAAACATCAATATACGACACGACCCAAAGAAAAAAAAGCACACCAGCCTCCGCTTGTCCTTGTCCTTCGCTCACACAGCATCACACATCCCTCCATCCCTCCCTAGGACAGAGCGAGAGCCCGGCATATCAGCAGCCGGGGTCGCGCGCACGCACCTCGTGCTGCGCAGAGTCTCACTCTCTCTCTCTCTCTCTCTCTCTCTCTCTTTTCCTCTTCGAAGCTCCGCTGCTGGCGCCTCCGATGCCGTTCAGTATCGCGCGTGCACCCGTCGATTCGACACTTCACGTATAGCTCTCACGTCTTCGTTGTCGTCGTCGTCTTCGTCGTTGTTCCAGGGAGGGATATCGCTAAGAGCGAAAAGGAGTCCTCGTACAGGACACCAACACCAGGCTTTAAGCTGTCGGGGGACACGGAGGCCTGCGCCATGCCTGGCTCGCCGGCAGCTATGAAGACTCGCAAGAAAAGCGACAAGAGTAAGACAGACGATCTGTCTATATTCTCTACTTTTGTTATTATTATCAATCCTTTTTTTACTTTCTTTTTGATCCTCTTTTTACACTTGTATCGTTTCTTTTCATTGTTATGATGGTGATGATGATGATGATCTATCTGCATTCGCTTGCTGTTCTATATATGATACATATTATTAAACTAATTTTGTCCTGGACCTACACCCCCCCCCCCTCCTGCGAGACTCTTTATACCCTATGAAACTCTTTTTATTACACTTTTCGTTGTAGTTTTTATACTTCTTTATTTTCTCCGACAAGGCGACACTAACCGTCGTCTCGTCCATCCGTCGACACGAGGCTAGAGTCCATGAAAAAATTGAAGCCTTGAACGAACAAAAATGAAGTTCCCAACAACGCCAATCATCGATCATTCGGTATACACGTACTCCGCGAATAAACAACGAGCAGCAGAAAAAAAAAGAAATACCTGCCAATATCAATATTCACTGGAAACTCGTCGTCGACTGTTACCGCGTGACGTGCGAATCGAACGCGGCTCGCGATTGAAACTTTCTCTCTCTCTCTCTCTCTCTCTCTCTCTCTCTCTCTCTCTCGCGTGTGTGATGCCGCGGATTCCCTTTTTTATGACGTTTTACCCGTGGTTCCATGCCGTTTGAATACTCTTTTCGTGATTTATGCCTGGTGTGTAAAAAGTGACTTTACAGAGAGAGAGAGAGAGAGAAAGAATCACGTGCGTCGACGTGGAACACGTTTATGAATTTTGATGATGGATTTCGCCGAAGACAATTAAGCATGTTTTATGGCCGTCCGCTTGATGATACATCAAATATGGTAATTATATACCAGGGGATGATGAGTTATTTGTTTTACATTTCTGTTTATGCGTATACGAGCTTTCTCTTTTGATTAACGGTTGTTCCTAGTTATACGACACATACGCAGGAGAGCAGAGACGTAATAAAATCGTAACGCGAGAACCTATCGACAGGCAGTAAATCCACGTATTTACGCTTTCGACTGCTCCGAAACACGCGCGTAGGTATAATAATAAAGCACAGGCCGCTGCTAATGGGGACGCTCGCGAAGTGAACATGCTGAAAACAATAATTACGTGTATAATAAATCAAGTTTCCTTGATTATAAGTACTCTAGCCTCGTTCGCTTTTACTTTATACTCTATATTTTTCTCAATATCCCTGACAGAATGCGATATCCCTTCTACATATATACCCCCTTTTTCTGGATGTACGTAGAAAAAGTCACGCACACGGCGCATTTAACACCTTGACGACTATCACGACAAACGCATCCAAAAATAAAGAAAAAAGAAGATCAAAGGACTATAATAGGCTCTCGAAGCTTTTGTTTAAGTTTTTTTTCTGTATACAATGAGACGCGGGCGATCTATCAAACAGATTTTCGCAATTAAAAGAGAAGATGATCGAACGGACGGGTTATGATGCAGGAGTCAATTTGTGAGAGAGACGTGGTTGGACAAGTTTATTTCTGACGTCTGAAAGCATCTTCGGCCGGGCGAGTTTGAAGTCGATTGGTAAACTTGCGCTCTGCGTAGCTCCGAGAGTTGATGACAAGTTGTGGGGAAATTTAGTTGCGAGAGTTTTCGGGTCAGTTTTCTCGGAGCTTCTTCTTCTTCTATTTCTTTCGAATTCGCTTGCGATGTGAAAAAAAGGAAAGTGACCCAGTATTTATTTTGTGCGCAATTATTAATTAATTTGAATATCTATTACTCGGATCACCTTCTATATATAAAAGGGAAAAGCGTCTCTAGAAAAATAAAAATTAAAGTGATGCATCTTATTCGATAGCGAAGATCTGATCGCCTATTAGTATAGCCCGCGAAAGACAAAGTATGTTTTGGACTGGTCTTTCCCCCACCGCTTGTATTTTGCGGTTTTCTTATATAGTCTCCAGCTATAGCAACGATAGATGGCGCATTAGGCACTTTTCGATTTCCCTCGTCACAATATGTGCGCAGAAGGTATATATGTAGAGGTCTGCTACATAATACCTGTGTCAAAAAGTTTTGTTGAGTCGGATGCTTGGGCTGCTCATACAATTTTTTTAATTTAAATGCTATGAATTTTCCAAACTTTAAAGTAATTTTATTATTCAAAATAATTTCAACTTGGCTACGTGATCGATCTTTAGTCGTGTTAGATAACGACTTATTTTCACTAAAATAAGAAGACAAGGTATTATTTCAATGCAAAAAGTATAATTCCGTGATCCCAATATTTTACACGGTAACCCGACAATATCAACGTATATCTGCTTCTTTGGATTCTTCTCTGGGATTACGGTGCGCTCACTAGCGCAGGCTCAACCAGACTGACGTAGCTTCTCACGTCTCCGGTCATCCCTCTATCGGCTACAGCCCCGTGAACGCTGCCGGCCAGATGATGCGCAGACACTGCTTAATCCGTCGCCAGCCGCTCTTTCCGTAAAAACCAGGGAAAGTCTCGGGGAATCGCGTCGCATGCAGCTACGCCCGAAAATGCGCGCTAAAACAGACGAGAATTTAAATATTGGACTTTGTTTGAATATTTGAATTTTCAAAGTTTCTCGACTACCAGTGGCAACTTTCGAATTCGAAACTTTTCTTCAAATCAAAAAGACGTTGTGCATCTTCTAGAAAAAAATAAGGTCGTTCCTACATCGACCGAATATAAACTACACAACGATCATGCGCATCTAAAAACAATTGCTAAAGGAAGCAGTATATGTCGTCGGTCAATATGATTTCCTCCCTCTCTGCCTCTCCCGCTTTCCGCATTTCGACGCGTCGAAATCGAACGTGTGCACATCATGTCGCATTGAAGGTTTATGGACCGAAATCACATTCCGCAGCGACACGCGGTTGTTCAAGCGGACAATTATACGCGCGTGAAAGTTGACGGTTATTGGGTTTCCCTGATTGTCCCACTGTCGATTCGGGCTTTTTCGGACTCTATAGTGCTTATACCTCTAACGACGAGCCATACGAACGAAAGCTTCGAGAGCCAGTCATTAAAAAAATCATTAAAAAATAGGTGATATACACGTAACATAAACAAAAACTAACAATTCTTACATTCACATATACTTGCACTAAATCCTCCCAAATAAGTGCATATAATACACAGCAGTAAGTATAGCAGCTCGTCAGCATCCCAGCAATTCTGCGGCATTTGGCCGGTGTACAAAAATTCCCGACAACAGACCTCGATTCATCTTATCCAGGATATCGCGACATCGAACGCGCACGCAGCAACAGCTTGTCCGTTATCGCCACAGTATCCCGGGAGAGTTTCGGTATACCAGTACGTAGTGCATAGTCGTCGTTTTATTGGCCGTCGCGCTCGATCTCTTGAAACTTGAAACGCGGCCACTCGAGCGCAAGCAGAGCCACTGGAGTTGTTTTTTGTTTTTTTTTTGTTTTTGCTCTCTTGAGGAAGGAAGAATTAAGTGGAGAACGCAGGAAAATAATCGCGGCTCTTGCTTGGCTGAATTTAGGTTTGTACGAGTGGGTCGGAGATATTTTTTCGAGTGGATAATATATGCAGCGATTTTATGTCTTTGGAAGCTTTATTTGTTTTGCCTGAGTAAGAGCAATATCATCCGCGCTTGGTGGATTCATGATTTGCTTGAAATGTAATGATTTCCTGTGAGGGGGTGAGCACTTACTACGATGGTCTGGAAGTTTCGAAACGTTGTCTCTGCTAAGCGTAAATGGAACGTGGAAAGAAAAATTGTTAGTGCAGGAGAGTCAAATTCGCTGATTTATTCCCATCCGATTCGTCTCGAATCTTACTAACGAGATTACTTTATGTATATAGGTATATCAAGTATCAGTGCAAAGACGAAACGCATAAATATTCTCATCAGAGTAGCATAACGTCAGTCATGCAAATATTAGACTCTCGACTATAAAAAGTTGCAAGATAAGTATCCCTCTCCGTCCAGGATGCAAATTCCCGAGAACTTCCTCTCTGATAAAAAAATCCCAAGCGCAAATTTAGGCAAAGCCACTCGTGCAAAACAAATTACCACTCGTCCGAACTCGATTATTCGCTCGAGAAAAGTTCGTTTTTAGAGACGGCCGAAGAGACAGTTAGCAGTGTAGTGGCTTCTTCTCAACTTTCGGCTCTGCGTGGATTTACATAGTCGAGAGATTTTTGCGCGACGAGAGATGAAGCCAAGTCTTTAATTCACGGCGAGTTTGCTTTCGGGCGTATAGGTATGTGTATATAAGTGCTGTTGGTTTTGCGGTTTTCGAGCTTGGTTGAAAACTGCGGTCCACGAATTTACACATCGGTCAGGGAATTAGTCGGGGATGATATGTGGATTAGCGTGTGTCTTGGTGACGAATCGCGGTTTTGTTCGACGAGAATTTCTCAAAGGTTTTCACTGATGTGAATCGTTTACCATAACGCAGTGGGATACTAATAATTGGATAATTTTAGATAAAAGCTTTTGCGAATTTATCACCGCTGTTGTGTGCATACAATGTTATTATACTTTTCTGGAATGAGAGTGATCATTTTATTCGTTCTCTGATTGGCTGTTTCTTTTACTGCGCAATGTCTGAACCGCAAAAAGTGAAAATTGAGAAAATGTGATAACAAGGGGCGAGACAAGGGGTGTATTTCGTTATATTGTCGTGAAAATCTGGACTTTTTTAAATCAAAATTTGAAGCTTCCATGTATACCAAATGTTTTTATTTCAATAACACTGCCACATTGCGAATCTAAATCAAACTTAATTTTAACCTATACATACGTACGTACGAACCAACTAAAGCGATAATATACCAAAACAAAGCAGTTTCGTGTCTGATGTAGAAGGTGAAAATAGGTGGCGCATAGGCATTTTTTCATTTCCCTCATAACAATATTCGCTCCGAGTCTAGATATACAGGTTGTCATCAATGCTAAAACTGCCTTGTTTGGCCTGCTGCTTCGACCGCTCATGCTTAATAAATCTTTTTCTTTTCTGATGCTCATTAAGTCTTCTCTTTTTCTTTTAAAACAAATAGAGATTTATATACAGTGTTCTTTTTAATCGGAGTCAACGCGAAATTTACGATACGAGATTTTCGAATAAACCGCGCTAATTTGACCTTTATTATTCTTTCGCAAATTTATGGCTCGGCATTTCATTGTGTTTCCCTCATCGGTTATTTTCTCCCTCACCGCCTCGAAACTTTGACTTTTACACAGTATAATATCATAAAACACAAAAATATTTCACAACTTTCATTTCGCAGTAAAGATTATGCGCATGTATAAATTTTTACGACGCACCTTCAGGAAAAACACATGCGGGCCCTCTGCTTCCGTCGAAATTACGACTGGAAATATCTGGCTTGAACCTATACGTCCTAAATAGTATCGTTAGAAATACACGCGGACAATTTTCAAATCTAATAACGACACACACACACACACACAAAAGAAATCTTGCACATGCGGAGCTTGCGCTTTTTGTATCGATCTCTCGAGGGTATATGGAAAACACACGAGAGTCGCGCGATAAATTCCGTATTCCATTGGCCGACAGCAGTTTTTACCGAGCCTTCTCGACGTATAATGGCGCTATTACTTCTCCCACGGAGATATGCGCCGGCGTTTCGGTGCGCGACTGTGAAATTGCTGGCCGGCGCGCTTGTGCGAATGTCAAACATTTTTCCTGCATTTATCGCTGCTATACATACTTTCCTGGGGTCGTACGGATGAGGTCTTTGTTTTCATTTTGCCGACGTTCAAGGATATGCGCTTGCAGCTCATATCCTAGATTCTACGTAGCTGTATATATGCATGCTTACGACGTTTCGTTATATTCTCACTTTGGGAAATTTGCCTGCGTATACAAGTTGCGATTTTTCAGACAATTGCTTCCTCCTCAAGAGGAAGCTTTGTGATAGTAAAATTTTCAGTTTTGCTAATACTTCGTGGAAACGCATTTGGAGGTGTTTGGAGTACGAATCATACGTTTTTAGAAAATGTCCGTGCGGATGGCTGTGTGTGTGTGTGTGTGTGTGTGTGTGTGTGTGTGTGTGTGTGTGTGTGTTGTGTGTGTGTGTGTGTGTGGTGTGTGTGTATGTACGTATACCGCCATAATTTTGCAACCATGCGACGGATCGTAATAAAATTTGACATGCATATATTATTTCTAATATGAATTAGGCATTTTTTGTTTTATGATTCTTGACCATTTATGGCCATATTATAGCATTTTTCTTTTTGAAAATATTTTGCTTTTTTATAATGATATGATTTATACAATATATTCAACAAATGTATCTAAAGAAACATAAATTGTCTTACTTTCCCGCAAGATTTTCTAGATTGACTGATCTGTTCATTTTTTATGATATAAAAGGTAATTTTCGATAACATATATAACTCAAAAATAAATAGTTAATTGTTTTGAAAAATTCATGACAATAAAAAACAAATATCTACTAGTTTAAAAATTTAAGCAATTTGGCGACTAGTTTTTGAGAATAAAAATCAAAAACTAAAAAAATGTTTTTATGTCGTACGATTACGGGAGTAAAAAGGTTTACATTGAGTTGAAATTTTAGGAAAAGATTGATCTTTGATCACTTCGGCTAGGTTCTTTTTGTAGCTTATAAAACCTTTAGTTTAAAAGATATTAAGATTCAAATTCTCAACTATCACCCTGTATACTCTGTGTGACTGAACATATTATTTTTGTTAACCATATAATTGATAGTTAAAGCTTAGTATATTTGGGAGTTTCATGGTTTATAAAATGTCCGTGCAGATGGTTTGTCTGTGCTGTGTGGGTGTGTGTGTGTGTGCGTGCATGCGTGCGTGCATGCGTGCGTACGTATACTGTTATAATTCTGGAACTACGTGATCGATCGTAATAAGATTGGACGTGCATATATGTTTTCTGATTTTGAATTCGAGTAAACCTATCCTTTTAGTATCGAATTGTAGCGAATATTTAAATCAAAGAATGAGTTGGTTTTCCCATGTAATTATCTTCCACTAGCAGAATAGGAGGAAGCTAAGTGCCAATGACTTGGCAGCGGTTTTTTTTATTCTCACTGGCTGTACATGGTTGGAATAAATTCTGTTCGAATCAAACGATTGAAAATCGATAGATCGCGTGCCATTCGTATATTCTTAAAAATACATATAACCTATATCTATTATGCAGATCCAATTAGAATAAATTTCAATGAAAACTCTATCAACACTGCAAACACACAAAACACTCAAATTCGTTTGCAGCAGCTGCGGGGCAAAAATTCCAATGAAATTCAGCTCATGAATGATTAATTTACAACATGGATATTCTCCTCCCCTGCATTCTTAAACATAACCTCATAAACATCTCCTTATGAATGATAAATCGAGCCGGATGAACAATTCAACGTCCTTTGTTTGCATCGAATTACTTACGCACGGAGGAAAAAGAGATCCGCTATACTGCGCGCTACAATAGTATAGCTAGCCGTAAAAGGAAACCGTTTTGGACTGGCCTCTATACCCTATAGCGCTTAAACTCTCTAGTCTCTGCCTGACGACGATAGGTGGCGCACACGCACTTTTCAATAACCCTCATTAGGATTTGCTACTGAATGTTCATATATAGCGGTGTGTCACCTATGCCAAAACAGGTTTGCTATAGGCCTGATGCTTGGGCCGCTAATGATATAACTGTAACCATAAAACTTGATCGAGATGAAAAATTCACGACTGTAGACACAGAGGAGCCTCTATATATAGTCTACCTCATATTATATACACATTTACTCTCGTGGCTTCGTACATACGACCGAGAGACTAATGAAAGTTCACGCGCAGAATTTCATCGAGGCTCGTGTGGTGTGTGCTTTTTAGGTGGGATTAAATTTTGTTTAATTAAAATTATATTATATTTCATATAATATGTATACGGCTTGGTTTAAAATATAATTTCCACCGAGGGGAGCACTCTCTCCTGTGTATCTGCATAAGAGAGAGAGAGAGCGGATGAATGAGCCCGTACATTTGGGTCAGTACTTAGGCGCAGATTATACGCGCGCAATTATTTCGTTTATATAGCTATATAACGAGAATCGCACGCCTTTTCTTCGTTTTTCTCGCGACGCTGCTTTAGCTCTCGGGAAATTAGTCGCTCGGCTGAATTTATGTCTGTTAAACTAATTCTTAATTATTCACTGAGCGCGTGTCCTTGTATCCGCAAGTTTTAATTAAATAACGCTCAAGCTTATATTATACCAAACATCATAATATTATACCTATATCGTGTGTCGGTATAATTAAATTTCACGTGGCACCAAACTGAAAAATCCTAAATTTACGTCGCAAAAACCACAAGCATCGGTTTTAATTACGCGAAAACCGCGCGCGGCTGCTGCACAAAAAAAGGAGAGGAAAATCTCGGCGAACGATATCCCCCACAAACATCAGGGTAGTTTCCACAAAAACTCGCGTCACTGCAGCGAGGCGCGTTCAGTCTGCCGTGAAATCGCTAGAACTCGACTTTGTTGTAGATGTTTCGTTCGCGCCCTCTATTCCCACTACGCGTTTATAACTCGTTCTCCCTCTTCCCCTTCGATGCCAGGAGCAGAAAACGGCTAGTGTGTGCATAGTCTGTAAGAAAATTGTGCGGTTGCGCGGCAGAATAACAACGCAAGAAATTTTTCGCGCGCAAGGAGTTGGAGGTCTGCTCGAGAAAGAGGTTTCTCCATGCGAGAGATGGTTTTTATGAGGGACGGTGCTTTCGTGCTCAGGAATTTTTTGTTTGGTTGAATTATAGGGACCGCGTTGTGATGCGGAGATAATGCGTTTTTGTAATTCGTTTCTTTGGAACGTAAAAAATTCAGGAAAAAGTGACAGGCTATACGCTTTTGTGATCACAAGGATCATCGTATATAATAAAACTGAAAAAGTATGTAGGTTATGTAAAAATTCTATTGGAATGCGGGCTTCTCGTGCAAACGCAGTCGATGACTGGTTAAATATTAAGGCAGACGTATACAGAGCCTTTTTTATCAGCTTTATATTTACGCATCGGTATAAAGTGCTCAAATTTAGGTCGCCTTTATATTATATCGTTATATGTGCGAATTAAAAGCCGTTTGAGCGAAATCTCTGCTGCATCGGCGATAGTTTTAAATATTCCGGCAATAAAACTTCGACGCATTAATACGTTCGTTAAACTAAATGGCCGATAAATCATCGGCCTTTATTGTACGCGAATGACTCGTTACTTTTTTTTTCTGTATAAATGCGTTGATTGATGTTAAACTGAAACTAAATACATATTCTTTACAAAAAATTCAGTAAAAACAACAGGATTTCAAATGTAAATTCCGCAGTGCTAAATCCAACAATTACATTCGTTCCAGTAGTAGAACAGGCGAAAATTCCAAAAACACAATCCTACTATGACCAAAGTTTCAAGAGGTTAATCCGCATTCGAGAGCTTAGCGCGTAATCCAGTAGGAATTCACGACAATTTTTCTGCGAAACTTTTCGAATTGCCTCTTATACGGCTTCTCGTTAACCATTCAGCGCAAAACTTTTCGGCTTTTGGATGAAGAAAGTTTAATTTCCCTATTAAAAGCTCCGCTGCGCGCGCGCGCGCGAAACAAAAACGATGTGCTTTAATTGATTACGAATTATCGTTGATTTAAATTGCGCGGATAAGACGTAATGGAAACGTGATTGACACTATGTGTCGTGACGCGCGTTGACGTGAATATTCCGTCGTCGATGTATACGTTTGATAAATCGATACCAGGCTCGCGTCGTCTACGCGTGTGTATCGTAAATATCTCAGCTTCATAAGCATAGTTTCAGTTTGGGAAGCAACAGTTCGCATGTGTCTACTTATGTATATGCTAAATATAGCTGTATGCTGCACATATTAATTCGAAAAGAAAAAAACAGAAGCGACTGGTTTGCAGTAGATAATGTCCGAGTTTGTTCAGACAACGGCCGGATACCTTTCCAGTGATAAATAATCTTTCAGTACACACAGACCCGTCAAAAAAGATCAATGAGAAAACGTTCGATTCCTCGTTCATCATCACTTTAAACACCACCCCATCAGCACAGCCGGAGATCGACGGGGATAATTAAGTTAGCCGTGTAATCCCGAAATTCGAAGCCGCGCGCGAGAGCACCGACGAATTAGCCAGAGAGAGAGAAATTGAATTTCCTTTATTTAACCGTTGAAACAAGATTGCGGTGATATATACCTACGACTTTATCCTCTCGAGCTATATAGCCATAGGTCAAAGTGGACAACATTTTCGCGGAATTAAGCCTCTCGCGATGCGCGCGAGCCGCAGCGTTTACCTTAACGATCTTTTTCTCTCTCGAAACGCGACTCGTTAAAATGAACCGTTTAAGATAAACTGAGATGGGCGCTCTGAAGTGCGCAATTTTAATTGGATCCATTGATAGCGTCCGCTTTGACGCCGAAATGTAACGTTGTATCGTTGTTATATTGAAAAAAGCTTGTGCGGATAAGATAAAGCAATCGTTTTCTTTTTTCAACGAAATTCTGTTAAACCAGCGTTTTGATGGATTTAGAAGAAAAAAAAAAGAAATGAATTTTCTCGACGTTGATGGACAGGCGTCGATCGCTCTGATGTACAAAAATTCATATCTCGAAAGTTTACCGTTTTAATCATCAAAATAGTAGCTATAAAAAAAGCGAAAAACAAAATCATCCATACAATTCTGTCACAGCTTCTCGAAAAATTCTTTCAAGAAAAAAAAACAAGTCTACTCCTCTCCCTCGATAAAGCTCCAAACTTATACCTACGCAGCAGCAGCAGCAGCAGCAGAGGCAGTATAGCTTCGACATAATTCGGTAAACACGCGATAGTATATTCGAAAAGCGATAGTCGTCGTCGTGCATATATAAAGAATAAAGGCAGGCAGTTCGACTCGCATAGGCATATATATATATATGCACACATATCAGTATATAGGGAGAATCGAAGAAAGCGAATTGTAGGACAAAAAGAGAGTATGAGAGAGAAAGGGAAGTCGAGCTACGCCGTTGCTCCAATGCGTTGCCATGGTGACCCCCGGGATACCCGGGATTGGAGCTATCTTTCTCTCTCGCACCCCCGCGACGTGTATTTTCGCTGCGTCTCTCTCTCTCTCTCTCTCCCTCGCACATATACCGTCGCCTTATATTTCACACGTGCTTCTCACGCGGCCGATTTCTCCTTCGCGCTCGGACTGCTAGATTATAAGTATACTATAAGTGTATATATACTAGGATTATATTGGCCGGAGGAACGAAAAATTTTTCGAGGAGAGCGTTTCTGGAGCGAGAGAATCCGATAGAGGATAGTTTGATGGATTTCGACTGTAGAGTTATAGGTCGATTGGAAGGCTCTCCTTTTTTCTTCTTGCCGGATATGTGATCCTTATAGAGCGTGGAATTGGAATCTTGTTTGCAGTTTCTTTTTTTTCCTCTAAAAAATTCGTTCTCTAATAAGTATATTCCTTCGTAATGGTCGTCGTACGTCGAAAACGACGATATCCGACGTGATCGAAAAGTTAGGAAAATTGAATTTCCTGCTATTTCTGCGACATAGCCAACGTATACAGGGAAACTTTTTCGCGTGACGATCATGCAAAAAAGTATATATCCGATCAGCTGTACGAGAATAAATTTCGATTACGGTTTAGAGATAGAGTTGTATCGATCGACGTTAATTTGAATTCAAAACAGCCGCGCGGTAACTCGAACTTTCTCGCGTTGCATGCCTACCTTATACGCACCTATCTGAAATTGGAGCATATTTGGCGCGTGTTTATCCTCTCGGCTTCTCAAACACTCGTTCAAACGAGAGCGACGCCTTTGCATTTGAAATTCTAGTTTTCGCAGAGAATAAATATTGACGCGCTTATGCGCTGCGCATATGCATCCAAGATACGCTTGGCATTTTCTCCGCGTTTGGTATTTTATTTCGTTGTAGGTATAAATGTGTTTATAAAACGAAAAGACGAGCGCGTTCGGCTAATATATATTATATATGCACTCGGAGAAATGTCGATGGTAGTAAAAGTCGACGGAGAATCAATTTCATTTCTAACAAAATGTCGTGTTTGTACTGCCAGAAAGATGAATATTTGATAGCTCGTGTATGCATTTTCTCTGGCGTATATAGCCGTCATGTGCACGTATTATATATTAGTTTTATTGTATGTTATTAGTTGTTAGACAGTGAGACAATTTTGCTTTTGTTTTTAGACTTAACAGAATTTTTAAATATTCTCATTTTGGTGGATACCGTGATATGCTGATTCAATAAAAACATTCAGATCGAACGATATTAATAAGTAACTCTGATAAAAGTAGAGTCCCCCATTAAAAGTAAATAAAGTGAAAGTAATTTTGTAAAAATTTGGAATCTTGCTCTAAAAAAGTTGCCGTAATCATTCTTTGATTGACTGTTCGTTTTCGCGTTCGATGTTTAAACATAAACTTAATTTCGATTTGTGCGTATAAGGGCGTGAAATTCAAATCAGCGATATAAGCTCGGATATATAAGGTATATCAAAACAAAGCAGTCTTTGACTGGCCCCTTCCCCACCGTTCAATTTCCTCGTGTCTCTGGTCAGCGAAGGTAGGTGGCGCCATGAGCGCTTTCCTATTTCCCTCAACGCTATCTGCGAGCCAAGTGCATTTATAACGGTTTGTCACCTAATATGCCAAAACTGTCTTTTGTCTGGCCTGCTTGGGCCGTTTATGTTATAACTGCCTGGAATTCTCGATACAATACATATGTATATATTTTAAGCATTCTCTTAGTTATACATATACGTACAATATCATAAATTACACCTATAAGTTCACTCTCATCCGATCGCAAAAGCAAGAAAAATACAAAGCCAGGTCGTCGTGGCTCTTTGATCTGCACACTTGAATAACCGGCCGATGACGAGCCTCCGTATATGTGTCCCGGGCCGCCTATATCCGGTCATAACGCTTTCAATCCAATTTTCTCGCTCGTTCGCCGGATTTCGCGGTCCCGGATATGGATGCTGTACGGGACAACTCTTCTCGGCGTATAATACGGGTAATTTTCGAGCGAAATTGGCGCTTTTTTCCTATAACTGCATCTGAAGTCTTTTGCGGTCAGTCAACTAGATATTTTGAGACTTGGAATTGACTTTTTTCGGGGTAGAAAGTCGATAGAGGAAACGCTGCTTCGGGGTATGTTTTTGTGAAAGGCAAGACGTGTACGGTAACGTCGCTGCCGAAGATAAGGAGCTTCTTTTAACGCATAGACGCTAGTATCTGTTATAAAAATTCCCTTTTCTTTGAGTAGTATTAAACATCGTATATTCTTTGTGAAACTCTACGGAAGCTTCAAGATTATTCTTTCAGTTCAACTGAAAATAGTATTGTACCTATTATATTCTTCGCAAAAGATGAGTTGCATCAATTTGCGCAATAGGGAGGAGCTCAGGGAGATTTCCCAACAAGCCAAGAGTAGCTACAAAGTGAGCATCGATCAACGTCGCAAAAATGCTCCATTTAAACTTCTTCTCCGCACACTTCAGAAACTCTCTCTCTCTCTCTCTCTCTCTCTCTCTCTCTCTCTCTCTCTCTCTCTCTCTCTCTCTCTCTCTCTCTCTCTCTCTCTCTCTCTCTCTCTCTCTCTCGCTGCTGACCTCAAAAAGCTTATGAATCCTAAATGATCTTTGAACCGCTTCTATATCCAGTTTCATCAACACGATGTGACGTGTGAATATTTTTCCGAAGCTAAATAATTTTTTCTCCTGTATATCTGTATCGCCGACGCAGTGTGGCATCGCACGTACTGCACTGCGGAATAATTGAAAACGCTCGTTTCGCCCAACCGCGTGCGATGCAGTTCCGTCGTACGCTGTCACAGCTGTGCGTGGGAAAACCGCTCGATGTACGCGTATAGCTATAGGTATATCCTATACTCTAACGCGGCTACTTCTTCCGCATAAACGTGCATACGTGCGCAAAAGCGGAAATTCTCGACTCTGTATCCTTTTCGTTCTGTTCCCAACTGATGAAAAGGCTCTTCTTGTTTAGGAGTCCGCTATGCGCTGGCTTTTTACTATATATATTCACGCTTTACCGCGAGTAAGTGTTTCCTGAGTTGCTGAGAAAGATCCCTCGCCCGACGCGCAATTTCTCTCTCCCCAGCAAGAGATAGTTTTTCAAAGGAACGGATACAACCGCTTTTTCCGCGGATGAAAGCTAGAGAGATGTGTTTTGTGTGCCCGTTTTATGGTCTTCGCGGTGGGATGGAATTGTAAATAGAACCAAATTTAATTAGCCTGAGAGAGTTTCGAGGGTTCAGGCAAAAAGTTTTCGCTGGAGTGAAATTTTCGTAATTAGAGAGAGAATGATTCTCGTCAGGGTATTGTTATTATTGTTTGAGTATACGTAAAGGGTATAATTAATATATAAGCGAGTAACGCAATGTGCGGGAATCCAATTAAGCTATGATGACATAGCGGGGTAAATAAACACTCTCTAGAATAGACAACCGTTGATGCAAATATATTCGTTGACGATTTCATTGGATTAACGGATTAAATTTTGAATTTATGTACATAATCTAGCCACTCTCTTTGCTGTTCATCATAATTAGCATATGGACGTCAATATTCTCATCGAGTCAGCGATTTATGTACGCATCAGGATTTTGGGTTACCTTGCGGTTACAGTTAGTGACGCTTCAATGTTCAAAATTCTGTAAAAATCTAATTTAGACAACAAGTAAATAGCACCCCCTAAACAAATAACGAAAAAAAAACGAAAGAATCTTTCAATAACTCAGTTGAAAGATGCATCGAGGCCTGAGCAAATATTCGCTTTCCAGCGAAAAATCTGGAAGAAAAAAGAAGAAGCCGTTCCCGTGCGAGCCTCGCATGAATAAACCAACGCGTTCACGCTCTCTTTCCTCTCCTCGTCTGCCGAGGAGTCTGACCCATCCGGGCCTTGACTACTTGTGTCTTCATTCTTCCTACTGTGCGCAGTTCGGGTCCTGAATTTTTCACGACGGATAATGCGCCGTCGCTTTCTCGACTAAGCAAGCAAGCGGGAATCGGCGAGCTTGCAGCTGCTGTGGATACTTGATTTTTCGGGAAGAAGCTTTTGGAAGTAGAGGCGAGTGTTTGTTTGTCTTGCAGGGGATGAAGTGCTGCGTTAGCTTGATGTATGCTTTCAAGGCTGTATTATAGTGTATGTCGGGTTGGGAATTTATCTTTCTTTCGGATAAAATGTTCTTTATACTTTATGCATAATAAAAAAATACGCTATTATTGTCAATGGGGAAATACATGTAATATTTGCACATTTCCAGCGTTATCTGGATAAGTATACATCTAGGACACGTACACCGTTATAGATCTGCATATGCAAATTGAAGCGTCAGCTGTTTGTTTATTTCGAGCGTCGATATTTTAAGGCATTATATGCCAGAGGATCTCAATTTCATAAACTGATCGCGACATGCTGTAAAACAACCCGTTTCGAAGCTGATATGTTCGATATGACTTAATCCCCTTGAAAATTTTCTACCTATATTTTAAGCCGCGTCCGTTTTCCGCGCAATAATTTACGCTCTTTGCAAATTTATGCGCGGAAACATCTGTTACGTCCCGGCTAATCCGCTTCTCGTTTTGTCGCAAAAAACGTATAGCGCAGTATGCACGATTTTGCAAAATTTATCGCTGATACACTCGGGATCGTAGTATGAATTACAAAAGTTGCGAAAATGAAGTCACACGCGCGTACGATGATTAATTAAACAGACTTAGGCGAACAATAGCTATTAAACATTCACTTATTATCTGCGTTATTTCAGTACAGTCGCAGTATTTTGGCAGAGATTCTTATAATTAGAGCGAGAGATTAAGGGATTTTCACGTTGAAAGTTGGCTATCGGTTTTAACTGGCTTCAATTAGCATAGAATAATCGAGAATCCGTTTGAGCTCGTTAAGCGTATCTGAGCGTAATGCGAGTTTATAAAAGGGAAATATAATGGAGAAGATCTGTATAGAAACGAACACTTTGTTCTCTAAATTATTACTAAATAAAATCGACGTTACTATAATTCAGTGATTTCTTCTTCTATCCTACCTAAAAGTTTCGATCGCTCCATCTTGAAGAAGTTCTATTTATTGCTTGGTCAGTTAAAATGGGCGCGCGGTTGCGGTTCGATTTTGAATTCGAAGTTATGTATTTTAAATTTTACAAGATGATAAAGCAAGTTATAAAGCAAAAAAAAAAAATAAGATATTAAGATATAGTTTTTTATTATTCTCAAATAATTACTGATGTTTAGAATATTATTACGACTTCAGGCAGTGCACAAAATAACTTATAAAACTTGTACGTATGAATTTAGAACCTCAAAGAAAATACTTTCTGAATAAAAGAAAATTTCACTTTTATACCAAAAAGGATAGTCTGCACATATGACTCTTATGAATGATCGTTCGTGTATGCACACGTACGTATCTATAAAAGCTCTAGTTAACCTTGAAAATGCAAAAAATTCAAACGCGCGGGGCAATTAAACTTAATTTTAATATACATAATGTATACGTGCGGACCGCTAGAGTGATATCAATACCAAAACAAAGCAGTTTTGGACTGGCTTTTTTGCGAGCCCTTTCGTCATAACAGTATTGCGCTTCGAATCTAGGTATAGTGATGTGTCACCAATTCTAAAACTGCCTTATTTTGCCTGCTGCTTCGAACGCTCATGCTGTAACTGCGCAAAGCGCATCAAAGTCGCTATGATAAAGACAAAAGCCCAGATCCTACAGAGCAACGTCGAAAACAACTTAATCTCATAAATATTATTATAAAACATATCTTGGCCTGCATATCAAGCACTGTGACCTTGTCTCCTCATAAATCCGGAAAAACCAACATCAATCCGTCGCATCAGCCAATTAAAGTCTCCCTCGTGTCCTGCCCAAGAAACATCGACTCTCTGCGCATATCCTCCGGAAAAACAGTCTGGCACTGCTAAGCTCAGCCATTCTCAGAGGCTGGCGTTACGTATATCTACGCATCTGCGCGCGTCCCCCGACCCAATTGATCGAGAGCCGAGAAGCATCAGCTCCATATCTCTTAAGTCGCTGAGCACGTGCACGTTTATATAGCCCGGCGTGTTATCTCGGGAATTCCGAGAGGAGTGAGCCAAGGCAGTAGCGTGGCTTCCTATCTCTCAGTACTCGCCTGCAGCCGTAGAGACGCTTGGAGGGTAGTCGTGGTCCATGTTTCGTTTTTGTCGTGCGCGAGATGCATTGTTCCAGATGCTTGAGGTGGTTTTGAAGCTTCTGATTGTTTGATAGTGTTTTTGAGGATTGAAAGGGAGCGTTGTGAGACAGAACTGGAGGTGGAAATTATGTTTTTAAGAAGGTATTCTTGGATTGTTGTATAATTAATTGTTGTATTATAATTCATTCTGTTATTTTTATCAGCAGATGCTTGCTGCGAGGTTTGAGATTCCGATTGTTTGATAGGGTTTTCGAGATTGAAGAGGATTGCGATAGCATAGATGGTGTGGGTGGATCATATTTCGTGTTTATAAGAGGTTCTCAAGTCTCTCTTCATTATTTTTGTTTTTTTGAATAATCAAATTTACTCGTAATGCTGTGGTAATTAATGCAAAAAAAGAAGACAACCCTTTTAAAACCTTTGACGCGTCGACTTCAAATATTATCAACATTTCATAACGTGATTCAAAAAACCAAGTGAACTTATCTATACACCCCATAAATTTCACAGCTTATCGATAAACCCAGTTATCCAGCGATAACAGAAGAAGCAACAGAATCTACTTACAACTCTTAAGTAGAACACGAGCCAAGCCAAATAAGATTCCCAAAAGTTTTCCCTAATCAAGCGTCGCGTTATAGCACACGCATAAAGCATTGATTATAACAAACGCCCGCGGTTGTCTGCAAACCGCGCTAAATCAAGTTACGCCTGCACTAGCTCTCGAGATATAATATTACCTCTTCTCGCACACTCGCCTAACTGTGTAGGTATACCGTGTGCAGCTCGGAGCAGAAGATTTACGCATGACGAAATGCAATTACCTCTCTCAGTGCATGGCCAAGTATAGTCCGCGTGGTTACAATTTGGTTTACAACTTCGACCGGGAGAAGAGTCGAGTTGCGCTGACGTCGTTCTACCCACACGAAAAGTACGATTTCCCGAAGCCATTTATGATGCTCGCGTCGTTAGCGTTAGGAGAAGCTGCACTGTATAATGTCCTCTGTATGTCTTAATCCTGGCTTGACGTATGTGCGATATTAAAATTCCGAAACCACTTTTCCCCGAGAGAGCTTAATTCCGTTTCTAAAGAGATCACTGAACCTTCGCTCATATTCCTTTAATAATTAATCGAGTCGCCCAACTTTATCGTACGGAATATCGATGTCATATCGGAAATCCATACAACTCGCCTCTCCATCGTAAAAGCAAGGTATAATATCTTGATAAGTTTATCTTGAAAAATCTTTCCAGAAAAGAGTCTCCTCTAGCAGCTCTGATCTCGTTAAGCCCTCAGGGATTAATAAATCAAGCACTTCAATTTGTGAATCCAATCCGTCGGTCGCACCGACTAGAGAGACAGAGAGGGGGATCCCGTCGCTTCGTGCTCTGGAATTCGATTAGGTCGCGCCGATAATGCGCCTCCGCGCGCGCGACTATACCACGAGAATGCGCTGGATGAGCCGGAGAATGTGTATGCGGGGGTGGTCCCGTTATGTAGTGCGGATGTATGTAAGTGAAAAAAGGAAAGAGGCTCTGCTCGGGATAGGTTTGATTAATGGACGGAATTTTTATTCGATGGGAGAGGAGAGAGCCGATCTGTTGTTGCTTGTGTGTTCTACGTTGGTTGTGAAGCTTGAGTTTTTTCATACGAGAGGCTGTATAGGCCTGTTGGTAATAGACTGCGTGGTGTGTTGTGTGGGTGGTTCGGTGTCTGTGACTCGTTTATAGCTGGTTAAAATTGATTTTATCGGTGCTGGCTTGCATTCATTGCGTGTATTCAGTGTTTTCATAGCTAATATTCGTCACGGTATACGACGGTCATTAAAGAGAGAGAGAGAGAGAGATGGCGATCCAAACAATTTTTCAACGAGACTGAAACGCAATAAAAGCCTTGTATACCAATAAAGCATAGCACCAATTTTTCACGCCACTACGAAAGCGCAAGCGTAATTTCGAATTCGCCACTGCTTATTACGGCCAAGAAAATATCGCGAACAAGAAAAGCCGTTTCTCAACTGCCGCCGCCGAGATTCTCTACTGCTTCACGTATATAATAATATACAGCCTCTTTAATTAAGAAACTGCATTGTGTCCGTTATGCAGATTCGCCGCTTCGAGTGTACCTACGCAGACGGAAATTTTGCAATTCAATGAGCCGCACGCTCGCGACTCTACTGCGGAAGTGCACTGCTTGCTTATTAATTAATTGAATATAGTTTATTATTTTCTGAAGAGGCGCTCACTTTTCGCTGATTGAGACGTTTATTATCGTCTGCAGCGGGGAATAGTGTGCAGGTTATGTACCTCTGGTTAATTTTCGACGCTTGTTATACGATGATGAATCTCTCTTCATTTGCATAACTAGCGGCGCGTGTGCGCGAGTATATTATGATCATCTTGTGTTTCGTATAATAATACTGGAGCTGTTATCAGCCGCAATCTCTCGAGGCTGAGGCTGGCGTCGTTTAGGTGAACCGGTCCAAAATTCACCGCTTCCGTGTGTAATTGGACCGCGAGAGGGTTGACTTCTCTAATGGGTCGTATTAACGTAGGTAATCGGGAATTGTGACATTTGTGACTATTTGTTATATGTCGACTGCATTTCGAACGCGATGTAACTTTTTTTGTTGTTTTTTATCATTCGCCAAGCCCGAGTAATAAAATCCGCTGAAAAATCACTCAAGCCATGCATTATAACACAGTATCTTCACAATAAACAACATCCACCCGCATTAGCATATGAAACCCTGACCAAACAGCCTCATATTACATCTCGCTTTCACATATTAAACAAAAGATCACCTATTGTACTACAACCACTTTCCTGGCGCACACGTCCATCTCATGTTTCTTCTTCTCTTTCTCTCTCCTCAACTCTGATGTGTGTAGCTCTGCTGCTCTATATATATATATATATATATATACACACACACACACACACACACACACACACACTCACACACGAGGTGGAGGCTGTGCGGTTGCGGTCATCCGACGACGGCGATCGATTGATAGGTGCGAGTGGTGGTTTATTTTCGTTGCTGTACTGCTGCTGATGCTGTTGGTGAAGGTCGACGTGTGTATACATGTGCAGTGGAAGCCATCGTCATTGCCGAGGCTCTCTTTTTTCCACAATCGACACCGGGATGGTCGTCAGGAGCTTTTCAGGCCTTATTTAACGCGTCTAATCTCGACTGGGAATTAATTAAAGAGGCGACACTTTGTTGGCTTTCTCTTGCAGACACAATTGCGCAGTTGTGGCGTAAATGAGAGCAGTGTGATTGATCGAGGGGAATGCGGTTAGCGCGGAAATTCAGAGGCGTGCGAAATTGATTGGTTTCTTATTTGCTTTACGTTTCTACGATTGTCTCTCGATGAGGTTTGGGGTTTGGATTGGCTGCACCGCGACGACATCTCTATAATTTAAATTTATGTCTAGACATAACATACAAAAGGCATAACAATAACATAGATAAATCGGCAAACCTTCGAAGCAACATACCCCCTGCAGTTATATAGCGCGAACACACGCTCGTAAACCCATCGACTATATATATACACACACACACACACACACACACACACACACACACACACGCACGCACACACACACACACACACACACACACACACACAGTAAACAGTAGGCGCTCGCGCGCAAGTACACGTGTTTGAGCTTACTGGAACACGTCGAGCTTTGCAGCAGTCAATGAAAATTCCCAAAGACCAGCAGTGCTATATACACGACATATCCCTAACTACAAGCTCACGTGTTCCCTTTTACAGAGCAGCTGCAGCTGCAGCAGCATAACACACAGCCCTAGGCTCTTTTCTCTTTCCTCTTGGCGACGGAAATAGGCGAGCTCTCGTAACCCGTTTCCTCTCTCTTTCTTGCGCGCAATAAAAACAAACTCAGCACGTCAATAATGAGTCGAGAATTTCCATTAGACCGTCCCTCTCTCTCTCGTTATTGGTTTTTTCCGCGGTGAGAGCATCATCTCTCTCTCTCTCTCTCTCTCTCTCTCTCTCTCTCTCTCTCTCTCTTTCTTTTTCGGGCGGATTCTATAGAGGTGAAACAATTCCGATCGACTTTTAAGAGCGAAAACGATTCGGGGAATGGCTGTATGTATGCGGCTCTAAGTGGGTCACAAGGAGAGAGTCTTTAGGGATAAACCGATGGGATGGTGTGTGAAGAGGCGATACGGCGATTGTTGCGATTATCGGGAGCCGTTTTACTGCACGAGCTTATTGTTACTATACTATTGTGGAATGGCGTTGATCGAGTTATTCGCCAGATTCAATCGGGATGTGTTTTAATCTACTGTGTATGGAGAGTCGCGAAATTTTATACGCGGTGATATACGTTAGAATTTGTTTTTCGAATTATTTATGTTGATGATGGGCATCGTGTTAACGATATAGGCACAACGTATACTCGTTTCTGGCAGGATATGAGAATTTCCGAAGTTGTACAATAACAATTTCCTTTTATCTCTATTCTGTGTCAGTTTATTGGAAATCAGCTTATGCAAATCGCGCTCTGTCGGCCCGGGAAATTCAACTTTACATTATAACGGCGCATATTTATAACCGGTGTACTACACGGTTAATTTTATGAAAACGATGAAATGCTTTAGTGGATTGTAAAATGTAACGTCTCTCTCATCGCATAAAAGCTTTAACTTTTCGTCGTTATAAGCAAGGCTGGATTTTGTGGTTCATCAAAAAGTTTCTATACGGTCCCTAATTGAAAATATATAAGTATAGCTACTGCAGTTAAATGATTGTATTATGGCTTTTTCCTCGAAAAGTTTTTTTAATAGTTATGGTTTTACCGATTTTTACATCAGTATATATAGATCTATAATGAAAACCTTCACCTGTAACTACCAATATACTTATCATTTCTTTCAGTCGCTTTTTATTGTATTAAATTCAATTCTCATATATAGCTTAACTTCTTATACTTGCTTATTTTTATACTTTCTGAATTTATTACTAAAAGTTTACAAAATATTTTCAAAATTTACTTTAAATTAATCTTCTACATATATAGTTGATTGAGTAATTATAGTATGTAGTCGTAGTTATTATTTTAAATCTTGAAGTAAAATGATGCATACTATTATATTTATTTTTTATTGAATTCAACTATCTTTTAATTGTAACTTTACGTATCTTTTTTTATTTTAACTATACGTAGAAAATATATGTCGGTTAGATTTACTAATTCACAGCATTATTATAGTGTCTTAGAAAAGGCGACTAAAGACTATTCTTGTGTCCACGCCGGAATATAATCTATTAAAAAATGTAGTACGGAAAAGGGATCTTTGTGGCTTAGTCTTTATTAAATGCACGGGAAAAATACCTATCTGCACTCTGCAGATTTTGCGAAAACGTACAGAATCAATATCAGTTGTTATCTTAGTAATACCGCCAAGCCATACTCAGTCGCCGTGAAAAAAGCATTCTAATTATCACTAACTTCACGTACACTGCATATATATGGTGGTGTACAACCCATGCCATGACTGCCTTGATGAGCTTTCTTGATTGCGTCGCTCATGTTATAACTGTTAATACGACCTCGAAGTATATATTTTTTGTTTATACCAGCAAAATCCATCACTTTTTTAAGAGACGACTGCTATCAATTTTGCGAAAGCAGTTTGAATCCCGTAGATTCCAAACTTTCATCATCATTTTTCCGCCCGCAGTTCAACTGTAACTCGGAAACTACTTTTAATTCTCCAACTAATCTTTCTCGCTTAACCGCTCGATAAAAACGCTTGAAATTTTCTCAAATCTGTAAAACCAACATCAAAAAATTTAATCAAGACAAAAATCCGAGCACCATAAATCAAGTTACATTGGTATAAGCATCCGCTCTCTCTCGCGATCGATATCGCGAAGAAAGTAAGAGAACGATCTTCGAGCCAGCTAATTCTCGCAAAACTCAATTAACCCGACAAGCTCGACTTTTCCCGGTGTATCTGTACTGCGAAAAAGTTCGAAACCACACCTACATAACTCTTCCCGTCTATATACACCCTCTCTTCACGTCGACAACGAACAAACGAAATTTTTTCCTCCACATCCCTTCATCCTGTCACCTCTCTTTTCAACCTTTTAAAGCCGAGGCGGAGGCGCGCGTCCTTCTCCGCGTTTCGCGACCCAATTTACCGAATGCAATTAGCGAGATTGGATGATGTACACTCGAGAGAAGGCGCAGCGCGGGACATGTTTTTTTTTTTCACGGCCTGGGGGGATAATTTTTGCGCACTTGCAGAAGCTGCAGCCGAGTGGATTTTCGCTCCGAGACGGCCAGAACTACGACGAAGCCTCTCGTTGAAGAGTAATTGACGGAGATGCCCGCGCGCGTATGTGCAAGGAGGCGAGGTCATAATGGTCAGTGGTCATGAGGGTCACTTAATTATTTGGGGATCGCGAGGGCTATTCCCGAGTTGGCGCTGCTATTGTTCTTTGGGAGATTTCCTCTCAGTAATGAGTGGGAGAAAGCTTAATTCATTTCGGTTATTACATATTGTGTGAATTAAAAATGATCCAAAAAAGAGATGCATAATTCGCTGAGTTCATTTTCGAAATTGTATTCCTTATTGTTGAAATTCGCTCATAAATTAGACTGCATAATTTCCCGGATGACGATGCGCTTTACATTGACCGAAAACGCCCCGTCACACTTCAATAGTCTATTGTGATGTATATTCTGTAGTTAAGGAAAAAGTGCAGAAACGTATTAACAAAAGAAGTAGGTTACTGCGCGAGGCAACTGTAAAAAACCGTGGAAAATTTAAAAATAGACACGTAGCGTTGCATACGTAGTCGTACTTCATGCCATTGTTATTAGTTACAAAAATTCTTCTTATGCAAGAATTTGTTTTTTTCGTGAAATATATCGACTATTATTTATGTAGGATTAATTATTATAATATAGGCTTGGAACATCATAGATGGCATTTTATTAGTTGACAAGCATGAAGTAGTTGTTTGATCATAGAGTAGTTGACCTATGGACCTATATTGCATACGTCGATCAAGCATACAAACGTTTTCATTTACCTTAATTCGTTAATTCGTTGACCTGATTTTTCGCGTAAAATAAAAGAGTCGAAAGATTCGTCCCATTTTCGTAGGTATATATAATAAAAATACGCGCCTCGCAATAAAAATGAAAACATTTATATATAATCACATTGCGCAATTTATGCACTCGCGCGAGCATTCGAGTATTTTTTTACGTTCCTGTCCATTCATCAGAGAAAAATCGCTCAAGTGCGCTCACGAAAGCTTTATTTAGTGCTCCTATAACTTTTTTACGATTTTCTTCTTAACTCGAGTGAAGCCCGAAAGTTTTCGATGATTATTCAAGTCTTGAAAGCCGAGGCTTACTTGTAGCGTACTTCATTACTTAAAACGAGACTTAAAAATTACACAGCGTTAAACTTTATACTTTGATGGATAAAATAAAATAAAAAAAGCCTTAGAAAGTTCTGAACAAAAAGCGTGTGCAGAGTACACAGCTTAGCTCTGATATCGAATTTACGATGATTTTCGGTCTTTCCGCCTCGAGGGCTTTTACGACTCGTTGTTGTATTATCTATAGGTGTTTGCATGCGTTTCTTGTTTCCCCGCCAGCTTTACGAGACTTTGAGGCTGTGTGTACTATGTACACGATTCATTCGATAAGTTTCCACGCATGCTTCGTATTTCCCAAGTTATAAGATACGCACCAACTTGCAATAACACAACGGTTGAAAGTTTCTTCGAAGAATAATTTGTTTGCTATGACAATACAAGCTACATGCAGGATGAATTTTGGGAACAGAAATATTATATCGATCAGGTTGACTTCTCTCAAGCTTTTGGTATTATATACACGAAACGTTTTAATTAAACAGGACTTTGATCTACTTACGTCTGAGCAGAAGGTTTCGCTAATGGCCTTAGAAAACAGGATAAAGCCAGGAGAGCTGCATAAATGATGGGATTAAAGAAAAAAACGAAGGCAAAGCCACTTGAATAATACAGCGAATCCCAAGTAATGACGCTTCTTTGAATTTAAGTTTTATAATTATCAGCATGCGCAGTAAACTGGATATAGTTCACACTTACGAACAATTTCTCAAGTATACGATTGACATAGATGCCTTAATTGAGAGAAAGAGTTATAAATTCCAAGTTTTCATTTGAGTGTGAGCCAGAAAATAAAGCAAATTCTAGCGCAGCTATATTTCACTCTACCCGAACTGTGTAGAGCAAAACAAGAAAAAAAAAACGAGTTCACCCAGTCGGGGGCGTCAAAGAAAGTGCACGTCTGCTGCCTCGTTCCCTTAAATATTTCCGCGCAGAAGAAGCTCAAGGCAGAAAAAAACAAGAGGGCGTGTAGCGAAAGAGAAAGAGAGAGAGAGAGAGAGAGAGAGAGAGAGAGAAAAGAGGGACCGGTTAAGAGGCCACTTAGCCGAGAGGTCACTGCGCTTCCTTTAAAGCGCATCGCATCGCGTGCGTGTGCATGATATGTTCACGCGAGTAGCATGTTGCTGTATGTCCCTCGAAAAAAGAAGAGAGATAAAAAACGACCGCGACATTTCTCACCTCTGCGAATTTCTCTCGTCATATTCCTTGCGCCACTTCTCGACCAGAATCCGTGCGCTGAATTTCTCTTTTCCGCTCTTACACTTTTTTATTGCTATCTCTCTGTCTCTCTCTCTCTTTTTCCCTCTTGTATGAGCATCTTGCGAACTTTTTGCGAAAGACACCTTACGTTATTTCCGCTCTCTTGGCTCTCGCTGCATACGTTTATACACACTATACTTATGTGAAAATTTTGTTATCATACGCTGTTCTCGAGTAGTCTGATATTTTCACCTGCTGCAGTCTCTACACTTGTTCCGTCTTCTTTTTCCAGCAAAGATTACGTATTTTATGACCGTAGATTTTATTATTACATAATATACTCTAAGTTTTGGCATTTGTTACATACTTACATATATTTATTATAGAATTCAAAATTTTGCACTCTCACTATCCCTGGACTGGTTTGCTTCTATTATCTCTCTCACTACCTTATTCCACTCTCGTTTACCAACCGAATGCTCACTTATCGACTGGGTTACCTATAGTCGCACACCTGACACCATATATACATAGAAGACCCCCCCCTACAACTCAGTCGATAAGGTAGACCCGTTCACACTGCGTCGTTTTCGCGTAGGCGCGCAAGCAGAGAAACATAATGCATCGAACGAAAAGAAACAAAACGATCTGTATAACGTCGGGAAAACACGACGGGGCACTGACGCGGACTCGAAGCTCGAGGTGTTAAAGGCGCCGAATGTGCTTGACTTTGGCTTTCCAGAGGCGGAAATCGAAGATCTCGGAGGAGTTTTAGGGGGCTCGGGGACAGTAGGCGTTGGGATACGTCATCGGCCCGAGGAACTGACCACCCTTGCGGCTAAAACTCGTTTCACCCGGAAGGAGATACAGATGATCTATCGAGGCTTCAAGCAGGAGTGTCCCACTGGATACGTCGACGAGGACGCCTTCAAGCACATCTTCTCCCAGTTCTTCCCTCAAGGCGGTGAGTTTTACGCGAAAATAGTTTCTTACATTTTACTGCTTGGTATATAAAAGTGGACGGCTTGTGGCTTACTTATATAGATGGTACTCGACGCACTGAAAATTTTCTTCTTTAAAATAGAATTTGTTAGGTGATAAATGAATTTTTTAAAGAAGAAGAAGCTGAAGAAGAAAGTAAACTCTGGATTTTATTAAATTTCTCCTAATCTCGTGTAAAACGAAATTTGAAACAAATTTTAATTAAAATATTAAAGTATACGACTTAGACAGAACCTCTTGAAAATAAATCATAATTACAAAACAGATAAATGTTCACCGTACCTAAAGAGTCAGTAATCCCTATCATTTCGAAACAAAACGACGGCAAACAAAAGGCAAACGCCGTCTAAAATCTCGGAAACGACTATAATAGCTACAAGCCGGTCTGAAAGCCAGCAGCTCAATACCTATAAACACAACTGCAAACACCAACAAGTAGGACATTAGTGCGTCGCCGCCGCGGCGACAACGACGTAGCGCAAGCTCGCACGCAAAGAGTCCGCACGCAGGAACGTGACTGCAGCAGCCCTCTAGAATCCCCGCTATTATATTTCCAACCATTAAACTCAGTCATCGACCATTAGCGCTGCTGTATACTGCCGTAATATAACTATATACATTCGCACCTAGATATAGATATACATACATGCGTATGTGTAGCGGAGCTTTAATCGTTATCTCTAAGAAATGCCTTCCTTGAGTTATGGCTTTGGCAATTAACGCCTGGTGCTTGACACTTTACGTGCATTTTATCACACGCGCGCGCGCGAACGAGAAGAAGTAATTGCGGTTGTTCTCGAGAGAATATTTTTCAACTCGCGTTAGTTGAGCTGGTCGTTACGCTTTGGTGATAAACGTGCGAGGTGCTTCAGTAGAGGAATCCAAGGTTTAATTGTTACGAGAGCTTTTTCAAAGCTTCGTTTTGATGACTTCGTTATAGAGCTAGTACACGTTGCAGTGGTAGCGGATAATTTGTGATTTCACGGAAAATTTTCCAAATTAGAAACACGAGCAACTATGCACAATAGATGTATATTCTCCCTGTTGTGTTACACAAGTTTCGACGTCATGACAAAGCAGTTTGTTGTTGCGCGCAACTGAAACAAATCCTTAACGAGCTTTCGGCTCTCTCTCTCTATCTCTCTCTCGTAACTTTAAATTGCTGTTTTCATTAACGCAGTTATACCATCAAAGTTACACTGTTATTTTCACGCGTATAAAACCCCTGTGTACAATTCCTCCCTCGTATATGCACCCACCTGCGCGAATTTCCAAGTGTCAAACTTAAACTTCCACGAAACTATCCGCGTCTCGAATTTCATCACACCCTAATACGTAATGCATCAACAAGTCGATCGTTTTCGCAATATAACCATAGTATACAAAAGCTCCTTTTGATTTATTCGCCTCTTCCTCGCGTGCATTTATCTCCCCATTGTCGCCTGGCGTTCGTTGCTCCGTCGTATACACCTTATACACACACTGTTATATATATATACACTGCACTACACAATAGCGCATCAGAGTCTGTATCGTTCTCTCCACTCCCGCAGATGCGAGTCAATACGCTCACTACGTATTCAACACGATAAAGCAGAAGCAGACAACCGGCAAGATAAACTTCGAGGTGAGTGACTCTGCGAATTATTTCTCTGACGATGTGAATAACTTTTCGAATTTTCGCGCCGTAATCTTTCACCAATCAAACGAGTATATAAGTATATACACAGATGCGACGCGCGTGAAATATGCATGACGTCGCTGTGTGTGTGTCGCGCGCGGCCTTTGAAGCTTCTCTCGACTGATGCAGTGTGTAGAGGGGCAGGTGTTGACGTCACACAATTGCACTTTGCCCCGCGTGCTCGCTTGCGGATCGTAAAGATGGAAAAGCGACGCGGCTTATTTTGCGCCCGACAAATGCGAGAGGTGATCGATTTTCCGGGCTTCTCTCTGTCCTATATTGAATTTATGAATATCGATGGAGCTGAATTGCATATTTTTCTATTTTACGATCCGGCCGATTCTCTCATGCATGGGTAAAGGGCCTTCGTTTTTTTTGTCTGTATAATATATAACATAATACCTGCAATGGAATGTTTAATAGCAACGATGAATTATTCCAACCATCGATTTATCTTTTAAAAACGCACTTTATCGTATATAAAGAAAAGCGCGCGTAGTTTAAGTAGTAAAGCGTGGATACAGTCAGACGCCGTTCTCGGGATCGAACTGCTCCTCCGATAAAATTCGAAGATTAACGCTCTTAATATCTCACTCGGTTTTTCCGCATTGTCCGCGAGAATAATCGATCGTTCGCCTATAGCTACCCTTGGATATTACCGCAAACGCGCGCGATTCGAAAATATATGTACGACGATGCCCCGTACTGTTCGGAATAATAAACGTTCGCCGCATCGTTGCAGTATTTATTAGATTGGTATTATATAGCAACGATAAAATTGAAAATAAAAAAGCAAATTTAATCGATAACTATGCGGACCACAGGAATTCCTGACGATCCTGTCGAACATTTCACGAGGTTCGGTCGAGGAGAAGCTGCAATGGGTTTTCGGGCTTTACGACCTCGACGGGGATGGCCTCATCAGCAAGGAAGAGATGCTGGACGTCGTTGGCTCGATCTACGAGATGCTTGGACGATACACGACGCCCCACATTGCAGAGCCTCACCAAGCAGCTCGGGAACACGTCGATCGCATATTTCACGTAAAAAAAATTTTTTTATTATATTATATCTATACCTTTTTCTTTGTCTCCTCGAAAATTCGCGCGCAATAACAGAGCCAAGTAAAAAAAAGGAAGCCTGTCATAAAGCTCTCCCTTGCGACACGGAAAGACTCTCAAGCTCGCGCAAAAAGTTGTCTCGGCTCTAAAGAGCGCAAAAAAGCGTCGCGAAATTTCCCCGCGGAACACAACGACATCCCGAACGGAGAAACTCGTGACAAGCCGTACACACACACACACACACTTGGCTATATATATAGAGACGTAATACACGTCAGCCATATATCGACCGTGTGGCAATGCGTATAACTGTACAGCATATCAGAGCGGCTGTGTACACGTTCGCGCGCGACACGACGTCGAGCAGAGCCTCTCTCTCTCGAGAGAGAGGGATGGCTTTTAGCGCTCATCGCTCCGAGCGGATTTATCTTTCCGTCTTATGTACCCACACATACACACATACGTATGTGCGAGCTTTTTCTCGAGTAGTTTGGCAGTTTTTCGTGCTGACTGCTCCTGGTAATTGAGAGACGCAATTCTTGCTGTTGAAAGATTTCGCGCGATTGTCGGTGATGTGTAGAGACACATTGTGCGCGCGGCGGCTTTGTCTCTGTCGTCGCGTGGAACAACGGTAAAGTTTTTTCTTTTCTGCTCTCCTTTTGTCTTTGAAAACTCGATGCGAAGCTTTTGTTCTCTAGCGAGCTTTTATGCTTACGGATGCGTCGGAGAGGATATGTGAGAGATGGGGATTAGGTGGAGAGGGTTAACGATGCTTGATGAGATGTGAAAAGCTTTATGACGCGTTTGTTGAGATCGTTTCAAGTATTGCATTCTGTTAAGCTTCTGAAGGTGTTATATCGTTAGGTATTTTCTCAGAGATTATTTAGAATGCTTGATTAATTAATTGATGAATTATTATAGTTAAGAATGTTCTGTATAAAGTAAACTCGATTTTCTTTGAATTTTTTAAAAGTAAAATATAGATTGGAGTATTCCATAAGTATAGATTGAATGCGAAAATATGAACTTTTAATAGATGCACATTGTAAACGAAGATTAAAAAAAACTATATGACATCTAGCATGTTATTTACAGCTGGAAAAGTATGCTTAACAACAATAAAACTGGAAAATTAGAACAAAAGAGAGGCGTTATTAAAAGTATACATACAACATATCTCCCACTAATAAACTTGAAATGGATGTACATATACATACGCATACTTCACGTGAAAGTTTTTCGCTCGAGGGTATATTCTGTGTACACATATAAACTCTCTGATTGCGCGTATTTTTTCCACTTTTTCTCTCGCTCGAACGCGTGAATTTGTGGAATGCCGTTCCATATAGCTATGCTGCGACGTGCATATGTGTAGATTTATGAACGAACTGCCAACAAGGTGAAATTAATAAAGAAGTTTGCGGAACTCTAGGTCAAACGAAAAATCGCGAACCTCTATTGATACATGCCGAAGCTCTGCCGACCGTGTGATTGAAAAACGTTTGACGTGAATGCTTTTTCCTGTGCGAATATAGTTGGTCGTTTTACCGAGGCTATTAAAAAAAAATTAAATGGGAGGCTTTTTCGAACTCGAAAGTTCATGGCCTCACAACGTATCGTGTTGTGTTTCTAGATGAATTTTAGCGTTCGAAAGTTTCCAGGGTAGGCTCATCACACCTACGCCTTTCTCAAACTCGGTATCATGAGTAAGATTTCCATCGGATCTGAAAAAACTGATCGCGCTGAGATGGGGGCTCGAACCCACGACCCCTTGACCGGGAGGCAGCTGATTTACCACAGAGCCATCGCCGGTCTTTTACCGAGGCTATACATACTCAATTTATAATCTACTCTCAACTAGGGAGCGATATCGTGTATCGATTGTACTCGCACACTTTTTATTTAAAAAATGTACCATTTAGGGAAGCACAAGCTCCCACTATTATCTCCACTGTTTTATCGACGATACATGAAATTAATCAAAACTTATTGATACGTGTACATGGTCGGTAAAACAGTATCGAAGCTAGTGTGAGCTTTTTTGTGCCCCCTTTTTTTAACGTACAAAACAAAAATCTCTTCTCTGTCTTCAGCTGATCGACGCCAACAAGGACGGCTTCGTGACGATCGACGAGTTGGTTCAGTGGTGCTCCAAGGACGAGCACCTGCTGCGTAGCTTCGATACCCTGGACACCGTGCTGTGAATTGCGCGAGCAGCGCCCTCTATGTCGTCCGGTAGCGCGTTAGCGCAAGCTCCAAACCATGATGAAAAGGCGTATAAAGCATCCGATTTCGCGATTCTAAGCTTTTGAGCTGCTTTTGCCGCCCTGTCTTCTAATATCACGAGCGAAGTTGCCCCGCTGTACTTTGACGGGGTATACGATCGCTTCGACGCTTTTTAGGTTAGGTTTCACGCTCGAAGGGCTCGAGTTTTGAAGTTTGGCTCCGCGGGAGGCGCTGGAGTATGCAGTATTATTGTAGAGGTGGGAATCGAGTATTGAAGTATCGATGGAGCTTTCGTGGAGCGAAATTTTCATTGACCGGTATACTTACCAGTGAATGAATGACATCGAGGATTCTCTCGCAAATATAAAATTGAATCGTTGTACAACTTGATTGATACTTATACGTTCAAAAAATTGACGCTTTTTAATTGATAAAATTAAATATATTAAGTAACAAACGATTACATGTACAAAACGAATAGTTATAACTTATATTATATTCAAGTATTCAAATGTGCCAAAAAGCTTACACGCTGTATTCTGATAACTATATTAGTTCATTCACTGGTCGGCTCGTTTTAAGCATTACACGCATAAACAATGAAAATAAATTTTGTAAGTAGAAATTTAGCGGAATTTCGATTGCCGATTTTGATCTTCTAAGTGTACATAGACGCAAGTATGCAGCTGATCGATTCAATTCATTTTGTTTATCGTTCTACTTTTTTTTGCGAGTTTGCTTCTATGTATTATTTATAAGTTCCTCGGCTATGCGAAGCATTAGCCGGAGTAATGAAAGAATAATATTGGACTTGATAGAATTAATTTCTTCTGCGAAGTTCTATACATTAAGTGAATACCAGATGATAAAACGTGCAAAGCATTCATTAGTTGGATTGTAGTACCGCAATCGTTTTCGTGTTGCTGCAAATTTACCAAACAATATATGTTAAGGTTCAACGATTAGTGATTATTTCATTTTTAACTTGATAATTAATCTTCGTGTATAAGATAATCCGATTATGCACTTGGAAAGTTTAAGTATAGTATAAAATAATAAGTGATATTTAAAAATAAGGTAATGCTACTGCGGAGATAAACAAATTTAGAGAGATATTATTACTCACAAGTGATGGTTCTTTTAGTAACAGATAAAAGCGAATAATTTTTTTTCATTCGTAATTATCATGATATTTGCTTGACGCACCCATGATATTCATGTTTAATCCTGATATGTATATTCTACTTAATTCAAGCAAACAGTATTACGCGTTGGAAATTTAAGTATAAAAAATATACCAAAGAGTCTTATATTGAAATTTCGGATCATTGGACGACAGAAGGCTTAATTAATCACGTACTTGCAACTTATAAAGCACATTTAAAATATAGAATTCTGTATCTAATTCGAATTGCTGTAGTCAAATGTCAGCAGATTTTCCCTTAAAATTTTAACTCAACAAACTCGTCGAGAGAATCGATGTAACAACAATGTAACAAATCTCGACGAGGCAGAAAGTATATCGTCGTTTACAGGAATTTTTACGAATCGAATTTGAAAAAATGCCTATATCGAAAATTTACTATGCATATAACATATAAAAAATTCTTCCAACACTCTCAAGAGTTTCATGTACCTGACACACCGTGAATTATAGTTAGATATAGTATATATCGACAAGAGAATTATCCGTAAATATTCTAACTTCGATAATAGCAACAGAGAGATATATTTAGAACTACAACACTCTTTCGCCTTCTCAGGAAAACTCTATTACATACAAGTCTATAAGCGAACACCAGCGAACTTGAATTTAAATTGTATATCCTCGTCCCCTTCGCTTCATCCAACCATATAGAAGTCAGTTGATTTTTCGGTTGATGCTGATAACATGGCAAGCGGAAAATGACCTATACTTCGGCTGTGTAACGCAACACGGGGTTCATTTCACGCTTAGCGCTATCTCTCACGTTACTGAATTTCGCGCTGCACAATAATATAAATTCAGGCCAGTCGATATAATGCGCGCACGCAGCTCTGACATTGATTTTCGCAGCGCGGAATCTGCGCTGCCCCATATACACAACTCCCTCCCCTTTTGTCGTGAGTATAGTGCGCGTATCGTACCCCCTCAGAGTTAAACTATATGCCAATAGGTCAAGAATTTTTTTTATTAGCTTCAGTATTCAGTCAAAAATATATTAAAATCTTTCATCAATGAATTGCTTTGATTGGATATCAGAAATAAGTAAATGAACTGTAAAATATATAGGTAACGGTGAGATTCGAGTAAAAATTTTTCAAATTATTTTGCTTTAGGGGTACGATACGAAACATAATTGCACTAACACTCATCACTGTAAATAATGTATAACGACGCTATATAACGATATTGTAATCTTGTATATGATGTACCTGACCTCTGCGCGATACGAATATATATTTCAACAAAAATTATAAAGATGCGACAAACAAAGAAAAAAACGGACCCATCCAGTCTTTCAAGGAAAACGTTGTTTAAACAAAAAGTACATAATGTATAATCCACGAGTAATAAATGCGCGCGTCGAGTAATGTGCGACATTGTCCGCGACGTGACGCGCGTTTGCGGTAGTTTCACTGCTGCAAAGTTGTTTTATGATGAATGATGCGCTGTATGCTCTAGTCTCGTAATGCGCACGACCCGCATTTTATTTTTCAATGAATTTCGTCTCCAACTAAAATTCAACAAAATAGGTATAACATGAAAATTAATTTACGTACTATGTTGTTATAAAGTTCAAAATGTAACAAAATTCACGCGCATTCAAATGTAGGTCGACTTTTCAAACGTTCAGAGAATATACGAGCTTCGAAACGTTACTCGTAGCAATCAAGAAAAAGTAAATTATTCAGAATTCGACACAGTCGTAACAACCGCACTCAGCCTTCAATTTTTCAATTTTCCGCGCGATAAATAGCGAAAGCTCTCGACTAAAGCTTTCGAATTCGAAAAAGCTCTCAGCGAAATTTAATAACCGTCGCGTAAAGTATACGAGGCTCGTATATAGTACAAGACGACGCAGCGCAATAAAAATCAAGAAACAAAAAGCGCAACGTCGCGGACTTGCAGCATCTGCGACCCGCCGCTATATACATTATACCGTAGCTATACGTACAATCTATTCTTTTTTTTACCAGTCGCCTATAGGTACGCAAGAGACACAGTGAGAATAGATCATAAAGATTACGTTTGCAGGAGGAAGTAAAACACGGAAAAGTATCTCTTTGCGGGACATAAGAGCGATATGATATATTGTTTTGTGCGTTATTGCGAGTCGCGCACTTTTGCCAAATCTATATAGACCGTGTGTATGTCTGATGCGGGCGGAGGAAAAATTAAAGCGCAAACAATTCTCGACGAAGCAAAAAGTGTCTAAGAAAGTATGTTATTTTGATATTTCTTCGTTTTACTTGTGTCTTACGATGAAAACAAAACTGTACTTAATTTTTCCTCGTGTCTGTACGCTGTTAGAAATAGCTACTTGGATCAAAAGTAATAAAAAGCACTTTTAATCCGTATATACCGAACGCTGCAGTGAAATGTTGGAATACGTTATTACATTCAAAAATTTAATCTTCTTTCTTGTATCATAAATTATTACTCATTAATAATGTGTAATAATTTATGATGATGCGTGTAATCATTAAATTTTTACTTGGATTTCAAGTAATTAATTCTAAGAGTGCAGCTCTTGTACATTTGTTACATATAATCATTGCGTATACAATATAGCTAGTTTCTTCCGCAGTCTCCTGGCAAGCGGTTGCGACGACGTGCTTAGAGTACTTTAAAAGAGCGAATATAAGCCTGTCGCACGCGGAAGAAAGGGGGATACGATATGAAAGCAGCAGCAGTGCGGTGTACTTTATTAGCGGCGATAAGTTTTCGCTCGGCTCGCTTTGTTGCCCGAGTTTTTGGAGCGTGTACTCATTACCTGCGAATTATTAAATTAGCATCAGTGTCGCTCTTTATTAGCTGAGGTATATAAAATACTGTGTGTATGATTCCAAATTTTTTATCGTAATTGTGAACAAAAATATCTTTCCGATGATATTCAACGTTTTGACGTGTTATAAGTATAGTCTAATTCAAAACTCTAACTATACTCTCTAAAGTATATCTTGGTTTCGCTCTATTACGGTACACTGCACTGGCTGCCCGAGGCAGAAGATATCTTGTACTGAGCGTGTGTACTTACTATCTAGCGGACGACCTTCTTGTGTCGAAGGGAAAAAGAAGTGCTGATGTACCGATGCTGGAGTGTATAGAAAAGAAATGAAAAGACACTGGCAGTTGTATATCTCGTACAAACCGAGTTCGAGTATCGAATAAAGCCGCGCGAGTTGTCGGCATTTGTCTCGATCGGAATTGAACTTTTGATCTGAAAAATTGTCGAAACTGGCTCTTCTGAAGTCTGTTTATGAATTTTTAGTCGCCATTTGCGCATTTTGCGAAGATACTCGACTGTAAATTATTGAAGGGCAGATCTAACGAAGAGTAAAACGAAATTCGAAGGCTGCACACACCCGCGAGTGTGACTTTTCATCTGTACCTCGAGCGTATTATATTATAATCAACAAATCGCTATACAATTACTACGAATTATTACTTAATTATACCTAATAAATAAACATTATGCATATGTAATTGTTACGAATTTCCGCGCGTGCATTTGTCGCCGTTCTATTATCGAGCTATAATATATACGTATAACGTATCGCGAAAGGTCCACTGCATTCACTTTGCATTTGAAACACACGTGGCCTGTAAGACAAAAAAAAAATGATCGCACATTATGTATTCCCTTAGGGGTGGAGTGAGCGCTCGGCCACGTGAGAGTAATATTGCGCTCTTCGTCGCAAGTGCTTTGGTCGAGAGTCTAATGGGACAACGAGAAGATGAGAGAGAAGAAGGCAACACACGTTAACTCTTGTCATGCATCCTCTGCAATAAATATTTTATTGAAGAAATATGTCCTTTGTGTTCTTCATCTGTTCTACCTTTCCTTTTTAATGTTTTAGCGCCCTAAAATTTATACGGGGTTTATTGATTATTCATTGTTTGCTTCATAAATAATTTGTAAGTATATATACTGGTTTCGTAAAAAATTAGTATTTTTATTTTATTTTAACTTCCCACAATGTATGCGCACTGCTACAATAGCAAATCTGCATAAGCGAGAACTTGTTTGATACAAAGATTCAGTTCAACTGAGAAATATCTATATACACATTTATACAATTTCAAAAAGGACGGTGAGTCGATTTCTTACTACACTATCTTATATCTCAACTATATAGTACACAGTATCAAAAGCTCAATACAATATAAAGTGTAAAAAAAAGTAACCGATAATTAAAAACTAAAGCTCTAATAGTATGCTCTACATGACAATTATTTCATTTAACTAAACTCAATTTTATGAAACGTAATTAAAATCCCTACGACTTAGACAACTTCTTGGCCTCTTTGCCAACCGCTTGCTCAATCTTCTCATGTCCATCCTTTTCTAGTAGTTCAGCAAGTTCGCGCTTGATCTTGGTGACTATCGGTGGCCCGTGATAAGCAAAGGACGTGTAAATCTGAACGAGCGAAGCGCCAGCCTTGATTTTAGTATAAGCATCCGTACCGTCGAAGATTCCGCCCACGCCGACTATCGGCACACGGCCACCTGTTAGTTGGTACATCTGAGCTATCATCTTCGTCGAAAGCTCATTTACCGGTGCACCACTCAAGCCACCTGCTTCGTCCTTTGACTGTAATTCAAAAATAAGTATTTAGTTTGTACTTCGTTGCATTTGGATTATTCTTATGTTTGATGATGTTTCTTTTTCTAAAGGGAGATTCTCGTTAAATATTTGAAATTTCTAATATAATGATCACAAATAATTAGTAACAAACATCACGCGATCGTCAACGTAACTTACATCTTACACTTTTGTAAAAAAGAAAACCAATACATTCTTGATTAACAAAAATGAAAACATAAGTGGATACATTCCAGGCATGAAAAGACTGACTGACTAAACTAGACCCACATCTACTTAATCAAACTCTTATACGAGGGATATTTTCTATATGGTGATTCCGGTTGAGACAAGGATGCCTTTTGCCTGCGCGTAATTAATCTCGCATAAGCCCTACCAAGCTTCGGGCTATAGCGCGCAAAAGACACCTTGTCAACAAAAGTCGACTAATTGACGATCGAGATCAAGCTCGGGTACTCGGAGAGTGGCTGGATCATCCTTTTTTTGCTTGATTATGTTGAAACGAGGGTTGAAAGCAGGGAATCGCATGTGACAATAATAACGATCAGAGTATTTATGCTGGGACGACACTAGTTTCGCCCTTAAAATATTTATTTATTGATTCAAAAATAACAATCGCTCTAAGGCGTTAAATTGTGTGCGAGACGATCATCGAGATCGGCCGGCGCACTATTCGCAGTATTTGGGGATTTCTCGCGACCCTGACTAAGCTATTCACCCGTGCTTTCTCGCACGCCGTGAGCTATGTGTAGTCCTGATCGAGAGAGATAATATAGGCGGGCTGTTTGGCGGAGTGGCCCATCGAATCTCTTCCGATGGCATTGAGAAAGAATGCAGTTGGATTTGGTATGACCGGGGCACGATGGCTTCGTGCTTTGCGCGCGGCTCCTGTCGCTTTGCTATACTTATCTCAGCGCGTAAGCTCTTTGTGTAAGTGCGCGCGCTCTGCGCGTGTGTATAGGTAGTACTTGTGCATATGCATATGCAGTGTCACAAGGTATACATAATATAACATAGTACTCACATCATTGGAAAGTTTTTCTCTCAAAGTCGTCGTTGAAACAACGATCCCATCCGCCCTACTGTGCGTGTATGGGTGGTACTTGTGCATATGCATATGCACTGTCACAAGGTATATATAATATAATATAATACTCACAGCATTGGAAAGATTTTCTCTCCTCAAAGTCGTATTTGAAACCACCACCCCATCCACCTTCGTCTTTGACTTGGTGATAACCTCAGCAACGTCCTTTAACTCTTCTTCAGCCAAATCCGGCGCGATTTTCAAAAGCAGTGGTGGCCTCCTGCTTGCTTTATCCCTCGCCTCATTGACTTTTCCCAACAATTCCTCTAACTCTTTCTTTCCTTGTAAAGTTCTTAGACCCGGTGTGTTTGGACTCGAGACGTTGACAACAAAATAGTCAGCGACGTCTGAAAATTTCTGGATACCTTCAACGTAGTCCAGTACCGGGTCCGAGGCCAGCTTGTTCTTGCCGAGGTTCACACCGACGATCCCGTGGAAGTCGCTCGAAGACTTCAAAGCTTGCAGGCGTCTGTGTACCACTTCGTGGCCTTCGCTGTTGAAACCGTATCTGTTTATTATAGCCCGATCTTCAGGCAGACGAAAGACGCGGGGCTTTGGGTTGCCCGGTTGGGGATCCGGAGTCACGGAACCTGAAAGAAATGATTTTTTATTTGGTCAATAAAAAATATATCTACATCTTAAGTGTGATGAAAAAGATACAAGATTGTTATAATTTGCATTTTTATGAAATTTAATATTAAAACGATGTAGTCTATATCAAAAAGTAGTATATATAGTGATTCTATTCTAATTTTGTTAAAAATAATTCAGTTTTGGCTTGATGTTTTAGATGAAAATTATACCTATGTACATCTTACAATTATGTAGAGTATTTCATGAATTTTATGATTTATAATCATATGATTATTATATAATATTTATTATGGTAACTATTACAGTATAGATACTATATGTATTGTATAAATTGATATAATACAAATATAATAAGAAAAACAAAGCTGTGTAATATCATGCAATATCAAGCAAGTCAATCTATTTTATGAATGAAAATTAATTGCCAAGTCCCAGAAAAATCAAAATAATGTAATGTTTGAATGAAAATTAGAAAGAGATTTAAATGAACCTACCAATTTCAACAAAACCAAAGCCCATTTTGTGTAGTCCTTCAACAGCTTCAGCATGCTTATCAAAACCTGCAGCCATACCGATTGGATTTCCAAATTTTAAGCCCCACAGACTTGTGCGAAGAATAGGTGAATCAGGAGTTGATTGCGGTGGTATCAACCCTAATTTGGCAGTTGTGACAGCTATTCGATGCGCCACTTCTGGATCAATCAAGCGAACCAAAGGCATAGCCACATTACTATAAAATTTTTCATTTCCCTGATACAGAGAAATGCCAGTGAAAATTGCCACAGCTCCTCCGGTCACTCCCAGAAGAGATTTGATTTTCCTTAAGTTAGTCAAATTTTCTATAGGCCTCATTGTTGACACTGTGATTCCGTATGCTATGAACTAGAATCAAAAAGAATATATTTTGAATTATATATCAATGATTGCATATTGATTCTGATATAACACTGTTACTAACCCCACTATCAAAAGAACTTTTCTGTCATAGTGTCAAATACCAGTGATGTTCAGCAGTAATAAGACTTTCTTTGTGCAAACATTTTTAGCTTGTTATCGCACATTCTTTACATAATAGGTTATGTTTTTTGTTAGTAATTGCCATCATATGGTTGCGATGCATATATCTGACTACACTTACTAGAGACTTTTCTTTTTAACGTTTGGAGAATTTGTTGTTTTGAACGGCAGCACTGTCCGTTTGAAAGCGAACGCGCAATACATAAAAGCTTTGCAGAGTTTATATAATTTACCTTCGTTAGAATCTCGACGTGAAGAAGTCAGGTTATTCAAATGGTTGGAGATTGCCCGTTAAATCAACTGGAAGAGAACTGTTCCATGTAGTGGCGTTGTATAAACTGTAAACTGGCAGGGCAGCTGCTTAAATTGGCTTGGACTCTTGGAGAAGAGAGTGGAGGGGGTGGGTAACGCACGGTGAGAGCCATCTAGTGGGCTGTCGAGATGGTACATGCGGGCTATAGGCTATAGGCGCTATAGCTCTGGCTATATATAGCTTGTGGTAATAATTATATACGATGTACGTCACGTATCTTTACGCGCGAATATTTAAATAAATAATAATTTTTAAATATGAATTCTCAAAATATAAGCTTGGAAGTGAAAGATTCGGTTTAGAAGCTATACGATGTTAGAAAATGCATTGAATAAACTGAAAGAATGAAGCTTTGTTCTACGTGATTCGGGACTCTGGAATTTAACTGCTCTCCAAGTGTTTTTCCGGGGAAAGAGAGTACGCGTCGCACCATGTGTTTTCTATAAGCTAAGCTTTGTTAAAAAAAAGGGGACCGAGGGAGGAGAGAGACGCAGGACTACAACAGGCATAACAGCAGAATGCAGCCTGTCTCCAGACGTGGAAATGAACGCACGGATTTTCTTGCGCGAGATTTTTTAAGTTTCATGCACTTTCAATGCGGCCTATTGACGGTCTCAAGTCCGAGAAAACGCAGAGAGGAAGTGTTATAATTAATTTCTTCAAATTAACTATTTTAAAAGTCACGTTACTCAAATCGAACGTATTAAGTGCCCATTACACTGCTGAGCGACGAGCTGTGAGCTAGAACCGCGCGAACGCAGTTTTGTAAATTATTTATATACTTACACGAAACACTAATATATTAGTTTGATAAATTTGATGTTCAAGAATTTGTAAACCAAGCAAAGCATAACAGACAATCGGCGCAATTATATCTGTGGCTTCCCGACAAATCGACTTAAGTCACATTTTTTGAAAATTTGGCTTGTACCGTAAACAATGCAGTGCATAACAATTGTTATGTTAACTTAAGTCCATTTTATTGCAAATCGTTGCCGGCAAAACGACTTAAATCCATGCTAAAATGCTTCCAATCATATTAATGGGGCGAGACGCGTACAAAAAACCTTCATTATGTTAATTTTTAACATAGAAATCAATTAGGAACAACGTATATTCATTATAACAATTAAATTTTACCAGGACTCAATTATGCATAAAAATGAGGGTATAATGTGTTACCGACAAAACGACTTGAGTCCATTTTTATCTATAAAATATTCCAGGGTAAGAAAAATAATTTAGAGACTAGTCTCTAACTTGAAGAGAAGCTATATGCCATTATTATCATTTTTGGATGTTAAATTTAATACCGAAATGCCCCAGCACGCGAAGATGTTTAAGCTAGAGCACGGAAAATGTGTTCCCGCATGACTTAACTTAAGGTAATTTCTGCACCTTAAGGGCCCTCGGGAGTATAGATATAGCTATACAATAAGCGAGAAAAATAGCGGTTCCTTGCATCCCAACTTTTGAATCAACCGGTGCTCCGATGACGCTGAAAATTATGTATGTAATTCTCTGTTATACCCTTTCTGCGGGGAAGTGAGCTTATAAGCTTTTGTTGACTCTATAAATTACAAAATATGATCATTTAGTTTCTCCCTATTTCGGGGTTAGTATAAAAAACAAAAGAAACATGTTCTTTTTACGCTTCTTCCTGACAGCTTTAAAATCGATAAATTTAAATAATTATTTTTGATACACAGGGTTCACGAAGGCTTAAAAGCCCGCTTTCCCGCAGAAATTGTATATCAAACCATAATATATATAATTTTCAGAATCATTGGTGCACCGGTTGATTCAAAAGTTGGGATGCAAGGAACCGCTATTTTTCTCGCTTATTGTATAGCTATATATCTATACTCCCGAGGGCCCTTAAGACAATCACCTATTTGTTGTGCCCAATGTAATGATATGAAAGATGGTTCATAGTACATTAAGTAAACACAGTATAGCGCCGTCATTAAAATCGCAATTTCTCGAAAACACGAAAATGTGACTTAAGTCGTTTTGCGCCACAGAATATATCCGCCAAGTCGCCAGGCTTGTCGCTTAGTAGACTACCGCGCAACTCCACATCAGCGCAGTCGTTGGAATAGCTTAATTCAGAAACGGCGTAGAACATTCTGCGCATGTCGCACGCGGCATTGTTGCTCGTCGCTCACGTAATATAGCACCCTAATAAATGAACGAACCTAGATATATATATGTGGCGCGAAAAGTATTATATATACATCACTTGGGACGGAGCGCGAATATTCAAATTTAACAACCATATATTTTTAAAAGCTATAAGCTATTGATAATTTACAAACAATCGTAATAAACTATTAACTATAATGAATTATAAAAGGTGCTGCTACGTGCATTGTATCAATCGAGAAAAATCACATCGATTGTAATATTGTAATATTTATTTATTTATTTATTTATTTATTTATAAGTTCCAACAGGCATAACGCCTTCTACATAGTATATGTACAAAAAGTAATAACGCTAAGCATGTGATTGAAAGCTTATAGAAAATATAATGTTTTATTGTTTAAGAATAATTTCTCTAAAATTTTTAGAATATATACATGTCCGATGATTTATGCGCTGGCGAGCGCAAAGTTCCTTCATTTACGTCATGTCCATCGAATGCTTGTATCTTCGTGATCCCTAGTGGAAAAAATTTGTTATCTACACTTTGCGAAATTTTCTTTAAAGACATACTATACAACATTGAAAGGGGTTCGATGAATTATATTCGCTGAGTATAAAAAAAGTACGACAAAGACAACTGGTTTCAATGGAAAAACAGTTAGCGCAAATTCTAAATCGTAGCTAAACTCCGTCAAAAATGCCCTCAAACTCGTTCCTCGCTCAACAAACTTTTGCAGAGTTTAGTGAACAAACTATTTCAGCTAGGGACATACTGTTTTTGTTTTAAATATTAATAAATTACGATTTGCAGACTTCATGGCAAGAAGAAATGTACCATATCTCTCAGACTTCTTAGCTTGCAATAATCCGACAGCGAATACTGTATTCGTCAGACTCGTTTTATCTCGCGAAACTCTTGAACGCCGCTGATTGCGGATTTATGCAAAGTGGAACACGTGAAGTATTAAGTTGTTCAGCAATGAACTTGCGCATCTCTTCCTTAACTTGCTGAACACTCGTGAGTTTGCGCTCCCAGAGATCATCGAAGGTATGCGGAGTGACAGGCTCGAATTCCCGAGTGTAGTGTCTCATGCCGGCGCTCGTTGTGTAACAGCAAGTGCACATGCACGAGTGGTATCTCAGTCTTCCTTCGTCTAAGTATGGATGAGCCAGAGCGTCGCCTACGGAGATCCGCTTATCCGGATCGAAAACTAACATTTGGCAGAGTAAATGCACGGCTTCGTGAGTCGCCTGGCTGCTGAGCGAGTAGAGGGCAGTCAAAGACGGCGGCTTCGGAGTTCGTCGGAGCATGTGAGATCGCGCGCCCTCGCAGGCGTACTTCATGTCCTCGAGAGTCGGCGTGCCCAGCAGTTCTGTGATCAGTTCCAGCTGCTGGACAGGGCTCTGCGCCTGGAAGAGGATTCGACGTCGCAGCAGCTCGCCGAAGATGCAGCCAACGCTCCAGATGTCGACTGCGTTGGTATAGTGTCGCGCTCCCATCAGAATTTCCGGCGCTCGGTAATATTGCGTGACCACCTCTTGGGTCATGTGTTTGTTCTTGTCCGGCTCCTCCACGCGCGCCAATCCGAAGTCGCAAATCTTCAGCACGCAGTTGCTGTTCACCAGCAGGTTACCCGGCTTGATGTCGCGATGCAAAATTCTGGCAGAATGCAAATACTTAAGTCCCCTAAGAATTTGATAAAGGAACACTTTAATGTGATCCGAGCTAAGGTGCTGTGGACTAACAATTATCTTATGAAGATCACTCTGAAGAAGTTCCGTTATGACATATATTTCTTGGAAAAAGTCTAAGTGCGGAGGTTGCAAAATGTCGAGCGCGGAAAGTACGTTGTCATGCTTGAAGAAGCATAGCATTTTCAATTCTCTAAACACCCGCTTACTGCTAACCAGACTCTGAAAGACATTTGGCAACTTTTTTAAGGCTACTCGTTTGCCGTCTCGCGGGTCGGTGACGGCCCAGACTACACCAAACGCACCGTAGCCGATCGGCCGGTCGGGCTGAACGGCATCTTGAGCCGATGAATGTGCGGCGGCAGCTGCGAGGGCTGCCTGAGCTTGATTAGCTCCTACCGCTCCCGTGATGGCCCCACCGCACTGCATCAGTGACATGGACAAGCTCATGGACACTTGAAAATGCCGCGCCGGCTCTACTATTGCCATTAAAACCGATCCATCGCGGATTACGAATGAACGCTATTATCACAAAATTGACATGTTCACGCTACTACACAATAAAACCTACAGGATTACACCCTAATTCATTACACTTTGTTTAAATATTAAAATTACGATACGCAGTCATAGCAGACCAGGCGTTTCTACTACACATATAATTTTGCTAAATAAATAATTTATTAAAATCCTACTATACGAAGTCGTTTATATCGTTCCAGTCTCTGGTTTTCGAGTCTACCTGTAAAAGCGAAAAACAATTTTTTCATATCGATATTTACACAATCGGGTTTTACAAGCAACAATTGCAAGTTCTTATTCCCTCAGTGATCCAGCAAGCCTCAGGCTTGAACCAGACCGGCCGGTTTTGTCGTCACAGTCAATTTGCGAGCAAGGATAAACCATCATTGGGAATGCCTAAGAATTTGCTATTGTCAATGAAATATAAATAAACAACTGTTTACGTACCTTTATTGCATTATTGGGCTGTGCCTCTCGGTACTGCTTTACTGCAATCAGATGTAAAAATGAGTTTAGTAAACAGATTCATCAATAATATTTTATAATAACGAATATTGGATTTTCGAATTCCCTCAGCAATCCAGCAAGCCTCAGGCTTGAACCAGATCGGCCAGTTTGTCGTCACGGATAATTTGCGAGCAAGGATAAGCCATCATTGAGAATAAATGAAATGAAATTTGGCAATTTTATAATCAATATACATACCTATACTAAAGCAGGTTATTCACTTTTCTTCTAAACGATGAGTCAGTATTGCGTTACACATTAAAAAATGTCCCATCTGCCTTAAAATATCTGAAACAAAAAAATACGAAACATTGTAAAACTTTGAATGCACAAAGCATTTTTATCGAACACTTCGATCTCGCGCGACCGATACCGTCTGCATTGCCGTCATTTTATTTCATCTTCGCGTAAGTTCAGCTTAAAAAATGGCATGCATATGCTATAAAAGGTGGCAATTAATGGGATCAGTTCGTGGCTAAGTATTTCAAGCCAAAAATATATTGCTTAATTTCGTTTTTTTTCCGACTCTGAAAATGCGCGAAAAATTTTCCGAAAAAATTTGCTCAAGTTTTCCGATGCACGAAACAAAACGAAGTCAAAACCCAACGTTATCAACTTCCGAAACTCCATTTTAAGAAAAAAGAGGCAGGTGTTACAAATGCTTACCAATCAGGTCCTGCTGCCCAGTTTCTTTCGTGTATAGCGTCGGTCGGGAAGCAGCGCGCGATTGATTTACCTGCAGGACTGCCAGGCTAGTTCGTGCCTTGGATCCTTTGTCCTCTCCACCAGATGGTTCTATTAACATTATGGTCGTTTGTAGATACATTTCGGAAAATAATCGCTATGGCATTTGGGCACAAACACACAGGGCAGAACTCCTTACTTACATTTTTAAAAGTTCTGCGTATCCCTTGCATAGAATTTGGATTATTTTCTAGAATGTCTCATTGCTGCTCCAACATTGAGTTTTTCAATGTATAACTATGCATTTATGTATCTAGAATAAAGAAAAGACGATTAGGGGAGAAAGCAATGATCAGCGCGTTTGTTGTAGGGAATGATTTTTCAGTAATTTAAAAGTCAGTGCGATCATTCGAAAGCTACTTTGTTCATACGTCTCTACCATTCCATCAAAACAATGCATTAGAATATTCGGAGTACTCGTATCTAAATCTAACAGTTTAATCTTCGTCGACCGTAGATGCGAATGAAATATACAGGATTTTCCGAAAATTTAATCGAAACAACGCTCGCACAGTCAATTCGAATTTGTTCTAAGAATCGTTCGAAATGCAGAGACTTACTTGCAAAACTTTTGTTTCGATCTTCTTAACCTCAATAATAGCATCCATTACATCGAAGCAAGTCGATCAACTTTATCCGAGACTCTTTAACAACCGTCGAGAGAAAAAAAAAGTTGCTCTTTGGCGGAGTTTAACGTGTACTTAGAACGAAGAGAAGGCAAGCATACTTACAAAATTTGATTTGCACCTGCCGTTCGTCGATTGCCCGAGATTCGTTGCCAAGGTCCCCTTCAGATGCTTCATCCCTTTTCAGTGTGCTTCACTTATTTTTCGCAGACGCGAAAAATATCCACTCGATTATGATTACTCAATAATAAGATGATGACGTACGTTGGAGAGCTGCGGAAATCCGAGAATTTCTTTCCGCGATACACATCGGCTGCGTTTGTTTCACTGGCAGCAAAAGGTTAGAAAAATTGTGAGACGTTCCAGTAGTATAGCGCGACGGGGACGGGGAGGCTTCAGAATCAGAACAAAGTGTGTGTATGTGTTATGTGTAGCAGAAGCGGAACGGAATTGGGAACAAGCTATTCTACTCGTTGTGTCCCTCGGTCCAGTGCTGATGGGGGGACGCCATCATGGCGTTCGAAAACTGTCATGGCGTCGTTCGACCAATGCCGAAAGCGGTTTTTGTGCCGAGTATTCTATTGTGTGAACAACCGCCAAATTCGAATCGTTAATCCATCGAGCAAAATCGCATATCCATTGAGATTCAGCAAGATATATTTATAATATTAGACTTTGAATTTGATACTTGATATGATGATAACTTCAAATATGTAAAGATCTATTATAATTGCGGAGATAAATTCAGATATTTTTGCAGGTTGTAGCAGAAAATGATATTGTAATTGCAACGTGCTAATATGATTATTGAACAGGAATAAATATGCAATATGGTACTGTAACCTGTGGAATAAGATTATTATGTTTCTTATAAGTAAGTATTTCAGTTGCAGTTTCGATTCTCTCATAAAGACAGATGTTTCTTTAAACGTTTTTTGTAACAATCATGGCGGTGGTCACGTGACCTCGAGCTTATTGATTGGTTCATTGGCCAGCGGACGAATGGCAGGCAGATAAATAAATATAACCTCGAAAAGTGACAGAAATAGAAAGAGAGCGATTGGTTTGCCGGCTGTTTTTTAAAACTGACAATAATAATTTTGACAAATCAATCACGCTGGACAGTTGACACTGTCATGGTCTCTCTAGAGAGATAATCTCCGGGTTCCCGATAAAAAGTATCGTAACATGTGATTTCAGTGTCCAAACAAAGAGTTGATCCATGTTGATCAGCTGACAATAGCCAATTCGTAAATACCTTATGTCTTCTTTAAAAATACTCACAAAGTAATCACTTTTTTTGTAAAATGTGTTTTACATGAATTTTTAATCAAACACAAGAGTTATCATGCTGCTACGCACAATTTCTTGACATACAGAAAATAAGCACAGCTTCATGAATAGAACAATGAACAACTGGTGCTATTGTAGACATGCTAAGTAAAATAGTCTGTAATAATTCTACTATTAAATATGGCAAAAATTCAGTGGTCTGTGATAAAAAAGCCAGAATTTCAATGGTAAGCATAGTAGAAAATGATAATTATTACTCCAAAACAAATATGAGATAAATATTTTGATATTGTAGGCTCAGCTCCAGTCAAACGTTGTTTCGTTTACGCATTACATTTAAATCGCTATTCTACAATCATTATTTAAATTGGAGCTATGTGTGTGATACGTTATTGGAACCAATTTTATGGTTTGTTGAAAACTTTACTGCCTGCCTTGGTCCAGTAAGTTTTACCCATTCATTAACAAATTTGTCCATCTAATAAAATATGTATATATGTACTAAATATGTTATATTGCATCAACAGATTTTTGTAGTCATGGTCAGTATTTTGACAGCCTTAATTGTCTACATTGCTTATTACATAGGATTTCCTTATTGGTGGGAAAAAAGCCCAGAATTCACAATAGTTTTACTGATCATTGGAAACTGGCTGTTAATAAATGTATGCTTTCATTATTACATGGGAGTCAATGTACCTGCAGGTTATCCACCAAAAGGTGGTCTTATACCAGAGGCTGTTAGTATTTGTAAAAAATGCATCAAACCAAAGCCACCAAGAACTCATCACTGCTCTATTTGCAATAAATGTGTTCTCAAAATGGATCATCACTGTCGTATCCTTTTCTCAAATTATGCTTAAATCAGTTATTATTGAATTTTATTTATAGATTCCTTAACAATATGAACTTAGCTTGGCTTAACAATTGTGTTGGTCACTATAATCATAGGTATTTCTTCCAGTATATGCTGTTCACAGTTGTTGGAGTACTTTTTATCATTATATTTGGAATGCATTTAGCATACGAAGAATTTTTTCTATCTCCAGAGCCAGAACTTGATGGGCACCCTGTTCGTATCAATAATTCAGAAATAATTCCTATGGCAAGTGACCTATACAAACAATATGCAGTATAAAAAAGTTTGATCTGTTATTAAAAATTGATTTATTTTGCAGACAGAGTCATTAGATCATCTAACTGAAGAAGAGAGGCAGGATATAGTTAGACAAGCAGCTGAGAGAAAAGAAAGCGAATATCGACGAAAATTAATAGTTCTAGCAGCTTTGATTTGCGTCGCGACACTTGCTGCATTAGGCGCTTTGACCTGGTGGCATGCAGGCTTGATTGCCAGGGGGGAAACCAGCATTGAAGGTCGCATCAACAGCACCTTGGAAAAGAAGTTTAAGGCTCAAGGCAAAAAGTATCAGAATCCATATGACTTTGGACGAAAAGAAAATTGGAGATTATTTCTTGGACTGAAGGGCAGGTAACTATGTCGTCTTCTCTGTTATATAATAATGAAAAAAGATTAAATAGCATTAGTAGTTTTTCAACTTGCTAAAATAACTTTGAATTTGCGACTATTTAGAAGCTGGTGGCACATCCTGTTCCCCTCAAGTCACGGACCTTACGGCGACGGTCTTGTCTGGGACTCGGTTAACAATGAAAAGATATCCTGAGTAAGAATTTTAAATGTATAAAATAAGACGAAGGAAGCTAGTTTGTGTGAAATATCATAATCATCTGAACCAAGAACCGAAGAAATAAAATATTTTTACAATATTCCTATTGTGATGTAACATAATAACTTTTCATATTTTTGAATAAATACAATATTCAGTGAAATCTACATATTTACAACAGTGCTGAGGCTTCAGCACACGTAAGAAAAATAAATACGTGTTTTCGCAAAAAATCCGTTGTTTTTTCTACTTTATTTAAACATTGAACGTTGAGTAAAAAAAATCAAATTCTTCGCAACTTTGTGAACATAAGGAATAGAATTATCTTATTTGTGATTGCATAATAGAAATTTACAGTTCACACTTTGAGTATAATTGTAAGTAAAGATAGGGCGATTCTCAGGCGAGTATGACTCATCGTCGTAAAATTCAGGCCCCTCTTCGCTTCAGAATCGCGCACGCAAAAAGAATGAAAAGTAGACCTACTATAGGTATAGACAAAGGAACGATCGAATTCGAAAAAGTGAAAGTTTCTGCACTCGAAAAGTACAATAAATATAAACTATCTTCACGATAACAATGAAAATTTACCATTCCTAGAATTAGTGCATTTATTTATTAACAAACTTGGTATCGAGAAACTTACAACATCGTAATCATCGCAGGATCTGCATTACTCAGCTCTGCACTTTCAAAATCTCCCGCCAGGAATCTGCGCATGACCGTTTGCGCGCGCATCAAAAATGTAATCACGTGACCGTGGTAGGGGGTAAAAAAGCCATCATCAATTCATCAGCGACGACTTTTGGCGGCAGTACCCGCGCCTTCCGTGCGCCTCCATACAGGCCTCCACACTGTGCCTCCACTCATCCTCCATATCCACTTTGCGCAGTTTCCGTGCGGACGCCCGAGCGGCGTGAGTACTCGGTGTGCTGCGGGTCCCCTGCTGTCGAGATTTGATGCTGCGCTATTCAGCGGACGGCGTTCCCAGGAAAGAAGGTAGTGCAATAACGTAGTAAAAGTAAAGGAGAGAGAGCAGGGCTGAGACTTCCGGAGGCAGCATCACCGCAGGGCGACACCATGACGAGGGAGGGCTCGTCCCTGCTCACCAATTCGCAGGAAGAACAGCTACTCCAAGAGTACGCAACGAATGGAGCAATGTGAGTACGGCATAACCTCTCAAGGGGCCATTCCCACCTACTCCACTCTGATGTGCCAAACACGCTCGGACTTGCATCATTCGTAGGAGGACACGGAAACCCCTTTCTCGGGGGCGGCCGTTATTTACTTACACGATCATGAGAGAACGATAACATCTTGGACTCTTGATACAGCGTATGTTTGTTTGCGATGGCAGACGCGACGCGAGTTTAAAGCCACTCCAGGGGGTTTTAACTCGTGTAGTCGTGTGCATCTCTATTCTCTTTGTTTTGCGGCCCTTGTGCGATTATGGGGAAAAGGACCTGTTCGCTTCTTGATTTGACGGAGCGGTAGTTATTTTATTAGGTATATAGGCACTTGACTCCACCGCTTATCTATCGGCTGGTGGATTATGACACTACTTATAACCGTGACTGTAAATCGACGGATTTACTTACTGGTGGCGGACGGCGGTTGGGGTTTTACAATTGGCTGATTTATGGCCTTGAAAGTCGGGCCTTTCAGGTGCAGGGAGGACATCTTTTTTTTTACGTCGCTGCGGGATATCCCATGCATTGTACATTGCGGAGCTGCGCATTTATATACTCCAGTTTACAACGATTGTAAACTGATACACGGTTTTTTTTAACAAAACCTAACCTTATTATTTTGATCGAGAAATACAGGCACTTTGTACAATAATGCCAGCATAGCCATCTATGTTTGTTGGTTCTTTTACCTAGGTATCCAATAAAATCAGTTTTTAAAAGAATATTCGACTCTTATCGTTTATGAGACGGTTTACAGTCTTTCAAGATAACCGTTTGAAATTGTTTAAAAATATAATTTTTTTAGTTTTTCAAGAAAGATACAAATTTAAGTATCAAATGTAGCTACCTACAGCCAAATAAATAAAAAGATTATTAAAAACTTTTTGTCAATTCAACAAGTAACGTTAATAAAGAAATGGTTTTTTTTCAGAGACATTGATCCATTGCAGTTCTCGTTATCATTGGGTAATCTAGGAGATGCATTTGGTAGTCAACCTTTTGCAAATGACTATGATGAACAACCAAACGGAGAGGAGGATAAGCTCCATTTGCAGCAGATGCTGGCACTGTCAAATCAGCAACAGATTCCGCAACAGGTACAACAGCAGCAGCAGCTACAACCACCTATTGCAGCTCCAATTTTAGGGAAAGATGAGTTTGCGGGGGAATACAACTTCCAGCTAATTTTGAACTACCATCAAAACAATGGCAAACATTGGGTTGTAAGTATTGCAAAAAATGTATTATTTTATTTAAAAAAATTTTAATAATTCGAAATTTTATTTTTTTTGCAGTACTCTGAAAAGCTAAGCAAGGTTTTCATACACATGGAAGAAGTGCTCCCCTTGCATTTTCAGTGGACTCCTCCATCAGACGGACTGTGGGTTCGTGCAACAATGGTATATAAGTTGGATCAACATAGAAGCCAACCAGTCCACAGATGCCATAATCATATGGCACCTGATAACAACAGCAACCGCAGTTGTGATCCTCGGCAGCTAAAACACGTCATAAGAGGCATGCATGGTGCATGCACGTACGAGGAGGCTTCGAATGGACATCTTTCCGTACTTACACCGCTAGGGACACCTGAGGCGGGAATGCAAAATGTGCCAATGGATTTTATGTTCTATTGTAAGAACAGTTGCACGAGTGGGATGAACAGAAGACCAACAGAGCTCATCTTCACTTTGGAGACGGACCAAAATAAAATCCTTGGTAGAAGGAAATTGGAGGTACGAGTCTGCAGCTGCCCCAAACGAGACAAGGAGAAAGAAGAGAAGGAACAGGACTGTGCCTTGAATACAGGAACAACATCGAAAAAAAGGAAGTCCACAATCCCAATGCCAGGAGTACCGCCACCAGGCAAAAAGGTCCATATGGACAAAAACGTCTTCGACCTTAATTTAAAAATCTTGGGCAGGGAGAATTATAATGCCGTAATAAAATATGCTCATGATATTATGGCAGGTGCGGCCATTCGAACAGGGAACTATGAGCTATATAAACCTTACATGGAAGATGCGATACGAAAATCGCAGTGATTTGTTTGTTTTTTTTTTAAGGGTGTAAAATACCGAAACAATTGTTCTCGAAAAGTCAGTTAAAATAATACGATGCGTCCGTCTTTAATATACTTTTGGAAAGTCATTAAACATTTGTGGCAATAATAACAAAGTAAAAAAAATTTTTATGAAAATAGAAGAAAGGTTGTTGTTCGGTATTTCACATCCTTGCGTACCTAAGCATGCGTTTTTATATTTAATTTAATTTTATTTTTATAATAACTATTATGTTAGTTTAAGGTGTCATTCCATATGTATCATACACGCAATACTTAAATATTCCATTATGTTGAAGTAGTGCGATAGATTAAGTATTGAAATTTTTTACTTATTATTTAAGCATGATCTCCAGTGCCACAAAAAAAAAACCTAAAATGTGCCTTTAAACGTTATGACGATGTTACTTACAATAAATTTTATTATTATTGACTTTTTGAAATAACACGAACGTTTACAATTTATTTGTTTAAACCTTGATACAGCCCTCGTCAGCGTCGAGTTCAATGAGAGTGATAGCAATGGAAGGCGCGGAAAAGTTTTCCGGTAACGTCGCGACGTGATGTGGCTGAAGCTCGAAAGGTTCTCGCAGACTGGCAACTTCTTTCCTCGCGTGTACCTCCGCTCCATCGGTGGACACTCCGTGAAGGATCCACTCCCAGTTCATGTCGCAATTCGATTCTGAATTGGAAAGCCATACTTTGTCGTTTTCGCTCTGGAAGAAAAAAAAATGTAAGCCGTGAACGACGTGTATACAGTTGCGCAATTGTTTGGTTCGTTCACCCGGCGAACGAAGAAAAGGTCCATAAATCACTCGATCCGCTTATACCTGCAGCACGAAAAGCTCGTCCTTCCGATGAATTATGTAAACTGCGTCTTCCTCGAAGGGCAATGGAATGGGCAGGACGACCTTTTTTTTGTAAAAGTGTATCAATGGCCCAGAGTGTTGTGCGCTCAAGTGTTCCAATAAATTGCCGGAGTTGATTGTTTCACGGCAGCCTGTACGCTCGCGCAGTGGACAGCACAATCGGCCACTGGTCATAGACTCTGTCGATCCACCCCAGACTGGTGTCTAAGACATCGAGTTTTACTTTAGTCCCGCTGACTTATAAAATTATCTATACGACATAAAATTCACGCAACTCACCTGCGGGACACTCAGGTACGATCCCGAGTTGTTGGTCTCCTGTTCGTCCCTGAGTTCTGTGAAGGAGCCGTTGACCGAGTCTCCGGTGGGGTTTTTGTTGAGTTCACCGGTGCTGGCAGATTTGCGCCTGTCGTAGAGTCTTAGTAACCACCTGCGGCCGTACAGTAAATTGCCGTCCATAGTGCAACTGGCAGTCGAAGAGGAGGAACTGCTGGACATGGGCATCGACGTAGGAAGGCTCTCGGTAGAGACGTTTCTCTCGTCCCGGAGTCGGTCGACGCGACTGTTTGGTGAGAGGATCTTGGAAAGGAGGTGCTTGGCACGAAGCGATGAGACTGGACTTTTGTTGCGCTGATGGTGATGAGCTTTTTTTGGATGGCTTGATGGCCCGAAAATGCTGTCGTGAAGGGAGCGGCCCTTGGGATAAAATTTGAATATTAGAGTTGCTTGGATAAGAAAATACTTTGCTTGCTACGGTTTAAATGATTAAAACGCGCGTTGTAATTACTTTTGTAAACGTATATTAAAATCTCATTTTTAAAAATCCAATAATAGCTGCAACTCTTTTGGTAAACATCCTCGAGGACTTGTAGCAATAAAAAAAAATATATAATTCAACCTACATTCGCTCCACAACTCTGTTCATCGTCGTTTCCAGGATGAACAACATCCGGATCAACAAGAGCTTCGGTAAGTACCCTGTGCGACTTATCCGCTAGTAGACAACGACCCTGGCCCAGTCTAACTCTGCAAACGGGGCATCTTGCTGTCTTGAGTCGACAGCCAAAGCAAAGTAGATGACCGTGTACACACTGGGAAACCGGCGGTGCAGCGCTTTCCAAGCACACCGGACATTCCAGAGCTTTCACCACACCTGATACTGCGCGCACCAGCTTTTGAGCTACCTCCGGAAGTGGTCCCTCCAGAAGCGTTCCCTGTTGGATAAATTGTTAATATCTTTATAACAGTTAATTAATTGAGTTATAAATTGAATTTTTTAAATATACAATGTTTTTAAGATTATAAGAAAATTATTAATTTGAGTAAACATTGCAAATAGATACCAAGACTTGGAGTAGCGTATAGTTATGAGACTCTTGGTCTTGTGAATATTTGTCGTATAAAATAAGTCAAGATTTAAAAATAATTGAAAATATTCCAAATCTATTTTTATATATATCACTGTGTTTTCACGCTTTGATGGATTAATTAAAAATGTTTGAGCTTCCGCTGGTACTGCGAAAATCTCTTCCATTTTCACCATTCGTTTATTTCAAAAGCATAAGCATAATTTATTCGATTCCTATGGTAAACGAACGTAAGAAACCTCACCGTATGATCGTTCCGCGAATCGGTCGGCTCTCTGCTATCTTTTTCCTCGAGATACGCGAAATCGACATTGTTCGTCGTCTGAGATTGTGACTTTGGCGGTCGACGCCATATACTCAAATTCACGCGGTCGTTCTTGCCGATCAGGTAAGCGATGTCCTTCATCTCCAAGCCCAGAACGTCCCTGCCGTCGATTTCCAGTAGACAATCGCCTGATCTGAAATTAAGAGAAGATATTGAGATCAGGATACCGCGAGACAATACACCAAGCAATTTCGGCGCGTACATAGTGAAAGCGTGCGGAATTAATTTTGAGTATTAAATCCTTGATACTCTGAATGAGCTGATGTCATATATTTGGCTAGTCATTCGCGATACTTTATTATTATTCAATAGTATACAGCGTCAATGATATAATCATATCATCTTTCCTATCGCTGCACTTGTGGTATAAACTATACGTATACATAAGAAACAAATAATAAACTTTGAAAATTTCATGAGCTTATTAAAAAAACATAAATCAGTCAAATTATTCCAGCTGCGAGTTTTCCACTTATGTTGCAAATAAAAACATATATATATATACAACTCTAGAATAATAAAACGTATAATTATAAAAGCGCGCGTACGCAATTCTTTACGACGTTGTTCTTGGTTTCAGTAAACAACCGGTATAGTTAAAGAGTGCCGTCGTTAAGAACAGTACTAATATATTAAAAGTAAATCATAATTTGTGTCAGCATTACCAGGTCTATATACAAATCCTTTTTTAATTATAAAGCGTTGCGATTGCAGTAGCCTTCAATAACGCATCGCTCTTATATGATAGGCCAAGCTGTAAGGATTTAAAACTATACGTTATATATTTGCAGTGACAAAAAGACTAGCAGCAATTAGGCGATTATGTAAAAGACGATGGGTAGATTATTAATGTTACTTATTTTTTTGCTTATAAATTTTAAATATACTAATGGATCAATTGGATGAGATGATTTGGCTTATAAGTAATTATAAGCTTTGTTGTACTTGTCTAAATACACTGAAATAAAATCGGCATAATTTTGACGAGTCACCGCGCGGGTTGCGCCTACATTAAAGACAAAAAAAATTGCCCGTACCTGAGTCCCGAAATCTCAGCGCTACTGGCATTCTCGACAGAACCAATCCAAGGATACGGGTCCCACTTGGATCTAACAAGGTGAAACCCATGCGATTTCTTGCCTTTGCTCGCCGATCTTGAATTTTCGTTATCTAGCACCACTTCCTCGCGACCTATCGAAATTATCGGCCCGTTGTTCAGCTGCGCGCACTCCTCGCCACTGTCCTCGCTCATTTTCGTTTTATTTACCGATTTCTCGAATTCAAACTTCGATCAAGTTTTCTTTACAATGTTACTACGAAACTTCCAACGCAAAAAAGAGCCGAACCGAACGCCTCGACGACACAGTCGCAACTATCTCCTCAGTCGCGGCTCCCAACTCTTTACTCTCTCGTCATCATCTGACGAATAACGCCAGAGGTAAAAGTCGACATTCGTCTCTCGGCCGCTCGCCTTCACCTAAATCCCTCACTCACGCGCCGCTCTCGTCGTGTGTGCCCTTGACAGTTAGGACCCCCCCATACAATTGTATCCCATCCGCGAGAATCGCGCAAAAATATATACGCTTACGCTTTACGCCGGTGAAAAAGTGAAAATTTCGTATGCCAATGGCGATTTTAAAGTTGGCGCGTTTCAGGAAAGCTAATGGGCTATGCGATCGGCAAAGGAGATCGTATTATGCATGGAGGACGGTATCGACGATCGGTTTGTACTTTTGTGGAATTTTTAAGGAGTACCTAGGCTTTTATTTCTAGACGGACATAAGTACACTACTACTGCGTGTTGTATGCGATGAATGGATTTTTGTTTGCAAATGATTTGTGAACGAACTGTTTATACGTTAGTATTGCTGCAGTTAACGGTGTGAAAGCGATCTTAATTTGTTTTTCTCTTTATCGTGCACACGGCTTTGTGGAATTTACTCAACCTTATTCTACTTTATAAAATGCACATAAACTGCAACATTGAAATTCGTCTTGCAGTCTTTGAGAAGCTCGATTGCGTATTCTGGTGAATATTTGACTTGCTTTTCCAGTGTAGACATTTTATTATAAAAGAGACATTGAAATCGAATGACAGAATTCTTCAAATAAAAATAATCTATTATTCATGTATAATAACGACATTGAATTTTAATTGTTCGTACGCGCGATGATACATTGTTAATAAAATAATGAAAATAGCAGTCGAGGTTTACTCGTCACAAGGAATCATAAAGCCAAGGATTAATAATAAAAGCCTTTAACGGTCAATTTTTATTTCCTGAAATCCTCTTCGATACTGTACACTTACATACAAAATACGTATCTACATGTTACGAATTTTCGGACGCCCTCGCACAATCGCACGACTCTTCTCGTTATTTTGTTTTTACATTTTACATGAGTAAACATTCTAGAGTTCGAATTACAATTGATTGACGTTGCAGAGCGCACTCACATAATCGACGTGAAATCATCTCCTCCTTTGGACGTTACAAGACAATGAAATTTACTATTTACATATAGGTATTTACGGTCAATGAAAAGAAGACTAAGTCAAAAAAGACGATTACAAAAATTCTGGAAGGCAGAGGATCAGACGTATTATCTTATTCTTTCTATCGTTAAAAAAAAAAAAAAAAAAAAACAATGATATGTAGGAAACGCACTTGTGTGTGACACTCTGGATCTCGCGCGACCGACAAACGCATATACAAACAGAATAACAATGTATTTGATTATTACATTATAATAATTTTATATGGAAAATATTTTGTACTTCCTTGTCTCGTATAATACCCTAACGAAGCTGTTACACAAGCGAATATAATCTATTTTCTGTCTCAAGCTTAGAATATTAAATGACCGAACTATGGTGGAATTCAATAGTATCTCTTATTACTTACAATGATTACTGACGTTATTTGGAACTTTATGGAAATAATTAATTAGTCATGGTTGGTTTTTTTTAAATATACTGTACAAGTCTCGAATGAATTAAAAAAAAAAAAATGCTGAAGGATCCAAGTTTGAAGGGCAAGTATTATAAATACTTTAAAATATGATCCAAAGTATTCATAGAAATAAATAAGACAATAATATATTATTTCTAGTTGGAAAGCAATAGGCACTTATAAAGAACAAAACCTTTTTTAGAAAAGTAATAGAATCTTGATATCACTTTGTTAAATCATTAAAAAATTAGACTCAAATCTTATTATACACAAAAACTTACACAATGAAATTTTTTCGTTTCTCTCAAGTAAATCACCTCTATACCTGTATATATTTTCATTAAAATTGATGGCATAATGTACAAATTAAAAGTAGTTTTTACATAGAATCGTAATATCTTAAGAAAAATTGACATTGTTTTGAGAGATATATGTTTAAAGTACTGAAAATTAGAATAATTTTAGTAGCGAATTTATTAACGTTTCAATTTTCAGTCGAATAGTCAAAACTTGACAAAAGAAATTTTGTATAGTTTACTGAATAATATAAAAACTTATATGAATTCACAAAAGCATGTTTTTGAACTATCATTTACCTAGAGTCAATAAAAGTTGTAATTTTAAATGTCATTATATCATATATTTTTACAACCTATATACTTCAATCTGTATAAACAAATATTCAACAGATGATTGTTAATATTTATATTATACATTTTGTATTAACCTATGCAATGATAAAAAAAAGTTCATCTGGAAAACCTGTGACTGCACAACAAAAAACTATAGCTTAAAGTTTAATATTTTGAGAAGAAAGAGTTTGAAAGATTCATGTTACCCATAAAGAATATTTGATTCTTCTGCTAGATATTTATCATATTTTAGGATTGTAGTGAATCCAAGCAACCTGCCACTTTATTAGACAGATATTATTTCACAGTCAAAAATAGACTGTTGTGTTTGTTCAGTTTGAAAAATGCATTGCGGAAAACATCAAATCAGGCAAAGTATCTTTTAACAACATTTTTTCAATGAAATAGAGGATTTTTCATCTAAAAAACATTTTACCTCTCGTTTGAGGGTGCATCTTGAAGACTTGTGTATTATTGTTGCGCAGAAACAGAAGTGTATCCGATAAGATTTTAAAAATTTTCTCAACCATAAAGCATCAGTAATGTTCAAGGGATTTACTGTCAAGACAATATGAAAAATCTCTAATACCAGATAACTCTGCAATGTTCTCAATGAACAATTCCGGCAAGACATTACTCATTCATTATCCACCAAACAACAGCACTCCATAATCCAAATTGCACAACAACAAAGGCAATCATTCACAGACCCTACTGCTCCTTGTCTCTAGTGACGGTCCACCAGAGTCCCCCGTTGACCTTGGCCTTGAGTCCTCTCTCCCTGGCCTGGTCGAGCACTCGCTACTGGTAGAGGATATTGAGACACTGATTGAGGGTGTAGACTGTGGCATGAGCAGTTGCCTTGAGCAGCAATAGTTCTGGATCAAGATTCAAGCTACTAGCTTCGATGGAATGAGCAAGTGACTGGCTCTGCTTCTCAGCCTTGTTCAGTTGTTCACGGCAGTTGGCGAACGCATCCAGAACCTCGAGTTTAGCCACGCTGCCACTACCTCCACTTCCCGAATTACTAGCACGCAAGCTGCCTGAGTGTTCGCGAGGTGGCAGTGGCGGGTGACTGCTGGCTATGGCCCGGGTGTACATCTCGGTGACCGCGCGAAGCTTATCCACCCACTCCTGTCGCGCTCTGGCATCCGTCGCGCGTAGCTTTATCATGTCACCTAGGGAGACAAAAACAGATTTTTTTTTAGAAAAGTGATATCAGTCGTACTTGTTTTAATGAAATTAAATGGTAAGAAAAGAAAAGGAACAAATAGCTTTACGAATTAATTTTTTTTATAGTTATCTATTGACAAATTCAAATAGAAATAGCAATCGTACATAATAAGATTCAAACAATCTTTGTACAACTTATATCAATAGAACAAATTGTGAAATAAAGTAAAAATTATTGAAGTTATGAAGCCAACTCACCAGTAGCAGAATTGACTGTAAAGGTGTTGGAGTCCTCATCGCTGGGGGCGATAACAGCACCCGCAAGATAAATTGAACATCTAGGTCTTTGATTCTTCTCTGACTCGCTCAAAAAGTAGTGCAGCTCACCGGTCTCTGGACTCAGGATGAACCAGCGATATTGCCAGCCCTTCATGGCATTTGTGTATTTGTGCAGCAAACCCTCGTAAGGGTACCTGTTTTGAACGCTCATTGTCAAGTCTTCTGAGCGATCTTCTTCTTTTCCAAGTCATATGCAAGGCTTACAGCAGTAGCAAGTCATTTTTCACTTATTTGGTTATGAATTACTGTTGTTAATCTACTGTTTTTGTACTTCAATAATATGTTGATATCACTATACACAGCACATTTCGTGCAATAATACATCTGTGTCTACGTATGGGTGTGTAATAGGTGATTCATGTAAAGATATTAACTTGTTAATCTTGTTATTCTATGTATATATCAAAATTTCTCTCAAAAAAACACGGAGACATTTTTCTTTCTGTTGAATAATGAAGAAAGCCCTCTGGTGTTGAGAAACAAAAGCAATGTCACATGATCGAAGGGCGGGTTTATTTCAATATTTCAAAATTCAAAACTACGGCTTGCAAACTTAAGCACCGTTCAAAAACTATTTACTTATTGTTTTTAATTAAAATGGTTTTCAAATTGTTTATAATATACAATATACCGTTTCTTAACAGCGAACTAACAGAAATAAAATAATTTGTGTGCTAAATTTAAATATCAGTAACCAATGTACACAATAATAAAGTCATAGAAAATATTTATTCATAAAATAACTTCTTAGAGCCTATGGTACAATGTTTTTTAAAGACTTTATAAAAAAAGAAATTACAGATGTATTTCTATGAATACAAAGCTTAGTCAAAGCTATATCTTAAAATATATTCGTATTTTAAAATACAACGTCGTATTTAATTGAATCTCAATTTCTAACAAAAATACCATTCATTCTTGGGGCTAACTCTCACTCTCTTTAATAGTAATACGACAATAATTAACAATCTTATTTAAGACTTTCTCACACCACGCAAACTCTTATGAAGCTAAACTCGTTTTCATCCTTTTGGCACCGTAAGAAATAAAATTATTCCTCTGTATAAACTCTCAAGTTTACACACTAATAAACTAAAAATATATGTTTTTATCAATATAGTAATTACGATTGCAGATACTTATAAAAGTCCTTCTTCTGTCAATTTAATACGAAGATCTGGTACTTCTAATTGGGGTGATAAATCCTCATCTATACTGATAATTTTAACTGTAATAAGTTCGTTTGCTGGAAGAAGTTCTTTAATTCGTTTAGAAATCGCAGGAGTGATTTTTTCATCGGGAACCGTATCTGTGAACATACACAAGAATTATTAAAAATGATTAGTTAATGAAATGCATTGAATGTTGAGAACTTTGCATAATCATTAATAATTGATTTTTTTTTAGTTTTTACTAAATGCATGCATACTTATTTTCTTTGAACGTTTACAAGATGTTTTTAACCAAGCAACATAGAAACAAGTTAACTTACGCTTAAGACTGCAAATGATGCCAAAAGGTCCAAATCTGGTGAAGTCTTCAGTAAAGAGACGAATATCAGTGTGAGCGACAAGTTCTGTATTGCCATAGTCCATGAACAACACGCGACTCTCATTTGGCGTTGCAGTAGAAGTAAGACAAACCGCACGGTAAAATTTATCTACGTATTTAGCAATACAAAGCTCGCTATCTCTTGGAATGTAATGACTCGTTGTCTTTTCAACATACTTATCGATCTAGTTTGAAAAAACATTAAGATTACTATATTGTTATAGAAGTTAAATTTATGAATTGTTCTATTAAACAATGAATACTTACGATTTCCTGCATATCCTCATATATAGCTTGAAGGGCGATTGCGTCATTTGGACACACAATAAGATTTCCGTTGTCTTCATAATACCATAATACAATTGCTTGTACTAAATCTCCAACATCTCCTAACTTTGGATCTGGCAAATCATTGAAAGTGTACACCTTTTTATCTAAAAAAAGATAGGTAAATATTAATTATTTATAATTAACGAAAAAAAAACTACTAAAAAAATCTCTTCAATATCAGGAAGCTTACTATCTTCTACACCTCTTTCCCATGTAGGTTTCAAATAGGTTGTTACAACATCATTGACATTTTCATTTTTATCAGTTTTTAATACAACACCATCTTTTAGTGGATCACCAGTGAAGGAACACTTTAGAATTGAACTATTAATAATCAGTTGATCAAAATAGTCTTTTGCTTCTTGGGTTAACGGAACATTTTCTGGTACATTTTTCAGCTTTATTTTTCTTATACCTGACGTTTGCTGTTGAAATAAATTTCATATATGATTAAGTTAATGTTTATTTCAATATTCATTGTGTGGCTAATATTTAATAACTTTTTTACTTCTTTAAGTTCCTCTGATAACTCAAACAGTTTATCAGTACTGATTTCCTCGTCGTTTCCGTAATCAATGTATTTAATTATAACCTTTTTGTCTTTTACTGCAGTCACTATTGCTCTATAATAATTCTCGTCTAACACGTAGTGCGCTAAGACTATTTGCCCAACTACTGGTGGGGCGCTAAGTGGCTTTCCTGCAAAATATATTTGTATTAATAATATCACTAACTTTAAATATGATAAAGAGAGTAGAAAAAATATTACGATTTAGAGCATATTTAGCAATATCTTGATCCAATTTATGAACTCGTTCCTTCTCGAGATTTTCCAAATTTCGTACGTGCAATGAATTTTGACTAGAAACATGCATGAGCACAACCTGAAATATTTTATAGATGATACAATAAATTTTTCAAGTTATTAATTAAATACTTAGTTAATAATTCGTGTTTCCACTCAACAACTTGAATTTTTAGTTTTTTTTAAATTTTATTTACGAAATTTAAAAAATGTTAATGATTAACAAAATGTAATATTTATAAAAAACTGTGACACCTAGTAACATACCTCATTGCCATTGCTCAAGGGAGCATACAAAATTCCTTTTTCTTCTGATTTAGGAATCCATTTATTTACTATAGCTTTGCCAATATTTTCCACTTCCTCGGATTTTAATGTTACCATAGCTGACTCGCTTGAAACATTGTCAACAATAAATTGCAAATCTGTAGGTCTGGGCTCAGGCTAAGATGAAAGAAGTTTAATGATTATAATTGTTAATCATTAATAGGTTCAAAAATATGTATAATCTTACCATCTGAGTGTTAGGCAAAAGTTTACCAATTACACCCATACTGCAAATATTATTGAAATTTTCAGGCACAGGAGTGCAACCAACTGTATCAAAGACTCGACCTTCGTCAATGGCAGCTAATCTGATTTGTGGTGTTGTTCTTAAAACTATGCCTCTAGACCAATCACCCTCTTCGTTTAAACCACATACTACATCGCCAACGTTCGGACTAAAACATTATCAAATATTCAATTCCGAAAAGAAAGTTATTGTGAAAGTCGTCGTTTCGGTTAAAATAATCCGATGCTGTAAAATAGTTATCAACGCTAGAAATTTTTAAAGTCAAAAGTAAAAATGCATACGTACCTAAAATGAGGATTTTCTTTTAATCTTTTGTCACACACTTCTTTCATGTCTTCGACCAGATTGCAATATTCATCCATTTGATCATTGGATACAAGTGTTAAACTATGCTCGCCATTATTTTCCTTATTTAATATTACGAAACCCGCTGTACCGACTTTTATAGAATCCATTACATTGGGTATGCTTTTAATTTTCTTTTGTACTATCTCATACTCCGTTAATTGAGATGCAGGCTTTGGTTGTGGGCTTGACACAGGCTTAGTCTCTTTAATACTACAGTTAGCCATCTAATATTTAAAAGAAAAAAGAAAAAAACTATTATAAATATACATTTACATTATGGCTAAAATGTCAATGATAGTTACTTTTTCAGTGACTTGGGCAGTTTCAACTGGAGTCTCAATTTTCTTTGCAGGATGTACTTGAACAACGATTGTACCGTCCGCCAAGACATTCAATGCCTTCACCGACAATTCGTCGTCGACGTTCAAGCCTTTACAACTAGCATCTGAATTGTCTGCAAGACGGATTCGCCGACAAAGCATTGGTTTTTCCGCAAAACCATTGATTGGGCAGACTTCATGTACTGCCACTTCGTCAAATGAACCCCAGTCATGATAAAAAATCTACATATGTATATAAGATCGTTTTAGAAATAGTCATTATCTTACTCAATATAATAACAAAATTTAAAATATTACCTTTGAAACCTTATCCAAAGAAACAATGGTGGCTCTATACCACATGCCATCAGTCTGCAGAATGCACTTGACATTTTCTTCAGGTGGAACCCGCTCTGTAGAATCTGCATATTTTTGTAGATCGACGAAAAGGTTTTCGATTGCCTCGGCATCACTGCATCTTTGTACCCAATAATCGCCATTTTCGGGAACCGACGTGATCACAACCTTAACAAATTCATTTTTCGGTATAAACTGTGATGACTGAAAACCCATCTCGTCATCGTTGGTTTTTATGTCGATTTTACGCTGTTGTGATTGTTGTGGCTTAGTAGGGAAACTCGTGGCGACAGCTTTGAAGTTGTTTGGTGTAGACGATTGTTTGTTTAGATCGTTTCGGTTTTCATTAGGCTTTTGATGATTACCAGTACTCTTTGTTGACAGTGTAGGACTCTTTAGTCCTGAAATGTTTGTTTGATTTTGATTTACCAGATAAATATTTTAATAAATGTAGATATATAAGAGAATAGCTTATGCTTATATGATGATTTATTACTATAATTAAATTTGACAAGCTCAAGCACAAAGCATTACATTACCTGTAATGGGTGATGTTAATTTTGGTCTAAAGTTGTCACGGAAAAATTTCGGATCCTTATTTTCGTTGTCAGATGAAGGCGGTGGAGTTTGTTGAACTGATACTTGAGATGGAACAATTTGTTGCTGCTGTTGTTGGGTTTGAGGAGGAACAGTTTTTGGACGGCGTAGTTGCATACTACCTTGAGCTTCGATTTCTTTTACACTGGGCTCAACTTTATGATCATTTATATTAGACTCGATATTATGACCATTTTGTACTTGAGGTTTGTTGGGAACCCTTTTTACCAATGGTCTGCATAAAAACATAATATGAGGATTAGCATCCTTTTGGTATAAAAAAAGTTAAGACATAAAAGCAGTAATATAATAACATACGGGATTTGTTGACATTCTAATTTATGATTAGCCCAATCATTGATTTGGCAAGATTTACTGCAATAAAAAGTTATTCCACACTTTTGACATCTGAATGGTGTCGGAGAAGAACATATTTTGCAAAGACCAGTATCATCTTCCACTTCTTCTGTAGCATATTCATAAAGCCCCTGTAAATATATTAAAATTATTAGTTTTCAAGTATAATATAAAAGTGTATAAGCATTAAAAACATACTTTTTCTCGTTTCTCATAAACATTTTGAAGATAGGCTGCAATATCATAATGTGGTTCTGGTAAATTGTAGTATGTGTATCCTCTGCCATAAGAAATGTGTCTTCGACCATCTTTTGATATATGTGCAGTTCCCCTAAGCAGACAATTCAAATAATTAGTATCTTTCAATTTGTCCTGTAAATTTAATTCTATCCTTAAAGATACTACCAACCTTGTATACATTAAATTCGTGTCACGATATGGTTCTGGAGATTCATATGGATTGAATGTTGTTGTGTTGTTTGGAACTGGATATAATAATTCATCTTCACTTGTATAAGAATTTGGTCGAAAAGCTGGAGTACAATTTAGTTTTCTTACATCAATGACTTTCTTTGTGCCTGATGAATCATCTCTACAAAACAATCATACATTCAATATGAGTACAACAATGAAAATTAATAATTTTACATTCAACAAATTTTGAATAATTACGAAAAATTATCATTGTATCTAAAGTCAACTATTGGAGCAGACAAATCAACTGTCGTCTTCTGTGCTTTATAATCCTCCTTAAATCGAACATTCAACAACAATGGTAACTTTTGATTCAACTCGGTTATAGCTTGTTCTGCTTCATTGTACTTAGAGAATGAAACGTAGGCTTGATTGGTATTGTTCTTTGCTCTGAAGACAACCATGCCAGTCACTTTTCCATAAGTCAGGAACATGTTTTCTACGCCATCCTATATCAAAGATAGAATTTATTATTAGTAATGAATCCAAAAAGAAAAATTAAAATTAAAATTATTGCTTAAACATACCTTTTCTAATTCCAATGGCAAGTTTGTGACATGAAGCGTAAAATTAGCTGATCTGCACAAAAAGAAAAAGAAATTAACTATTTTCGATTACAAATAATTTTTCAATTCGAGTTTATGAATAATGCATGAAATTTCATACATCAAAAAAATTGAATCAACGTGTGGCAAAGAATTTTTGCAAGTCTAATTAAAACCATTCCACGCGAAAATCGCGTATAAGGACTCTTTAAAAAAAAAAAAAAAAAAAACAAAAACAAAACAAAAAAAAAAACATTTTTTGCCCTTACCCATTGCCGTTTGGCGTAGACGCATCGTTGTTATTGGCCATTTTTAGGGCCATTTCAGCAGATCTTATCTTAATTAAAAACCGATGACACTTACACCTAGAAAGAAACGAAAAAAAATTCAATCTGAAATCTCCAAAAAACCAAGTCGTGCAGTGCAGTCGTATAGGGTCATACGTACAAAACGCCCTTGCCCTTGCGAGGACAAACCCACGTGTTGATACTGTGCCGCGCAGGCTCGAGACAAAGAAAACTTGACTGTATATAACTATATATATTGTTTCTTTCTGAGCTAACGTAACCGTAAGTGTGGGCCTATATACATATACACCCTCTATACGCCGGCTCTGTTTACATCTTCGCGCAGGAGACTACATGGGTCTCGTATTCTTGGAAAGCAAGATACTTAAAAATGCTCGTAAAAATGCAGTGATCCAAATGGTTTTCTCCTTATGCTTTGTGTGATTTATACGAGTGAAAGTATGGAGGTATATCCCCGTTGACTCGAACTGATTTTTGTTAAATTAGCGTAAATTTACGATAGAGAGATTTTTAATACACGAGTTGACGTGTGGTTTGTATGGTGAACAAAGAAGCAGATATTCACGTCTACAATGTCTACATAAGATAGGCAACACTACTTAGCGCGAGTTCTTTTGCTTATCGCAGCGAAACTTGACACACGCACTACGCAAGATTTTCTGTTGAAAAAAAAATAAAAAAGAAGACTCGGATATTCTAACGAACTTTTTTAATCGAAGCTTCAACGGACTCAACGTCGCCTGATATTGAATATACTCCAAATCAAAACTCAACGTATTATCACTTAACAATAATCTTTTGAAAGCGTAGGTATAACCCTTTATATATACAAACAAAAAAAACTCGAGTTTGCCGCGTAAACATTCGATGCCGGCAAGTGATCGTTGTATAGGTATTAAGAGAGTAGAAAAAATTGTCGCACGATCGAGGATAATTTGAAAAAATACTGCTTACCCTACAGTCTTGAATTATAGTCTGTTGTAAAATAGTTGCTGATGAAGTCTAAAAACTTGGAAATTCGTCTCTCTCCGACGATATCAGTTCACTAAGAATGATACTGCCGTACTAATGCGTGGTGAGCGTGAAGCGTGAGCTATACTATACTCGAGCGGCCTGCGCGCGAGTCGCGCGACAGCGATGAAGAAAGTTTAGGTCTGTTCGCGTTGCTGTTATCTGATGAAAGGTAATAGTAATAGATGGTTTGAACAAAAATTTTATTATCTGTTCACTTGTTCAGCTTTCTTTTGAAAGATTTTTCTGCAGAGATATTTACTTAGTAACATAATTTGCCAATGCGATGTATTCGAATTTTTTTCATGAGATTTTATAACTTGCCTATAAATGACCGTCACTAACGATTTTATAGTTTTATTGTAGTGAATTGACCTTATCCGCGATAAGACGATTGACAAAACTGTACACAGTTACACACCGCCGTATAAATAAATTGTGTGCGGTATAATAAAGAACGAGGAAAAGGTAAAGGGTGCATGTATAACGAATTTTCCTAGAGGGTTCGAAGAAAATATACATTTATTTCAATATGAGTACGCGAAGAATTGCACCAATCGTATAGTATATAGAGTACTTTATACAAAAAAAATGAAATTGTTTGTATCTTACATTTTTTTTTTTAATTCAAACTTAAATGCGTTTGAAATTGATGAATGTAAAATCGTTTTCATCATGCATATCATGCGAATAATTTGTTTATGAAGTATATTAAAGTTCGACTTTTGTTTGTGTTATATTATTTATTACTGGCGCTTGCATTAAGAAAGTTATAATATGAAAATTCATTCTTTTTTTACCCTCTGAATAACTTATGTCTTGCATGAATTTTAATGTAGAAGGCGTTGATAAAGTAGAATTCCTTACCTGATGGTTGCTATAGTAACTCTGTATTATGTATACAAATACAATTCAGATATACTAATACAATAAATAAAATGATACTCTGTGTGCTTAGTTAGAGAAAAAAAAATGCAGCGCTCAAGCATTGTCGAATTTAAAATTATCTTTGCATTATTAATGTCTCCAGTTGTTATTCAAGGATTTGGTGAGCAGGAAACAAATATATTTGAATACAACCATCCAAGAAACTGCAAAAGCAATGAATACTTTGATATTGAATCGTTTTCTTGCATCGAGTGTGACAAGGAAAAAAATTTGGAGCCATCGGAAAATGGTAAATTATGTTGATAATATTACATTTTATTTTTTTGTGTATTATAATAATTAACAATTTCAATTTCTTGCGTAAAAATGTTTGCAGGTCTTACGTGCGTTTGTAATAGACTCAGTAGGAAAGTTGGATTTGAATATGACATGCCAAAGTGTGAACAGTGTCCACTTGGTACCATTTTGACTTCCGATAAAAAAAGCTGCATTCCATGTAGAAAAGGGGATAATCTTACCTGTTATTGTGGTATAAATGAAGCGAAAGGTAATGTTGTGAAATCAACAGTAAACTATTATTATATTTTAACTGAGAATATAGCGAGATAAAATTTTAATTTTTAATATTTTAACTTTATTATATTAATTATAATTTAAATTAATTATCAATTTCTTAATTTTTTAGCCGAAAGAGAAATAAATGGGGAACTTCTGAAAACTATAAAATGCATTGAGTGCTCTGATAATAGTTACCCATCATCTGATGGTTTAAAATGTCTGGCTTGTCATAACACTACTGCAACCAGCCATATAAATTGTGCATGTCCAATCACAACCCATGTCAGAATTCAAGACTATTGTTTTCGTAGAAATGAAATAGATTTGATGGATGTTCGTAATACATATTTGGTACAGTTTTCCAATGAAAATATAGATAGTTATTACTTTAGAAAAGAATTAAGACTGTCTTCTTATTTATGCAAAGTTAGTATAATTAATTTACTTGCTATTTAACTATTAAATTAGTAAGCTGTATATCTATCAAATGACAATTGCTATTTTTTTTTCTAAGGACGGTGATAAAATAGCATGTGAGCGTTTATCAAATATGTGTGCCCTTACACTTTCTGAAAAAAGCATACCCTGCAAAGTGTCAAAATCCAAACAAGATCCACATTCTATATTATGGATGTTTTACGAAGAGAATGGGTATCCAGTTGTTGCAAATAATAAGATTGTCCCAGTTAAATATACTCTTGACAAAAATGATGGCGTGAGTAAGAATTGCACACCAATTTTATTTTATTTAAAATTTGTTTAACAATTGTACGATTTATAATCAACAGACCAATCGACTAAACTTTACCATTGCTACATTTTCTCTTGATGGTGAGCTGAAGTACATAGATACTCCAAACTTATTTTGTACATTTCTCAATGATGTTAGATTTGGAGTTAATGTTAATAAACAATGCAAGCTCTATGCAAAGGAATTGACTACTAGAGAAATGAATTTTTTTGTGCCATATTTAATGTACAATGATAAAGGAAAATCATTTTTAAGTGCATTACCTGTTTTTGTTAAAAACAGAGTCGTAAGTATTTTATGTTTAAAATAATAATATCTTAGATTACAAATGTAATTTCATATTTCGTTAACAGTGGCAGCCTCTGAAAAAATTCTTTCTCATTGATAGTATATCAAGTTACAAAGCAATGCCAAATTTAGTAGATGATAGTTTCAAAAGAGAGGATGAGCTTACCATACTAAGATACATGAAATCAATAGAAGTTTTGTAAGTACATTTATTATGTTATCTATTTCGAATATTTTTGCTGGTTTTTAACTGAACTTGTATATATTTCAGAATTACAGTACAAAACGATAAGGAAGGTGGACACATTTATTCACCTCTAATTGTCATTGAATATGGAGAATTGAAGAAGCAAGATATTCAAGACAATAAACAAATCAAAGTGGATTATAAAGTTATTTTTATTCTTACAAATAAAAATGTAAATAATTCTATAGAGGTAAGATTTAATACTAATGAACTATAGTATCATACAAACTTTTTAGTAACTAAATAAAATAACTACTGTTATAGATAGCAATTGGAGTTTTGTCAGGATTTGCAATAGCATATTCAGCATTGAAGGCTTCAAGCTATTGCAAGAGAAACTTCAATGGCATTCTCAATGTAGGAGTTGTTGTATGGTTTTTTATATACAGCTTGGGTGCAGTTGGAAATGTATTATTATTAGTAACGACTAGTGTTTGTATCTATACATTCATTTTTTACAAAGGCCAAACAGTCTTGCACATTCTTTTACCCACTGACAGCGTTGAATCAAAAATTTGTTTGTGTACTATAATAGCATTTTGTTTCAAAGTAAGTGTTGCAGCTCTTGATTAAAATTAAGTTATAGTCATACTATATTCTAAAAATATGATTTGTACTACAGATAATAGAAATTTTGGCGCTGATTTATCGTCATCGCAACATCAACGTCTTCTTCATAGATTGGGAACAGCCGCGCACAATCCAGACACCGGTTCGTTATGACTCGCCACACACATCTCTCAAGAAGCTTTACAACAACAGGTTTGAGCAGCAGGACAGCGTTACCAGAACTCCGAGGTCAACGAGAATCAATAGACGATCTGATGGGTCCAGTCCTGAGGCCAGTCCCAGAAACTCCAACAATATAGCCACAATCGAGAAACATGCAGAGTCCTATGGAATCGAGGCTGAGGACGGAATCACGGATAGAATACAGCACCTGCCTGTTAGCATTTGGAGAACTTATTTTGTTGCTAATGAGTGGTTCAAAATTCAAACCAAAAGAAGAATCAACGTTGCTTTGCAGATAATTTTTACGCTTTTTATGCTAGAGGTTTGTAAAGTTGATTATTACTAAGGGTTTTTAAGAATACAACGTTATTAAAGTATTTATATTTCAGATTGTGGGCTTAAAGTATTGGACTCAACCAACACCAGAACTACAAGTTGATGAAAATGAAAGTCATGCATCAAATGAGAAAAATTTCACATTGAGATTTGGGGTTGGTGCATTAGTTTATGTTCTTTGCTATTGTGTACAGTGGATAATTTCAATCATTTTCTATGAGAGATATATTAAAAATAGAATGCAGCATTTTGTGGATTTATGTTCAGTAGCAAATATTAGCATATTTATTTTTGCTTATGACTACTATGGCTATTATATACATGGAAGGTGAATATTACGATTATATTTATATGTAGTACAACAACTAGGTTGATAAAATGTGCAAGAAATTAAAAATTATGTTTTGCATTTAAGGTCGGTTCATGGTTATGCCGATACAGATCTAGAAACGTTGATTAGCGATTTGAAGAAAGAAGAAAATAATTTATGTGCTCATAGAGGTTTGATCCCAGGAACAACTAATCAAACCTTTATCGCGTCTTTCTCCTCTGCCTTTAGAGAAATTTACCACAAACTTCTAGATTTGCAAACTGGAGTAATTCAATTTTCGTAAAATAATTTTAATAATATCCGCTTACGAAATTCTTTATGTCTGTCTTCTATTCACAGAATGATAGCCGATTTTCACGAAGAGATATTTTGGGATCATTGAATTGGGAAAAAAGTCTGCAAACTCATTCAAAAATAAAAAAGTTTTTAACGGCATTTGTAGATCACTGCTTTAAAGACTTGGATTACGTTATAAAAGAAAGACTAATTTTGGAAAAATTATGTGACATTGAAATCGGAAAAAAGGACGACCAGTCAACGTTTTACATAGGTAATCAAATAGCTTATGTTTCATTCTAGCTTTTCTTATCAATTTAGTCAATAAAATGTATTTGTTTTAGATAATAATAATACTTTTGATCGTGTTATATTTTATGGAAACGAATGGACTCTAGGAACTTTTGAAATAGCTCTATTTATCTTTGTACAAGCTTTATCCGAAGACTATATTCTTGCTTGCATGGTGACTTTGCTGATATCACAGTTACTTATAACTATTTGTAGAGTTAATGGTAAAAGAAATTTGGCTAAAAAGACGTTAATTGATGAACGTTTTTTGATGTGAAAATTTCAAGTAAGAAGAAAAAAAGTATAATTAATTTTTAAATTATCAATCTCTGAATATTTGTAAAAAATCCATGCTAAATGCTAAAATGCGAAAGCTAAAATATGCTTGCTTAATTTCAACTGCTATGACTGAAAATAATGGATCAACAAGAATCTTGTTTTAAAGATTCCTTATAGTGTTATTTGTTAATCATACCGCGCCTCTCACCAGCAAAAATCTTGTATTTTTTGTATGTATTCTTCAAATTTATAGCTGAGGGCTTTTAAAATATTTATTATTTATTACTTAAAGTATACATGCTAATAGACCATATATGCAGTGTATATTCTGAAAAATTTTGTACAATCTAGAAATAAGAGCATTTATACATTGATATAATTTACTTTTCAATGCTTTTTGTGATTATTATTCTTCTAATAAGCAATGTAAATGTGTTTATAAATGGCAATTGTAAAATTTGAATGCTTGATTACTTAAAAAAAAAATATATTCATCTACTTTTTACTTTTAACTACAAGAGTTTCGTTTTTTTGATATAATTTTATTGAATTTTCAATGTCATACATTGATAACATGACTTTTTTGTTTAAATAATGTACAGAATCTCTTAATTGTATCTATTTACCACCTTTAATGATGAGCCTCATGCTTGTCGTCATGTCCATGGCCATGACCATGAGCATGATAATCAATACCCAAGAAGTGTTCTATTCCAATTGTAAGTCCGACTAGAGGGACCCAATATTTCCAGCCATATGTAAAAAACTTTAGAAGCACCCAATTTGGATGTTTATCAGCCTTATCTATTGTGCAACGCCAGACATAGTTTCTCATCCATGGATCCTTTAATCCTTTCTTTTCTAATCGCTGTTGCACTTTTAACAAGTTTGGTGCGTCTTCAACTTTGAAGATTGATGGATCGGGTACTTCTGGAGTCTTGACATGATGATGTCCACCCATTATCTCTATAAACAGGAAGTATTAGTTTTAATAATTTTACTTTAACATGAAAATACGTTTAGAAAAATGTTAGTATTATAAAAAATTATATTTGAAATTACAAGAACCTAGTACAGAAATATTTCAAAACAAACAACTCAATTTGTTTGAGATGTTTACATATTGAATTGTGCACTTGTGTTATGGAATAACTTATTGAAATAACAACACAAAATGGAGCTGTTTAACAAAAGTTTTCAAACTTCAAATTCATAATAATTGTAGTTACAGATACTTCAAATCGTATTATGTATGAGAAAATGAAACAGGCGAAAAAATAAACAAAAAGTAAACTGAAACACAAACATCGGCAAGGTTATAACTTAGCTTATGAAAAGTTTCAATTGTACACTCTGTGTTGTTAAACAGTGTCTCCGACTTATCTTCGAGACAATTACCCTCTTGCCAAAATCTCGTTAATATCACTCACCTGATTGTTTATTAATTTCTTGTTAGCGACAAATCCAACTTATGTAATGTGGTTCTGCGCGAGCAGCCGAGCTGACAAGGGATCCTCTCCACAGAATGATAAAAGCTCGCAGGAAAATTCTAACCTCCAAAACCAAAGGAGTACAAAATTCGCGTCGTCTGCAGGACTGCAGCAACGCCACACCTCTGGCCACACGGTTTCATAGCGATGAAAACCAGCCCACATAATTGCAATGTGACTTGTGGTGACGTCACGAGCAGCGGCGGCGCAATCAAAGGGGACGACGAGGGAGTGGATCAGTGGAGTGGATAGAATATAGTACTTAGGTGTCGTGTCGTGTCGTCTCGCTCATCAAGTCATCACCAGCAGCGGCCCTTTCCTCGATCGGGCAACGTTTGTTATCCTCGCCATTCTTGACACAAAGTCGACGCAGCCATGTGGGTCGAGGAGTGCGACAGCTTCGCCGAGCTCTGCCGCGGATATCTGCCCTATTACCTCCTCATCGTGCTGCCAATTTTTATAATAATATCGCCAGCTAATCCCGTCGCCGCTTCTCACGAGTTCCCTGCCTTCCGCATGAGCCAGTATGACTTGCACGGTGTGCCTCACGGTAAGCACGGTTTTACATTGTATTTCACATTTATTTTCGGTTTTACAAAGTTGTTATTTAATATAGCCCTTACACGTTGTCAGAATATGCACTTTGCGTTGTTCCAAAAATTATTTTGAGCAGCTTTTGCTTGAATCCTTGTAGGTATTCTCATGTACCTATGTACGTTCACTTGGTTTATTAACATTCATATACTGATTCAAATTTTCCAATGTACTTTTAATCAAGATTGTGTGCTATACGTAGAAAATCCAGAAATAAATCTTACTGTTCATCTGTAGAGATATTATTTTAAGAGTAAATCTATAATAAGGTTACTAAATATTAGTCTAGTATTTAAAAGTACAAGGATAAGTATAATTTGTATACTGCATTATAAAAGTAGTAATGGATTAGAAGATCTTGTGGAATTAATTTTTTTCTTTGCTTTTAATTATTTCAGGTTGCCGTAGTGCTCCAATTTCCTTAGAGGCAAGATCACTGACCGGATGGAGTACATCTAGACACTGTATTGTTGCAAGGGCTCTAGACCTCACTCCAGAAACTTTTCAGTCGATTCGGCAAAAAGCTGGAGCACTGATCGTAGTTCTACCAGAAAACATCAATAAGCTCACTCATGAAGAGAAGCAGGTAACTATATAGTCTATGATAATGAACCTTTAATATTTAAAATTTACTCCAATAACTCACATCAACTATTTGGTCTTAGCATATCATGGCTCTGGAAGAATCTATGATCTATGGACCTGAAACTCCAATTCCTGTATACTTTACTCAGTGGAATCCAGAGCTCCAAGTGATTTTGGAGGATGTCGAGCATGGTTTCATAACCGATGAAAAAGCTGGTTCTGCTGCAGAAGCCTTGTTCAATTCCATTTCGGCTAGTGGATATCAAGTGGTTGTATCCACTGGCCAAGCTGTTGCCAAGACCGATGTAAAAGTGGCAACTCTACAAGGAAAATTGACTGGAACTGGAGCTGAAGACAAATTGCCAACAATTGCTGTGGTTGCTCATTACGATAGTACTGGTGTAGCAACGGTAATTTTTGAACTTATTATGAATATAATTATGATTTAATTTAATTTGTAACTTTTCTGCCAAATACTACACTATATTTATAAAAAAAAAGAAAATTTACATGACAAACAAATTTCGATTTCAGGAATTGTCATTTGGAGCAGAGAGCAATGCATCTGGATTGGCAATGTTGTTAGAGCTTGCCAGGCTATTTTCAGTGCTTTATTCTATAGGAAGATCGCGACCGCGACACAATCTAGTTTTCATTGTAACGGGAGCAGGAAAACTCAATTTCCAGGGAAGCAAGAAGTGGCTTGAGGATCAACTTGATGGACTTGAAGGATCTGTAATTCAAGTAAGAATTTAATTACTCTGTTTTAAATCCATTCTTGGTATTACATTTTTTTGTTCATATCAATAATATTAGTATATAACGAACAATTTCAATAGATTTTTTTATAATAATGAAATAATAATAAAAATTCAAGTCATATGTATCATTGTAACTTTATCGATTTTGGCACTGAAATGTGCTAACTCCCACTGGAAGCAGGCCAATTTTCTGAATAAAATTATGTGCCCACTTATTCGCGATATATGCAGCTTTTGAACAATCCAGATTATCTTGCAGAGAGCGAACCCGTTTTCCTAGCAAAGTTGTAATACAATTAATTTCCTTTTTTGTAGGATGCATCGTATGTTATCTGTCTGGACTCGGTTTCATCGAGCGACAACCTCTATGTACACGTTTCCAAACCTCCGAAAGAGACATCCGCTGGCGGTTTGTTCTTTAAGGAGCTCAAGGCTGCATCCGACGGTCTAGGATTCGGCAGTAATGTTGAGGGTGTTCACAAGAAAATCAACCTGGCTGAAGAAAGCCTCGCTTGGGAACATGAGCGCTACAGCATACGAAGGTTGCCTGCAGCAACTTTATCGAGTCTTAAGAGTCACGAAGACCCCTTGAGAAATACCATATTGGATAGGATGCAGGAGGGGCAGATAGACAGGCTGCACAAGCACACGAGTATCGTCGCCGAGGCGCTTGCCAGGCATATGTACAATATAAGCTATAGTCAGATCTTCGCTGAGCCATTGGTAAGTTTTTTTATTCAAGAGATGAATAATACTCGGTTTAAAAACAGCATATGCCTAACAAGATTTTATCAATTACCGTTTCAGAGCGTTTCCAAAGATTCCCTGAAGATGTGGATGGATTTCTTGGCGTCGCAGCCCAGATCCGCTCCGCTGCTTGCCGACAAGCAAAACCCCTTAGTCAATGCCCTTAAGGAAGCATTGCAAAAGTACCTTGGTGACGTCAAAGTGACGCTCCACACTCCGGACAAGCGCGACCCTGAATTTGTTTTCTATGATGTTACGAAAGCAACGTTAAACGTTTACAGGTAAGGAATTAGAAATATTACTGAAAACACTGACAATTATAGGCTTTTTCATATTCGAAAAATAATTCATTTCAATTTTTATTACAGTGTCAAACCAGCAGTATTCGATCTCTTTTTAACGATTGCGATCGTTTTGTACTTGGGAGCAGTGTACTTAGTAGTGCACAATTTTCCTCACGTCTACAACTTCGCTACTCGAATGTCATCCAAGTCAAAGACGTCATAAGCTCTTTAACCGCAGTGATGCTTTTACCGGAGATGAATACGTAAAAGAAAGAAAAACAATTCTGACGGTTATCTCAACTTTAAGAATATCTGTTAAAAACTTATCTTATCACTCGGATTGATCTTTTCTATATGAGTTTGAGAAACTTTGATAGCCGATAAAGCTATTTATATTTACGAGATGCGAGAGAGTTTACAATCGATAGTCCTTGCAAAAGATCGTTCGTCTGTTACTTATCATATCAATTTTTTGATAGTTGACGAATAGTCTTATGAAGTATAATTATAGCAACACTGTTTGGCATAAATTTGCATCTATGTCACGCCTATCTGTGGCATAAATAGTCCATTATTGTACCGTGCTGATCGCCCTCGCTACGCTCGGGCGCTAACTGCATGGTGCAAAAATATACTGTTTAGGCCACAGATAGGCGTGACAGCGGATTCATGCTAGTTAGTGCTATAAAATAGCGTACGATACTCGTGGTATAAATAGTCCGATACGGCACGGCGTTAAGCTCCCTCGCCACGCACGGGTGCTAATACACGCCGTGCCGTAATGGACTATTTATGCCACTTGTATCGTAATATACTAATTGTGTATCGAATCAAAGTTGATAGTCAACATGATTACCAAAATTAGATTTCTATGATTAAGATAAGCATTTATTAGAAAAAAGTTATTTCTACATATTGAAATTGATGCAAGGACTACTTTAAAAGAATCATACGTACATACATCGATGGAATTTTCTTAATGGATTGTTGTTAACAATATAAACTTCGCTTTTCTACATTTATCTACATTAAAAAAAGTTGAAATTTTGAAAACTTTGATGACGATTGTAACTTAAGAAATTCACTAAGGACGTAAGGTTAACGCGCTGTGAATAAGAAAATTTGATCGATATGGAAAAATAATCCTTAATAATGTTTGCGAGGGTAATGTGTTTAATTTATATCATAAAGATCACGTCCTAATAGACGCCGGATGTCGCTGAACGAGCTGCTAGTTTACCACTTCGTAATAATTACTGTACAATAAATATGCTTGGTCTGATAACCAATGAGACAAATGAGACTTTGAAAGCAATTTTGAAATATATATATCTGCGTATATGTAACGTTAATACTGTGATTAATGTGCATCTATACTCTCGTGCGCTCACTTCGTACATGAGGGGACAGCTTTCCGCTGCACTGTGGCACAAGTCGAGACTTTTTAAATTAAACCTGTCGATTCGGGAAAACTGTTCTTTCCTCACCTTTTTACAAAGATCGATAATAGAACAATGCATTACACGATATCATTCGGCAAGACTGACGAAGTGACTGCGAGTCAATTGTTTTTTTTTTCTTCAGTAGCTGCGGAGTCGTTAGCGAATCGAGCGATCAAAGATTATATAGATGTATTATACGATTTGAATAAATGCGAATATAAAGTAAATATGTCCAATCCACTTGTTTTTAATGTCGTATTTTAATTAACTACACATTCTTTGGTGAGATTGAACAAAACTTTATTTAACAGTATTATTACAGTTATAATTGATTGTTAACTTATAACGTAACGAGACAAATCATTAATGTATTGATGCATCGCCGACTTATCGGCGTTTGTAAGTGATCTGTAAGCAAGAAAGCTTTCACTTCCTAGATTTCAAGGCCGACAGGTTTGACCGGTTTCGAAGATCGTAATTATATATGCCAGTTCGTCTGGGGACTCGTCGATCACAAATATCTCCGATAGGTGCACAGTTTGTGGTCTGTTGCTGCGCAGGTGTGATCGTAAAAGCAATGAATCGCGTATTATTTAAAGGTAAAGTTGTTTAAACCAACATACGTACGTTTATGTTTTCTTCTTGTTATAAAGCCATGGTTGATGTGTTTGTAAACTTGTTTTACAGCTAAACAATGTGTCGGAGCTCGAAGTGTGACTTCTTTGGCTACCGTTTTACAACCGGAGTTGAAAAGTATTAAAGAGGCTGGGACGTGGAAGAACGAACGTATTATCGCATCGGCTCAGAGTACTGATATTTTGTTGGCCAATGGAAAGAAAGTTCTCAATTTCTGCGCGAATAACTATTTAGGTCTATCGGCAAGTGCATATACAGCATACGAATAATTTATACGTGGATCTATAAATCGTACAAATAATGAATAATGACGCGTTAATTCTACAATCAACAGGATAATAAACAAGTCATTGAAGCAGCAAAAACAGCTCTTGATAATTATGGGGCTGGCTTGAGTTCAGTTCGTTTCATCTGTGGCACCCAGGACATTCACAAGGAACTGGAAACAAAGTTAGCTGCATTCCACAATCGAGAAGATACGATTCTTTACGCTTCCTGCTTTGACGCTAATGCTGGTATCTTTGAAACCCTGTTGACTCCTGAAGATGCTGTACTTAGCGATGAACTCAATCACGCCTCCATTATTGATGGCATTCGATTGTGTAAAGCCAAAAAGTTTAGGTAAAAATATCATGGCGTTATCACTATATACTTATACGAAAATCTTGTGGTTTTATAAAAGTTGACGTAAAATTAAAAGAAAAAATAATTTGTAGGTACAAGCACAGAGACATGGCAGATTTGGAATCCAAATTGCAGGAGAGTTCAACGGCAAGGTTGCGCTTGATTGCTACTGACGGTGTGTTCTCTATGGACGGAACAGTCGCACCCCTGTCAGACATCATCAAACTTGCCAAGAAATATGATGCTTTGACTTTTGTAGACGATTGTCATGCTACTGGGTTCTTTGGAAAAACTGGAAGGTAATCTACTTTTTTATCAAAAAATTTATTTTGGTATCTTCAGAGTCATTTATTGCGCATGTTTACTGGTGTGTTGACATTTCTAGAGGCACAGAGGAGTACTTTGATGAATTTGGTAGCATTGACATAATCAATTCGACGCTTGGTAAAGCCCTAGGAGGAGCAGCTGGTGGTTACACTGTAAGCTCCAAACCTTTGATTGATTTATTGAGGCAGCGAAGTAGACCGTATCTCTTCTCTAACTCACTACCACCACCTGTTGTTGCTACTGGAATTAGGGTAAGCAAAAACCAATGTAGCTAGCTACAATCTTCGTGCATTTAATAAAGATTGTATATGTGAGATTCGTTCATTTTTAATTACAGGTGATAGACTTAATAAGTCAAAGCACTGATTTATTGGATAACTTGAAGCGCAACACAGAACACTTTAGACAAGAAATGACTCGAGCTGGTTTTAAAATCAGTGGGGATAATCATCCTATTTGTCCCGTTATGCTTGGGGATGCCAAGCTTGCAAGTATATTTGCAGATAAAATGCTTGGTAAGTTAAAAGTAATTTCCCCTTTAAATGGATTGAATATTTTGAATCATTTTAACAACAATTTATGTATTTTTTACAATAGAAAAAGGAATATACGTGATTGGATTTAGTTATCCGGTTGTTCCTAAGGAAAAAGCAAGAATAAGAGTTCAGATAAGTGCAGCCCACACAACTGAAGACATTGATAGGGCAATTAATGCATTTACAGATATTGGTAAAGAACTTGGAGTTATTGGATAGAAGAATTCAGTCCATCCATCAAAGACAATACGATATAATTACTGATCTGATTTAATAAAGTTTTAGATAATTGTTTTCTAATTATAACTTATTTATTCTTAACTTCACTTAAATTGAATGAAAATGTGTATGAGATGCGATATGCGTGGCGCGCTAGTTTCCTACGGTTTCTTATACTCTCCCGCTCAATCCAATCTTGAATACAACAAGTTGATCACCAACAACATCTGCATGAAAAATTAAGGATAAAATTCTTTTTTAATGGGAATCAATAGGACATAACATAAAGGATTCACAATACTTTTTTGAATGCTAAACACTGTTTATTCATGATACATATTAGTGACAATATACCGTTGAAAAAAAATCCAATAACCCAATAACCAAAAAAAAATAAAAAAAATAAAATTAAATTAATTACATTATAATACCATGCTCTTATTAAATTTTCTTAATATATAAGCAATGACTTCTCTTCAGGCAAGTATCCTCGGTACGCAAGTTTCTGCGCAGATTCAGAATTAAGATTCTTCAATACAATTGTTTTGTTTTTCTTATACTTAACTCCATTCTTTCGACAAATTAAAAGATCTACTAAAAATAAATTATTATTATTGCAAAATGATAAATCATCGCACAGTGGTTTGTCTTCAATGGTTGATTCATTTTCTATAAATGATTTTGATATCTTCGTAAACTCTGTATACTGAGTATCTATTAGTGTCATTGCTATGGATGCGTCGCAATTCTTGAACATCCTTGGATCTTCTCTATCGATATTTTCATCAAATTTATCGAGCCACTGATTTATGTGATTCACGGGATTCAGATACTTCAATGCTACTAAGCTGCTTCCTACTAAGTTAAAAATATTATTTAAATAAGAAAATTTGATACCATCGGAAGCACCACTTGTTAAAAATGCACTATTTTTCGTTTCTTCAGAATTCATGTTCATGTTCATCTAAACTCCGGTGCGTTCTCTGCGATCTCTTATCATTCTTCAAGATTGCATTAAAGAAATTAACTTTAGATAATCCTCTGAAATGATTTTCATTCAAGACATTAATATCATCGGCTGACGATATTGTTTCATCCAAAATATAATATTTTTCCATATTTTCATTACATAACTCTGCATTTCCTGGTTCGATGTGTTGACCGATTCCTTCTAATTCAATGTCTATAGGTATATCAAGAAAATTACTAAGATCAGAAAACTCGTCTTCGCTGTTTATCTTATTATAAGTTGTATAAGCCACATAGTATATGGGCTAAGAATAGGAGTATTTTCCTTTAATATACGAACATTTCCATTTTCATATAAATAGTTACTGTTTATTCGAAAAACCAGAGGTATACTTTGACTTTGCTTGTTATCACTTGGGATTATGTGAATTTTATCATTGCACTTATAATAAGAATTCCCGAAGTGCGTCATTGTTATATAAAATTTTGATATTTTCTCATTAAACTTTTTTTGCCAACTTTCAGCAGGTGTTCTAAAACGTAAAGATATCTGTTTGAACTTAACTGCATCTTTAGCCAGACCTTTTTTGATATTAATAAAATCTTGAATCCAGCTAGGAGTCTTGCGATATCATGTTTGTGATCATCATAATTCCACACAAAGAACGGTCCAACGTCGGGATCACTGCTAGTGTAATTAACGTTTTGTATAATTTCTGATTGTTCTTTGGGTAATTTTGCTTTACTATTTTGAAGTTCTTTTCGCAAATGATCTATCGTATACTGAGCGTTCTGCATTACAATTGTAATATTTTCTTGTTTATAGTTGTTGGATAAATCAAGATTTGATAGATAGCGATCTGCAAATGGATAAACATATATCGTCCGAATGCTTGTACAACTTTTGTGCACTTTTCTAATACAGTATTTCTCTGTATAAATAATTTCAATTTGTCAACTTCTGTTCTTAATTTAGGGTCCTGTATATCTGTGAATACACTCTAAACGCGAAAGTTGAAAATTTGGAAGTAGAAAGTTTAAAACCGACATTTTAAACTTTACAAAAGATTGAAAGCCAAACTTCAAACTCTTAAGAGATTAATTTGTAGGTTTTAATCTTTTCGAAAAGATTAAAACCTACAAATTAATCTCTTAAGAGTTTGAAGTTTGGCTTTTAATCTTTTCGAAAAGATTAAAACCTACAAATTAATCTCTTAAGAGTTTGAAGTTTGCCTTTTAATCTTTTTTAAAGTTTAAAATGTCGGTTTTAAACTTTCTACTTCCAGATTTTCAACTTTGGCGTTTAGAGTGTATGTTGGAGTTCATTCTTTCAATGTAATTACCCAATTCTTTTTTACTTTGGTAGTCTTGTATGCGATCGTATAATAGAATCATAGTGTTGATACCTTCGTTTAGATAGTCCATGAGATTGGCAAAATCTTTTTGTACTTTAAAACCTTTTGTAAATTCTTCAAATTTAGACTTTAAATTTTTCAGCGTACTTTGAACTTCCCATTTACTTACGTCAAGGCCAGCATGAGACTTGGCTTTCAACTTAATTTGTGATTCTTCAGTAAATTTTCGTATATTATTACAAACAGGAACAATGATTTTATAAATATCTTTTTCAAATTGATCTAATTTCTTTAGATTTTTGTTTTGCTGCTGTAGTGCATCGCTAACTTTTTCAAGTTTTCTACTCTCACTCACAACATTTTTTACCCCCGTTACTGTTGCTTGACTTACTTTTAAAACATCTTGAAAACGCGCCAAATATTTCGTGTGTGCTTGTCGTATGGATTCGATTGATTTATCTTTTCTTCTAAGAAATCAACTACTCCTGTACGGAGGTTATCCATCTTATCCAAAGAATTAGGATCGAGAGCACTTTTATTTGCAATTTCTGAATAATATATTTCTTTAGTCTTTGAAACCTTGTCTTTGAGATCTTGGAGATAATTATCTGTATCGTTTTTTAATGCTTTTTCTAGATCAGCTAGTTGCGTTTCAAAAGCTGTTTTTTTATCTTTATACATCTTCTCGATTACCGATACAGATTTTGAAATTGCCTCTGGTATGGCTGGCATGTTATCAGTGATATTTTCCGGACCTTTTATAAACACTACATTTTCCGCAATCTTATAGCTGCCCCAGCCACTGATCCTACCGGACCAAGAACATTTAAAAACACAGATGCAACTTTTGTAATTTCTAAAAGATATTTCCATACTAATGTACTCTGCATACGCTTTTGCTCTTCTTCAAGTTTTTTTTTAGCTTTAATAGTGTCATTTTGTCGAGAAATTGTCTCATTTATTATCAACAAATTTATAAGCGGATCTATTTGACTTAAAATACTATCAATTTTCGTCGTAATTATGATGTCTTAATGAACGATTCAGCTTCGATTATTCTGTTCTCTATTGAATTTCGATAGTCGGCACTGCTGCTGTGAGCTGAGGCTTCTTTCTCAGTCTTCGCTAGCGCTTTGAATTCCGATTCGACTGTTTGCAAAAATTCCGATACATCAATAATCAATGCACCAGCATAGTTGTTTTTAAGATTGTATACTTTGCTTTTAATCGCCGTAGATGCGTAAAACAGAGCTTTTCTCTCATCAGTCTTATTGCCATTTAGAATCTTGTGACCGTAATGTTCCATTCTACTTAACAGCGACTGATAGAAGGGTAAAAATGCAGCTCTGCTATTACTCGACACATAAAAACGCTCTTCTAAGTCTTGAAGCTCCTCTATATACGTAATCGCTCCATACAAATCTTCTGTAGAATTGTTACCTTCTAATTGATCTATAAATTTTCTTAAAAAATTCTCTCTGATATTAGGAAAATTTTCCCGAACATAGTTTTTGTAATCGTCTACAATGTTAGCTGGAGCTTCCATAACTGTAACCAATGGTGGTGTAATGTTTTTATTATTATTGCCATCTGCACCAGATTTGCCCGATTTACACTTCACAATACTTGCTGCTATGTCGGACCAAATGTCAACAGCTATACCACGGCCCTGAGGATATCTCACCCTAGTATATGCTTGTATATAGTGAAAGACTTTCCAGGCTTTCCTGGACGCGCGCCTACACCTCCTATGCCAACTATGCCGCTCTCCCCGGGATCATTATAAATCTTTATTCCAGAATGGTTTTCAAGTGGAATAAGTATAACTTTTACCGCATGCCCTCCTGCACCTCCTGCACCTCCGTCACCGCCATATATCACCTCCATGTGTACAATTCCTTCCCGGAAAGTAACAACGTCCTTCTGTTACTCCAAATCCACAAGGCCAATTGTTTCCGATGACGTTTAATTGGATGATCTGCAAGAGTTCCATCTTTTCCTTTGTAGCCGTTACCTCCATTTTGTCCTGGGCCTCCTTTTACCTCCATTCACATAGATACTAAGATTTTCGCCATTAACAACAGTTTTTGCAATACCTATAAACCGTCCAGATGATCCACCTGGATTTCCAGGATTACCATGTTTTCCATTTCTTTCAAGTTGGTTTTCGCTATTCTTGCCATCTTGCGCTCTACGCAATAAGCTAACTCCTCCTGCAGGCGCACCGTCTAATACCAATTTTCGTTGATTTATAACATCCCATGTTGGCGCCATAATAGTAAGTTGCATTTGGACACCAGTTTATTTACTAAAAAATGCTTAGATATACTACACTGAGACTAGTATAAAATTTTTCCAACTCTCAGTGTAGTATTTCTACATAGGACTTTTTACAGTGTGTTGATGTGTTCTGGATGGCCGGAACATGAACATAGCCAGGATACATAATCTTTTAAAAGTTGGTAAGTTTTCCAAAATTTTATGTCACCGTGGCACTTTATGCCAAACTGTTTTGACTATTTCCGGCTACACTGAAGCACGCTTAATTTAATGCCGCTCGTAGAAAGGGCATAAGGAACCCAAAAAAGTTGATCCAGTAGGTGTGCCCTCAAATTTAAATTTCGTTTGCTCAGATCCTCAAAAGTGTCCCGTTTTCCGATAGATTTGTACACATAGGCTCGGTGTATTAACAAAATAATATAAAGTGTATAGCAGGTGAATATGTTGTTCTTTAACCCAAAGAAATTTTGAAGGAGAAATATATAAAGAATAAGACGACGAGTAATATAGTAACTATATTCTGCTAAAGATACCTTTTATTTTTAATTTTACGATTATGTATACCAAAGTCAATTAAAACTTCTGGTTTTTTAAATCTTGACAATAAAATTGTGATCCTAAAAAGTATACAAAATTTGTCCATCCCATAAATCAATAGCTACAATTGGGGAATCCCTCTGGCAATTTCGGTAGTGGAACGGACGAAAACACGTTGATACTTGTTCGCCGCGCATGAAGAGCTGCACTTCTATACCTACGTCCTACACTGTAGCGCCGGCTGGCAGGAATTCCCGAGTTCTCGCCTCCCACCACCTTCTCGACTCTATAAAAGCTTTGCGCGTTCGCGAGCGCTCGTCATTCATAGTGTATTTCTCAACGAAAACATTTGTATATACATATCGTTTGCAAAAAAGGAAGTGTGCCTATATATCTCGCAATTTTCTTAATGTCTTCATTTGTGTGGATACCGCAACGAGTATTTACATATTTATAAAATTATCAATCAAGTTTTATACTTACATTCGCGAAAATGACAGACGACCTGCCGTTTCGCGTCGAGTACTCCAAGACCGGCAGGGCCGGCTGCAAGGTTTGCAAGAGCCCTATCGCCAAGGAAAGCCTTCGCATAGCCGCTGTCGTTCAGGTATGACATAATAATGATAACTATGTAATGTGATAGTGGAGGTTGATTTTTTTTTCATTTGATAATGATATCAATGTACGTATATGATACATGCACACACGGCTATATATAGTATAGTATCCGACTGTTTTGACGCATCAGAGACGGGTTTATACTCGCACCGCTAGCCGGCAGATTACGTCACTTGTCATATACAGGTGTATACTCACATGCCTGATGCAGATAGTACTATATATGTAGCTCGCGCTTGTGTGACATTGTAGTAAAGATCTTAAAGTGGATCGTTAGATAATTTTTTGTTAATTTTTCTTCTTTTTCTCATAAGTTTTACAATTTTTACAAGTACTTTTTTAAATACTATCCATACAGAGTCCTTTCCATGACGGCAAAATAGTCAAATGGCATCACGCCAACTGCTTCTTCGAAAAGCAGCGGCCCAAAACAACCGGAGAAATCGCTCATTTCGATAGTATACGATGGGAGGATCAAGAGGCCATCAGAAAGCAAATTGGTAATTTTTTTTTTATGAGGCTATTCTTTTAATAAGTGTTTATGCTTGTGCATAATATTAGTTGCGGTACCATTACAAGCACGCATAAATTATTATTCATAAATTATATTAGATGTATGGGTAATAGAATGTAGTTGTAGCTTCTACTTGACCGACTCCCGATTAGAAATAAACTTACGAAACAGATCCGGCTTAGATATTTGCAACATAGAGGACCCTATATGAAAAATTTCTAAAGATTTTCATCAATGCTGTAACGTGAGGATAAAAATTCGCCAGATTTTTTATTTTTTTAACTCGCAATTATAGGTCCGAATTTTTAATAGACTTATTGTATATTTCTGTCGAGAAAGCCAAGTTTTAGTTTTGTAAAAATATAGAAAAATTTTATTTTTTAAAATTTATTTATGCGTTTTTGTTTTATGGTACTTTCGAAAATAAATATATCGCTTCTTTTGTAATTGCGATTATCATAGTGCTTTTGGAAAAAATGGTTCTTAATTTGGGTATTTTTTTTTTCCGCAGAGGAACCGGGAAATGGTGGATCATCATCAGTCCCAGTATCATCACCAACCGAAATTGATGCAAAGGATGTAAACAAGAACCTGAAACGCATAGCAACGGTCATCACTGTGACTCCTCACAGTGACTTCAAAGTCGAGTACGCCAAGTCAAGTCGCTCGATGTGCAAGGGTTGCGGGATGGCTATTGTTAAGGGCAGCATGCGCCTCTCCAAGAAGGATTTCGAGAGCAAAGATGCTCGAAGATTAGGGGGACTGGACCGCTGGCATCACCTCGACTGTTTCGTCAAGCTTCGCTCGGAATTTCGATTCTTCGACGTTGGTACAAACCTTCCAGGAGCCGACGCTCTTTCTAGGGAGGACAAGGAGAAACTGGAAAAAGATCTGCCCAAAATCGAGGACGAGCCCGTGGCTAAGAAGCCCAAACTCGAGCCAGTGGACGTCGAACAGGAGAAGAAGCTGAAGACGCAGAGCGAAGAGATGTTCGCTGTAAGGGATCAGCTGTCCGGATTTGGCAAGAAGGTTCTTGCGAGGCTACTGGAGGCTAACAGTCAGGCTGTTCCAGCTGGACAGAGCGAGGTACGTCACATTCATTCTATGTTCCGATCGCGACGACCTTTATCTTCTTTATTTTTATCAACTTTTGGTGCACTCGCAGATTTTAGACGCTCTTGCGGACGTCATGCACTTTGGCGCCTTGGAACCATGTCCAAAATGTGGTGGCCAGTTCGAGTACAAATCTGGCACTGGGTACAAGTGCACAGGAAATGTATCCGAGTGGGCGGCGTGCGAGAATGTCACTCATGATCCCAAAAGAACGGAATTCCTTATTCCTGAAGATCTGAAGGCAGACAATCAATTCTTGTAAGCTTTTACATAAATTCTCATTCAATATCACTTAAACGAAAATTGTCACTATAGTCAAGAAATTGTATTTTTCTTTCAGATCCTCGTACAAATGTGAAGTGAAGCATCGCCTATTGAAGACACCCGTCGTCGTACCAGAGTCAAACAAAGCCAAAAAAGAGGACGTACCAGATGGACCGAAAATCAAAGACAAGCCTGCTCTGTTCAAGAACATGACCTTCGTACTTTTCGGATTCGCACCACATTTCAGGCCGGAATTAAGGGACGCAATTCTAGAATTGGGAGGCACCTGCAAAGCTAAGGTAGACGAGAACACAACGGTACTGATATCCTCACCTCATGCAGTCAGGTGCAATGGGACGAACGTTCAGAACGCAAAATCACTCAATGTCCACGTAGTATCCGAAGACTTGATCGAGGAGGCAAAGAGTTACACTGGTGATCCCATCAAGCTCATTGAGAAATACTCTATCGTACCGTGGGGAGGTGACATCACTTCGAGAATTTCAAAGTCTGTGGCATCGGTAAGAAAAGCATTTCAAATTAATCTCAAGATAAATAACAAACAGCTGTTGTTATTAAATAAAATTTTAGAAGAGCAAGAGCGTCTACGTGAAACCGTCTTCAGGTATGGTGATACAACGCGTGAAAGGTGGCGGAGCTGTCGACCCCGACAGTGGAGTTCAGGATTACGCTCATGTGTATCATCGCGGAAATAACGAGAAATTCACCATTACTCTAGGCATTACAGACATCCAGGCTCAGAAAAATAGCTTCTACAAAATGCAGATATACAAACACGACTGGAAAAACAGCTTCTGGTTGTTCCGTAGTTGGGGTCGCATAGGTAATTTTTTTTAATTTCAAAGTAACTATTAGAATTTTTCAACTAGAAAATAAGCAGTTTTATGCATGATATTCAATTTGATACAAACAGGAACAAAAGTCGGCGGCAAAAAGTGCGAAAAGAAGTCGTTGGAGGCCTGTATCAAAGAGTTCGAAAGTTTGTACAAAGAGAAAACGGGCAACTCCTGGAGTGACCGTGACAACTTTGTTAAGATGCCGAACAAAATGCACCCCATCGACATAGATCACGGCGTCAACGAAGAAATGGTGGAGCAAATATTGGAGTCCAAAGTCGAGAGCAAACTGAAGAAGCCCGTGCAGGACTTGATGCGACTGATCTTCGACGTCGAATCCATGAAAAGGGCTATGTTGGAGTACGAGATCGACATGGACAAGATGCCACTGGGCAAAATCTCGAAGAAACAGATACAGGAGGCTTATTCGGTGCTCACCGAACTTCTGGCGCTTATAAACAACGGAAACAATCCCGAGCGATCTCAGCTGATTGCAGCCTCGAACAAGTTTTACACTTTGATACCCCACAGTTTTGGCATGGAAGGACCCGAGTAAGCATATTGTACACTAATTATCTCTCACAATCGCGACGAAAATAATTAAAAGAAATCATCTTTCAGGATCATCGAAACTGAAAAGGAGATCCAAGCGAAATGCGAGATGCTCGATACTTTGCTCGAGCTGGAGATTGCCCAAGAGATTATGTACAACAAAAAGAACGAACCAACCGACAAGAACCCACTGGACGCCCAGTACGAGAAACTGAATACAGACATCGAACCGATCGACAAAGACAGTGACGATTTCAAGCTGGTCGAGCAGTATGTGAAAAATACGCACGCCAATACGCACTGGTCGTACGAATTGATCGTAGAGGATGTCTTCAAAGTCAAAAGAAGCGGCGAAGAGAGCAGATTCAAGCCGTTCGAGAAGCTGCACAACAGAAAGCTTCTCTGGCACGGCTCCAGAGTCACCAATTTCGGAGGTATCCTATCTCAGGGTTTGAGAATCGCGCCACCAGAAGCACCAGTTAATGGTTACATGTTTGGAAAAGGTGCGTTAATTTTATCATCCTTCTATACATTCGTAAACTATACGTAATATAGAAAGGAAATTCATAAATTAAAATTTGTACAAACAGGTATCTACTTTGCGGATATGGTATCGAAGTCGGCGAATTATTGCTGCCCGAATAGTATAGACTCGACAGGTCTGCTGCTACTTTGCGATGTAGCTCTAGGTAACACATACGAGTGTTACTCTGGCAACTACATCACAAAGCTGCCCGACGATAAGCACTCGACCTGGGGACGTGGCAGTACGATGCCTGATCCCGAAAAGTCCGTGAAATTAAGCAACGGAGTTGAAGTGCCTTGCGGTCCTAGTATGGAGGTCAACAACTTGAAGCAAAGACCCTCCTTACTATACAACGAGTTCATAGTTTACGATGTAGCTCAGGCTAAGGTGGAATATCTCGTCAGAATGAAGTTTAAATATAAATACTGAAGATGCTGTTTCTATGTTTTTACTTAAAGTTTGAATGGATAACTAACTGCTTACTGTTTTAAGTCATTTTATATTTTTGAATGTAAATAGGTAAAAATAGGATGTTGAATTAAGAAACGTTTTCGTTAACCAGACATATTACGTATTACGATCACAAATAAGTTGACACAAATATAGCAAGATAGAGTAAAGAATGTGCACAATTCGTTTTGTACGAAACGAAGATTTTTTCAGTGAGAAAACTGTGATATACATAGCAGCGGTCGACAAATTTGTTAATGGTTTAAATTTAATTATTTATACATGTATATATGTTTTGACTTGTGTATAAAATACTGCAGTATCTTATAGTATAATTATTTATAATAAAATAGCCATTAATAATTACCGTCGGAAACTTGGCAAAGTTGAAGTCGAGCTTAGATTATCCGTGGATCACGCATGCTGTCGACTCGCTCTCTATATGTCGCAGTCCAGCAAGTTATAGTTAGCAGTCCATCGATGTGAGTCAGAAGTCCCAAGCACGCTGCTGTGTTTACTCCCTTAGTACCCAGCATTCACGTACACGTCGTGTCTGTGACGATCTATGCGATATAATTAATTAAGTGAGGGATGTCGTTGGTATGCTGAGCTGAGGCTGGACAGTCTCTGGCACTACTAATTTTCTGGGGAATCGTCGGTTCTGATCGGCGGCAGGCTTCTGATCCTCTTAGGGCTCGGTCTTGAGTGTGAAGTCGAAGTGTTGCTTTACTGTCCGTCAAAGCGGCTGAGTCGAACTCTGCTGCACCGATGACATGTAAGGCATATAATGACCGAGTTCAGTTTGACCGTGATCGAGGCGACGTCGCTCATGTTAAGATTAAAGTTGCTGAAACGAAAGATTGAGAAATTAGTCTTTGCCGTCTTCGACACATTTTGGAGGAATAAGTAAATGAGGTTATGGGAGAAGAGGATCGGGGTGTAGGTATATTATAGGCATTACAGCCAACAGAGTCCGTGAAGCCGAGCTTGGAATGACCGCCGATCACGCTGTTGATTTCAATTCTCGCTCTTGGTGTCGCAGGCCAGCGTGTTCTATTATAATTTATAGAGCGATTGGTCGGTGCTCTCTCCAGTCCATCGATGCGAGCCAAGGGTCCTAGGATGCTCCTTGATCTAAGCTAAGTTATTGTTGGAATATGCCATAGTGACTGAATACTTGTGCAAAACTTGCAAAACTGATTCTACGTTCGGAGTATGTTTTATAAACAAAACTGTAACTTAAGCATATAGAAGGAGTGGGAAGCTATACGCGCATGCCCCATGGCCTTTATTCGATAGTTAGTCTCTGTCAGTCAGTCGTACTATAAAGACGTATACCTTCCTAGTGCATTTTAATAAAGATATTTTATTAAATCTTTAACCGGAGCTGTGTTTATTTAACACCCATTTCCAACAGGTTATGGGCCCAGGTCGCGCTGTTACAAAAAGTCGTGATAAATAATCGCGAATTCGGCCGGGCAAAATTGCTTTGTGTGAAACAATTTCAACTATTGAAATTCGTGAAAGTGCATTTCAGTGCATAAACACAGTGAACAGTTTAATCAGCACAAAAGCATAAACTATGTGGTGTTATAAATGCAGACTTTGGTAACGAGTACTCTACGCTGTTAAATAAAAATAATAAGCAGTGATATCGGCACCAGGACAATGTCAATGCGCGAAATACAAAATTAAAAGCCGAAAAGGAAGTGAATAAAATGTTACCACTATTGAAAAGAGCGGCACAAACTAGAGTGTTCATGACGTCACGCAGCACGCAGTCTTTGTCTTCATGGTTAAGAATGCGACCAAAGAAAGAGAGTTCAAAGATAAGAAATAAAAATTTATTTTCTCTCGTTTTTTATTGCGTTGTGATAATCGTGAATATATCTCATTAACACACAAATTTGTTTCAGAGTTTTGTCAAAGCATAGAAAATTTAATAATCTTGACAAATACAAGAAACTAAAGTTACCATTAAAACTAAATTATGAGAATCCAAGAAAGTCTCAAGAATGTTTCATTAATTAATTTTACAAGAAAGTAAAAACAACAGTGAAGAGCGTTGCCAAGATGAAAATAATTTGCATAGCGAACAACTTCATATAATAATCATTTTTCAATTATTGGTAAGCAATTTATACACTGTAATATCTATAATCTTCAATCTGAAGAAGGTTAAAAGTAATGAAGTTAATTTAATGCACATTAAATGAAATTAACTTTTGTGTAATGTGGTATAAATTTTAAGCTAATCAGATAAACTTAATTGTTTCAAAACTAAATAAGTAAGCGACCATATTAATTTATAAATACCACGATGAAAAAGTTATTGTGCAATAATTAAAAAGCTTGTAAAAATTGTAAAACAAGTATAAGCATGATTAAATGGAATCAAAATCAAATATTTTATAAAGTCCGTTATTATATAATAAATAAATGCAAGTATGCACATTAAATCATCACTCACTCAATTCAAGCACAAAGATTCAAAATACATCTTGAATTGCTCATACAAATATTACGCATGAATACTAGACTTTTATATGAGTTTATGTTTAAAAATTGCAAATTAAATGCAATATTATACTCATAATCCAAAAGGTAAAAATTATTTCAATCTCAAATTGTATTCAACAATATTGAATTGAAAACATTCTTTGGAATTAATACCTTTGTATATAAAATGACGTAAGATATCGTCATCGCTTGACTGTTCCACAAAGCCCTCAGTTTAGTTAGTCTAAACGTAAGTTCAAAATGATGATATTATAATAGCTTGATCAAATTAAGCCGATGCTATATATAGAGTGAAAAATTTATGTTAAGTAATTAAAACTCTAAATTATAATTAAACATCATATTAGTGGATGATAAGAAAACTTCAAGCAAAATCGAGTACAAATTTAGCTTGATGTATTAATCAAGATATAAAACGTTAAAAACTATTTTCAATATTAAATGATTGCGAAGTACAGATATTAATATTACATACGTAAAAGGGATTCATTATGACAAGAGACATAAAGCTGCAATAACAATTTGCAGTGCGATTTAAAAGAGTTGATATAAAAAACTCTAATAAATAGAAACTGATGCATCTGACGAGAAGTCAAAATCAGTAAAGTCTCAGAAATCTGATAATGTAAATCAAATATAGACATATAAAATAAAACTGATGCATCTGACATGTAGTCAAAATCAGTATATTGTCTAATGAATTTGATAATAAAACTGATGCATCTGACGTTAGTCAAAATCAGTATGGTTTCAAAATCTGATGATAGTACATCAATCAAAGACATAAAATTAAAACTGATGCATCTGACATCGAGTCAAAATCAGTATTGTCTAAAATTAATTGATGTATTAGATAAATCAGGTGATTTTTATTATTAAGTCTGAAAGTTAAAATCTGATGTTTATAAATCAGTTTCAATAGATTTTATGTAATCTAATATTAAATAAATCAGACAATTTAATGAATCTGAAATCAATAAAACTCATGTTTCAATATAAAAATCAGCTAATTGTATTTAAAATCTGAGAAAAGAAAATCAGATAATTAAGTCTATCACATAAGTATCAAAGATTGTGTTAATTAGTGAAAGACAAGAATCCACCGTGTTGATTTCAACAATACTAATATCTGTTAATCATGTGCGATATGTAATAACATGTAATAAGAAGCGTTTGTAATTAACGTGCATATGTATGAAGTAAGGTTATATTAAAAATGACCAAAATTAAAGGTAACAAACACAAAGAAAGTTACTTTAAAAAATGAGTGATGAAATTAGATCTCAAACAATTTCTGAGAAACAGTACAAAATCGGACAATTACATATATTTACGCGATATGAAATATTGCATATATTGTTTCAATTATGTCAAAGCATTTAAGGTTCATTTTCATAAAAAAAATCTGTAAACAATAATATTAAAAATTGCAAACAGATACATTTATATGAACGTAATTAAAAATGAAATCTGTAATATTATAACGATAAAAGGTTCAATATTTCAGTTGCTTAAATTCCATAAATATACCTGTTGCACTCAAAGCTATGCTTGAGAAACAATTATTTTAAATTTGTGATAATATTGTTACAGAGATACACTTATAACATATTAATATAGACATATTCTTATATCAATTTTACTTCATTTTTTTACGTTAAATATATTTAACATAAAAATAATGAAGTAGAATTTATATAAGAATATGTCTTTAATCGTATATTTATCATAAAAGAAAATAATAATTCCAAAAGTCTTTATAAATTATGTGTGATAATCTCGTATATGTAACAGTACGAAATACAACAGAGGTGGCAAGAATATTCCTTGAATTGATTAACAAAATGCTAAAATGAGATCATTTAAAAAGTCTATTATAATGATGAAATACTATAGGTATTTATTATTTATTATATATGTATAGGTATTTTATTATTTATTACTATAGCTCAATCGAGAGAGCTTGATTGACGAGTATAGAGGATGAAATCTGCTTAAAAAAACCTTTCCAAGAGGTAAAATATTGGCGAGTAAAAGTTACTTTACAAAAGTAGTGCAATCCCCAAAACAAACATAACTGATGTCAAGTAATTGTTTTTCATATTTTTTAGTTACTAGGAAATTTAAGTGCGCTTCGCGCACCTCTTATTATACCATCAATTATGTCTTATTACTTCTGGAATATAAGACATAATTTAATAAAAAAAGAATGATTTTAAATTTTGCCGCCTGCTGAACACTTACAGTTCAAAGCGTTTATAGGTTATGTAATAATATTCGCGTTTCTAATTCGCGTTACCAATATAAATTCTTGTACCAGGCGACTGGACATCAATTAAATGCTTCACATTCCTTTTGTTTAGAGAGGATACGCACGCAGGTAATTATTTTATGAAATAAAATATTTTTTACTTCAATTCTTAGTTGATACAATAGTTTAGATTCATAAGTAAAATTTTAAATTACTCATCTTCAATTGGCATTTCCGAAAGCATATTCAATCATATACTTTTAATCCATAACATCCAAAAAATTATAACATCTTGAGTCGTATATTCCAATATTATATGGTTTAATCATTTAAATAGCTTCTAAATAATAATACATAATATTTACGTGGAAGACTCAACTCAGATTTTGAAGTTAAGCTATCACAACTGAAATTTTTTTGCGAAAAGGAGCACGACTTGCAATTTCCCGCGAAGAATAGGACAACTCGAATTCTCGCGTCGAAAACTAGCACAACTCGGCGCGCTAAAATAAATAAACGGCGTAATTTCAAACCCCCACAAAGTCAAATATCACGTACATTTAAAAATTAAAAAAAATATGTATTTAAAAATTTTAAGAAATTTTTAATAATTTATCGACATTTCGAAGTTTTATCGTATTTTTAATATTTAAAAAATTGTTGCATACATTTTAACCATTTCGCGGCAGATTCTGAGTTGTGCTACTCTTCACGGCAAGTGCGCGACTTGTGCTAATTTTTTATTGGGTGCTTGGATTGTGCTACTTTTTGCGGAAAATTCTAAATTGTGCTAGTCTTTGTATGGACTGACGATATATTATTAGCTACTTGTTGACACTTTGATCTAAAAACTTGCGTGGCTCGCCTTCCTCCAAAGTATGTACATGCCGACGTTATTATAAAAAAATCAATTTAAACTCAAGTCGTGTGGGGTAGGTTTTAAGGGTATGTTGATGGTAAACAATTTATATACTTTTATAAAAAAAATGGTGTAAAAAAGGATTCCAATTGCTCCCAAGAACAGTCTATGTTAATGTGAAACAATGTGTACGATTATGAGGATCTGTGAAATACCGTGCATAAGTGTTACAATGAAAAAACACTTTTTTTGGTTGAACTAGACTTTTGGCGCAGTGCGCTGCGCGCACTGTAGTAGAATATTAATTCATTAACTTATTAAATGAAATATAAATGCTTGATTGATATTTTTAATATTTGTTTTCTATTACGGAAATATATCAAACTTTACAATATATGATTGATTCATTTCGCGCTCATGTAAATTTCAAAATTGCCGCGGTTTCGTCACCAACTACCTTTTAAAATTTTAAGGTTATGTCTCAACTCAGTTCGTGTCAACGTTCACATCATGTCACTTTTTGTAACAATGATAATATTTACAATAGAATATTATAAATACACAACTAATAATTATTGATATGTATTATAGTAATATATTACATTCTTTGTATTAGGATCAATTTTAGAAATCAAAAACAAATCAAAAAATTCTAACGATACTTTTGACGCATGCGCACTACACGAGCCAATCATATTGACGCATTCTTGGCTTCACTTCATCCGGTCATGACTTTTTTATATAGGGAAACGTGTAAATGTGTAAAAGCGTGTAACAATGTAAAAACCTGTGAAAAAAATGTGAAAAATGATCATAATTTTCTTTTTAACAATGTTCCAAATGTTAATATAAAATTTTGATTTTTCACATTCTTTCACATTTTTTCACAAATTTTCACAGTTTTTCACATTTATCATTTCCGCTAGGGACGCAATTCGGAACATTTTGAAATCGGGCGCACGAGTTTTGAGATATGCCCAATATTATTATTTATCAAAAGTTAGTAGATTTTCTTAAAAGTACAAATTTCCCCTGTATGCAACGAAAATTTGCGATTAGCTGAACTGCAGTGGGTACATGAAAGTTGTATATAGAAATCAAACAACATCTTCCGGGGTCGTCTTAAATACCCCAGCTACAGCTTAAGATCTTATTGATATATCTGGATTTACAGCTATAGAAAAACTTTTCTTGGTATACCTGGCTAATGCGACTGATCGAGCCCTGTCTAAACAAGATTAGACGCGCTAAAAGCAGAGCGCGACAGTCGTTTTAGGGGGCGGATTTACGGACAGGTAAGAATTGCTGGAAACCTCCGCTTGGGCAGACTGGATCATTATAGTCCACCCAAGTGTATCGTACAGGCACATCCTCAATACATCAAAACATACTTCAGTAAAGGTAAACAGTCACCTTGGGATAAACTTTCCGTTTTCGAAAAATTGACGATCGTAATACACTGTCTGACAACTTGTCGAATTGTACATATAGACAGTAAGTACAATTTTACGTGACGGACGAACGACGACACTAACGCTCCCTTCTCAATAACAACATCTTATCCTATCACATCACCTTTCTAAACTACGAAAATGTTTGATTTTCCGACATTGAATACGTACAGATCTGAACGCGTCAAACGTTACAATGATCGCGTGTTGCATCAGAGGCTCGTGAGCCACTTTCGCGAGCACTGTTGCACCGACAGTCAAGTCGGAAAACTTTTTCGTACCTTTGGAAAGCATACCGACATAAATTCTATATTTAAGCTGATCCTGGAGCGAGAACCTGCCATCGGTAAGCTACTCCCGAAGAGGAATAAGCTGTCGTTTCTGTGGATCGCAGTCTTGAGCTCATACTATGATTCAGCCGAGATGCTCGTGCGCTACGGCGCCAATGTAAACGAGCGTCTCGGTTCTTGCGCGATCCTCAGAAGATCGACGAGGAATCGACGATTCTTCAAGTGCTGATCCAGATGAATCCCTGCGCAAGGAACAAGCGGGGTTGCGATTCATCTCAATCAACACGTGGAGTACGCTCGATTTCTCGCCGATCACCTGAGGAACGTGACGTCCGAAGAGCTCGTTGACATCGACACCGGACCGCACCAACAGCTCGGCTGACTTTTTGTAACCGGCCAGGACCGCAATCCAGAGCAGCGAGAGGTTTCCCAGCTCTTCTTTCGAAAAGTGCTTGCTGAGAGCCGGCTCTTGCTTAAGGATCGGCTTGATTATGGATTTCCACTCTGTATCGTGTTGAGGGTTACGACGGAATTTCTTAAACTGGCTGTTGCTACTTCTGCTGGAACAGCGCTTCCGAAAGATCTTGTCGAGCGATTGATACAGCACTTCGTCGTAGCTATTGACTTCATCATTGATATTAAATTTTTTGATTACTTTATTTGGTGATTCACCATAAACGAAGATATCTGCTGTTAATATTTCAAACGATTTCGTTGAGCGGTTATTAAGTAAAGAGCTGAAATGTAAAAACTAATTTTTATAAAAAATTTGGCTTCGAATAAAAAATGTATTCTTCGCTTATGCTTACCTGCTTACGATTTCTACACACACACGCGCGCACACACACACACACACACACACACACGCACACACACCCATATATATCTTCCTATATTATATAGTTATTTTGGCTATACTCCCCCCCACCGCCCCCCCCCCAACATATAGCGTAAAAATGTACTGTTAGTGTCATACCAATGTTTAAAGTTTAAAATTTATTTTAAATATGCTAACGAGACTGCTCTCTGCGTTATCGGGCTTTGAGACCGTCATATTTTTACTACGTTGCTTCCGCGCGCAAAGCGCATGTCAAACAATGTCATATATTTTTTTTCAAGGTCCTAGGTGTAGCGGTTTTTTCAAAAGTACATCGCAAAGGGACGATATGTTTTTTCGTTTGCTATATATCTATAGCGATATGTTCGAGGGCATTTGAAGAATATTGGAGTATAAAATTGTAACTCATGTACTTTGGTGTAAGATTTAACCTTAAGTTTTTGAAAAAATATTGACAAAAAATAAATTGAATAAAGCTAATGAGCAGCTACAAGTAAATATTGAAGAAGTATATTTAACTTGCAGGGATCGATTAATTCGTATAGAAATAAGAATTAAGATAACAAGAAAATCCGTCCGGCTCCAAATTTTTTATATGATTTATGCCTTATTTCTTTACTTAACTTACTCTGTAAAATGCAAAGCTTCCCTAGGTATGAAACAAAAACTTAATTTTTAATAATTGAGTTTTTTTCTCAGGAAATAATTTGTGAAATAACTTAATATTTACGTAGTAAGTATTATTTATAACAATCATGATTTTTGTAGAACTTATACAGTGTATTGATAGAGTTATACGGTTTAAAAAAATGTCACTTTTGATGCATAACAAAAGAACGATGAACTGTAATTTAAATTATCTGCGGTGAAAAGATAGGAAATATTATTCAATTTAGGTCCACATTTACTATTTTCATCAACTCTCGATAAAATTATCACAAAAAAAACTAAATTAAAGAATCGCAATGAAACTAAAACATAATAAAATCAGTAGTAGTAAAAATGATACGATCATGCATATAAATGTCAGAAGCATGAATGCTAATTTTGATAAAGTAAAAATACTAATTGAAAGTTTGGCTATAAAACCATTTATTGTTGTCTGCACGGAAACTTTTCAACAGTTTTGTAAAATATACGAATTAAAAGGATCTGACTATGAATATAAGTGTTATTATAACCATAGTTCGATAAACAAAAATGATGGCGTCATAGTCTTTGTAAACGTTATATTAGACCAAAACACAGATGTGATTGAAACGGGTAGGATTAAGATTGTAAATACAAGTATTAAGCTAAGTAACCAAAGTAATCTTGAGGTGTCGGCGGTTTATAGGTTATATGGAATTCCAAAATCTGAATTTATTCTAGAGATAAATAAATTTTTAATTGCGAATAAAAGTGTTAAAAATCACCTAGTAATAGGTGATTTCAATATTGACTTACTAGAATATGATAATTACAGTCAGGAATTCCTATGCAATTTCTTTGAGAAAGGGTACATCCCTGGCTTTGTTGGTATCGCTAAGGGTTCCTGTATCGACAATGTTTTTATCAAAACAAACAATTTAAAAAAAACCACATACAAAATAAAACTTTCAATAACAGATCATTACCCAATATTTATTGCGTTAAACAAGATCAAGGAAAAAGCAAAACAACCGGAAAACTTTGTAAATTATAAAAAATTAATAAGCATTGCTAGAAATAAAAACTGGAGACGAATATTGTCGATTCAGGATCCTAACTTGGCTACCGATGTACTCGTAAATGAGATCAAAGATTGCATAGACCTAGCAACTGCTAAAAAAAGAAAAAAGAAACAAGGTGGAAGAAAGAGCTGGATCACAAGTGCAATAATAAAATCATGTGAAACCAAAGAGTTTTTGTATGATTTATGGCAACTGGATATAAATAATGATCAACTTAAATTACAGTACAAAAAATATGCTAAAATACTAGACAAAGTTATTAAGGATGCTAAAATTAAACACGATCAAAAACAGGTTCAAAGCAATATTAATAATCCAAAAAAGCCATGGTAAGTCATTAATAGTAAATTTGGAAACAAGAAATCCAGAGAAACCATAAATCATGTAAAAATTAGTGATAGGAAAGTAACTAATAAAACTGAAATTGCGAATAATATGAACAGTTTTTTCTGTGAAATAGGTCGAGAGTTAAGTATACGAATTGAGAAACCGGATAATGTGGAACTCAAACTACCGGCGATGAACCCTATTACAATTTTCATTAATCCAACGAACACGAGAGAGGTAATATCTGTAATCAATGCACTAAAAATTAGAAGTGGTGGAGTTGACAATAACAACTCCAAAACCTTGAAATTAATTAGTAACTATATAGCTGAAGCAATCACTTACATTATAAATTTAAGCATTGAAACAAGTATATGGCCTAACGCACTGAAGAAGGCTGAAATTGTCCCAGTCTACAAATCAGGTGAAAAAAGTAAAATCGCAAACTATCGGCCTATTTCATTAATATCAAACGTAGCGAACATTTTTGAAAAAATAATAATAATACAGAGTAGACTTTATGATTTTGTGACTGAAACTAGCATAATCTCTGATCACCAATTTGGCTTTGTTAAAAAAAAGGGCACCAAAAATGCACTAAGCTACTTAATGAACTCGTTATATAACAATATCGACAAGAGTATTCCTACCATAGTCACATTTCTTGACCTGGCTAAGGCCTTTGATACGGTGGACCATAGTATCTTATTGGATAAACTGTACTGCATGGGAATTAGGGGGCAAGCTTTGATACTGCTCTCTAGTTACCTTAGTAACAGATATCAAAATGTAAAAATTGATGGTTGTTTGAGCGATAACCTATTAATAAACACCGGGGTTCCACAAGATACGATACTTAGTCCACTGTTGTTTATCTTATACATAAATGATTTGCTACAGGAGATACCTATAGAGGCTATTCTGTCGTATACAGATGATACTGCTATAATTGCTACAGGAGAATGCTGGGAGAAAGCCCAAGATAACATAAATAATTATTTGTTACAAATACACAAATGGCTTGCGGTAAATAAGCTGTCATTGAATGTTGATAAGTCGGTTTGTATGACTTTCGGTAGCTATGTCGGCAGTGTTCCTAACCAAATAGATGTAAAAATACAGGATAAAAAATTAACTAGAGTTGAGAACTACAAGTACCTGGGCATAGTTATAGATTATAAACTAAAATGGGATATGCATATGTTATATATTGTTAAGAAAACTAAATATTTAGTATAAATTTTTTACAAAATTGCAAAATCAATGTCAACCGAGACTTTGATGTTAATATATTATGCGTTCTTTCATAGTATTATGAGCTATGGTATCATTGCTTGGGGTGGAGCTTATAAGAATAATAGAGATTTAGTACAAAAAATACAGAACAAATTCTTAAGATAATAAATAAGAATAAATTTGTCACGCATAATAAACCACTCAATCTAGAACAATTGTTTACCCCTGAATCACTAAAGATATACTATAATGATTTCAAAGAGCAATACCTCAACTCATCTATAAATATTATTGTTATTCCTCTCCATTATAAACTCCATTATAAACTCAACTCATCTAGTATTACTAGAAATAAAAGTATTATAGTACCGATAAAAAGTATTATAGTACCGATAAATAAAAAGAGAATTAGTAATAAGAAGTGTTATATTAAAGCGATCTCAACATTTAATGCTTTGCCGAATAACCTAAAAGTGCTAGAAATTAGCAAATCGAGTCAACAGGAGATAATTAAAGAATGGATAAAATCCAACTGTTGAAATCTGAAATGTGCATCTCTGTTAAAATTGTTAATCAATAAAATAATTTATGTATACATATACATTGTAAGTAGTGAGGAAGGCCATACTAGTCATGGCGTAATTTAACAGTAAGGTTTTAGTTTTAAGGTTTTTTTTTTATATTTATTTATATATGCTTTTTAGTTGTAACTAAATGCCAGGACCTGCGTCAGATAACTTTGTTTATACTTTGCAGGAATGCCAGAGTAATGTATTTATTTACTGGTCAATAATCATATCTTAAATATACACAACACACACACAACACACACACACACACCACACCCACCCTAACTGGGGACACCCCCGGACACACACACACCTATATACTACTAGTGGGCTTCGCCCCCATAGCTCGCGTTCGCGTTCGCCAACCCACGCATTTTAAGTTTTGTTTGATTTTTATTTTCACTGTTATTTTCGTTATCTGATGATTCAAGTCTAAGTGCCAAGAAACAATCTTATTGTATTATATAAAATTTTAGATCATAAAAAGGTCAAGAATTTAATGTTTTGTCGAAATAGAGAAAATCGAAAAGAAAAAAAGTAAAAGTACTGATTTAACGCCGAAACTTCTCTGCTTATGGCATTTAAAATATAAGTTTTTTTTCATTTTTTTGGAAATTGGTTTTGAAATTAATTTGATTCTTCCCACTTTCAATTATATGTTACAATTAGACATAAATCTGGTCCACTACTTTTCTTATAATAACCATTGCTGCGTTGTTGAATGACCTGTGGCCTCTAATATATGTTGATGATCGATCTTTTCGTTTTTACGTAGCATAATGAGGAAACAAATATGTTTTCATTTTATTAATGTTTTAGTTTCTAAAAACTCAATTATTAAAAAAATAAAATTTTTGTTTCCTACCTAGGGAAGCTTTGCATTTTACAGACCAAGTTAAGTAAAGAAATAAGGCACAAATCAATAAAAAATTTGGATCCGGACGTATTTTCTTGTTATCTCAATTCTTATTTCTATACGAATTTATCCGATCTCTGCAAGTTAAATATACTTCTTAAATCTTTACTTGTAACTGCTCATTATCTTTATTTAATAATTTTTTGTCACAATTTTTTCGAAAACTTAAGTTAAATCTGCACCTAAGTACATGAGTTAGCAATTTTTACTCCAATAATATTTAAGGCCCTCGAACAAATCGCTATATATATATAATCGATTGGCCTATCGGGATACCACTTATTTTTGTTAAGACTTTGATATATAATTCACAATTTATGATCTATAAGTTTTTACAATGCTAAGTATAACAACCAAAAGTGATATATATACAAACAGCAAAAAGACAATGCTAAGTATAACACACAGCAAAGTGGTCAACAATACCAAAAGGACAAAAGTCAATGCTAAGTATAACGAAAAAAATACAAAAGCAAAATAAAAACGTTATACAGAATTATTTACTTCAAACTAAGTCAAACTTTTAAGTCAAACTTATAACAAAATATAAAAAAAACGCTCCTGTCTATTTACCTCATAGGTGGTGTGGAAAAATAGGAAAATAAAAATTTAAGTTATATCTCTTATATAGTTTATACTCTCTACTGTTATAATATATTTTGATACTGATGTGCTATGAGCTTGTTATGAGGGCTTGGAAAAGTTTCTAAAAAGGATGTAGGATCTTCCCAGAGCTAAAGACATTATTTATCGCAAATGTATTGTATTGCTCGAGGTCGTTCGGTTGGTAGAGTCGGAGGAAATACGTTTATAGCATCATTATTAAATATAGTGCTAGCTAATATAGCCTAATATATTTTAGAAAATCGAAATAATTATACGCGTCGCGAAGTACACGACTAAAAATGTCGTTAAAAGATGATTCAAAAAGTGTGTCATAAATGATCCGATTTATCCAACCGATGTAACTATTACAATTGTTTGTAAATTTTTGCTAATAAAAAACTTTAAATAAAAAAAATTGTACTAACATTAATACATTTAGAAAAAGCTGCTAATAGGAGGTGCGGGGGGGTGCGGGGGGGGGTGGTGCGGGGGGGGGGCTGTGGGCGGGGCTGCGGGGGGGGGGGGCGGGGGGCTGCGGGGGGGCTGCGGGGGGGCTTTCACATTATCCAAATCACATGAAAATGAAAGAATTTTGCCTTATTTGCGGGGGGGGCAGTGGCGGGGGGGTGCGGGGGCTGCGGGGGGGGGTGCGCGGGCGGGGGGTGCGGGGGGGAGTATCTCCAAAACAACTATATAATATAGGTAGATAGATATATATATTTAAATGCCATAAGCAGTAGAAATTCGGCGTTAATTCAGTACTTTTACTTTTTTTCTTTTGATTTTCTCTATTTCGACAAACTTTAAATTCTTCACAATAATCTACAAATTTTATATAATTCAATAAGATTGTTCTCAACCAACTAGAACTTAATCATCAGATAATGAAAATAACATTTTAAAAATAAAAATCACACAAAAACTAAAATGGGGGGTTGGCGAGCGAAGCGAGCAGGGGGGCGAAGCCCCACTAGCATATATAATTAAACTTAGAAATAATTAAAATAGCATTCACATACTGTATTTTAAAACAATATTTTATTTATTGGAACAATAAGTTTCGTTGGAGGAAGCTACGTGCCAATGAATTGGCAGCGGTTTTTTTATTGTCAAAATATACATTATAATAATATACATACAAAATTGTAATATACTAATCTAGCGATTAGTATATTACAATTTTGCGAAAGTAGAATTTATGACACATTTTTGCAACAATCACATATGTAATGAACGACAATCCTAACTATTTCATAAGGTAAAGTATGGTAAACAGCCTCGTTGATCGCATCTTTCTGCTCTAGCCTAGATTGATAGTGCTTGTCCGCGCGCTCGAAAGCTACAAGTATGTTCTCAGCGTACCTTATAAATTCACTAAGGTTGTAGTTCTTGAAGTTAATCCCGAATTTAGGATTCCGCATGAGCGTGGAAATCCGGCAGTGGCATTTCGTAACGAGTTCAAAAAAAGTGCAAGTCTTGATGAACCTCGTGGTTTTCATCCTGTCGATCTGTTCGATGCAGCCTCGATAGTAGTCTCGCGGCCCTGAAAACTGTTCGATGATCTTTTCGTCCTTCAACTCGATCCCTGGCTGGCAAACCTTAATCAGCGCCAGCTTCTTGACCATCAGGTAGGTTCCCGGTTTTGTCATATTACGTGGATTGATTAGAGCGAAAGGCGTTCTTCCGTAGTGGTCTTCCGCGAGTATATTCGCCCCGGCTGATAGAAGTAACTTTATGTGATCGTAATCAGGAAAGAAACAGCAAGCTGCGTGTAACGCGGTGTAACATTCAGGAGCCTTCTTTTGGTTAACATCTGCTCCGTGTTCGACCAAAGTTTTTAAAATTTCCGTCTTTTTAACAAATTCAGCCGCCAAATACAGTGGAAATTGGCCATCTATCGCTTCCGCATTTACTCTTGCACCATGGTCCAAGTAAAGTTTTACCTAGAAAATAAAATACGCCGAAGAATGAGACTCATGTGACGCAAATGAATGTTCCGCGAAAATCTAGCTTGAGTTAAGTATGAAGTAGCTAACGCTGCTTATTATACAAAGTTTGATTACTTACCAAGTCATTGTTTCGGTGCCTTATTGCCTGGTATAACGGTTGGGATTGGTAATCATGCTCTCTGTCGTCGAGCGATGCGCCCTTCTCGATCAAGATTCTGACCAAGTCATCGACGCGCCTCAATCCACTGACTTTTGACAGACAGTGCAAGCTGTTCTCACCTCTGTGGTTTCTAGCGGAAGCATCGGCTCCATGTTTTATCAGAAGCAGCAACAGCTTGTCTGTGTCGTTGACGCTTCTGGCTGCTTCGAGCAGTGGCGTCATGCCTTCATTATCAGCGATATTCACGCCAGCTCCTTTTTCGAGCAACGTTTTGGCTGTCTTGACTCGGCCTTCTTTCACCGCGATGTGCAGGGCGGTTTTTCCGTCGCAGTCGCGAGCTTGCAAGTCGGCGCCGTGATCTATCACCAGACGGATGATCCGCTGGTTCTTCACCGACGGATCCATCTGAACCAGCGCGTGGAGAACAGTCGATTGTGCATTGAGCCGTAAATCGAAACATTTCATCGATCGCAATCCGTAGAGCTCGATGACGTTTGCACCGGAGCGCACAAGCAGATTGGTTAAATCATAGTAAGAGAACAAGACTGCTATCCACAGGAGCGAGAGTTTTCCGAGTTCTTCTTTCCAATCGTGTTTAAACTCTGGCGTTTTCAAGATTATATCGATTGCTGTATTGCGATAGGTCTGATCTGGAGCTCCAACAAATGCTTTGATTTGGCTGGTGGTGAGGCGGCGCTCGTGGAAGATGTTTTCAAGCCTCCAACGCAGCAGCCGGTCATAGCGTTTAGCGCGTTCGGACATTTAGGTTGATGTTGATTTTGGAAAAACGATGAGTTGATGCCAAGCTTATTTCTTCACTGCGAACTTAACCTTTCAAGAACGTGTCTGGAAAAACGATGAGTTGATGCCAAGCTTATTCCTTCACTGCGAACTTAACCTATCAAGAACGTGTCTCTACGGTGGACTCGAATAGACTACAGCAGTGCGCGTCCACTGAACGCTTATTTATATTGTTGGCACAATATACCGAACGTGTTGGCATACAGCAATACGCTCGTAATAGAATGGGGGAAATTCCAGGTACAGGTAGACGGCGGACAAGAACCTTTGTTTCCGCACGTTTGGCGCGTCCGCATCTGTCTCGACTCGGCTCGGCCACCCATTAGCCAGGTATACCAATAAAAGTTTTATAGGTGTAAGGGTATTATAAATAAGACGACGGCGGTAGATTCTGGTCATTACAATCTCCTCCTTGGTGCGGGATCTATCTATTTACGGCGCATCGGATATGACTAATGTCTGAGTTCTTGGATGATTCTAGTGAGTGATTTCGGCTGTAATATTTATTTCGGGTCTTGTCTTGGTTCCGTCTCGGTCTCAGCTCAAAGTTTGGGCAAGACATAATTTGTTTTCTACCATACATAATTCGACGGCTGTGGGGAATAAGAACGTATCTAGGTGGCGGCTTTGAGAACGTAGTGTCTCAGACCTTCTAATTTTGGCCTTACAAGGCGTAAGATGTGCGAATCTATGGTTTGCTGTAAAATATAATATGATATGACGTTTTCTAAGCCGTCACCGAGATACGACGTTCTGGAACCAGTAGCCGAGATACAACATTCTAGAGGCTGACACCAAGATTCGTTTTTTTTTTCCACGCAGTCATAATTATGAACGATTTTTGCGTTTTTTCGACCTAATCATAGGGACTTAAGGGGATCCGGAACCTCTGTCATTGCTCACATATCGTATTTTCCACCTTACAAAGAACCTATCCAATATAAACATCTAAAATTTTGAGAAACAATTCTTGATATAGAATAGTTTATGGTTGGATAAAAATATTTTTAAAAAGTCGAAAAAATAATAATAAATTAGTTCCGCGTTTATCCACCAGGCGAAAAAAGTCGCTGCAATCGTGAAGCGCAGTACTAAAAATGCATTATAAAACTTGTTCGGCCAAAAGAACAACGGCCAATAGAGTTCAACCGGAAGCTATTTTGAAAAAGGTATATAACGATCAGAAAAATATTAAGTTTTAGTGCCATATGAAAGTATAAAACCGAAATTCCGTCTATGCAGCTAAGTCCGCTTGGAGCTCCCGCGTTTACCTTCAGAAAGGACGAGAAAGAGGTAAAAGTTCGTTTCATTGGAAAACAACAGACGGCACAGAGTTTAATTTCCCCAGCTTTCCTTTCCTCAAAGATCGAAAACCGGCAGCATAGCCTGATCGCTGCGCGCCAACAGCTCCGGCGCATGGCAGTTCGACACACATGTTCGCCACCTGGTACCAAGCAAACGCAGCACAGTACCCGGCGGCAGTTCAGACTACCTGAGTTGTAGGTCCCAAGCCGCAGTAATCCTTTTTATGATGGTACGTCTTGAAATAAAAAATTAAATTTGTGCTAGATATAGTTGGTTATCAAAAAAATATTAGTGGAGATATGCAATTCATAAAACCAGAACGAACAAAATTTGAATGAAAAAAATCGGTTGATTCTGAGATGGTTTTGAATTCTGTATATAGCTTATGCACAGTGAGTGAGAATAAAAGATTGTTATTTAAAACTGTGTTAGGCAAATATTTGTAAAAAGCATTGGTACTTTAGAAGTACAACAACTCGTAAGAAAAACAAGATTTTAGCAACACTTTTGCCATAAATTATTAAAATAAATTGTTAAAACAAATTTATTTTGCGATTCTGACTCGAGATTTGTAATCTATGATCTGAACAATTTTAGAAGAGTTAGTGTTTAGAAGACAATTGACAAAAATCACTTATAAATGATAAAATATAATTTCTTTTTGCAATTTATTGTTATACTGAAAAATAATGGAACACTATTAAAAATCTGCTTTCACAGTTCTTTTGCATCTTATAAAGAGTATTAAAATAATTATCATTTCGATTTGCTTTACAGTTTTGCAGATATAGTCAAGTGTCGATCAGGCTTTTAATTCGTGCCAAAGCGGACGCCAAAGAATAAAACTTTAGTAAGAGGACGAGAAGAGTCAAGAAATTTACATATTTTCGAATGAAGCCGAAAATTTTTTATCGAACTCTCTCTCTCTCTCTCTCTCTCTCTCTCTCTCTCTCTCTCTCTCTCTCTCTCGCCCTCTTATACCGAAAGCGGGAAACACGGGGACTCTTATACCTGCTGCAGTCCCTGCTAGACCGCAATAAAATGGATTAGCGGGGACTGCAGGAATACTGGCACAACGTGTTCGTTGCATTAGTATGTCTTTACGACTATGCTTCATTCGAAAATACGAGAGTGGAACGAACTGTCGTTCGCCCTCTTGCTTGGCTCTAGTTTTTCGCCTACCCATCCTTGAGAAAGACTTAGAAAACTTGATGATAGAAAACTGATCGATTTCAAAGTAATTTTACAACTAAATTTTATTCATCGCCTATAGTCGGTAACAAGAATGTCTTCGTATTTATCCCCTTCCTTCAAGTCGATCCGTTATTTGTTATTAACCAATTAGATACTTCATGATTGTATATTTTGAAAATGTTAGATTTCGTCAAAGTTATCGGTAAAAATATGCAAAAAACGCGATTTGTTTAAAACTTCAACAAGAGATCTGTTTAAATTAATGAAAAAAAAAATGCAAAATTATTGAATCAAGCTCAACAAATATGTAGTTACTTGAAAAAAGCACTCGGGAAAAAATATCGCTTATAATTTTTGTCTATTTTAAAATATTCTCAAACAAGAAGAGATAACATTTTGTTTTAATATACAAATTTTTAATTTTGGTTATCATGGTCAAAAATAACTAATTTTTTCGATTCAAAGTTACCTATACATCATTTGAAATTCTCTGTTTAAAAAAGGCCATTCAAATAGTTATTTATGCATATTTTAAAATAAATAAAATAATAAATTAAAATTAAAATAAATAAAATTTTTGGGTGATCTGTTCAAAACAGCAATAAAAATGATTAGTGGGGACTGCAGGTATAAGGTACAGTGCAATCGCCGCGTTAGGTGAGGATGCTAGTATAGTCTTTACGATGATGCTATAATTGTATGTTCCTCAAAATCAGCACTACACCCGAAGCCGTATAATAAAAAGAGATGGAATAGCTCGGTTCGCCCGTGCGTCACCATCACTGGAAACAGAGGAAAGTGCCGTACTCTTATACCTGCTGCAGTCCTTGTCGCAATAAAATAGATTTGCGGGAACTGCAGCAATACGTGATCGTTGCATTAGTATGTCTGTACGACGATGCTTCGTACGAAAATACGAGAGTGCTTTTGAGCTTTTGAGCGCGCGGGCAAGCACCGTCAATCTAGGCTAGAGCAGAAAGATGCGATCAACGAGGCTGTTTATCATACTTTGCCTTATGAAATAGTTAGGAGCGTCGTTCATTACATATGTGATTGTTGCAAAAATGTGTCATAAATTCTACTTTCGCATTTATTTCTGTATAAAAAACTGTTACGCAATATTATAAAGCAATAAAAGTTAAGAATTCTAAATAAATAAGCGCTCACATATTTTTCATGAATTTTTCTGTATATTTATATAAAAAATTTCACTTTATGTACGTCTTCTAAAATATACATAACTTATGTAATTTATAATAAGAAAAACTACGCTCTTCTCTTGTTTGAAGTAATTCAGAATATAAAAATTGTCTTTCCTGCAGCATGACGAATAAATATATTTTGAGTACTTATATATGAGAATACTTGATCTTAATTATCTACTATCTACTATCTTTTTGAATTTCAATTTGATGCCATCCAGTGGGGTCAACAAAAACTTTTTCGGATCGACCACATAAGGTATGCAAGTTTCATCGCAGACCTCGACCTTATAATTTTTCAAAATTTGAATTAGACCAACTTTTGTCTGGTAATTGCCGAAACGAGCCCCTGAAAATGAATGATAAACTTTTAAATGTCGTTCTCGTCGCTGGTCTAAAATTTTAAGTTAAAAAACTGCTAGTCATAAAAGTAATATGTACCAATGCAGTTTCTTGGGCCATCGCCAAAAGGCAGATAAAAAGATGGATGCCTGTGCTTTACGTTTTCCTCGTCAAATCTATCGGGATCGAATTTTTCCGGCTCGGGATAAATCTCCGGATCATGTTGAATCGCGTGAGCCGGAATCCATAGCAACGTGTTTTCAGGTATCGTCACTTTCGTTCCCGCAAAGGTGTACGGCTCCAGTGAACTCCTTTGAAGTACACTAAGTGGTGGGTATTTCCTCAAAGTTTCTACGACATAAAAATTCACCGAATTTTTATTAGTACCAAAACAAGTTTGTATTTTCGATGGTAAAAGAAGATTTAAAAAAATAATCACCACAGAAAATGTTGTGCAAGTACTTCATGCTTTTGACGCTTTCGTACGTCAGCTCTCCGTTATGACTCTTGAGTCTGTCAACAATTTCTTCGCGGAGTTTATCCTGAATCGATTGATTTTGAGCCAATTCGTATAGTGTGTGGCTTATGGCCGACGAGGAAGTTTCGAAACCTGCAATAAAGAAGACAAAGGCCTGGGCAGCAAGCAAAGTATCCGTCAACTCTGAGAAAATGTAGAAAGGTATGGCTATCAATAGACAAGACTGAATATAATGAGACCAGTTCTTTTTCAACCGGACCGCGTCACGTACCGATGTCGTTGACTTTGCTCGGATCATCTTTGATGGCCATAAGCAGATCGATGAAATCGTTGCGATTAACGTTATTCTTCTTCCTGTAATCCATAGTCTGGGTAATGGTACCGATGAAGAAGTCGTTCAGCTCTCGATCGTAAAAGATAGGACTAAACAAGTCCATTAGCCACGGCGCGGCGAACCTCAGGTAATTTTTCATCAAACTCAAAGTCGACGAGTCGAAGGGCTTGCGAGCGATTTTTCGAAATTGGCTGTCCTCCTCGGCAATGGAGTTCATGTTGAGGCCAAAGGCGCAGACCCCGATGACGTCAGTGGTGAACTTGCCAGCGAGGTCTCGACACTCGATCACCGGGTTTCTCTCTACGCAACTCTCGAGGAAGCTCCCGAGCTGCTCGGCACACTCCTTAAGCAGGTAGAACATCTCCTTGAGCTTGCCGGAGGTGAAGGTGGGCGAGAGCTTCTGTCTGAGCGGTCGCCAACGCTTCGGTTCGAGGAGGAAGAGGTGCTGTGACAGAGGCTCGGCTTTACTGGCGATTGGCAAGCCCCGGTAACTGAACACCGGGAAGTCTTTAATGAGAACGTCCTTGATGAGCTCTGGGTCGCGAACCATGAGTATGGGCTTTTGGTTGGTGAAGAGGCCGATGAGAGGCTCGCCGGGGTAATATTTGTACACCTGAGTCGTGTGCTGAGCCACGGACATGCGGCCGAATACGAGATCACGTGTCGTGCCAAAAAGTAGCACAGGTTTCGGGCCCTTGACACCGCGACTGCTCCAGAAGTCCATGTTCGAGGTGAGGTAGTAGTAGACAGCCAGGCCCAGGACTACCAGACCGGCAGCTACTTCGAAGAAGCCCAATGCCATTGCGTATTCTATTATTAGAACGTATACGCACTGCATAACGTTAAAAAATAATAATATTTTTATAAAGACGAAAATTGCAGTATAAACTGTATTATAATAATATATAAGAACAAACCTTCTGCAACGTTCAGTAATTCGCAGATACGGTTACACTATACTTATACTAGTTATATTAATAAAACACGCTATCGCACTGCGATTGCATTTCGTATTTACGCAATGCCTCGCGCAACGCAGTAAAGCAGCACTTGTCTCTTCATTGATGGTCATCCGCAAAATGAGGCTACCGACTATATGCGCTAACAGCGCAGGAACCGTCGCGAGTATAACCGCAAGAAGAGTCTGCCCAGTGACTCACAATCAGCATTATATTCTTCCTTGATAGAATAAATTCGCACGCACACGCGGTCAAATAACTCGAGTGAAACGAGTTTTAAAAATCAAAGACACATATTAATATTGAGGATAAAAAATAAATACAGAAATTATATAGAGATATAATTTAAAATAAAACACATTTTTTGTACTCGTCATGTGCTACATATAATAATAATCTTTGAATTATTTTAATGCAGTTCATATCTTATCGCTATTGCGTTAAGATACTATACTATGCTAATATACGGGAGAATGGGTCATTTTCATAAGCTACAATTTGTTAAAATCAAATAAGCATATTGCCCTGCTACATTGTATAAGTCGAGGTACAAGTATAATCTATTAAAGTCGAGAAAACTCAATAAGATACTTTATTGAATTGAACCGTAAGAATCGCTTTTTCGCATTATTCCACGTTTGACGAGATCAATAAAAGTTGATGATTGAACTCTGTAGGGAAAAAAAAGGATTAAAATTAATAGATGAAAGACAATAATTAAAACTGATGGATTTTCATATACAATTTAATCGTATTTGATTAATGTTAACAAATTTAATAATTTACTTTTAATGCAAAATATGTGTGATTCAGACTTTAATTTCGATAAGGAATCTTATCGACTTTTATCGGCTTCATACACTGGACTATTTTTTAGCAGTGTAATAATAAATAACAAACAAATAATAAAAAACAATTTTCTCTACTACCCTATTCTGCTACTCGCTATATGAACAACTACAATGTGGGGATAAAAAAGTGGATGAAGTGAGTTCGCATAAGTGTTGAATGCGGATTCTTGCTCGGTAGGTACATCTATAAAACTCGGCAATATAATTGGGGCTTATCAAGACTAAATAATAGTATACAAAAAATACCGCCAATGTAGAAAAAAAAATCATAAAAACACGGATGCTCCGGTGTAATAAAAATGCCGGATTTTTATAGATTAATTTTAGGTCTTCCTGGTTTAGTATTATTTTCTTTTATTATATGAACAAAGTCTTTTGACTTTTAGGTGCAAAATAATGATCAGCGGAGTAAAAGTCATGTTTTTGCTTTACGACCGCTGTTTATTGTTCATTGACGTTCCATAATTTTTTAGCAGAAGTATAAAAACGTTTTTGTATGACAGCTCCGAAAGTTTTTTTCTTCTTTTTTTTTGGGTTTCACGATTCGTCGCATATATTTATACCCAGACATTATATAATTGCGTGTAATTATACATTTTTAAGTTTTGAATATTATTAATTTTTATATAAACAATCCTTCGTAAAAATACTAACACGTACGTTGGGAATCCTGTATTGCTATTTTTTAAAGACTTTTGGCATATATATTAGTTAAAATTAAATATTGTTGGAAAAATAAATATTCAGGGCCTATAAATTTAGAAATGTACAACTTGCCTAATTGTTAGTAAGCTTATACCAATATAGAAGTTAGAAAGCAAGGAACATACTCTTATAATATTAATTTTACCATCAATCTTATTTTCCAAATACTTCCAAGTACTTTGGAAATAACAAGGGAGTAATATATATATTATTATGCTATTGGTAATTATATTAGTATGTAATTTTACATATATATTAAGGCTGTGCGAGATCTCGTCCGTCGAGAATCTCGGCCACCGAAGTGGTTCTCGTCTCGTCTCGTGTACGACGAGATCTCGAAACAACGAGAACTCTCGGGTTTTCCGAGTTCTCGGTCCTCTCCGAGACTCTAGCTTCTCGTGTGGCTGTGCTGCATCAGCGCTTTGAGGACTATTCGAGCCACTGCGGCTCGGGGCCTACGGGCCGCGCTAATCCCTTTTATGGTAGGGTTTTATTACGGTCAAACTCCAACTAAACGAATTTGTCGTTTTTTTTTTAACTTTTATTTTTTAAACAATACTTTGGTATACAGTTATACCAGTTCAGTATCTTTTAATAAATAAAAGAAAATTTGAATGATAAAAATCCGATAATTTTTAGCTTTCCTAAATTTAGAATACTTTTCAGAATTTTAATATTATCTTCATACTGTTAAAATAATAATTAAGAATACAATATTTCTTGTTTAGTCGGTTAAACTATTTATTTACAAAACGTTCATACAAACTATTTGGTTTGTATGCACGATTTATACCATTTTAACATTTGATAAACTATAATACATTTTTTTTTAATTCGAAAAATAATACTAACATTAGTCAAAATTTTTTTCATTCAATGACTTTTAAGTTATATAATTTTTATGTAGAAAACATAGCTTTTCTACATGTTCCTACACGACATCCTACCTCTGCATTTTCTTACACGGATATATTCTACACGAATATTCACCACACTTAGGTATTTTATAATAAAAGAGCTTGCTTGTCACCGGAACATGTAGAAGAGCTATGTTTTCTACGTGAAAATTATAATACTTTAAAGTCATTAAGTGAAAAAAATTTTGAATAATGTTAGTATTATTTTGCGAATTAAAACAAAATTTATTATAGTTTATCAAATGTTGTTAAAATTTTATAAATCATATTAATATAAACCAAATATTTTGTACGAACGTTTTGCAAATAAATAGTTTAACCGTATAATAAACAAGAAATATTGCATGCTTAATTATTATTTTAACACCCCAGTTGGAAAAAATCTCATTCACATAATTGTTAATAAAACTTATTAGCTTTTATTAGATTTTATTAGATTTTAATAACCATTTATGAAGAGTGAAATTTGGACTCTAATAATAGCTTATAACACTTATTAATGTTTGAAAGATTTAATTATATATTTTTTAATTTTACAAATGTTTTTAACCTTTTATTAGGTTTTGTTAGTTTTTTGAGCGTGTTAAATAATCTTCAAGAAAAAATAATAAAGCTAATAACACCTATTAGATCTTACTAGAGTTTGGTAGCTTTTATTAGTCGTTTTTTTAGTCGTTAGTATCTTTATGTGTTTTAAAAACATTAAAAGCAAGTTATTAAAGAATTTTTTTAAAGATATTAGAAGACAAAACTTAAAATAATTTATGAAATTTCATAGCAGTTATATTATAGCTTTTTGAAAAATGTACTTTATTATTGTACAACGTAAATATTTTTCAAAACTTATTAGAAGTTATTAGCTTTTATGGAGGTCACGAATTTATTTATTTTTGTGCCAGAATATATAGAAAATTTAATCAAAACTACAAAAAACCTAATAAAAGCTATAATTTATTGTAAACGTTTTTAGACACCAAAATCTACATATGCTGATCATAAAAGTTATTAACTTTTATTAGCTTTTTTCAGATAATATTATAATTCTGAAATGTATTCTAACCTTATGATAGCTAAAAATTATCGGATTTTTATCATTCAAATTTTGTTTTATTTATTAAAAGATACTGAACTGGTATAACTGTATACCAAAGTATTGTTTAAAAAATAGAAGTTTAAAAAAAAAACGACAAATTCGTTTAGTTGGAGTTTGACCGTAATAAAACCCTACCATAAAAAGGATTAGCGCGGCCCGTAGGCCCCGAGCCGCAGTGGCTCGATAGTATATAGTGCAGCACAGCCGCACGAGAAGCGTCTCGTGATCGGAGAGGCCGAGAAACACCCGAGAATTCTCGTTGTTTCCGAGATCTCGTCGTACACGAGACGAGATTTTTCGAGACGAGAACCACTTCTCGTCTCGTCTCGTAAACGGAGCGTCTCGCACAGCCTTAATATATATATATATATATATATATATATATATATATAACCCTATACCTACGCCTATCTATACGTTTTAGTGCAAACTCGGGTTAAATATTTCGGCAGTTTTTGGCTAAATGTTGCGTAGTGAAAGATGATGGTTCAGAGTTAGTTTAGTTGCCGATCTGGAAATAACACTATCGTAACCTTAAATCTCTCGGTAGATTTTTTATGATATAACTATATTAGTAAATTTACAACAAGAATAGTACTCTGAGAGCACTGCATACTATAAGTTTATGAATTTCGTACTACTTATACTTTCATATATTTTTACAGAAAATTTATTGCATGCACGGATTATAAAGGGAACATGTAAGATTTTTAGGCTATAAATAGAATTAAAAAATGAGAAAAAGTCTCTAATACACGTAGTACTTAGTATTTTATCTTAATTTTTTAAGTTGCTTTTAAGCATTTTTTATACTAAATTTCTATAGGTGTCATAGTATTTTTATGATGGCGTTTAAGATAAATTAATAAATGCATTGCCATATTATTGAAGCATGAATTAGAATCTCTTAGAATATGCATTACATACCTACATCCAAATCTCCAATACTGAGAAAGTCCTGCATGATAACAGCACAACATTTCAAATTGACATATCTGAATTAAACGGTCCATGCGATTTCATGAAAACAGCCCAACATCAGACTGATCAGACTGTGCGAGATATTAAGCTGGTGTCGACCAGTAGGTAGAGACGATTGCAAACAAAGAAAAAAACAGTTTCCCGCCAATTCCCTGTCCCTCCACAACGCCGACTTCACAAACTTCCAAGAATCGCCATTCGCCAATCCGAGCAACGGATTCACACTCTGCGCACTGTAAACCGGCCATTCTCTCTGCTCTAGCTCTCCTTTTCAAACGAGAGCCGGTGCAGCACTGCTGCGCGAATACAAAGAGAAAAACTGCGCACACTGTGTAAGTAAGTACCTACCGCATGTGCTCCGCCGCTTTGGACTGCACGCCAAAACACGTCGGAGTCCCAGATTTTCAGAAGTCAGTTAGACGCTGTTTACTCATTTGTTCTTTATTCCCGAAACGAAAGTGATCCAGGATGGCAGACGACCTGCCCTACCGCGTCGAGTACTCTAAGAGTGGAAGAGCCAAATGTCAAGTGTGCAAGGAACCCATCGATAAAGGCGTTCTTCGTATAGCTACTGTTGTGCAGGTAAGCGAAACTTATGGTTGATTTTTGCCTCTTTGTTCGAGAGAAAAACGAGAGCGTCGGATAATGATTTGCTTTTTCCGATGAGTATCCGTTTTGTAGCTGTTTAGAGCCTATAACCTGTATCCACGACTGTTTGTTTACGTATTACGTTACTTGCGTCCGTGTGCACGTATGCGTGTGTGGATTTGCACGTCAAGATACCTAATCGGTTTTTTAAATTTTGTTTCTGCGCATTTCTTGTCTTATGAAATCGCTGGGAAACTTTGTTGGTTCAGCATTTTTATAGAGAATGTAGAGATGCGATAAACTAACACCTACTATTGTTAAATGTGTTTTCTTTTTAATTTTTGTTATGAGGGATTTAGTCAATGAGCTTGCATATATTTACAAACAGAAAGAATAAATAAACTTATGCCTATTCTCTATTGTTAGTGCGATATTTTGCAACTCGTTGACAAGTGCTGTTGGTTCAGTATTTTCATTATAAATATCCAATGAAAGTTTTGGTTTTATTTGGATAGAAAATAATTCAATTATTACTTTTATTAAATATTTCTTGTTTTTATCAGTAAACTTTTTAATTAATTCTCATATATAAGAATTAAGCTTGAATTATTAATTTTTTTCAAATTGTTCAGAGTCCTTTCCATGATGGCAAACTGGAGCGATGGCATCATTCAGATTGCTTTTTCCAAAAGCAGCGACCTAAGACAACAGGGGACATTGCCCACTTTGATAATATCCGCTGGGAGGATCAGGAGATAATCAAAAAGAAAATTGGTAAGTTCTTGTTTCAATATTATTAAATTTCACTCTGTTCTTATACTTGTATGAGTTAATAATATAGCAAATTCCTACTCACTTTTATTATTATAGCTATTCTTTCCTTAATCACGGTTATGTATTTGTTCTTTGCTAAATCATTAATTTCTGGATCAACTGAAAATAATTCAAATGAGATTATTAAAATCTTTCATCCATTGTTACAGCGGAGGCAGATGGCAGTGGAGCCCCTGCAGCATCAACTAGCGGTAAAGGTCGCAAACGAGGCAAGGCAGCTGCTGCCACGCACAAGGACTTCAAGGTCGAATATGCCAAGTCGAACCGTTCTAAATGTCGTGGCTGCGAGATGACGATAATCAAAGGAGAGATGCGACTCTCCAAGAAAGATTACGAAAGCGAGGAAGCGCGCAAGTTTGGTGGTCTTGATCGCTGGCACCACCTTGACTGCTTTGTTAAGCTTCGCTCAGAGCTTCAGTACTTCGACGTCGGGACTAATATTCCGGGAGTCGATGCTCTAACAGATGAGGACAAGAATAAGCTAAAGAAGGAGCTGCCTAAAATCAAGGCGGAGGATATGCCACCAGCAGCCAAGAAGGTGAAATCAGAACCCGAGGATGCAGCTGAGGAGAAACAGCTCAAGGACCAGACCAAGAAACTGTTTAGTGTTCGGGACAAGTTATCTGTATTAAGCAAGAAGATTCATATAGAGTTGCTTGAGGTTAATAGTCAAATGGTACCTGTTGGAGGAAGCGAGGTGCGAGTTTATTTTATTTTGTCACGAACATGTTTATAATTGTTGTACTTATGACTATAAAAATGACTTTTTATTTAAAGATTTTAGATAACCTTGCGGATGCAATGCTGTTTGGTGCCTTAGAACCATGTCCAAAATGCCATGGTCATTTTCAATATAAGTCTGGTACTGGATACAAATGCACTGGAAATATATCTGAATGGGCTGCATGTGAAAACATCACCCAGGATCCTGAAAGAAAGAAATTCATTGTCCCTCAACATCTCAAAGAAGAACACCCCTACCTGTAAGTTTCTTCATACATACATATTTCGTATAAAATACGTATCTCTGAATTCTTTGGAACTAATGAACGAAAAACATTTTTTTTTAGATCGTCATACAAATGCAAGGTAAAGCGCCGCCTTCTGAAGATAACCGCTCCAACGCATTCAAGTGCTGTTAAGAAAGAAGATGAAACAGACGGACCAAAAATCAGCAGGTCTGGTCCTCTTAAACACTTGGACTTTGTGGTAGCAATTAAGAATTCCAAAAAGAAAGAGTCGTTGACGAAAGAGATCTTGCTGATGGGTGGCGCTGTAAAGTCCAAAGTAGCCGAAGACACGGCGGCAGTGATTTCGATACCTGAAGAAGTTGAGAAAATGAACAAAATAATGCAGGATGCAGAAAAGCACGATATTCACGTCGTGTCCGAGGACTTCGTCGAAGAGGCCAAGGAATTCAAAGACGCGCCGATTATTCTCATTAAGAAAAAAGCGATCGCACCTTGGGGAAGTGATCCTGCTGCGAGAGTTTCGAAGTCCATAGCCACGGTATAATGATTGAGCCATACTTACTAATAACAATTTCAAACAAAAAGTTGAAACATTTTCTTGAATAATGTACAAACATTTAGAATTGCTCAAATAATTGAAATGTAAAATTATCTTTTTGTAGAAATCAGCATCTAGAGGCAAGAGCAAATACGAGAAATCGAGTTCGGGTAAGGTGAAGCTACGCGTCAAGGGTGGCGTTGCTGTTGATCCCGACAGCGGACTCGAGGACGTCGCTCATGTATATCAGCGAGGCAAAGAAAAATTCACTGTCACTCTTGGAATCACTGATATTCAGTCTGGCAAGAACAGCTTCTACAAATTACAGATTCTTAAGCACGATAAAAATGAAAAGTACTGGCTGTTCAGAAGCTGGGGTCGAATCGGTAAGATTTTCTATTTCTCTTGAATATTCAATCTTAATTATTAAGTTTTGAAGCTAATTTCTTTTTATTATAAACTCAGGCACAACCATTGGAGGTACAAAGTGCGACAGCAAGGCCTTGGAAGATTGTATTCAAGAATTCGAGGAGTTGTATGAAGAGAAAAGTGGTAACATGTGGTGCGATCGCGACCATTTCGTCAAGATGCCAAACAAACTGCATCCTATCGACATTGATCACGGAGATGATGACGATACTAGCAAGCTTCTTGACTCTAACATCGAGAGTAAATTGAAGAAACCTGTACAAGATTTGATGCGGTTAATATTTGACGTTGATTCTATGAAAAAGGCGATGTTAGAATACGAAATCGACATGGATAAAATGCCGCTGGGTAAGATTTCAAAGAAGCAGATACAGCAGGCTTATTCCGTGCTTACGGAAATTTTGGCTCTTGTGAAGACTGGTAATCCCGACAGAATTCAGTTGATAGCAGCATCGAACAAGTTCTACACTTTGATCCCTCATAACTTCGGTGTAAACGGTCCTAGGTAAGTAATTGTTTGTTTTTGTATAATAGTCGAATTTTATTGAATTCTTAAGAACAATCTTCCAACAAATGCAACAAAATAATCAAATATTTTTTGTGTTATAGCGCAATAGAGACAGAGCAAGAAATTCAAACAAAGAGTGAGATGCTGGAATCTTTGCTCGAGATGGAGATTGCCTACAATCTTCTCCACGCCAAGACAGACTCCAACAAGAACCCACTGGATGCGCATTACGAACAGTTGAAGACAGTAATCGAACCGCTCGACAAGAAGAGCGACGATTTCAAACTCATCGAGAAGTATGTGAAGAACACTCATGCCGAAACACACAGGCAATACGAACTCGTCGTCGAGGAGGTATTTGCGGCAAAGAGAAGCGGCGAGGAAAGCAGATACAGGCCGTTCAAGAAACTGCCGAACAGAAAGCTGCTTTGGCACGGTTCCAGAGTTACCAATTTCGCAGGTATCCTGTCTCAGGGTTTGAGAATTGCGCCACCAGAAGCGCCAGTTACTGGTTACATGTTTGGAAAGGGTGCGTATTATTACTTTACTACCATTCTTGTCACAGAATGTGCTAGGATTGTAAAATTTCAATTTTAATTTTGTTGTTTTTTTTTTTTGTGATAGGTATCTACTTTGCTGATATGGTGTCGAAATCTGCCAACTACTGTTGCACGAACTCGCAGAATTCAACGGGTCTGCTGCTGCTTTGCGACGTAGCACTAGGTAATATGTACGAGCGATACAATGCTGACTACATCGAGAAGCTACCACACGGTAAACACTCGACTTGGGGTCGAGGTAAGACGATGCCGGATCCCGAAAAGTCCGTCAAGCTAAAGAGCGGCGTCGAGGTGCCTTGTGGGCCAGGTATTCAAGCAGACCTGAAAGAGAGATCATCTTTGCTATACAACGAGTTCATTGTCTACGACGTTGCCCAGGTCAAAGTTGAATACCTCGTCAAAATGAATTTCAAATACAAATTCTAAACAGATTTCTACATTGGTTTGGGAAAAATTGATATTAATTTTTTTTTTATACGTGATCAAGGAAGTCTGAGATGTTAAGATTTTGTAAACGCGAAAAAGAGTAATCAGCTGGTGATTCCCGTATTACTTAAATGTAAACGTTATTGCTTAAACAAACTATAATTTAATGAACTGTTTCAAATTATTCGGATTTCTATAAAGAGCTTTTACTATTTGCACATTCATGCAATTAACTATACACAAAATGTAATGTAGTTTGTGTAATTTGTTGGGCATGTTGATAATCTTATTTGAAAGAAAACGGGCATTGCCAGATATGTAAAGCAACGTTTTTGCCAAGATAATACGGATAGTCACCAGAACTATTTTTTACCATTAATTTAATTGTCCTATTATTATACGTGTATTTTATCACTCCATGACATAAAAATTTGTATTAGAATTTAATGTTTACTAAATTAAATTAGTAGAATGTAGTTTTGTTTTATATGGGGTTGAAGAACCTGTTATAAACTAAAACTATTTTTCTAATTTTGTGTGGAAATTCGTAATCTTTAGAAAAATTCCAAAACTAACTCATAACGAAAAAATTGTTACAAGATAACAATTTAAATATTCAAAACAGTCAAATCGATTCAAATACAATACATAAAGTTGATTTAATGTTAAATTGTTCGGTTATCTTTATTACAATGAACGATATTACATGTTATACATCATTTTTTTTATCGAATGAAACATTATTTTGTTTACTTACTTATTCCACGAATATTATTACTATAGTATTATTATAATTAGGAATCTTCAGGAGTGTTATTAAAAAATTCCAACCGTTTATCTATATCGTGTCCAACTTTTTTACTGTTTGTATCTATCGTAGGATGTTAAAATACTATTTATTACTGCATAACAAATAAAGTTTATTTTCTGCGAAAACATAAATGTCGTTTGCATCACTACTCTTGAATAATGCAACCCCAAGAACATCGACAGCGACATTCACAACTCTGAAGTTATCATTGCATCTCTGTATGTAGTTTCACCTTTTGTGTACCACAAAAGTCAACCTAAAAATTTTAAGTGTTCACAACTAAATTTATATGGCGATTTATTTTTCAATGAGTCCGAAAACTTCGATGTAGAAATGTATCGTCTTACTGTATGTCCGGTATGTCTCGCTTGCGACTATGTCATTTGAATGGGATGACGAAGTCGTGGACAAATTCCTCGTGGAGTATCGTCAACACGAATGTCTTTGGAATCCATATCATCGAAACTTTACTGATTGCTATGCAAGAAACGAAGCGCTAAGAAAGATCGTCAGAGTTTTAAGGACTGAACTAACAATAGAGGACTGTTTAAAGATTTTAAGGTGCATCAGAAAAAAGTTGAGTTTACGGCAGTGACTCCGTTAAGAAAATAAATTGATTCACAACGTACTTATTACAAATAGTAGTTCTACTGTTTAGGTACTTGGAAGAGCAAACGAAGAATTTAACTCGTCGTTTAAGACCTCGATCGAGATGGCTTTGCATTGTGGAGTCAATGTTGGAGAAGATAGTTCGCGATGAGGAAGGAGAAGACGTTAGGAATAAAAGCAAAAAACAGCTGGTACCAAAAGTCAAGACGTTGTATCGTCATACCATTAGTTCGAGTAATCGCAGAAAAGACTGTGCGGTTAGTCTTGCCAAATCGAAATCCACAGGAAGCTGTCCCAGGGTATGCATAATAAGTCTTTATTTAAAAAGAAAGGGTTAAAGTGTTTTCACGAATTCTAAATCTGCTGTGAATTAGGGCAAAAGTTTCGGCAAAGCCAAGACCAGGAAGAAGAGCACGAAAAATACACAAGGCAAACTGGATAAAGGAAGTCGATTCTGTGGCGATGTCGAGAAGACGAAAGAAAGGAATTCCTGTAAACGATTGGACATGCAAGGTATAGCATCGTTTATAAATCATGACTTGTATAGGAGTGAAATATTTTTTTCATTTCGTCAGATTGTTCGAGACCGCAGACGGCTTGGGGTAGACAGCGAGGAAACTACCTCGACAATCTAAAGTGGACGACGTACGATGCGAGTTGCGCTCGCACGCTTGACTGTCCAGCTTATTCCTCACATCTCGATAGGATCAGTCGTGTCGAGAACATCTGCAGGGACCCTTGTTCGCTTGCTGGTTAGTTATACAAACGAAAATGGAATCTGATCGATGTTTAAACACTCATACAAAACTTCATTGCGATTAGCCACTACGTATCAGTGTCAAACTCGTTCGAATCCACCTACTGCCTCGTGTAATTGGGAAGGTAGAAAAAGGAATACCGATATTCAGCCGACTCCACCATCAGTTATCGGTTTGTCAGCTTTTTATTTTTCCATTTACATTCTACAGATAATTAATTTCTGTTCTTAAACAATGTTTCAACAGAAGCACGCAACTGCAGAGTAACGAGACCAACCAGCAGCTGTAGCGAGAGGAGAACCCCTAGTTCGCAGGAGTCGAGCTGTCCTGCTGCTCCTGAAAAGCGCTCGCGTTCCTGCAAGGACAAAGATAAATCGACGATGAAAACGGCATCAACATCCTGCTGTCCTTGTCCAGAAAAAAACACTACGGAGAAACTGAAGCAGTGCGAATCGACCATCAAAGCCAACACGGAATCGGCACAGATGCCTGACGTTTGCACCAAGACGACGTGTCCTAGTTTTTCAAAAAGCACAACAAGTAACATATCTTTTTTCTAACTTATTTTATCCGAATCGAAATTGGAGGCTTTTAAAACATTGTATGTAGTGGTAACGTCTCCGGAGAAACGGTACACGTCAAACATCGTTCCTGTGGAAAACAGTAACAAATGTGTCGGCACCATTGACTGCAACAAAAACGTGAGATTCGAGTGTAATCAGGATCTTCAGCAGTGCGTTTCTGGCTTTCAAACGACTCCTCGCGTCGCTGCGAAATTTGAGAACGGCGTTCTTGAAGCTTACTCGCAGTTCAAAGTCATTTTTCCTACTAGGCCTGATTCAAATATGAGTTCACGTAATTATGGTGTTTCCTGTGATTATGCCATACTTAAAAAAAAAACGAGCAAACAATTTTCATACTATATTCGACAGCTAACACCTGCAGAGAAAGCAGCAGTGCGAGCTTAAAAGATCCAGCGCCAGTGAAAAAGGTGACGCAGCGAGTGCAAACCGACAGCACGACGCGAGACTGTGCGGTTTCGGTGAACAGCTCCGAATTCTTGTGCCCGAGCAAACCTCAAAGTTCTAAGAGTTCGTGTTGTCCTAATCGTTGTCTGAGTCAGAGGAACATGCAGATCGGCACTGATGACGATATTGTTGGTCAGTTGAATTACGTAACGATAAGTGTATTTTGCTAATTTATAAAAAAACATTTGTTTCTATTTAGAAGTTTGCTATCAAGACAATCCGGTAGCATCGCTTGAAGCTGAAAAGACTCTGCACGATTTCGTTCTGCTGACACCTGGAGGGAAATACGTTCCACTGGTGAGATCGGATGCAAATGAAAAGATGCAGGTCTTCACGGAATGTTGCACCGATGAGAATAGGCCTGCTGAAAGAGTACCGGATATTTGTGAGACTGGTCGGTGATCTCGGTTTAGATATATGATTATTGTATAACATTCAACATCATTGAAAATTGTTTATTTTGTAATAGCACCATTGCGAAGTCGAGAGAAACAGGTGCCAAATCCTTTGGACGACGAAAAATGCGATTCGTCGACCACCAAATTACTTCTGCGGTGTTTAGAGCAGATGCTCAATTTAGAAGAACAGGAAGAAAAAGGCGAGTATAGATATATAAAGTGCTTCAGAATTGTAAATTCATGTCGTTACTTACTACAATGTACTTCTAGTCTAATAAGAATTTTCATATTCTCAAAAACAGGAAAGTCAGTTGACCCGCAAGAAGACCCGTGTGAGCCCTGCAAGCGCAAAGAACTCGCGGAAAAAGCTGCTCTCGGCTGTTCCAGAGAAAAACCGACAAATCCTAGAATCGATCTCGGTTGTCCAAGTCCTCGAGGCAAGTTGACGCAAAATTTCCTGGAGATCTTAAAGTGTGCTCTAGAATTGGACCAGGGAAAAAAGACTGATGTATGTGATGAAGACGAACAGAAGCAAGGTTGGTGACTACAGAGATTTGACGAGCTCCCATGCAACATCGTAAAATAATAATTTATTTTGTTGCATGGGTTGCACAGAACAGCTTGTTTTTCTCCGTTCTTTTGGCAATCGTCGCTTTCAGATTAACTCTTTCCTTACAGACAAGAACTGTGACTGCGATAATGTTGTCCCTAAGAAAACCGAACCTCCGACTCCTAAAAATTCATGCGGCATTGAAAGTAGAAACTGCGATGCACAAGATGACCGGATGATTCGATGTACATCTCAGGCACCCGAAGAACTAGCGAATCAATCTGAAGTCAATGTACCGGTTAAGAAAGATAAGTCTGTACCCTGTCAGGATTTTCTCAACAGGTTCGTAAAGTTGTTTACTATTTGATAGAATAATCTTTCAATAAGAATCCTATAATTATTTTTGTATAAAGTACTCAGCCTATCAAGATAAAAGAATCTCCCTGTCGTGATGTACCCATTGTCAGAAGCTGTGCTGTAGACTCTAATCCTGCTGAGCTGTCTAGTTGGCAACCACGGACAATGTCCCCGAATCCAACATCAGGGGACAAACAAGTTTACTACAAAAAGACCATGAAGCAAACGGGTGAAGGACACTCGAAGATACTGGAGAAAACCGTCGCTTACAAAGAAGCTTCGACGAATGGAACTTGCATCGGTAATACAGTAACGAAAGATGCCAGTGTACAGGAGGAAATTTTGAGCTCGTCTAGAGGAACGCAGTACGACTCCAGAAGGAGAGAAAGTAAGAATATGTTATTCTTCAAATATAAAAAAGCTTGTGATCTGCTAACTTCATAATTTTATTCTTAGCAAAAACTTCAAAAGCGAATTCAGTGGGGACGCAAAAACGGGACACAGTCCTCGAGTACCTCGTGAAATGTGCAAATCGTCCGGAAAAAAGTTCACCTATTAGACAATCGCGAACTTCGAAATCTCCGTCACCTAATCGAATTATTACGGGAAAGTCGCGAACAAATTTGCCACCTGATCAATGTCAACAGGACAACGACACGAGAGTCAGTTACGTCAAGTGCGATCAGTTTTACCGGTCGTACGTAGTTCGAAGCCCGACGAGGTTGGCGCCGGCACCACAGGTAAATGAAGATGAAAGGCTGAAAGAATATCATCGTCGAGTCAGCGCACTAAAAAAGGCAAGTGATCATGTTTGCGTGTGTATATTTTAAAAATTAAAGTACTAACGCTGATTGAGTTACTTGTAATTTTAGATTTGTAACGCAGGTCGTTGAGATGATATTTTTTATAACGTGACGCGATTTCATTTCTTATCAAGTGAAAAGTTACAAATTTTTATGTACATATGTACGTATGTAGAGAGTAATATATTTCTTGTTTACTTTGACGTGTGTACAAGCGTGAGAAGTCTACTTTTTCGTGAAAATAAAATTCGTTTCAAATACTCTTTTAACAACGAAATTTGGTTGGTTATCCGCATTCATTACATTATTTATTTACAGTTGTATCTGTTGCATTTACAATGTTGTGCGCATTTTCCCTCCTCGTTTGCTGTTCGTTCATTTTTGTATCATATTATTTTATATTTGAAATATTTTTTAAAATCTTAATTAGATTGCCCCTTTTTGTTGAGATAAGTATATTTATTACATGTAAAGTGATGAACTTTCTTTTCTCAAGTGGAAAGTTAAGATGATAATAGAGTTTCGATAAATACCTAAATCTAGAGCGATATTAATTTATGAAAATGAAGCAGTTTTGGACTGGCTCTTTCATCACCGGCTAAACTCTCCGCGTCTGTGGCAGGTGAAGATAAGTGACGCATAGGTACTTTTCTATTTTCCTCGTAACAATATGCGCTTCGTGTCTAGATATAGTGGTGTGTCACCCATGCTAAAACTGCCTTGTTTGACCTGCTGCTTTGGCCACTCATGCTGTAACGGTAAACTCCCTAGTTATTTGAAAATAATAACAGGTACAAATAACATCTGTCGTAATAACATTTTATTTATATACCTGTAAGAATCGCAAACGACTGGCTATTTATTATCACGTATTTAGTTGTGCGGAAAGTTTTTAAAGTTTATGCTCTTACTAGGAAATTTAAATACGCTTCGCGCACCTCTTATTATACCATCAATTATGTCTTATTCCAGAATGATTTTAAATTTTGCCGCCTGCTAAATACTAACAGTTCAAAGCGTTTGTAGGTTGTGTAATAATATTCGCGTTTCTAATTCGCGTTCCTAAATTCTTGTACCAGGCGACTGGACATCAATTAAATGCTTCACATCACTTTTTTAAGAGAGGATTATCGATAGTGACTCATTTTAATCCATTTGCACAAAAAATGTTCTTGGTATACAGAGAAAATACATATTTTTCAGTTTTGCATCAGATTCAGTTTTTGGCACTATAACAGCTTCATTTACATATAGCATAAAAATATTTTCTCTATCATTCAAATTATATACATCGTTTATATAAGTATAAAAATATGTTTAAAGTAATACATTTTTATTCTTTCAGCAATTGATTATAATATCGTCGGAAAATGTCGCTATCCTAAAACAAAAAGAATATAATACTTATCATATAAAGTTCTTTAAATATTGTTGAATTTATATTACAATAACTGGATTATACCTGGAAAAGCGTGTCGTATAATGAGGTCGTTACCTTCTTCGATTCTTGATCTCTATGATCAGTAGTAGAAGCCATTATATTATACACCGGTGTAAGACCAGCTTTTACTAGCTGCCAATACAGTTGTTCCCTTTGGCCTATAACTTTGGACACCTCTTTACGCAGTTGTTCTCTGTCATCAATAACTGTGTCTATTCCTTTACGCAATTCTTCGATTTTGGTGAGCAGTTTTTGATTTTCAATATCCGCGACCTCTCGGGCGCGCTGAAGAGAATGAATTTCTCTTTCATACGTTCGATTTACATCTAAAAATATTGTTAATAAATATTCAATATTTAGTGCAATGTTCTACTGCAACGTAAACTCAATTTTACCTTTTTGTTGGGCATTCAAATAATTGATCTTCTTATCACAAGATTTGTGTATGGTTAGAATTTTATTTTCAACTTCGACTGAACATATAAATATATTAACTTGTTAGAATAATCAATTATCATATAGCTATTCTAAAAGATTTACCTGAATTATGCTGACCAGTTGACACTAGACTGCAATTCTTACTTCTTAAAAGGCCCACAACAGTGAATAGATAACAAAAAACCACTACTGACGTGATCGAGAATATTAAACACTGTAAAATATTTATCTCATTAATAAAAATATTCATTATTATAAAAAATAAAACACCATATGGCGCGCTTTTGTTAGTATTTCGTATTATTTAATTCGGTTAAAAATATTATCTATGAGTATTCGTCAGTAAGAAGGTCCACTAAGTCTGCTTTATATGTTGAATTAATATGTATGTCGAGTAAACGGAAAAGCCCATTAGGGTGCCTTCTTGCTATCGGATTTCCCTGACATTTCGTCTCCTTTTTATATGTTTACTCATGGTTGGAAAGTAGGATCAAAACGTTAAAACTTCTTATTATTCTTTTATAAAAAAAATTCGGCAATGTTTAAACTATAAAAAGATATAAATTTTATTACAAAACAAAATTCGTGTGTAATATATCATGCAGATTTAGGCCTTGGTCCTTTAATATATATCAGAAAATTGAAAAAATAATGGTTCGAACATGACTGAGTATATTGACAAAAAAGCTCTTGGACGTTTCCAAGTTTGTTTAACATGACTTGCTATGATGATAGGTACATTAAAAAAAAGTATTGATGCTTGCGAAATCACTAAGAAACAAGTGAAAAATAAAAAACAAAATAACTATTATAATGAAAGACAACCTTTTTACTCTGCTTCGTTTGTGGTTCATTCTCTCTCGATTCCTCGACTCTCTCTTGATTCGTCGAGGGCAACCCACTCCTATTATCCGCATGTCTAACAGAAGTCCTAACAGGCGGTGTGGCACGTGTTAAGTCTCCTTTGAATCCTATCTCAACTCTCGAGGTATTGCAGACTTCCTCGTATGTTGGCGGTGAACTTTCCCGATTGATTTCAGCAACGGACTCTTGTACAGGCTGCGACATTCCTCGATGAAGCTAGAACGCTGACTGAGCTGCGCAGAATTTGCAAATGAAACGTTTCATAGGGTAAGGAGAATCCTCCTCTTTTCCTCCCACCCTAGGAATTTCGTCGGGGGTTTCCCGCCGTGACGTATGTGTTTATGTGTTTGGGGGAATTGTTGTCCCCTAAAGGATGGTCGATACGCTCTCCCTCACTGCTGTCTTGCAACGCGACGTGTAATTCGATTGCGTTAGTACTGTATAGTCGCTCGAGTATACTGTTGTGCGACTGTTTTTTTCTTTTTTAGTTTTTTTATTCGTGAATTCTGTAATAATGGACAAAATTAGCACTTATCTGAAAGAAATATTGTAAAAGTATTGAGCAACTTTTATGCATATCGTGTTACTTGTAATTTTAGATTTATAACTCAGGTCTGAGATGAGATGAGATAGTGACTCGAATTGAAAATTTTTATATACACAGAGTATAATATGTGTGAGAGTTGATAAGTAATATCATTGTTGTTCACTTAAAAACGTGTAGAAAGTATTTAGTCTATTTTTTGTTTCTCTTTGGTAAAAATACAATTTTACATTGCTTCAAAAAATTTCGTTAGTTTACTGAATTTATTACATCGTTACATAAACAGTTGATCGGTTGCGTTTACAATGTTGTATAACGCATTATGTATTTACGGAATAGAAATTTTCACTTAAGAATTACAGAAGCTGTAGAATAGCGAATGCCGTAATAACATTACAAAATTAAACACATTATTCAAAAAATAACAGGAATATAAATAGAATATAAACACATTTCATTCTTGTTTCGATTGATTATGGCATTGTTGAACAAGCTAGAATAAAAAAAAAGATAATGTATAGTTGTTAAAATGTGTTGCATTTTGATTAGAATAACTGGATCATACTTGGTTGTAAATATAGATGGATAAATACATGGAAAAAATTAACGTATAATGAGTTTGTTGTCATCTTCAATTCTTCATAGCTAACATCAGCAGTAGAAGCTAATACATCCATTACCGGTTCTAGACCCTCTTTATGCAGTTGTTCCCTTTCATCTAATATAACTGCGTCCATTCCTTTACGCAAAATTTCCAGTTCATGCTGCAGCTTTAGAATTTCCTTTTCATACATGTCACCAACATCTGAAAAAAAAAAATGTTAAACATTTTGGTAATGTATACTCAATATACTTATTGCATTGTTTACCGTAATGCAAACACAATATCACCTTTTTTATGGGTGTTCGAAGAATTAGTCTTCGAGTGATACGACTTGCGAATAGGCATAATTTTATCAAGTCCATCTATTTTACCTGAATTAGATTGATTCGAAATTTGGCTGGAATTCTTACTCGTTGGAGTCGCAGTAAATTGATGACATAAAATCACAACTGCCGTGATCGAGAACATAAATGACTGTAAAACATGTTTTTCATTATAAGTTAAGGTTCTATACGGAGGAGCTTATAGATTATTGGTATACAGTAAATGAGTGTAATAGGTGTACACAACGTCATCATTACCGATTATATGATATTATTTGATAATCGTAAGTTCAGCGATTTTTCAAAACCTAAATAATTATTTTTGGGTCACTGAGCTCACGAACACTTGTAAGCTCGTTTTTCTGCAAAAAAGCACATATCGAATAAGTAAGCGCTTGATTCGAAAGTTGGAAGCTAATAAGCTACAACTATGTTGCTCATTTACTCTACACTTGGTGGATGTAGCGGCTATTTTGAAACCATTCATCAAACATTTAAATTTAACGAACAAAATTTTTGGCTTGTTAATATATGAAAAAGTGGAAGCATAAAAAAAATTTTTCTTACTAATATATTTTCTGGAGTCCACTCTTTACAGCGATCTTTTGTTGATAAGGTTGAATTTTTCCAGAAAAAGGATCCAAATTTTCGTTCATTCGATGAAGCGCTAAGGCGCAAGTTGTCATTGGGGACACTTGATTTGAATTATGAAATCACTAATTTTAATTAGTTTGAATGAAAAATAATTATAATATAAAGTAAGGCTGTACAATAATGCGACAATCAGCGTCAGAGGTGTTAATAATCGAGCGCTTAAAGGCAAAATGATCTTACTGGGACTTCCCTTACGGAAAACCCCCGTAAGAAATAATGTTACAGGTCATCCTGCATGAATTCGTACAGGATTATCTGGAGATAATATCGGACAAAGGTATTTCTTCTTCGACAAAAGTTTTTAAAGCACTTCCACGGGAAATCTTGCAGGTGATATTTGCAGGATAAAAACTAAAAAACAACATGCAGAAATCCTACAAGATATCATACAGAAATTGTCTACAAGATTTCCTGCAGAAGATCTTACCTGCGTATAGATCTTACAGTATTAATTTTACTTCTTATGCAAGTATTCTTAATGATTGTTCTCCCTAGCAACGCGAGAGCTTGTATGTAAGTCATGTGGCTTTTTGACAGATTGATCCGCGTTGGTCCATTGATCCCGGTTTAAACATTATTTTATTATAAGCAAGCGATTCCTGATGTATCTAAATGATTATTGCGCAATATCATACGGTTATTCTATCTTCTAAATTATTTGATCGCGATCCTCTAAATTATTTAATCGGTTTCTTCTCAATGATTCAAATACTCACGCATAATTCCAAAGTACAATATATCGTTTCTATTCCGGCGCGTTCCGCCGGACGACGGAATATTTGAACTCGGGAACAGTTCATAACAACATCAAGGGATAGCGTGCTTCAAATTCGCGACTGCGCATTGATGATGAAAGCTCTTTTGACGCGTTTCCTTGGTTTAACGCAATGTATTAAAAAAGCGTTACTTGCCAAAATCATGAAGAAGCGGAAAATAAAATACAATTATACTTATATTAATGCAAAATATTAATCAACAACCTGTTTGGCACTTTGCTCCGCTTGCGCTTTATTCGCTCTCGATTCTTTCGTCGAATGTACGCCGATCCGAATAACCGCATGTCTACAAGAAGTCCTAATAGAACTAGTGTGACACGTGTTAGATATCTCTTGAATCGTATCTCAAATCCCGAGGTACGTGCTACGCTTTCCTGGTATACGTTGACAGTAAAACTTCAATAATGCGTCGTGTGATTCGTGCTGTTGTTAAGTCGCTCGGGTGAACTAAATGCACGACTGGTGTTTTTTTCTTTTTAACATCTAATGGTGCGCTATGGGACTAAAAAAAGCTCGATGGAATGACGTGTGCGGTGGCACGAATCTAGCGTTGATGCAAGAGATTTTCTCTCATACTCCGCGCGCTAATTATAGCTTTCTCGTTTTAAGCACATTTTCCCCTCTTCTTTCATTTTAAGACAGTTTTTCCCGATAATAACGCTGCAGCCGTAACAAAGGATACCGGTGTAAAAGAGAACATTTTGAGCACGTCTAGAACGACGCTGTGCGAGTCTAGAATGAGAATATATTATTTCTCAAGTGTAAATAAAGAATGGTTTTAATCCAAGAAATATTAACAATTTTAATTTTAGGAAAACACTGAAAGCAAATTCAAACTGACCCGGTAAAATCTCGCCTATAAGACCTATTCTCTTCAGATAACTTCGGTCATTGATACTTTAGAGTGTGTGCGCGTGAGTTATAGTCTATATCTATTGTTTTTGTTGTAAAAATAATATTTCCTTCAAAAAGAATTTCATTATTTTACTGAATTTATTACATCGTTTATATACAGTTGTAATCCTGTTGTGTTTACAATATATTGTACGCATTAATTTCAGTATAAGATATGCATAATAATACTAGTCGCAATAATATAGAACAGCAAGGGCTGTAATTAAATTGAAAATTCTTACCAAAACATCTACATTTATAAAGACGATAACATTACAAATTCTTACAAAACGTCTTATTTATAAAGATTGACAATTTTTACAAAACATCTATATTTAGAAAGATAATAATAAATTACGCGTTTCAAATTTATTTGATGAAGTACCTGTACAAATCGCGAATGACTGGTTTGATATCACTTTTATAATTGTGCGTCCAAGATTCTTATAATGTTTACTTTATATGCTTTTACTTTTTAATGACTCGTTTTTGTGCATTTACGTAAAAAAATTTAGGTACCGAGAAAATACTTTTTATAATTATAATCAATAAAAATTTTAAATTGTATTTGGAGAGATTAGAAATACGTATTTTAAAGAATCTAAGAAGATGATAGTGAATGCAGTCGTACTCTATACTTTCCACGGGAACTGCCGTGCCCTTTGACGATTTTTGAATGTAACATCATATCCACTTTCTGGCAGTACAGCTTTACTTATTATTTATGGCATACAAATATTCTCTTCATTTTTCAAACTATATACACTATTGGTAGACCGGCGATGGCTCCGTGGTAAACCACCTGCCTCCAGGTCAAGGAGTCGTGGATTCGAGCCGCCCCCCTCAGGGCGATCAGTTTTTTCAGATCCGATGGAAATCTTACTCACGACACCGGGTTTGAGAAAGGCGTAGGTGTGATGAGCCTACCCTGGAAACTTTCGAACGCTCAAATTCATCTAGAAACACAACACGATACGTTGTGAGGCCATGAACTTTCGAGTTCGAAAAAGCCACCCATTTATTTATTTTTTTGTTTTTTGTTTTATACACTATTGATATTTGTATAAAAATATGAATAAAATGAAACATTTTATTCTTGTTTCGATTGATTATAATAATGTTGAAAAAGTTTGCTGCCCTAAAATAAAAGAATATGTTAATACTGGTGTCGTAGTTCTTAAAATATATGTGTTACAATTACTGAATCATACCTGGAAAACTTGGTCGTTTACTGATTTCGTTGTCATCTTCGATTCTTGATCGTTGCGATCACTAGCAGAAACCATCACATCAGTTACCGGTGCTGGACCCTCTTTATGGGGCTGTTCTCTTTCGTCTATTATAAATGCATCCATTTTTTTACGCAGATTTTCAAGTTCATGTTGTAGCCTGAGAATTTCCTTTTCATACATTCCACCTGCATCTGGAAAAAAAAAACATGTTAAAAATTTTGTTAATGTGTATTCAATTTATTCACAATTTTACCTTTTTCTTGGATTTTCGAATTATTGATCTTCGGGTGATACGATTTGTGTATGGCTAGAATTGCAAGTCCAACCAATTTACCTGAGTTTGACTGATTCGACATTAGAGCGGCATGCTTCATTCTTGACGGAGTCACGGTAAATAGATGACAGTAAATCACTATTGCCGTGAACATGAACATTATCAACTGTAAAATTTTTTTTTCGTTAAATGTCTTCCGGAGTTTAGACGTATAGGTATACATAATAAACAACTTTAGCAGGTGTATAGCTTGGCTCCTAACTTTCAAATCTACTCGTGCTCAATTTTATAGCTTAAATAATTATTTTTCAGTCACTAAGCTTACCGGGATTTATGTTAGTTTAAAGCTCGCTTTTCCATGAATAGTATACAAACAAAATATAAGTATATCATAACATTTTTTAGCATCTTAGGTGCAGTGAGTGATTTGAAAGTTGAAAGCCAATAAGTTAATGCTATATTTTACTCGTTTACTCAATATTTGTATCTATATGCTTTCCAGAGCCTTTAATAACAATACAGATTTAAGCAAAGGGTTGCAGCTTTAATATAATTTATTACTTGCATAAAACATCAAGGCTCTGCACTTCTTATTATATTTTTATCATTTTTTAAAAATTGTCTAAACATTAACCAGTACAAAAAATCTCTAAGTCTGCATTATATTATTATGTTGATGCGATGTAAACGGAATAAGTAGAGTAAACAGAATAAGTCATTAGGACTGTTTTCTCATTTGAATACCCTGATATTCGTATTATTTTTATATTATACGTGTATACTTATGATTGAAAAGTGGCTATAAAGGTTGCAAACTATTACTGTTTATACAACTTTACAATTTTACGAAACAAAAGCCTTGTGTAATATCTTATGCAGACTTAGTGGCACCTTAATGTACACTCGACGGTAACATATTCACGTGGAACGTTTTTGAAATGCTCCAATCAGAGCGATCGATTCTGAAAAAGTAACCTATCACGTTGCGCCATTTCAAAAACGTTCCACGTGAATATGTTACCGTCGAGTCTACGTATAGGTACATCTCAAAAACATAAAAAATAATTGTTCCTTACACATAATGCAATCGTCATGTTGGATGGAGTTTTTGATCCTATGGCTCGATCGTTTGCTGAAGGGCCATAGCTGTAAATGGAGAAGCTTGATTTGAATTGTGTACAAGCTAATTTTAATCAAACTTAATGAAAACTAGTTATGATAAATAAGTTAGGTATGACCGTTCATTTGATACACAACAGAAAATTATTTAATCATTAGATCAATGCAAACTCTATTGTTCTGAGGTTTTCTATAGTAATGGATAATTATGTATTTGATTTTTGACGATACGAAGTGTATTGTAAACAAAAGTTGACGAGAAATGCGGCGCTAGATGGGGCCGCAATCGTTACAGTTTGCTACGACACCCCCTTAATGAAAAATATTAATCAACTACCTTGGCGTGGAGCCTCTGTGGATTCGTAAGAAATATGCCGCTGCGATTGGCCCTTGCATGTCTACGTGAAGTCGTAATAAGTTGTGTGGCACGTTTTACATGTCTCTTGAATTCTATCCCAACTCTTGAGATACTGCAGACTTTTTCGTAAAAATTGTAAAATACGGACAAACGTAAGGAAATTTAAAAAAATTGTAACATTCTGTTGGATTTCTTATCCTTTTTAACTTTTATTATTTGTTGTTATTTTTCATTTTGGCTCTCAGTTTCTTACCGTTTGTTACATTTGAGTATATTCTGAGATTTGTATTCACTGTGTTGATTTTAGATGTTTTGATAATTTTCCTGATTATTGTAAAAATATATTTTATACAAAAATGTGAGATAATGTAAGTAAGCATAATGTAATGTACCAAACGCAATTTCTTACATAATTTTACGCTTACTTACATTTTTCTATATGTAGAAGCCACACATAACGCTTTTATATCCAATGGACACATAATAATTATATGTAAAGAAACGTAACAAAATGTAATAAAAAAAGGTTCGAAATCCAACACAACGCCATAATATAGAATCTTGCAGTTCGTTGCATTTTCTTACGTTTTTTATTTTTACTACAATGTTTACATCAACGAACTCGCGTACAGACTGCGACATTCCTCGACGAAGCTAGAAAGCTTACTACTGAGTTGCGGAGAAACGTCTCATGGGGTAAATAGAATCCTCCCGTTTCTCCCACCCTAGTCGAATTTCGTCGTTTTTTTTTCCCACCATGACGTGTCAGGGGAACTCACGCACAGCTAAAAGGCTGCGGTCGATACGCGCTCTCCCGCACGGCTGTCTTGCAGCGCCACGTGTAATTTAATTGTATTGGTGTTGTATACAGTCGCTCGCGTTAACTGTATGTGCTACTGTTTTTTTTTCTTTTTTTAATTTCTTTATTCACTGTCTGTTCGTCGCACCTTCGGGCTCGCCTTCGGGTGTATAGATTATATAACGCGTTTTTTATGTACACATTGTGGAGCTTTTAGCGAAATCTATTTCTGTTTTGGGCTGAAAAAAATTGAAATTTTCAATTTTTCACTGTCCTATTTTTCTTAGGTATTTTATAACAATAGCTTTAGAGCGGCGTTGGCTCAGTGGCTAGCGTGCTGGCCTCGGAATTAGCGCTGCTCTAGGGGTCGTGGGTTCGATTCCCGGTGAAATCACTGAGATTTTTTCTGAGCTGTTTTTCGACGGGAATGGAACCTACAACTCCGACTGTTTAAAGGCGGGTTTTTCCTGGGCTTGCCCAGGTTTTTTCCTTGCCTTACAAGACGTAACGGGGCTATGCGTCTTGGGCGAATGCGAAACAGTGTAGTAGGGATTGTAGCCGGACCCGATGCTAGCAGGGATCGCCGGCCTTACCGGCGAGGAGCTAGCCTTGAATTGGGCTTTCTCCGGGAATGGCTACACTGGAAGCTGGACCCGATACCCCCCCGTGGGTAGAGAGTGTCGGCTTAACCGACATGGTGTGTGTCTGAAAATATGGTCCTCACCGGGAAAACCTTCCAGAAGGATAAATGCGATGGTAAAAAAAGAGAATGCACTTACTGGGCCAAACTGGCTGTAGGTGGGTAAACCAAGCATTTATTATTATATAACAATAGCTTTACCTGAGACTGTGAGGAACCAAATCACGACTATTATTATGGCGAACACGAGGCACTTGAAGAAGCACTGGAAAAATAAAAACCATTCTATGAAGCACTATACTCTGTCATCATTTTGACACATCACATAATGTACAAATAAACTAAACGAGAAACCTTGCAACAATCACAATTGGCACAATTGCTTTTTAGCTGTACTCGCGTGATCTTTACGCGCGAGTTTACGCGCCGATAACTTGGCTGTTCTGTGTTCGGTGAACAACTTCTCCTATCAACCTCGGCATTATTGCCGGCCCGGAACTTGCAGTAGCGTAACTCTCGTCGTTCCGTCTCTTCTATTTTCCGTCTGACTTTTTGGGCCGCAAATATCCTCGTAGGACGGCGGTGCGGTACTCTACTCTCTCGTCTACTTCTTCGTGACGATCTTCCGATGAAGCTTCGAACCGAACGACATACCGCGACATACCTCGATGAAGGTGCGAAATTCACTGCATGGGCTATATTTATGCAGCTAACTCGGTCATGGAGCGAGCAGAAGAAGCCCTTCGCCCCACCCCAAGCGAATTTTGCTGGTTTTCTTCTCCCCTAGAAATATGGGGGTGATTTAAGGCAGCGAGAAGGTGTGGTCGATACTTCTTGTTTTCTTCTTGGCCTCTAGGTCAAGACGATTTTCACTTGTGGATTATCGGTCGGAGGTGTTTTGAGATTAACCTGGGGTAATAAATTTGATTTGTTAGTTTAATTATGTTGTTCGGTAGATTGAGGAACGGAGATAATACAAATTATTTTACCCAAGCGGACGATGAACCATATTGCTAATACGATCGTGAACACGAGGAGGCAGAACTGTAAAAAAATGTAAAGTAAAATTTACACGTATAATTCGCTGTGTATCAAATTATCTGGCAGTATAATAAATCAAAGGCCCCCTTTCCGGGTTTCTTATCAATATTTATACACGTTTTTCTATCTTTAATTTACGCCAAGTGATACTTATCAATAGAAAATAAGCAACTGGGTTAAAAACGGTCTGTACAAGAAACAACATCGTAAAACTTTTGGTACGACAAAAGACGAAAAAAAGTTTCAGCTATAGATGATTTCTTTTCCGGATACTTTAAATTAAATATTACATATTTTATTATAAAAATCTAAGTTATGCCAGCTTTGTAGTGTTAAGTACATTTTTCCTGTGTAATAATGATTCTACAACGTTAATAAAAACAACGAACCTTACGAAATTCACGACTATTCGTTCGTTGTGCTCGTGCCACGATTACTCCAGAGCGCGGCTGCTCTGAAATTGACAAATGAGCTCGACTCTGATGAAGACACGGTGTTGTTGGCAGTGTAACACATGTTGCATATTTTCTGCTGTTCGGACCGCAAGCTTCGTCGTACGATGGCGGTAAGTCTCCTGGGTCGTAGTATTCGACTATCGTCTGGACGGCTGCAGTTTGCGTCATTCCTTGTGCTTGGGATTTAGTATCGGTTCGACCTACGGCGAAATACGTCTGGAATAGCAATTTTTATTTATTTACTAACGGTATCACTTTGTACGCGTACTTAATAGAATCTCAGTTTAAAAAATCTTAAAATAATCGTAAGACAGCGATTAATTGAGATTTTTCACTTCTTAAACACTTGTGACTCTACGAAACTTTACCTGACTTCAATGCGAGCGGCAAAAAACACATGGCTATTACCATTAGGATGAGAATAAAGATTCTGCAGAGCTGGTCCTGTAAAAAATTAACTATATTTTACCGACATAGTACTCGCATTATAAGAACGATAAATGATCAATCATCTTCCTAAAAGGAATACATCATATAATTATACCTCGCAAATGGCACTGCTCGGCAGCTGGTAATTAATGGGAATCGCAAATGTCTCATCATCGTCATCCAAATTTCGGTGATTCAAAGCCGGTGTAAAACACGCGTTACATTTCTTCTAGCATCAGCTATCGCTCGTTGTTATGGTCTCGCGTTCGGGCGTGACGTGGACGACATAGCCTGACATTGGTTCCTCGATGGTTGTCCACAGCTTACTGAGAGACGGAACTGATGGTGAACGCGGAGAAGGAATATTTGCGCCCTACCCATGCGAATTTCGCCGGGATTCCCCTTAAATGGAGGAGGGGTTTACGTCCTTGAAGGGCTGGTCGATATGGGTTTCCTTTCCTACAGCCTCCCATACTAGGAGTTTCAAACGTTCAGAACTTACTTCTCAAGCGTTAAAGCATGTACAAAGTTATCTATATCTTCGCTGCCTACGAAGACTATACAAGCACAGTTCAAAATTTCCACCAAGAGTTGTACATGTCAGTCAGAGTTAAAAGCTAGACTAGCACAACAACGGGTATGATCAAAAGTAATGAAGAAAGTCAATATTGAAATCAATACAGAACAGTTTAGAAATTGCCGACCAACAATTATTTTGAGAATAAGTTTTCTACGTATATCGAGATCTTTTGCATTCCATAACACTGTATGATTTCGTGCATATTTAAGCAGCCTCAGTGCAGTTAGCTCAGATGAGAACCAATACTCAACCATAGATACGCCGGATGCTATAATTAAATCTAATCCTACTATTTTTGGACCTTCAAGTTACAAAGAAATCATAGGGCATGAAGTCAGAAATTATGTGACAAATTGTCATAGTCGTCTTTTACAAGGTGATCGTGTAGCTTGTATATAACAACAAGCCTTTTTGTAAAAGCTTAGTACAGTGTATACTGCTATGCATATCTCCAAACATGATTTGGCTGAAAGAAGTTCAGGGTTTGTATTCGCAGAGGATTCACCACTCATCTGTACTTTTCAATCAATGTTTATTCGATTTAACGAGGACGGCTTCATTCGTTTGATACTCGATAGAGATTTTTCATATTGATGTTAAAGAGAGAGCAGAAAGTTCTAAAACAGAACAGTTTTAATGTTCCTTTTTGTGTTTTGATAGGAATAAGTTGGATGCTTGGATTTTTGGTGTTATGCGTTGAATCAATTGTTTTTAAATTGATAAAATTAATGAAAAGGATGCTTAATTTATAGACATAGCTTTTCTATGTTTATTGTTTATACAAAAACGATTATTATAGATATTTTTTAGATTATTGTAGACTGTTACAAAGACGCTACTGTAAGCGAGTCGTCAAGAGCGGATAGGTTCAGGGTTCAGCTTGTCACCACTACACAGCGCGTTCTTAAGTTGCAGATAGAGGAACCAGCTCGTTAGAAAGAGGATAGATAGATGCGAATAAATTGAATTTAGACGCGCTAATTCGCGCACAGTTATAGCATGAGCGGCTGAGAAGCAGCAGGCCAATGTACAGCGCACCACTATATATTTAGACTCGGCGCGCATATTGTTATGAGGAAAATGGAAAAGAGTCCATGCGCCACCTATTTTCACCTGCCAGAGACACGGAGAGTTTAGGCGGTGACATCATTATCACATTCTCTCAATTTTCTTTTGAATCAAACGGTAGATGATTTCAAATCACATAATCAAATTAAAACAACAGGATTGTAACAAACGTTTTCCTAGATTTTTGCATTGTAGTAAAATAATTAAATATGTGTGTAGAGGATTGTTATAGAAAATATATGAGAAAAAACGCGAAAAAATCCCTTCTCGGCCGGGATCTAGAATTGAGGCAAAATAAATTGTGGGGCACCCTGATGCAGCAAAGATTTCTTAATTCTAGATGTTTAGAACAATACAAAACCACTTTTCAACACGCAAAAAGTTCCTTGTGACACTGCTTTCTCGGCCGTTCAAATTCAACCAAATCTAGCCATTTCTTCAACGGCATATGTACATACTTCTCTTAAGACGCTAACAGAAATGGTATATTGGTAGGATCAAAGTGCGTAAAAAACTTTAATTTAAAAAAAAAATTGTTAAGAATGCTTGATTTACTTAAAAGTTACATACAACGGAAAATATCGAAAATTCATGAAAATTCCAGCAATTACTTATTTTTCATGATTTATGGAGAATGAATTTTCTATGTATATCAATAAACATCACATACTGAATACTGGTTTTAGTTTTACACTGAATCGTAAAATTGAACGTATTTCCAATGCATTGTATATACTTACTATATCTGTGGCCTACAGGCAAAACGAAAAATGTCGGGGTTTGCCAAGAGGTTGCCCCAGTGCTAAGATACACTCAAGAAATAAGTCCATAACTGCAGTTTTCCGATTTTGTTTCCGACAAAACGACATAAGTCCACTTCCAAATGAGTTTCTTTATGTAGAGGTGGCTTCTCTGGGACTTGGTTTTGTTGATTTGCAACAAGACATTGCCTTTCAACCGGTTTCCAGACATTCCAAAGGTTATTTCGGAAAAACCACCAATAATCAGTAAATATTAGAGGAAGAAAACCAATAACGGACTTATGTCATTTAGTTTTGCAGTTATGGACTTGTAGACTGGAAGTAGAATTGTGGAATTGTTTTAAGAACTTATTCGAGTAACGTTGTATGGCTGCGGTGTGCCGATTGCCTCGCAATAAGTCTTGAAATGCGCGTTTTGCGGGCGAGAAGCGCAGTGTGCATAAGTCTAGAGCTCCCGACATAACGACATAACTCGATCCGTTTGTGACATTGCACGAAGCAGCGCAAACGTTTAACCCGGTCATACTGGCGCTTGGATATGTATACATATACACTCTAATGTGTGAACTAACCTGTACTGTATCGCGCCCCATCTCATTTGCTCCGATCTTACATATATAAGTCTGAACATTGAAACCGTATGGTAAGAGCCATAAATACGTATAGACTTTTATCTAACATGCAAAAATTCTTAACATTTCGATTTTAAAATTAACGATTTTATTTTGAAATTTATTTTATAGATATGGGTACAATTTAAAAGCACTTGTCAATAATGATAAAATTACTAACCGTTATGATAAAACAAAAGTTGGTTATCATCGTTTCGATGGATTTCAGTTTAGGATCATGTGTACTGTTTTACAATACATTAATGCAACACTGACGGTAAATGATTCCGCCGCCGATGGTTACATCGATGCTCACGGTGAACCATATGGTTTGTTGCAAGACATAACGACTGGTACTGTCGATATTTTTATGTTGTTATATTTTATTCGTGATTTCTGGAAAATACAGACACATTCATTTTTGGTAAACACAGTGAAAATTGCAACATTAAAGACACCTCTAACGTATATGGAAAAATTGGCAACAGTCTTGACTTCGAATTTTTTCACATTCTTATTTTTCACTTTCCTGATCTGTATCATGACGTTAAAGTATATTCTCAAAGTATCAACATCGCTATCCTTTTTGGAATGCATGAGGATATTCACTATAGTACTTCAACTTTAACTATGCCACGAAATGTGCTTGAAAAAATTGATTTCTGGATTGCTTGCGTACTCTTGGAGTTTGCTTTTAGTACTTTTATCCTAAGCAGCCTTAGTGCAGTCAGCTCAGTTGACAACCAATTTTCAACCATAGATTCGCTATGACGCATTAATCGAATCCAATCTTACTATTTTTGGATATGCAAGTCTTAAAGAAGTAATAGGGCATAATGTAATTCGAAGTCGCTTAAATCCAATCGACTATGAGACAAATTGTTATAGTCGCCTTTTATGCAAGGTGATCGTATAGCTTGTATAACGACGGGTATTGCTGTAAAACCTATCAGTACAATGTATAAAGCTATGCATGTCTCCAAACATGATTTGGCTGAAAGACGTTCTGGGTATGTATTCGCAGAGAATTCACCACTCATTAGCACTTTTCAATCGATTTTTATTCGATTAAACGAGGGTGGCTTCATTCGTTTGATAATTGATAGAGAATTTTTATATCAAATACTGAAGTTCTCATCAGACGTAAAAACTCCAACAAAAAGTTCTGAAATAGAAGAGTTCATTGTTCCTTTTTGTTAATTATTAATGTTGATTATTAATGTTTTGAAGCCGATATCAGAAAGCAATTTGATTGGTTGAGAAAAAAAATATTTGGTCCGAATCTGTTACGATTTTAAACTTCTGAACTTAAGCAAATTGAGGAAAATAAAGAATGTCTCAGATCGCATGTGTTTTGCCATCCTAGGCGAGCGGAGTCACTTTCCGATTGTTCTGGCACGTAAACAATATAGGATACCTACACGTTTGCATAGATTTTTGCAGTGGAAATAATTCAAAAAGTGTGTAGAGGACTGGTAGAGGATTTCCGTGTTATAGAAAATATCTTTACGAAATTATCTTATGTATAACGCATGTATAATATCAAATGTATTTGTGCAAGAAGAAATATTATTTACGTACGCTATATAAGCAAAATAATAAAGTTTCGTTAATTTAAATGAAAACCTTTAAAATTTTCAACCTATCATCCTTTCTTGTCATAATGATACAAATTAATATTTTATTAGAAATGAAAAATTGGCATCAGTTTTGCATAAGTTTCATCAGATTATCAAAGATTAAAATTTTTGTTCAACATCTCAACAATGAGATAGCTATGGCTTTTCGATGCAGTATACGGTGACACGGTGTAAAAAAAATTCAGGCACGTAAAACTCGTTGGGACTATTTCGCAAATATAAAGATTAGAATTATTTGTAAGCGCATAATTTGCTTATAATGTATTTCTAACAAAACACGCGAGTTATACATATACAAAAGGTTACGCGATAACGGAGAATCGATAACGTAAACATGTGATAAAACGGCGGAGATTCTTCGAGATTACTATAAAATGCATACTCAGTTTCTCGACGTCTCATGCAAATTATGCACGCAAATATATTAACATCAGCAAATCTGGTGATTGGTATTCATTTTGTGATTCTCGGAGTGTTGTACACTTTTGCATCAGTATTATGTTCGAATCAAAACTGTTTTGGATTACTTCCGCTTTTACCGCTGTGTACGTGTTTCTGAGATATTTTCTTTACAATTATTGGAGCAGACATAACATTCCCTGTGAAAAATGTGCGATACCTCTTGGAAACATTTCTATTTCATATCTCAGAGGAAAAATTCACTTTGGTAAATGTTTAAGTTTTAATTATAGCAAGTGTACGTATACTCAATCCACTATCACGACTACATTTTTATATTACAGGTGGATTGATCGATTCGATCTACCAAAAATTTAAGCAGCATCCGTTCCACGGACTCTATTTTTTCCACAAACCGGTCATATGTATCAACGATCCGCAACTCATCCGTTTGATTCTAGTCAAGGATTTTGATCGGTTTCCCGATCGTGGTTGGTTCTCCAACGAGAAAGTCGATCCACTGTCGAGCCAATTATTTCTTTTACCCGGGGCAAAATGGAAGAGTCTACGTGCAAAGCTTTCGCCGATTTTTACGTCTGGAAAATTGAAGCAAATGTATCCGCTATTGTTGGAGGTCAGTCAGCACATGGTAAGGACTATCGACTCCGAATTAGTATCGACCGATACGATTGACGTCAACGATATCCTAGCCAGGTATATTGTACTATGCAGCTGACTTACTGGCAACTTTGTAATCATTGATTTAAAAATGTCCATACAGTACTTCTCTTTGTGCAGGTTTACGACTGATGTAATATCTTCAATCGTCTACGGATTCAATAGCAAGAGCTTAGACGATCCAAAAAGCGAATTCCGAGAAAAAGGCATAAAGGGAGTACAATTTGGCGGCAGATTCAACATGATGCTGGCAATGTTTGCACCTGAGATGATGTCGCTGGTCAACCATAATATATACGCTTCTGATTTGACACAATTTTTCATGAATATTTTTAAGGAAGCCGTTGAATATCGACGACAAGAAAAGATTGAAAGAAAAGATTTTCTCAATCTCTTAATGCAGCTTATGGATTCCGGAAGAGTCGAGCAAGATGGCGAAGCCTCAGAAATTCACCCTACCAACACAGGTAAAACAAATTCAATCAGCATAATCACTTATGAATCCGAAAAGCTGACAAAAATACGCAAATATAATTACAGAAAATATCGTCAATCTGAGTGTAGAGGAAGCTGCGGCGCAGGCGTTTGTTTTCTTCCTCGGTGGTTACGAAACCACATCTTCGACCGTGAGCTTTTGCTTGATGGAAATGGCACTGAATCCGCAAATTCAAGAACGGCTGCAAGCGGAAATCGATGAGGTAGCGAAAAGTCCTGTTGGTATTACGTACGAAAGCATAAAAACAATGGCGTATCTCGATATGGTATTCTCTGGTAAGGAGCTTACATAAGCCGTATAGCGTCGATATCGAAGTACAAATCATATTGATTTCAGAAACTCTTCGAAAGCATCCGTCCGTGCCGATTCTGAATCGAGTTTGCAATCAAGACTACCCGCTTCCGAATTCGAACTTCGTGATTCCAAAGGATATGCGGGTGATCATTCCTGTTTCGGGTATACAGAACAATCCGGAGTTTTTTCCGGAACCCGAAAAGTTTGACCCATCGCGCTTTTCCAAAGAAAACGCAACCGCAATGAAAAATTACGCCTATCTACCATTTGGAGATGGAGGCCGATATTGCATTGGTGAGGAATTTTTCATTATATCGTTGTGGTGTGCGAATTATTGTGGCAATTAGTCGTTTACTTTTTGCGCAGGTAAACGTTTCGCACTGATGCAAGCCAAGCTGTCGCTACTGACGATGTTGTACAACTATACGTTTAGTATCAGTGAGCAGACACAGATTCCACTGCGATACGTAACCGAGAACTTGGTCCAAACGGCTGAAAACGGCGTCAAATTGAACGTCAAGAGAAGATTATTAACAGCTTAAATACAGTGAACTATAACGGCGTAATCGTTCGGTTACAACAAATTGACAATAGGTTTATTATATAGTCAATAAATATTTTATTCAAAATAACACAATATTATCAATTTTACATAACACAAATTTTCAAAGCCATATAATTATGTGTTAAAACTAACACAAGTATTTCAATAAAAGAATTAATATAATACATTTTTACTCCATAAATTACATTAAAAAATATATTTTTACAAAGATTTTCGGCGATAGTGTTTAACAATTCGCCTAGTTAATTGATTGCTGTTTTAAAGATAAAACGTTAAAAATAATAAACCATCACTTTTTTTCTTCTTAAAAAATAAAATAAAATCAAATGTAAAAAATTATAAAAATTAATTGATTTTATAAATTTATCTATAAAATTTCAAACTAAGCAATTTAACACTGTCATGACTATTAGAGTTCTTTCAATAAGGAGTATTTATTCATATTAAATGATATCTATATACTTTAGGTATTTAACATTCAATTAATAAACGAAAAATTTGTTATAAAATTTTGTCAACGATTTGCGCTGTCGATAGGCAAATCTAAAATTTACAGTGTTACACTTACTGATTTTTTTAAAAAAGATGTTACGAATACACAAATCGGTAAAATTAACAATACACTTTCTTTTTTACAATTCATAAAACTAAAGACATTGTGTATGATACCTTTTGATGTTCGGACGATGAAAAGTAATCTTTTATAAAATTGACTTTAATAATGAGTTCGACAATCGGCATCCTTGTACAATTTTTTATGCGCTCTTAACGATAATATTCATAACTAAAAAAAAGTTTCTTCTTTTATATTCGTATTATACAGGCTACTTTACTAGACGTTAAAAAAATCGAAATTTCCATTACACTGAGATGAAAAGTTTCGACAACTGCGGCAAGCGTGTTTACAATAATTCGCTTGCGCTCGTCGATCCTAAATCTTTTATTTTTCAACGTCACCGACTTGGGAAGTACTCGTAGAACTTCCTCTCTAAAAATGACTAAAAACAGGAGGTGAGAATAACAGAACAATACTATACATACATTCACAATTATCGCAATAAGTCGCAATTATAACGAACTCTCGCATAGATCGATTATCGAAAGAAGTATAACATTAGATCCTCGTACATTTTTTTCATTTATTTTTGTTTTCATATACAGGAGCTTCTCTTTGCGACTCCGAGCCACCTGGGCCGGCTAATCTTTTTTTTTTGTTTCTTATTCTGTTTATCTTTTATATTTTATCGCGTTCGATCACTCATGTATATAATGATAATAATAATAATAATGATAATATATGTCTACGATCTCGAATAATTGGACTCGCTTGTCTCTCTACGGTTTTTTATTAATTTTTTTATGGTACTTTATTTTTCACATGATATTTATCTCCTCTTATTTAAGATTATTTCATTAATAATTATTTTCTCAGTTCCCGTCACACTCACCGCTCGCGGTGACGTCGCGTCGCCTTCGTCTGCAGCGCGAATCGTCGTCGCGGTGTTTTTCTTTTTTATCTTCTTGCATGTATGTATATAGGTCGATATATGTATATATATCGTGGGTCCGTTAAATATAATATAATACGTTGTATAAATAGTGTGTTCGCCCGAGAGATAGAGATTTGTAAGAGAAAGAGAGAGAACAGAGACAGAGAGACTTAGCAAACGTTGCGTTACAAAAGTTTTTGTTTATTTTTATTTTTTATTTTTTATTTTTTTTTGGATGGTCACGTAACAAAAGCTATAACAGCCGCCAGCCGAGATACAGAGATTAAGAGATTATAAAGATTGATTGATTGACTATAATGAAATTGAAACGTCTGCGCGTTTTCTTATTTCTTGTTTTTTCTTCTTCGGTTTGTAATATACCCCGTCATCAAGTGTTTACTCATGATTACGGTGAAGAGGAGGACAGTGAAGGATTCTGAGATGGAAATAGAGTCGAAACTGTTTTCATGTATTATCCTTCTCTAGTTCTCCATGGTTGAATACGTTAGTGCACTCGGATTTGAAAATTCAAACGTCGTGATGTGGTAAAAAAAATGTGCACATTAGATGTTTCAATTTGTACTTATGAATCGGTATAGCGAAACCAGTCAATCGCTTGATTTGTAAAGAACGGTCTTCATTTTTGTCGTGGACCCAGTTTTGTGTACCAAAGAAAGTAAGAATAATGTACCTTTATTTTGATTATATTTGTACATCATAATATAAAGTCTTTAAAATAATTGAACGTCTTCTTTCATTAAAAATACACAACGACTTTATCACTATATGGAATACTGTTATTTTCTCCATCTTGTATACACTTTATAAAATAGTAACATTAAAGTTGACATTTGATTATTACTGGCAACATTCAAATTTTTATTAAAATAAAAAATTGTAAAAAGTACACTAATGTAAGATCGATGCAGAAAGCAGTTAAAAACGTGACGCAGAAGTTTTTGCACAAGAGGGAACTAATGACGTGCACCTCACAAACGAATGCGCAATCTCAAAATCTCTATAACTCAGTTGATTTTTGATTATCAACAGAATATTGCAACGAAAGCCCCTTAATAAATAAATGTCGAGGATTGCATACTCATATTTTTTCATTGTATAATTTATCAAGTTCACAGTAGAACTTGTGTATAATTATATTTATATATAGAAAGACGAGGTGATTTCTCACTATATTTATTGACGAACGATCGGCGATTTTCAAAACCGACGTAATCGAGATCTTCTAACATTGACGCGTCGACGCGAGTCTTCCCAACCAAGTTGAGAGCTTTATTTTGCAAGATCGCGTGTCTCCAACGGAAGGACAAGGTAGGTATATAGGGTATACGGACGTACATATGTGGGTCGCCTCTAATGGCTGGGAAAAAGAAGGGCAGGTACGAGGGGTCACACAGCTACAATGCGCGCGTCATTTCTGAACGACGACACGCTCGCGCAATAGATTTAATATAAATACGGAAAGAGAAAGGGTGTGATAGACAGTGCGAGAGATAGACAAAGACGGAGATAGATAGAGAGAGAGATAGAGAGAGAGAGAGAGAGAGGGAGAGAGAGAGAATGTGCGGAGAGTTGACTCTCAGCCGAAGGAAGCTCTCGGTCTCACTATTGTTTTATATATTACTTTTTGTTTTCGCTTCGCTTCTTTTTTCCACCTTTTCTTAGCGCACACATCTCTCTTTCAGTAGTATAAAAAAAGTTCCTTCTCGTTCTTCCTCGTCTTGCTGCTGCTGCGGGGCAGTGGGACTCTGGAGTATATGTATGCATGTATATATAGTATGTATATGACGTTTGCTGCTGCAGATGTCCGTGTTCTGTGTGGTTTATTGTGAGTTTGGAACAGCGATGCTAAGGCTAGTTGCCGTTCGTCGAGCGCTGCGTTGCAGGTATCACGCTGTCGCGCTCCGTACCGTAGATCTTGCCGGCCTTGCGCGCCATGTTGCCCAACATCTCCATCGAGGACTTGTGCGCCGAGCGCAGCGAAATCGCCCACTCCTTCAAGCTTATCTCGTCCTAATGCAAAAATTTTACGCCTTAGAAACGTGTTTAATTGCAATTATTTTAATAATGAAAATTGTAAGCTTTTATTCGAAAATTGATTCAGCTCTCCCTTTGTTACACAAAGGTTTCATATTAAATGCAGACGAACTATTCTTCCCAAGCCGCGCAAATTAATCTCACGCTACGTAGGGTATAAAGGCTGTAATTTGCAGCCAGCTCGTAAAGGAAAATCGATAATGCTGAAATTTTTTAATAACTTTGATCAATTTTGCACGGCACTAAGTAATAGAAGTTTCAGTAGTCAATGTCAGAACAAACGCGGACCTGATCTACTTTCACCAAATTAATATGCACTCTCATGCATAATAATGAATTGTAACCCAGATAGCTGCGATAATCCTTATTTAATTTTCCATTAAACTACAACCCTACGAACTAATACTATTAATCGCTTATTAGTATTTCGAGATTAAATATTCAGTATATGGGCATAATCGATTATGCGTATACTCACGGGATTTGTTAATACAATTTTGGCATCTCTCGTTCGAACGATGATGCACTGTTCGCCCTTAACGTGTTGCAAATCGCTGCTGACCTCCTCCACCTGCGGATATCAATTTACATCGAGTCGTTACTTTCAGAAGCACTAATTTTATTAAATTCATCTACGCATTGAACACAACAAGTTTTCTAGTGGAAATACATTTAAAAAGTTTAGTTATAATATTCAAAATGAAGAGTTGTTAATCGAGCGAGGTTCGCAGAAGTTATTTCCGCGTAATATAAGCTTCATTACCTGATCCAAAAAGACGAGCTCAGGCTTCGTGGCTGATTCGGGATGAAGTTCTAATCGATTGGGGTAGAGTTTGGCGTATCGAGTTTGCCATGCGCTTGCGAACGGTCCGCCAAGCTTCTTGATGTACCCGTGTAATATACAGTCCGAGCCTAGGCGAAGAGCAATATTCAATATTAGCAAATTTCAGACTGTATTGATTCTGTCGAGTGAGGAAAATAAGTACCTTTTTCGTCCGCCTCGAACCTCACTTTTTTCGCCTTCCTCTTGTTCTCCAACTGCGCAATTGAAACAAGCTTGATTACTTCGAACAAACTTAAATGTCCAACAAAATTGATCATAGTACAGTACCTTGTCCGCCTCGTTGTTGATCATCTCAAAGACGGTTTCAGCGACCTCGGCCTGCCATCTCTCGGAGATGACAAGGGGGAAGTTCTTGTATAGGTCCTGATCGGCGTCGGTGAGCTTAATACCCTTGGTGTCTTCCTCGTCGAAGGAGCCGATGTCGAAGGCGTCCGCCGCGTTGACCTCACCACGCGGGGGTATAAGGGGCGGCGTGTACTTCTGCAAGTAGACCTGCTGCCAGTCGATACCACTGAAGAACGGGTGCTCCTTTAGCTCATCGGCGCCACCGCCCCGACAGCCGAGCCTGTTGTTGATGTCGCGTTGCAGAAGACCTTCCAGCAGCGAACGCAGCTCTCGCGAGAACGATTCCGGCAGGTCTACGTTCTGTTGAAAATAACGCAATTAATGCAAACATTATTAGTTGACTCTTTTTGAGAACTTATTATCTGAATAGTATTCTGGAAAATGGTAAATGGATAAGATAAACACGAGTGGCGTATGGTATGTGTTATTTTTGCAAGCAAGTAGGTAAGTTTTGTCACTTTCCATGAAAAGCGGGATAATCATATTCAAAGAATTCTTAACGCTGTATGACGAACGTGGTTGGATTCAAGGAAGAAAGATAAACTTACACAATGATAATAATGAGTGTAATATTCGAAATATAAGACATTTCGAATGAAAGCGCTTATGTATAAAAGCAATAATGAACACATGAGTTGCGCAGCAATAAAGAAAAGGTGGATTAACAGTGAGAATTCTTCGAGAAAAAGTATACGTCGAGATCATTTTTACGCAACATCATGTCCCTTTTAAAGGCGGCAAACAAAAACGGCAGAAATAAGGCATTTGTATAATAGCACGGCGCTCGTAAACTTATACACGCTCGGATAAAGATAACTAGATACGAAGCTGAACGTATCGGGACAGTATTGTACTTTACGAGCCGGGCATTGCGAGCAAAATCTTAAGTAGTGCTGTATACATCTTTAGTGACTTTTTAGCTCTTTAAATTTCTCCATTCTGATTTACGTTCCGCGTAGACACTGCATGCGAATAGAAATTGTTTCATCGACAAAATATGAAATTTCCATTAAAGTAGCATTCATGATATTGAAATACTTTTTCATTCCTTGTTTCTAAACGAGTTGAACTTTAAAATAGAAATCATATATTAATAAAAAGTTTCTATTTTAACTTAGAAGTATATCCAGCAATAAATCTTTTTTAAAGTAACGAACTTTAATTCTCACATAAAGTACTGGACCCTAAAATGACACGTATTCTAATTTTAATAACTCTTCTCTCCGGTATTCAGCTCTATGAAAATTTCACTGAATATTAGATTAAAATGTGCCAGCGTGCTCTGAATCGCATTTCAACGACCACGAGTGCGAACTTGACACAACATTTTTTATCCTCCTCGAAAAAATCAGGATTTATTCGGTTAAAATTCTAATTAGGCTGAGTGCAGGGCTGTATTAGTAAACTCTAGTAGTCCCTCTGTTAGGTAAAAAAAAAATCTTCAAGTCCTAGGGCATTTGATCAACGTCAAGATTAAGGGGTGGCGGCCAAGGCTATACATCTACCCTAATAACCCTCTTTACATTTACAAGTAGTCGCACAATCATGAATCGAGGACGCATCATATTTTAGACACTAAAGAGAAGTAAACGAACCGTCGTAAGCGTCATGCGATCAATTTCGTGCTTGTCCTTGGTCTTGTGCTGCCGGAAAGGGCTGTGTCCCTTGAGCAGTTTGAAGAGCATACAGCCAAAGGAGAACCAATCGGCGCTCGAGTCGTACGCCGTACCCTTCGACAGGACCTCGGGAGCCATGTAGCCGTGTGTACCGCTGCAATATCAAACAAGAGACATCGATGGAGCTATGTTGAATATACAAAGTCCACAGGAATTTCGAATGATCGTGTATGAGTATACTGACACACTGGCATGTGGCTTCTTCTTGGAAAAGTCGCAGGCAAGACCAAGATCCGATATCCGTACGTGGCCGTGCTCGTCGAGGAGTATGTTGGCGGGCTTGAGATCCCTGTAGACAATGTAACGCCGGTGCATGTGTTCGAGACCGAGTATCACCTCAGCTGCGTAGAACTTCATCTCAGGCTCGTTGAACACGCCGTGTTGGCTCAGGTGGTAGTGCAGATCGCCGCCGTTCATCAGGTCCAGGATAAAACACAGCTTGTCTGGTGTGTGAAACGCGTACGTCATGCACACGATGAACGGGCAGTCGACCTGTTGATATTTTTTGCATTGTTAGTTCAGTGTCGTTAACGGGGAAATGTCGTAGATAAACACTGATAAACTACGACAATATATAGAAAATGCAGACTGTACTATAGAGGGCAAGTGTGAGAAAGTCGATAAGCTCCAGGCGGGAAATTTAAATTTCAACATGATATTAAAAGAAACTCACCCCCGTACTGACTAGCGAGAGCATTATCCTCTCGTTCAACGCCAGAGTCTCGCCCTGCTTCATCTTGATGCGCTTCTTGTCGAGACACTTCATCGCGTACATCTTTCCCGTGTCGGCCTTCCGGCAGCCGTATACCTCGCCAAAACCACCTCGGCCGATTATCCGGTGCACGCTGAAGTCGTTCATCGTTAACTGCAAAAACCAGAAAAAAAAAAATATTATACCGAGAGAAGCTCTTTTTTCTTCGAGGCTCATCATACTCGTAGTTTCAATATTGGCCGAGCTTTCGGACTCATTCATTTCGAGAGATGAGCTGTGCTCGTGCACTTTCACTGGGCATTTGAACAGCGGGACGGTAAAGATTTCGAGGACTGTGGATTATATGCACTTTGAGGATGACTAGCTGCTCTACATTTTATTTGAGCTTCCGACGTTGCGGTTTTAATTACGTTAATCGAGTCATTTGGAAATGGCTCGAAGGAAGTTAATTTCTGGAATATAATCACGGGGTTATTTTCAAAATGTTCAATATTTGAATACCGCCGGGAAGCTATTATTGATTGAGCGTCATATTGATAATTAGAAATAATTCGCGAATAATTGCTGTGCAGGCCGCTAATCGATTACTGCAGTGTATTCAATGAAGCACTTCTCTGCGTGCGAGAGCAGCACATCGATAAACACTTGTCGATAACTTGCTAATACAATTTATTCACTTTTTGTTGATTATTTCAAGCTCTATATTTCAATTACAACTTCAGTAAAGATACTATATATGAATTCTTACTTGAATATTAAGTTCGAGGTTCTTCCACTGGCAAAATCGGGTGTACTTATCGCTAAAAAAAATGTTTTCATTAGTCATATCAATAAATTTTAAAAAGTTCATAGAAAAAGATCGAACGAACGCAATAACGTATCCGCGTCACAGTACGGAAAATACGAGCGAAAGGCTATTACATCATTGAACTTTTCATACACAGGCTCCTTTTCAGTATTCGCGAAATAAAGAAGAGGAAAAAAAAGTTTCGTATCAAAAAGTTGAAAAACTTACCTCTCAAGGAACTTTTTGAAAGGCTCCCCCCTTAAGTGATTGAAAATCTCCTCGATATACGGCTGAAAATCAAACAAGTTTATTTCTTAGTTCCAGACCCGCATAAACTTCTCCGCGTCTTTCGTATACAACCCGATTATAATATACCACAATATGCGTAATAAGAGCTCTTTTTGAAACTTGAAATACGTCAGAGTCGCGAAGTCCAGGTGAAATTTAACAGAAACCGATAACTGTTTATCGTCATCACGAGCACTGTACATTAGTCACAGCAACTATACGGTCGAATGAATGGCGCCGTTACGTGCGCATCGCTTTGCCACTTCTAGCACTTAAAAATAGAGTTCCGGTGAGTAATCTATAGGCTCAGCGATAATAAAAAAAAAGAAGTGCGCATCGATCGTCTAGAGCGAAAAAATTCGTTACGACGTATAGGTAATATAGGTATTCGAGAAAACTCACCTCGAACAAATTGACGGGGACCTCGTTCTTTATGAGATATTCCTGTACGTGAGACACCGCGTCGGGAGAGTATTCCTGCGGAAGCAAAAGATTATTAAGCGTCATCATCATCATTAGGCATTATAAAGTAGAAGAGGCAAAACAAAAGTGCGATTCGTTAAGTTAACGAATCTCTCTCTCTCTCTCTCTCTCTCTCTCTCTCTCTCTCTGCCTACTGGCATCAGGCACTTTAATCAAGGAAATGAATGAAGAGAGAAGAGTATAAGCCGCCGTTGAATAAGAGAGACTCACGTGCGTGTGCGCCAGCAGTTCTTTCATGATGTAATTGTCGTAGATTTCTCGGGCGAGCTTCCTCCGCTCCTCTGGGCACTCGAGCTTCTCGTACGCCTTGATCTGCAACGAGCAATTGCACGCGCGATTAATGACTCGAATCTCTTTATCCTGAATGCACTCGTTGTGTGATTTTTCGCGTTTGACTTTACTGATACTCGATTATTTGGACATTTTTATACCAAATATGATTTTTTAACAAACGCACACACAGGGCTGTTTTTTGGCTTTTATAATTTTTTAAATAAATTTTCGTCTGCATGCGCCAGTTTGCATGAAAAATAGAATGAATTTTGAAAAAGACCAATTACTATTCAGTTATAAATCATTTTGAAAACGTTATGTTCAAAGTGAAAATGCGAGAGAAGGGAAATATTGGTCCTTCAATTGGACCGAAACTTTGTTGAAAAAAAAAAACCGTTTCTATATGAATTTTTATGAAAATAGCGTGAAATTCGTCGAAAATTCAAAGCGCAAAGTACGCAAATCTCACAAAATGATTTTCAATCTGGCTTTACATGCATCTTCGACGAAGTGTAGCATAACGAGGTGAAAATTCTACGAAAAAGCTCTTAGGTTAAAGCTTCAAACTGCAGGTGAATTTAAATGCTACTAATGGAGTGTGTCGTTGAACACGAAAGTACTGAATTTTCATCTGAGAATCATTATATAATTTCTTCGAAATCGCAATGGTGATGAAAATTCGAAGGAGATTTTTGGATCGCTTTGTAATGAGCATGATAGAATTCGTCAAAAAGCAGCAGAGGTACAGAATATACTGAGCGTTAAAAGAATCGTATTATTTCAACGACTTAGTATGAATGTATCTTTTCTCGACAAGACCAAAAGTCTCAACACTTCAGGTCTTGAATATGTTCTTTCAGTGTTCGATCCTTTCTTGAAATTTAAGACAAGACCCGCAGAATATTATTCTCCAATCTCGTGTAATACGCACACGATCGATCCACGAGGTCTATGCCATAGATTGATCGGACAGAACAGCGTTAAAAATTCCAAGCGCGTGCAACAAAGGGCCGCAGAATATATAGTTGAGCGTAAAAGCTCGGAAACTTGCTACTATAAACGCTCGGTGTATATATGCACACCGTAAACTCGAAAATCAAAGGCACCTACACACGGCCCGTACAGTACAGTGTAGTATAGGTATAGATTTACGGCGCGTTTTCTGAAAATCCCGACGACGGCGCCGCGCCGTGGGAAAATCCATAGTCGCGGAGAGGCTTCGATTAGCCGCGAGCGAGCGATTTACGACGGAATTGATGCCACGATGCTCGAGGGCGTGCTAAAAGGGTTCACGATTCAGCCTGTACATTATCGAATTTTCGGAATTTTTTTTCGGCGAAAGGATGTAACCTATATACGAGCTGGCTGTCGTTCTAAAGCGAGTTTTTTGTCTTTTGTTTGTATGTTTGATTGTTTGTTTGTTTGTTTGTTTTTTTTTTTTGTCAAGGTATTCGCATGTCCAAGTCCCGTCGGAGGGCGCTTTTGTCAACGCTAAAACGTATAATAAAGTCACGTGAATCGTCGGGGTAATTATAAATATCGTATTAAAATATTTTGAAAAGCATTTAAATGCAGTGTTTTAGAGCAATTTTTAATCCGTATTACCACTTTTAATTAATTTCTACTTAATCAGTTTTTCATATAAACGCTTTATTCACTTTGTATTTTTATGAATTAATTGTTTTGTTTAAGACCTTGTCATCTGCTTATTATATGTTTCAATATTTTCTGAACCTACCGCTAGATGTGCCACTTTTGCTTGGACATGCGAATTGAGATGCAAAAATGCAAAAGGGAAATAACCGAAATTTGAAAATAAACTGTTTGTAATAACGTTGTAGTTTACAATCGGTTCAACGAAGCGTAATTCGAATTCTCTAATTTAAAGAGAAATTAATTTAATAGCACTGAGAAAATTCAATCTCCCGAAACTCGTATACTTCTCTGTGATGGCAAAACAAACATTTCCTAAAACCAACCCTCCTCTCAGCAATATCAATGCATCAGACATTAAACGCGACACGACAACGGCAACACTCGAAAATCGTCGGAACGAAATTTTCAGGATACTCATGCAGAGCAGCAGTAGCAGCAGCAGCATCGTAGCTATATCTGCGTGGGCGTCAACCCTAGGGCCAAAATAACTTTTCGCCCGTTTCTTCGGCTGGAATTATTTTTACAAGCCCCTTGTGTGTACATACCTGCTCGTAAAACCTGAGCTGAGGAATTGGCTCCTCCGACGCGTTTTCGCAGAAGTCTTTGAATAAAAGGTAACCTGGAACAGAAGAGAGAAAAAAAAGCTTGCGTCAGCTTGTTTCGTCATTTTTTTGTCTTGTTTATAATTACAGCTGGAGAGGATAAAGAGTTGCTTTGTTTACACAAAAAATTCCTATTTCCAGGTCGCGCGTGCGTGTCCAAACTTTATCCTCCCACGTGCATGTGTGTATGTGAGTAAACGCAGTTTATCATTATCATCGCGAAACAAGGGGGGTCACCGCATGGCGTGCATTCGCTACAACTGTGCACTGTTTGTGTAATAAATAAATTCAGTCCTCGCGTTTATATCATATATAAGCCAAAGTTTGGAATAGTTGTTTTTCGGTTTACTAACAGTATGCGCGCCAAGAGTAGTTGTACACACTGCGCATACGCTGGGTCATACGTTTACATAAATTTGTTTTTCCTCTTCTAGCTTCGATGCTCGTTTGTTTTCGAACTTTGTTTTGTTAATTCGTCTTAATTTCGAGAATTCGGCCAATTATACAGTATAATGAATGAGATAAGTATTGAACGCGACGACGAGAGAACTGCTTATATTATACGGCGGACCCCTCTCGAGACACGGGAAAATATGCTAATTGTGCTTTGAAAGCAGTCAGGAGTGAAATGTCTTTAAGCACTTTTATCAGGTGCTGCTGCTTCAGTTTTTAATTAAACTTCAATTGAATAATGCTTTTAATAGCTCGAATATTATTTTCGAACTGCAATTTTCTCTTTAATTATACAAAATATAGTTTGATGGTTTACGGAAAACTCAAGTTTATTGTTGTTATAATATAAAACTTCAACCGGAAGATCTGAAATGATTTTAAAATTACTTTTCTACCCAAATATGGTCTTTCAATGAATTATTATCCTTTCTTTAAGAGTTTCAATAAAACTATTCTTCAACAAATCAAATGCTTCCAGCACAACGACTTAGATCTATTTTGAAATAGTCTTTTACGTAAACTCAGAGCATTCTAAAGTAGTATTTTGCAAACATTCAGAACAAAGAAGAATGTATCGTCAAACTTCGATATTGAGAATATCAAGATATTGCGTTTCTTATACTAAGCGAGTTTATTGAAGTTTTTTTGTAACTTATAATGCTTTCCGCTGTAGCGCATTTGAGTGCAAACTTTAAACTTTAAAACTTGAACATACCATCAAGAACCCAAAAAGTAGACTGAATTCGTTTTGTTACCGGAGGAAGCCACACAGAAGCAAACATGTAAAATTACGAAAGAGAAATTGAATTCAAACTCACCTAGCATTTGATTAAATATTTTGTCGAAGTTCACTTCGTTCTTCTTCTCGAGATACTTGTGCATGACGCTCCTCACGCTGCAAAGAGAAGACACACAATTTTCAGTTTCCATCAGCTTCGCAAAATATTGTACATAATACTCGCTTCAAAAGTGCCCTCCGTATAACTCTCGGGGAGCGTAATTTGAAACGCAAATATCGCGTCACCGTTAAAATGTAAAACAGAGGGAGGAGAGAAGCCATATAGCGGCCTCGACCAATCAAATTCCTTCTAGCATGTAACGAGCTGCCGTTTAAGAGGGAAATCGGCTGTGTATTGGGATACTGATATGCGTTGGAAAAAAAATGCGTTTTGTCGGATCGATTCTCCGGTTGTGTATGTGGAACGACAAAAAATGTTTCCAATTGTTTGCATATCGAATATTATACTATACATGATATCGTATAACTACCCTTCAACCGTCATAGTTTCTCATATAGCAAGCAACGAACGCAGCAGGGCGAAGGTCGATCAATTTAATCGCACATTTTCCCCTTCGCGTAATATACTACACTCTCTTATCATTACACTTGCATTACAGTGCTGCACAGGCCGTCGAAGCGTTAAATTGGCTCAGTGTGTATGTGTGTAGCGAATCTATATAGATACGCTGTTGCAGGGTCCATCGCTAAAAAGACGCTATAATTTCGCAATAAAGCTACATCGCGCAGAGACTGAGTTCTAGGAGCGGAAAATTTTTTAATTAGTTATGTGCGTTCTACAGCAGCAGCGGAGGCCAAGATGAATTAGATTCTTTTACGGCTCTTTTTTTATACAGAGCCAAGCTTCATATACCCTGTTTCCCGGAAAAAAAAAACAACTCTCAACTTGGTACTTTAACGACGCTGTAAAATTTCAGTTTTGCTCGTATACCCACATCCCGCGCGTACTAGTGGAAATTATTAAATTTCTCGTTGCGTCGAAGACTGGAACATAAGCGCACAATGAGAGAATTATACGACTGAAATAATCCGCGCGATTGTCTCGAAATACGTACAGCCAGTTGATTTGCAAATGAGAGGGAGGTTCACGGTGGTGACTGAGAGCGGAGCTAAAAGGCCTTTATAAACATGCCAATGGAGCGGATGAAAGGCGAGCCAGACAACATTCAAAGGGAATACCTGGATTCATCCTTGAGGAGGACTCGTCTCTCTGCAGTCGCGATTGTTTTGTATCGCCATCCCTATACACTCCCGTAGTATTTCATAATTCATATGGTATACGTATGTGTGTGTGAGCACGATTACAACTAGTGCCAAGCTTTTCCCGCTGACGAGATTCGCTCTACGTGTAGGGGTGTGGAACAATGAGTACGAGATTTCGGTGTGAGTGTGTATGTGCATCGAAGTCTGCATGGCTGGGATTGATGCACAATGCGAGAGAGAGAGGACTCGACGAGGACTTTATTGTTGTGCAGAGAAGGAGGATTTAATTGGCTGGGCTCTTTTTCGAGGAAGTTGCTGCTCGTGTTTTTCTTCTGCTGTGGCTTTGTTAGGGATAATGGAGATTCTACTACTGTGGAGGGTTATGTGCATTAAGAGATTGTTCTTCGACGAGGAGTAGAATTTCAGGGGAGAAGAATCGTCGTGAGTTTTTTTGAGGAGAAGGTAGACGGCGAGCACATCACCTACTTTAGGCTGCCGTCGAAGAATTGAAAAGCTTCTTTAATAAAGGCTACATTTGTGCATAAAAGTACTTCAACCTCCAAAAGTTTATACAGTGCTATCGAAACTTTCTTTAAACTCAATATTCCCCGGCCCCCCTTGCAAAAAAGAAGCAAAAATATGGGCTCGCTTGTTACTGCAAAAAGTTGCCAGCATTCTCAGTTTGCCGATATGAAAAAGAATACCGCCACTCGGTCCAAAAAATCCAACAACAACAACAACAACAAAGGATGAAAGAAGCTCTTGCTACAGCTGCCAATTGCTTTAATTTAACTAATTAAGCCCTCTCTCGGCGTCTGTTTTCCTAAAACCGAAGCCGCCACTGCTACGACGGCTACTGCCTATTAAAACTGACCTGAATAATATCGGCTGAAAGCCAGCGGTAAAAAAAGTCTCGGCGCGCAAAAACCGTAGAGAAGTGGGTGAGGAACGTCTATACCGCCTCTCCTTCAGTAGTAGCAGCAGCAGTGACGACTGCGCAAAAGTTACCCGCGCGAGCTAAGGAAGGGGTTACACGCTCGGCGGTGCTCGAAACGAATCGTTGTCTTGCATCTCCCGGAAAACGAGCGAAAAGCCTTTTTCATCCTTTCTTCGCAATTTTTTACCTGCCTTACCCTACTCCTCTTTTATTTTTATTGCTGCACTCTTATTTTGTTTCTCCCTCTCTTTTTCTGTTCTTTCTGCAGACTGAAACGATGTTGCGGTCGTCGTGCAAAGCGATGGCTGGACTAGGTTTTTCGTTCGTTTTTTTTTCACCGAGTTTGCACGTGGAAATGTTTCGTTGTTTTTGTTAATTAAACTGCAAAAATGTAGCAAAGAGAGGGCTGGAAGAGGAAAGTTCTCAATCGTTAGGGGTTCTGTAAGGTCGTGATTCTCTAACTTTAACGAAGAACGAATCCGATTTAACGAGCGTCGCGTTAGAGACGCGTTATTATTTTTGAGCGTTGTTCGTTAGAAAATATTGTTGTACTCTAGGAAAGATTACAATTCATTTTAAACTAAAGACCACTCTATATAAAATAGTAGTTTCATTATTAAAGTCTCAGAACCAAACAAATTTATGTTAAATTATTAAATTTCAATTGCCAATATTATTGTCAATATAATAATATAAAAAAGTAATTTTTCCAAGAAAAATTATCAATAATTGGAAGAGGTATAATGAATATTAGCTGAAATATGCGAGCAAGACGTTGGATAGTAGCAGATCATGTTTATAAATATTTTTAATTTTCGAAGCATATATATTGTTATGAGGGAAATGGAAAAGTATTCATGTGGCCAGAATGTACCTATATCTGCAGCTTGTTTTCGAAACTAAGGTCACGAAGAAATTCCTTAGTTTGGCTTCTGGTGCTGAGACCGCGCTCGCGAAAGATGTCGCTAAGCCATTGATGTAGTATCATGCGGTCGAAACTTTCGTCGTCATCCGGGATTTCAGATCGAACCGCCATCTTCTTTTTCAAGGGTCGAGAATGCTCTAACACGAAATAAACTGGAGTAGCATGTGCAGCGGCGTCTCCTGCTACGTTCTATGAAAGGAGTGTTTGAAGTTTTTGTCGCTGCAGGTGGCGTAACCGCGTTGTATAAATACAAAGCTAACTAAATAGAGCGTATAAGAATCGACTGCGCAGTATGTAGTTCGTAATACCGTACTAGTTCACGTCGAATGAATTGATTTAGTCACGATGAGGATCGTGCAATCGTTCGACGTCGCATCACACAGTATCTGATTGTCAGAATAGTGAAAGCAATAGCTTGATTTCAACATGAATTTGCACAGAATTATTACGAATAAACGGAATTTATACTCTGAGATTTAGCTTACTATAACAGTATATATGACTGAACATCAACGCTTGTCAAACAAGACTGATTTGATATTTCGCCTTTCAAAGAATCTTTCAGCCCCCGCCACCCCCATAGCTTTGAAAGCCTTTTGAAAGGGAAGTAGGTTCTTGGAGTCGTGGTAAAGACCGGTCGTAAAGGACCCAACATGGGTCTGCAGCGGCACATGCGGGGGCCAGGCCACCGTCTAGCCGTCCCGCCGTTGGACGGCAGGTAGGTTTTCCCGAACGGCCTGAAGACAAATGCGAATGAGAGATATTGCCATCGTGCAATCTATACCGTGCTTCAGACAGAACAGTGACCAAGACTACGTCAAGCAGGTCAAAAACATGAGATTCGCAGGTTTCACTGAAGCCTTCACGCTTTTCGATCTCCTTGCTAAGTGCCAATGCCAATGCCAGACGGCACTTTTCATGTGGGATTTCGAGTTCGAGGAAAAATTCAAGAACTACGATCTTAAGGACTTTTGATCATCCGTGCTCAGATAATAGTGCTGCATCAAAACGCAACAGTTTTGTCTTAGCAAAATGGCGAATCATATCATCGGATGAGAGTAGAGGCAAAAGCTTCTCGCAGCGCCTTCACAGTACACATAACCTCTCTTATTCTAACCTCGGCAAAACGTTGCGTTATGCGGCACTTTATCCTCACACTCGTGATAAAAAATAGTGTGACCAACTATAGTGCTCACGCACGCGAGCGTAATTGGCAACTTACCGCACTATTTGCACAATATATACCATTCCCACGTACCACCAGCAACACCTGCAGCAAAGCTTCCGAGCGCGCAAAAGCAGTATCATGCAGTACTAAAACTGGAGGATGCAATTTACGAAAATCTTTCAAAGTTAGCTTGTTTTATTGGAATATGATGGAAGTGATTAATCGCGTATTTTATAGCTGCAAAAAGTATGAAACGAAAAAATGCGTGCGCTCGTCTCGCGAATAAATCAATAATACGACTGACAAACTGTTACGAGTTTTATAATATAAATTGCAAACATATATTGTAATAACAAAGGATACGTAAATTGTAATACGAAACATCAATATATCCTTTCAATTTGATCATTTGACAAACCAAACATTACCTGAACTACTCGATTTGTGCCAAAAGCACGTTCGATTATAAATTTATACAGCGTAGCGCGATTCCGTCAAAATTGTCGACACGCTCACCACTATTTGTATGGAGCATTGAATTTACAACGTTGTCAAAGAGCTTCGCTTATACGCCATCAGAGCGAACGTGATTTCTGAAGCTAATGATCGCAAAGCAGCCGTCTAAACGATGCTAATGAAATTTACCGTCGTTCAAAGTGCTCACACGCGTAATAGCGGATAGAAGAAGATATGAGTCGAATTCTGTGAACGTAAAATAAAAAATAAAAACAGTTTTTAAACCAGTTTTAAAATATCATGAAATCCTCTGAGATAAATAAAAAATCTACACCACGAGCGTTTCAAATTAATAGCCAAAGAAGCGTAGTGGTTAGGTGATCGATCGATGAAAGTAAAAACTTCGTAATTAGGTTATTTGTGCGGAGCAGGAGAAAATATATCGACTTTATCGAGGCTGAGGAAAGGAAATAAACATGCAAAATATAGTATAGTCGCTCGCAGACATGTTTCGTATATAAGCAACAGACACTTTGATAATTGAAACGTCAGTTATAGTAGATTGTGTATACGAAAATATCACAATTTTGTCGTCTGTCTCATCCTCGATTATCGATAACCTTTATTTCCACGCATCTCGAGATGATCGCTTAAATATTTACTCCGACGCATCCTGAAGTCTCTCGTCCTTTCCCAACGAAAATTTCCATCTCCTTAAACTCGACCTCGTCACACCTTATCGCGTGTCTCCAGGACAACGTCATAGACGCGTGGGTTGTGTACATGTTGTTGTAAAAGAAGAAAAAAGATACAAGGATTTGCTGCGAACTTTATTTTCCTGCTGCTGCTGCAGTAGGTATAAGAATTGTTTTCCCCACTGAGATTCGGTGCGAAGAAAAAACGAAGGGAACTACCTCGACTCTAACGAAATTTTCTCGAACGTCGTCAAGTTCGGAGGAAAAAGAGACTTTTTTCCTCGCTCGACGGATACCCGTTTGATTGAATTTTTTTCTTCAGCGCCAGGTACGATAAAAAGTATAGTATATATAGTTGCATATAAACAGATCGAGTCACGGAACGGGTGATGGAATTTAAGAGGGAATCGATTCGATGCTCGCCGTGGAACTCGATTATTAGTGAAAATATGGCGGTTTAAAATATCAGGTAGTCCAGAAATATAACTTCCACTCTCACACATCGAAGAGAAAAAAAATCATTACACGTACGCGCAGTCGTTCTTTTTAACGAAGCCGTCATTACAGAAATTAAAAGGGGGCTTTCCTCGCTCGAAAGACTTTGAAACCGCTTTTGCAATAAGTATGAGGCCGAGCAGCAGCAGCAGCAGCAGCAACATAAAAACACGATTCCGCGATATAGGTTGAAAGCGTTGGCCGCGCGCGCAGCTAGCAGTTTATTGTGTTTAGTGGGTTCTAAATTTATTGGAGTAAACTCAAGTGAAATCCAAGCTCAAACAGCAGAAATTTTCTCGTATATTTCGGCTTTGTTGAACTGATAAATCGCGCGCACGCAAGGAATTCCTTTTTCCTTTAGCATATTATATGGTAAAATTTATAATTTTGAACATAATATGCTTGATGAAATAATAAAACCTCTACGCGGTCTTTCAGCTCAATGGATATCGGATTGTATAGAGAGACACACGCATGCGTTAACGACGACGATATTATCGAACAATTTATAATGAAATTCGTCCGATTCATTGAGTAAATCGTCGTCAATCCTCCAGCGGTTCAGTCGCAGGCGATCGAGACTTGTGGATACATGGGCAGATTAAACGCAATCAAGCTTCTTTGGTTCTGGAAATTAATCCTTATCAAGTTCATTATATCGTCGAACGAACTGCGATTTGGTTATTATCCGGATGACTCGTCGATACAACCATATCGTGTCCAATATATTCCAAAAATGAATTTTCATGTTTTGTCCTAACGCTATAAAGCAGATCCATATTCCATCGGTTCACTTGGCCCAAGAGAATCTCTCTCCGCATCAAGCGCAATATCGGCTTAATTTTTATTCTCCGCGCATATGACCCATACACATCCATTTATGCATATCACTCTGAAATCGAGAAGCCGTGGCACAGTTTGGTCGAATTGTACAAGGAATAGTATAAGCTCAAGGGGGGGGGGGAGCAAGAGGGGGTGGGGCAGATTGAATTCTCCGGCTCCGCGGAACTTTAATCCGGAAGATTGAACAGAGGCGCACGCGGGCGGCCCACCCCTCCTATATAGGTGGAAAAGCCGCGGCTTGTCGCTTTTCTCTCTTTACTCTGTTACAATTTCTTCCATCTACGCGAATGAGAAATCTATTTTTTTTCTCGCCCGCTGCGCGTCTGTTTGGCTTTCGTGTGAGCTGTTCCTTCTTTTTTTTCTGGGGCGTGTAGAGTGTTTTCGTCGTAGTCGTCGGGAGGGATTTCTCGTGTGATTATTGTCTCGATGATTGTGGATGGAATTCGATGTGTATTTGCTCTGTAGTGTGTATAGGGGGAATCTTTATGTATATGTGGAGGTGAATTGCCTAACCTGGATAGCGTCAGATGATCTTCGTCTGTTCGGAGGATCGGGATTGGACGTGTTTGTGGCTGTTTGCATTCGATTTGGGGATTCGACAACCTCGTCGACAACTGTTCGTGTGTTATAGGAGATGCTGACTTTGAGATGAAAGGGATTAGTTAGGTTTTTATAATTTGTATACACGTTGTAAGAAAAGTGTATATGAAAAATTACTGTACATGACAGTGAGAATAAAACTTTGGAACTTGATTTGTGGTATCTAAAAATTAAATCCACCATTGTTAATACTATTAGTACCGTATTTTTGCAAAAATACCTGAATTATTAACTTTTCCCGAGTAAATTATTTTTAATGAAAAACAATTGTTCCTGTAACAAGTGAAATTCTGAAAATCCACATAATCAGATTAACCCTTTTAAAATGAAATTCCCGATTTATCATCCCTAACACAATTGCACATTCATGTACGCGCGAGTACTACACGTGCCCATGATATAACGTGCGATTCTTCCAACCCACGACCAAAGCGTTATCATAAAAGAATCTCAACGTCCAATACTGCGCACTCCAAGGAATGCAAATCGAAATGCAAAATTTTCATTGACGCCAGCAGCAGAACAGAGCAGAGCAACATCAACTTTGCCACAAATGTTTGGTCGCTCGCATCGTTCGGATATTGCCATTTATACCCGGGACATTCCCGCGATATAATGGACGTTTCACGATTGAATTGCAAAGGAAATAGAATTTATTTCCTGTTTGATCTCGCGAAGCTCTATATAGCGTCGCTCATATAACTGTTTTACATGTCGCTCGCGTGTCCTGGTATAGGGCTGAATTTAATAGGCATTATTACTCTGATATTGGAAATTGATGAGATTCCTCGATACGATAGAATAGTTTAATGGCGATGCTATCAAAGGCTACTCGCGATTTCGAAATTGTAACGTCACTTCCCAGTAACCTTAAAATACAGCCTAATAGAATATTACTTTGCAGTTTGGATCAAAAGCTCGGGAAAAAAGAGGATCTGCAAATCCTCTCGACTGGAAAATCCCCGAAAAAATACCCACTCGGTCCATCCATCTTCAAATCGACAAGCATGAGCTTCTGAAAGGAGAAAGAGAGAAATGGCAGCCTAATTTTCCGATCATCCCCAGGACGGCAAAGGCGTTCATTCGAGTGCTCGGATCTCAACGGCTAAAACCCGTTGATACTCGGCCCTCTCCGGGGGAGCGTATTATCGGCGGCGGTGAGTAGCTCTCGGAGCTAAGCTGCGCCGACGAGCTTATTGCACCTATACTGCTTGACGGACAAGCAGCTTTCGCTTTGCACTGGTGTACGTATATTCCGATCTAGCTCTCCGTGTGGCTGGGGAGGTTGTACGTAGGTGGAATTACGAAGGTTTACTCGATGCTTGATTTGTCGCGTCAATGATTGTCAGAGAAACGTTTTTCGTCTCTTTAATTCTGAATTCGATGCTGCAGAATCATCAACGGAGTAAGCATATAAGGTAATATTCTCGCCGTGTAACTCCTTATCGCAAAATCCACGCTGCAGTTGTCGATCAATCTTCTCTTCTCGCAGTATAAATATCAGTTCTCTCACCCTCCATGTCAGCTATGAACATCGGCTATCCCTCTCTCGATCGATTTTCTCTTCTCATCCTTGCGAAGGGTTGAAAGCATGGAATGTCGCTTAGCGACCAAGCCAATGAATAAATTATCCCCTACTCAGAAACTCGTCGCAAGCTCTCTCTATTTTTAACCGTCGACTGCACGGCCGTCTGTATACTAATTAAGCGACTTTCCTCTCGTATTTACACTAATTTTGGCTGTTTGCCAGTCAAACGCCTGTCCATGAAATATGTGAACACGTGCGGGGATATCATTACCAGTGTCTGTACTTGCATATAACGCATTCCCCAGATCACAGTCCCATATACACACTTGCGAGAGAGATCGTGTCGTCGCACACGTAGCCACACGGAAGTATGTATATATCGGACGTAACGTTATGTCCGCAAGTACACAATATGCCTGGAGTGTGTGGGAGAGAGTAGACTGTGGCGTGGCTATCGATCGGCTCTCCGTCCCGCTCCGCCGATCGAATACTGATATACGCCGGACGTGATATTATTCTAAGAAAAAAAGAAACGTTAGTCCATCGCACACACACGCGCACACGCAGCTGTATAATGCAAGCGCGGGTATATCGACACGTGGCTACGAAGAGAAAGAATAAGTCTCTTGCGTTCCCTTGAATATTTTTTGTATATACGCGCCGGATGACGAACGGCATTGTTGCGTGCACCGAATCTTGCGCGTCGGGGATGAAATAAGCCGCGAGCTTGCAGAATTCCTCTTGCTCTCCCCGTGTGTGTGATGTGCTGCGCTACGGAGTATAAGCTTTGCAGGATGAGAGGCTATTGGGGAGACGAGAGAGAGAGAGAGAGAGAGGGAGAGAGAGAGAGAAGCTATGGGCTTCTCCTACGTAGTAGTTGTCTTTGCCGATTCTACGACGCGAATATGTAGGTCAGCGGCTACGAGCGCACCTGATTAGCCGCGTGTATAGCGACTCTGCTGCTGCTGCTGCTATCCCTTTATATGCGCCTCTGGAACGCTTCGCTTCTCTCCTGGTCTATGGGGTAGAATGTGGTCCGATGGTAGCTTTTTGTTTGTCCTGTGGTAGGAGAGGAAATGTTGAAGAGAATTTCACAGTTTGGAAGCCTGCTGGAATTTGATTCGATACGAATTTAAGCTTATTAATGGTTTGTTATGTGTGAATAATTTGTAGCCATTTTTCGACCAATAGTATTATGGAGCAATCCAATTGGTGCATAACCCAGCAAACACTGCTTATATGTTGGAATGAAGAACTGATTTTTCTCATTTTCAGTGAAATGATGTAAAAACCTATTAGAATTTAGCACACTCTTTGAATTTGCAAAGAAGATTAAACAAGTTGTTTGCATCAGAAAATGGCTTGATTTGTTGTTGTCGCGAGAAAATCAATATCTATTAAAAGTAAGACACGGGTTTAGATTATTCCTATTTGAATATTATTCATCGTTCTATTTACCGCAACATATCCTAAACTTAGCTCAACCAAATTTGAGCTTTACAGACATTACGAATAGATGTCAGTTGATTGAATAGTGTAGGTGCAGCCCGGTAATATGTCCATGAAAATTGGGATATTAAGGTTTACTACTAATGGCACAATTCTGCAGCATATTGCCTCTGAATACATATACACAAACGAACGAACTGCTATACAGCTCTGCGTTAATGGCAATAAGGAAGATGCCGTATCGATTATTAATTATCGATGAACACCCGGAGGTATAACGTTACACCTATGATGGAATATGTCAACTTGATGACTCATGTTGGCCCATTACCGTAGCAGACCACCCATTCAATTAACATTTTTAGCTCTGTAAGGTACACGATATTGCAACTGCAAACGCTGCAATCGAACACCATTATTGAACGGAAAGTTATACATTTCCATGAATATACCATCAACGCAAAAGGTGGAAACTTTTTCCACTTTAAAATTCAATATAACCTACCCCGAATCAATATCACTTTCGCGTATAATGTCCCAAGACAGTCTGAACGCGTCTGGGGCATAAATTCGAAAAAATATTCCTAAGATAAATTTCCGAGACAGAGCTGGGAAATCACAATTACTATTAGTTAAATTCTGTCGGAACAGTAGCGACGACGACGACGACGACGTACGAAGGGGAGGCAGGGCAAACTGGAAAAAATAGGAGCGTTGTCAAGAGATGGGGAATAAACGATCAAAAATGGTGATTCAGTGCGGGCCAACGGAGAAAGGGCGACGAGGAGAGAGAAGGAATAAAGTCGGGAGGAGGAGGAGGAGGAGGAGGAGGGTGAAATATGGATCGGCAAGGAGATACAGAGGAATTAATTCTTGTGCGCTACGTCGGCAGAGAAAATTTTGTTATGTTATTCTGGCTTTAATTCCTGATGTACCCACTTTGGGAATATATTACAACCTGATTTAGCGATGTTTTTCCGTATAACGACGTTCACTTTTCATGCGAAAGGATTTTTCGCTTATCTTTACCATGCATCCACTAAGGAAAGTGTTCTATGAAAAATTACTCTGTCCGTAAGGTAAAATTTACAATACTGCCAACTAGCACATAAAACATATTTTTTTTGTATATTTACACGAAATTAATTTGTAACTTTTCCAAGACACTTCTCTCTTTGTACACGAACTCTATAGATGGTAACAATTACTCAAAGATCGACGATAATGGTCTCGATTTCCGAGTCTTTAAAAAGTACCAATGTCTAGTTTAGCACGAAGAAAACCGAATAAGCTTCGGATTACAGGTGTACAGAATTTAAACGAGGTCGATTTCCTCGATAAAAATCGTTCTATTTTTATGGCACGGTTATGACAAGGGCCTCCTTTTGCAAAACGCTCTTTTTATTTATCGCACACCGTATTAATTTCGTTCGTGCGCGCATTTGAAATTCAAATTTTGCCCTCTAATAATAATAGTAATCTGCATGAATCACTATTTTAATTAAAAATGAAATTAGTTGATTAACTTTGCAGCAGTAGATCTCGGCTTTATATAGACTTAAATTAAACCATTGAAACGCACATCAACTTGTTGCTAATTCATCCTTTTTAAAAATAAAACTCGACTCTGATATTTATAGCGACACCTCCAATCCTAGAAACTTTGGAGAACTCTCAACGCGATATTCAAATATTAAATACAGCACGACGTATAGCCAGTCTTCCTCTTGCGAACGTTAAACTGTCGGAATATTCCCGCAGCGAATCGGTATAGCGAAACTATATTACGTATGTCACATTACTCGTCGTATATGCACGAATGCAACTGTCGTCTAAAATCGAAAAGCACATAGTTTCAGAAATTATTCTCATGAATTATTTCTCTACTATAATATGCGTGAAATGTGGCGACTAAAAATCAAAATTCATCCAGAGAGATAGTTACGAAAGTTTTCTCTCGAGTTTTCTCACGAAATTAATCCACTTGTTATTTAATTTAATAAATTTAATTTCGTCGAGAGAATGCCGCCCTAACGCGAGTGAGCAGCAAGTAGTTACTATGTATTCAACGTCTCATTCGTACGAACTAATACGGCTGCTGCAGCGCAAGCGCGTTAAACTAATTAAACAAAGGTCACTGCACACGCAGCGGCAACCTTCCTTTCATTCGACGCTCACTGTAATCATCAACTTTTTTTCCGCTAGAACAAAAGTAACCGAGAATGATGTGTGAGTAAAAAGCGAAAAGTTAGCTATAGAAGAGTACTGAAGCTGTAAATTCATCAGTAAAACATTTTCCATATCTGGTCGCTAATTCATGTCAAAGAACTGATAACCGCAATCTTTGGTTAGTGACTGCAGGTCATTTGCATCTCAAAATTTCATTAAATATATTAACATTATGCATTTTTTCAAAGTGATATAGTTAGTATTTTATCTGTTCAAAGGTCAAACCGTTATTGGTTATCAAAAAATATCTAAAAATTGGCTACTGCTTCTACCAAGGGTAGACCGACACCGAAATAGCTTAATAACCGCCTGAGTTTTAGTATCAAGAAGCATCATCAGCTTAGCTTTCTATATTGTTTATGAAGTAACGACGAATTGGATCATGTCCAATGGAAACAACGACGTCGATGATATTTCGCAGGAATTTCCAGGCCGGATTTCTCGGATATTCTTCCTTGACTTCGGAGCTTTCTTTGCGGCTTCTAATATCCACTGCACACAAGAGAGAAAAATTGCGAGTATTTTGACGGTTTGTTGCAGCTGGATAAACACACGAGCGTCGCCTGTAACTTCCTTCTGACGGCGGAGTGTCGCGAAACTTTGTACACAGCTATGCGTGAGATTAATTTATACGAGGATTCTGTATTCGCGAGGGGAAAATGTACGTTTGCAGCTGTATGCGAATGCACTTCTGTGGATATGTGGATAAAGTATACACGTTGCATATACTTTATCCACATATTACTTAATCGCAACGTAAAAGTTCATTTCGTCCTTGGTGCAACGATGCCTTGTCCATCATGTCTGCTGTGATTCGTGGATAATTTGTATAGGGACTGAGAAGAAACGGCCTATGATTATAGAAAAATAAAAAATACCAATTGACATTTAGTAGACTGGAAGTCTTAAAGTCATAGTCTATTCACTTGTAATCGCTAAGATTCCATGATACCAACATGTCTTCAAGTATTTATCGAATTAATGAAATATACACCATTTATTGTATTCCACAAAACACTCTGTTTCAATAAAACACTCTTTTTATCTCTCACGTTGAATTTAAAGTTATCTAAAACGACATTTCACCGAAAAATTATCCGCCTTCGCACTAGATCGCAACAGCAGCAGCAATAAAAGTACCCATAAAGCTCACGACAATTCCGAAGCGCATTAAACAACGAGAGCTACGCGTCGTTCACACATACACACACCAAACACAGTCTCTGCGAAATCGGTCGTTGCTCGAAAAACGTTTAACGCCGTCGGGCCGATTGCATATAAATCGAGTGGGAGGGTCAAGATCGATTCTCCGGGCACGAAGGAGGCGGGCGAAATTAGAATTTCGGTCATCCATCGCGTCGTCGCGACGAGCAATCGCTTCTCTCTCTCTCTCTCTCTCTCTCTCTCTCTCTCTCTCTCTCTCTCTCTCTCTCTCTCTCTCTCTCTGCTAAATCGACGAGCTCTCGCACGTACGCGCATCAGGTTCGATTAAGGCTTCATCGATTTCGAAACGACCTACTGTTTAATTACAATAATCGTGTCGCGTATGTAAATAATAACCAAAATAACTTGCTTGATCCTCCCTCTTTCCGGAGTGAAATTTTCGGCAAATAACGTCGTCCGCCAGGCTGTGAAAAATCCGTCTCCAAAGAGCTTCCTCAAAAAGAGAGCAGCTAGAGGAAGAGGAATAAAATCCAAAGTCGCTCTTCCGGATTGAAACTGCCGCGTTGACTATATTTCCAAAAAGGAGGCCGAGTAGTTCGCGAGATCCTCTCCGCAAACCCTTATACACACAGAGCGAATCGTGGGCGTCTGCATAATTCATCAATCCTCCGGAAGAGCGAATGCGCCTCTCTCAATTATTCTCTCTCTATAGCTGCCGGAGGTTTATGCACTTCCGTCCGATTTTTCTTGAAGATTAGAGAGAGAAACTATCGGATATATAGTTTACAGTCCCTCTCGGCGGGGGAGGATTATAGTCAGTGCAGGGGAAGTGTTTCGAAAGCGAGGATTGCCTGACAAAGGGTTATAGATATTGAGTAACAATGGACTGACGGAGGCGATGTTTGATTTGGCTTTGAATTGCCGAGATTTTCGCCCGGGCGGAGAGAGAGCCCGTGTAATAGGCATGGTTTTATCTCGTTTGCCCAGAGAGAGAGAGAGAGAGAGAGAGAGAGAGAGAGAGAGAGAGAGAGAGAGAGAGAGAGAGAGAGAGCTTACTTCGATTCTCGTCCGACTCTTTCATTATTCCTGATGTACATTCGTATACAGTCGAAGATCCTTTTTTCTTGCTGACATTGCGGTCGAAGGTTTGAATATCGTTTGCCGTTCTCATCCGATACGAAGTCCTCGTTGAATATAAGTAGCGAGATAATTAATAATCGCCGATCGCGCAGTATTATATACCTATAACTGAAATATAGAGGTAGACGTATGCGGTTCAAGGGCCAATAATTGAAAATCGAAAGTCTGATAATCGGGTCTAACGGACTGGCCTCGTTAATATTTAAATCAAATAAACAGTCTGCTTGCCCTCGATTAAAATATATCGTGAATTTTCTTATATATTTGCATTTCAGTCAATTTTGCCGCCACCTGTCTGTCTGTATATATGTGTATCAGCCTGACAATAGCAGAGCCGCGCAGGAATGAAAGGATCAACCCCATTATGATGTATTGTGCGCCGGCGTCTATTAAGGTCATAAGGTCAAGCAGACTGAATGTCTGAACTGGTCGTTATTTTAAGATAGAGACGCTCGACGCTGTGCTATTTATTTATGCCATTGTTGTGTGTTTCAAGCGTCGCAAGGACGATATAATTATTTCTAGTTTTCAAATGACGCGTTATACTTCATCGAAATCAAGTAATTGATTATGGACAGAGATTTATACGTTTTTTTTTAACAGCCCAACAGTTATATAAAGAGTCGTTTAATCCAGGACCAATTAAACGCTCTTAATCATTCGAAAGCTATATAAGCGGCGATTATATCCCGTGCGAGCGTTTTTATATTAAACAAAAAGCACAACGCAAAAATGAATGAAGAAAACGGGCAAGATTTACGAGCACCATAAATAAATAACGACCGCAACTTGGCCATAAATCACCGCTGTAAAACACTATTAATGATCGATATAAAGTGGCAGTAGTCATCAAAGCGCACTATCCTGGGGCCGATGATGAAGTATTCAGGGGCTTATATGCGGATAGCAACGCGCGTTTCGTATATACAGGGAAAATCAATTTAAAGGACATCTGCCTTATTTATCCGGAGACGCGCGCGAGGCTGCGGCAACGTTTCTAATTGACATGCTAACGAGCCGCGAAAGCGTCGCAAGCTTCATATAAGCACGAGTGGTGTGTCCTCGCTTCTGTTATATATTATATAAGCTCGGGGGATAAATAATCCTTTACAAACGCGAGCTTGAACTGTGTACAAAGGAACTTGATAAGGATTTAATCGATGCAGGAGGTTAATTGAGCTGGTGAATTTCTCTCGCTGTCAACGGGTCTGAATTAACCATAAGGTCGCGTGCGATAATTCTTTTTCTGATCGCATCGATCGATGTCGGTTATGAAAGATTAATTGCATAACTTACGGAAGAGAGGGCACTTTTGTAAAATATTAACACAGCTGAAGTGTTACCTGAAACATAGGAAACAGTGTCTTGTTAGTTTTTTTTTGAAATAGTATAGTATAGAATATAGAATTTTGAGAGAAAAATGTCACAGCGGGAAATAATCCGAAAAACAAAATACAAACAACACGCCATCCATTCTCCGCAGAAGCATCCTCATGTCGCGGAAAAGCCGACACGACCGAATCAAGCGTCGAAAATCCCCAGGTCCCCATTTTTCACCGGCATTCATTTTTCACTAACAACCGCGCGTCGTCTTCTCGTGAATTCGCGAAAATCCTATAGTCATATAGAGCAGCGAAACGTGACCGCTGATGTTATAGTATAGTATACGCGTGAAGAAATGCATAATTGAAAGAAAGCCGAGAAAGGAAAGTGATGGATGCGCTCGCGAAAATTCGTTCCCGTCGCCTCGAAACAACGAGAGCGGATAGATAGACACGTGCATATACGTATACGCGGGTATAAGCGGAGGAAATGCAAAACTTTTCTCTCTCCACGAGGGGATATTTTCCGTATACACGGATGGAGACAAAAGAAAGGCGTCGAGTGATGGACTTACGCAAGACACTTGTGTGTCAGAGAGGGAAATTCGAATTGTATCGGGGAAATTGCTTTTGCAGATGGGAAAATAATGTTGAGCTGCGCGCGTTCTATCTCTCACCGACGTATGAGTCTTCTTTTTCTCTATCTCTCGCTTTTTTCGAGTCGAGTTGCGCTACTGATGTGTATGTGTATACCTGAGGCGAAAATCAATATTTTATTTTATGCGACTTTTGCTATTTCAATTTTGTTTTGAAAGAATTTGAACGATGTTGGAACGTCGCAGTGATGACAGTGTATAAAGAGAGGATGTTGATCGCATATATTATGTACTATTCGTGGGGTGCAGATGGAATAAGAATTTGGATAGAAGATTGAATAACGAATATAGATCTTCCAAGATTGAATAACCTCGTATACGAAATTTGTTTCTCCAAAACTTTTTTAATTGCTTTATAGCACTGTGTGGCATAAATCCGCATCTGTGTCACGCCTATCCGTGGCATAAATAGTCCATTAATGCACCGTGCTAACTGCACGATGCGAGAATGGACTGTTTAGGCCACGGATAGGCGTGACGGCGGATTTATGCTAGTCAGTGCTATAAAATAGCGTACGATACTCGTGGTATAAATAGTCCGATACGGCACGGCGTTTAGCTCCCCCGCTACGCTCGGGTGCTAATACACGCCGTGCCGTAATGGACTATTTATGCCACTTGTATCGTAATATACTATTACATTTATCTCCACTTAACCTCGACTTAATTTAATACAAAATACGAAATCACCCAGGTGGAAGACATTTATAAATTTTATATAAAAAATATATAGTTGATTATATATTGGATATTATATATAAAAATGGTTATATAGTTTGTTTATAAATTTTATATATCAACAATACAATGAACTTGCGCATAACAACTTTTAGGAAAAGCAGACCAAGTATATAGAAGCCCCCATAAAAGAATATTACGCGGGGTGTGCGTTAACTGATGCACATTGAATGCACATTTTTCGATTCGCCGATTTTATAATAAAAAATATATAAACAAATTATATAACCTTTTCTATACATAATCTTAATAAATAATATATTTAATCCGCTGTATATATTTTTTATATAAAATATATAAATTTCTTCCACCTGGGCATCTCGCAAAACAAATTAAACTCATCACGCGTCGCTTTTCTAAATTTCGACTATAGTGGGTGGGGGGAAATGTAACGAAAGTTAAATTTACAGATCAGTAAAAATATCAAAAGCTAAAATAGCCGAAAAAAAAGTTACGACGGGTAAAAATGCCAATAGTTTAAATTGCCGAAAAAAAAGTTACGACGGATAAAAATGCCGAAAACTAAGATTTGGTTAAAATAATTATAATTTTTTGTTTTAACCTATCAACATTTATTTTCGACATTTCATTTTCAATATTTCTAACTTTCGGCATTTTTACCCTTCGTGACATTTTTTTTAGCACTTTTAAAAATCGTATATTTTAATCGTTGGTACTTTCGACTTTCGGCAAACCTAACCTTTGGTAAAATATATTCGGCATTTATACCTATCTGTAAATTTAACTTTCGTTACATTTCCCCCCACCCGACTACAGTGCCTACAAATTACTCTTAATTATTTACCGAATAAACAGCGAGAAGCTCGCACCTGTTTGAAGTAAATTCAACAACGATTAATTAACCTGGATATTTCGAGTTTATTTACAATCATTTCAAACACCAACGTACAAAAAAAAAAAAATTTTTGCGCAAAAACGCCATCTATCTTGCTCTGCCTTCCGGGAAGTGATTAGAAATAAAATAGAAGCCCCCCCGCGCATACGAGCATTCGGAGAAAAAGCATTCAGCTTTCGCTTGGAAATATAATAAGAAAGCTTTCTTTAGCGTCGGACAATAACAACCGGAAAAGAGAGCAACTCACTTGCACAGCGGCATTTCACGCGTATGCACTCCACAGAGCAATTATCCACGTCTCAGCAGAGGTAGCTCGGAAAAGTCTATATCCCTGCGCGATTTCGTTTCGCGCCAACGATATCAATCGTTTGATTCAGCCAAGAGTGAAGAGCATATCGGCTATTCGGCGCATGAATAAAAGACTAAGCACCGAGCGCTTAAACTCTCTCTTACTCCCTTCCGTGAGCGGCCAAAGATAAAAGCAATTAAGCGAAAATACAAGTGGATTCTATTTTTCGCGAGCACACACGGTTATTCCCTCGCAGAGAGAAAGAGAGAGGGACGTCCGACACCGAAATACACGAGCTTCGCCCCCGTCTATTAATAGCTCGCGCTTTCTCGCACACATGCGGATACTTTCCGTCGATATATGAGCTGTATATGCGCGTCGGACAGCGTCTTCGTCGGATTCCGGAGGTTATGTTCGCTTCTGCGTTTGCGTGTAGGTGATAGCCTAATTATTGTAATAGATCGAGAGAGAGAAAGAGAGAGAAGGTAAGCTTCCTCCTTTTTCATTTGACACATCATACACCTGCTGATACTCCCGAGGAGTATTTCCAGAATTAAAATATCTGATTCTCCCACATAAACCCCCGGAAAAAGAGTTACGAGCAGAGGCGCCGCAATGACGATAAACCCCGAACAATACGAGGGCCGTGCAATAAATCCCCTTCAAAAATAGAGCGCGCGAGCGCGTGCGAAACACAATTTTATTATCACTATTACTTCTGCCGACATGTGCAGCTGTATTATAGCTCTCCGAGAGAGATGATTCAAAACACAGAGCAGCTTTCTCTCTCATCCCGACTATTAAAAACGCGCGGATGTGAGAGAGGAATGAGCGAGAAAAATCCAATAGAAAAGTATACAGCTCAAGCATAGTTCAGCGAAGAAAAGAGCGATTTTTCTCCAAACTTCCCGACAAAAGCACGCGAGGCAGCTTTGTTTATTTTACCCTCTCGGCTTCTTCTTTCGAAAACAAACTCTCTCGCGAGCCCGAGTAAAAGTATACAAGACGCTGTTGCCGAGGCTGCTGTTGCCGAGGAGAGGAATAAAATACTTGGAGAAACAATAATCGCAAGAGCTGCTCGATTTGAAAATAGTATCGGCGGCCTCGTTACTCTATATAATATAACGTTGTACCGATGGCCGAATGAATTGTCTCGGTCGACAAGAAGCAGGCATTTATTGAGTGAGAGAATGAAAGAGCTGCACCTCGTGTGTGATCCAACGGATTGAGAGCCGGTTTAAAACGTTTAACGCGAGAAGACACACAAGAGCCACTTAAATTCTCTCTCTCTCTCTCTCTCTCTCGATGTTTCTTAATTATAGCTTTTATTGCAGCGTCGGCCCCCCACGACGCCGGCGGTGGCGGTAGACCGTTTCGGAAGCGAGATTTTTATTTCCGCGTGTGTGTGTGTTATATAACATATAACGCCGGCCACAAAAAACGTGAATTACCGCGTCTGATGTGGATTTAAAACACATGCTCTTCACGAGATGAGAGAAGAGTATATTATGCATTTTGCGACGCGCATAATACACACCATAAATTTAAATATGACCGCGATGTGTCGGCGCCGACTAGAAAATGCGAGAGAATTTCGAGTAATACATTATGATTTACGCTAATAAAAAGCGAAACAAACGCAACCGTTTTTCCCCTTGCTTATAGTTCGCCGCAAAGGAAATCCTGTGCGTCACCTACTTCTAAGCGGGTAAAAAAAAGCTTAAAACCCTTTTTCCGTATGAAAGAATGCCCGCGCGGTTGAAGAAGTGGCTTTCGAGACCGCAGAGCTACTCTCTCGCCTCGGAAAAAAGAACGAGCAGCAGCACAACACAGCCGTAGTATACACACACTAAAGCCAAGCATCTCTCGTCGTCGTCGTCTCGACTGTAAAGCAAAAGTAACCCGGAGAGAGGGAGAGAGAGAGAGAGAGAGAGTAGTAGGGAAGAGTTTTCGATGGCAACCGGCGGCACCATAAATCTCGACGACTTAATATCCGAGAGCGAGCTCGACAGTTTGTCGAGGAGGAAACGCCGCTTTTTCTCTTTATATACGTGCGGAGAGAGTCTTATACGAGCTTCTCTCTTTCTCTCTCGAGCTGCTTTTGCCGCGCTTGTTTGGCCGCGACGTGAGCGCGCGCGGGAAGCTCGAGCTTGAAATTGGGGGTTTACGCGGCACTGGCGGCTCGATTTCTTTTTTAAGTGGATCGCGTGATTGTTTGCCGAGTCGGAGCCAAGAGCAGCAGCAGCAGTAGCGGTAGCGTACGACTAGGAGAGGCCTTTCGAGAACTACTGCGCGTGCGAGTGGCGTTTGTTACGTACTGCGGACTGTGGAGGAAGCTGTTTGGTGGGGGGAAAAAAAGGACGTTTGTTTGATGGGAGACGTGAAAAGTGAGATTAGTCCTTGAATTTTGAGGTGTAGTGTGTTGGCGAGTTCTTGGTTAGATTTTAGCTAGATTTTAGTAACGCGATTCTAGCTGAAAGGGCTTGATGGGGTGGGTTTAAAAAGCTTTTAAAAGGTTTTTACATATGCAGTAGGTGCATGTATCACGCGCTGCGGACGTTTTAAATTTGGAGGTGAAAATTTTCAAAGCAGTTTTGAAATAGATTTTCCTATATTTAATGTTTTCCTTTCAATTTGAGTAACTTTGATTAAAATGATTTACCGCGCCATTTCAAAGGTAACCAATCAGATATTGTTTTCGATTGCTTTATACTTTTCTAGTAATAATCTTTGAGAAAGGAAAAAAACGAAGTGCGAATTAGGACTGAGAGCCATATGTAAATAATCTGTTCAGAGCAAAACTGGCTAATATTTCACCAGCAAAAGGCCTTTCTTTCAAGATCACAATAACGATGAAATATCGAGAGAGAGCTCGTTTTTATCAAATATGTATTATTCCAATTTCCGTCCTTTGTCCTCTGTCGAATTTCGAAAATAAAGAAAACATTTTTCCCATACGCACGAAAGCTCGAGCTGTGTGGTCGGCTATTATCGTAAATTGGGTAATACAAGATTTATTATGAGGTTGCCGTTCGTTATCAAAGTCGTTATTAGCCGGACATATATTTATATTTAATGTATTTCTGATCGGGGTTCGTGGCTCGCTCTGTTTTTTTGCGAGTTCAACGATCTCTTACGAGTATCGTCGTTATTTACAAAAGCTCTTTTAGATACGTATATGGGTTTCATATTACGTATCTGATAACGTTGTTGCACTATTTTTTTGAAATATGAAAAATCTTCGATCAGCTGCAAGCAAATACAGACTTTCTTATATAACCGCTATGGAAATTGCTTTAAAAGTTTCTTCTCTTATTGCCTTGCGTACACAGCGGAGACACACAAGTTGAACATTGATTTTTGAAACACGATATACTTTGTACAGGCTGGTGAAACCTTATGGCGGAACAGTTTAATGTGCGTTTCCTTTGTTAGCTTGAAAATGTCATTTAGTGTATTAAAGCTTTTTTCTTGGCGCTTTGCGCGCGCAGTTATAGCATGAGCGACCGAAGCGGCAGGCCAAACAAGACAGTTTTAGCATTAGTGGCACACCACTATATCTAGACTCGGCCCACAGATCAAGACGAGTGAAATCAAAAAGTGCCTATGCGCCACCTATGTTCACTTGCCACAGATGCGGAGAGTTTAGGCGGTGACGATCAAAACGCTCGCGAAAGGGCCAGTCCAAAACTGCTTTGTTTTGGTAATTGATGTTGCTCTAGCGGTCCACACGTACGCATGTATATTTAAACTTAATTTTATTATAATTTATTTATTAATATAACCAAAATACACCCGGCCCTTTATTATCTCTAGCAACTTTTAGACAAAAATGAACAACTAATTCAAAAGGTTTGGGTGCAGGCTATCCCTTTTGGCGCGAAAAATTTATTTTATTTTGAAATTATTCTCTTTGAGGTTTGAAACGCAATCACACGCTATCACGCGCGAAAACGAACAGGCAAAGTTTTATAGGTTATGTCGTGCACCGGAGTCATAAAGAGCTCCAAGCGAAAATTAAGAGATTCTAAATATTAGCGTCTGTTTAAATATATTTGAGAATCTTCTCAATAATTGAATTTCTTACAACCATTATTGCTTTACTCATTGTTCTTATTATTAAAATAAAAATTGATTAGCAAACTCGCTCTTTATTAACCGACCAATCAGATGACCAATAGAACTCCTTCAAGATATGAAGCGATCGAAACTTTTAGGAAGAAAATAAAAATGATAAACGACGATTCACAAATCCAATTACAAGCTTTCTTTGCGATATTTGATGACGATGAAAAATTATACTCGCGTACAAATGAACAGGAAGACACTTCCTGATACTCTGCGGGTGACCTATATCAACCGCATATTCAATACGTATTTAGGGAAAACTTGATCGTCTGAGGCAGAGCGAGAGCGAGAGAGAGAGAGAGAGAGAGAGAGAGAGAGAGAGAGAAGAAAAATACACGAGGGGACTATGGGCTGCGCGCGTAAGCTTTTTATATTGCTATAGTATACGCGTGTGTATAATGTGCGACGGAACAACGTGACGAAAATACATAAAGCGGAGACAGAATATGGCCTGCCATTAAAAGATAAAATTTAGAAAAGTTCGACCTTAGCAGCGAAACGTGAGGCGATGGTTGTTTTTCGCTACAATCGTTTACGAGCTAATTTCGTAAGTGACAATTTAATTTCAAACTATTTTTACAAAAAAGAAAATGTATTATTAAGCGACTTTTATAAGCAAAGAATAAGCAAGACCAATTTTTCACTTTTCCGCGCGTTTTTATACGAGAAGCCGCACCATCATTAATTTTATTAAAGTTCTTGTAATGATGCTGTTGCGTTGTATTGTACGAGTATATGACACGCGAGAGGGAGAAAAATGAGCGCCACCTGTAACACAATGTACAGTGCAATAAATGGAAGTTTTTGGCTCTTCAGGCTTTTGAGAGATTACTTTGTCAGGCCGCGCGAGTTAAAAATATAACTGAATGATTTATTCTTTTTTCTTTTCTGGCATTTTAGCGCCGTGTTAACACCGCGTTGTGTATGTACATAAATCGCTCAAGCACGAATCGAGCTTGAGCTTTATATGCATATCCGACAAATTTTCAACAAAAAAACTATACAAAAAGACAAGAAAAATAAAAACGAACAAGGAAGCCGATAACGGTCAAATCATTCATTAAAAATAGTCGCTCTTGACGGTCGCGTCCTCGAGAAGCACGCCACGCGTCGAATGCCATCGACGTGACTCCGAGATTTTTGTGGCGCGAGAATCGAAATAGAAAATTCGACGGATATTTCTCGCCAGGGTGTGAGAAAGAGAGAGATTATGTTGCTACAGTGAAAACCCGCAGAATGAATGGATGCTTGACGCGCGAAAATGTAGAAAAAATATATGTCGCAAATTTAGTGGCCTACTTTTGTGGGTTCAAAATAAAATTCCAAATATGCGACACTGTGGATTACGCCATTTCAATTTGAATGAGCGGCTTTATTGTGGATGTTTCAATAAAGTTAACAATTCCAGAAGACGCTTGAGAGTATCGTTGAGATTTCGCTATCGCGGAATTTCAAACAGACACAATTAAAATTAGAACCCATTCTCCGAGAGCCGAATGGCGAGACATTAATTGGCGCGATGTGCTTGCAAAGGGCAACAGTTTAATTAATTAGGCGCGCGAGATGAGAAAATTTTACAATCTCAATTGAGGGGGTCTCAAAGTCAATTCAAATTCAGATTTCGCGCCACAAAATAGCAGACGACAAAAGTAACTAATTTGCTTATAACAAACAATAAAAACAAAATTACGATAAACCAAGAGATAGTTGCGCCCTCCGTAATGTAATTATTTATCATTTGACAAAGTTTGAAGTTTATATATAAATATCGCGGAATGGCGAATTTTTCAAATGCCATTCCGCGAGATATTTATATATAAACTTCATACTTTGCCAAATGATAAATAATTACATTACGGGGGGCAACTATCTCTTGGTAAATATCGTAATGTTGCTTTTATTGTTTATGTTATAAGCAAATTAGTTTATTTTGTTTGTTATAAGCAAATTATTTTGTGGCGCGAAATCTGGATTTGAATTGACTTGGAGACCCCCTTAAGAACTTCAATTATTCAAATTCTTTTTCCAAAAGAGAATTTCAATACAGTGCATCATAAATCTTCCACGAAATAGGCAAAAAAAAAACTAGGAACCCATTTCCTCTCGAAGCAAAAAACCACAGCGTAAAAAGAAGCAGAAGGAGAGGTGTTGCGCGCGATAGCGAAATTGGCCGGTGGCCAGCTAATCATCGGCAATCTGTCCGCACACGCTTTGGCGGACTTTATTTTGATTAACCGCGAGAGATATGCACCCACTCCTATCGCTTTACGGGCTCTAGCTTTTTCGCGAAAGGAGCCCTTCACTCTGCTACGCTGGCAATGAGTTTTATCAGCGCCCCGCGGACTCGAGAGGCTTTTTTAAACCCCTTTTTAAGAAGAGATAAGTGTGCGGAGAGAGGGAAATGAATTGCCTTCGAAATCAATGAATACGATGTGCTCGGAATGGTTTTCGTTCACATTTAGGTATATATAAGTATGCAGCTATAATCCTACTCGTTGGATGATAAAAGGAGTCCAATTAGAGGGTAAGTGGTCTGTAAGCGGAGTTTAAGCCGGCCTTACAACACGTTGTAACACACTCGCACAGAGTAGTATACCCTTATCTCATTATCAAGCGAAAGAGAGCGATATGAAGATCGCGAGATGTGTTTGCACGCGTCTTAGCATATCGGGCTTATTCTACTTAAGAAACACAAACACACTGTATCTCGGTTGTTAAATCAACGTTATTACGTTATTAACATTTTATCCCCTTTAATGTGTAAGTGTGCGAAACGCGATGGCCTTAGTCAGTTTAGCGTCGGTAAATAGACTGCGTTGGACGTAAAAAATGCCGCTGATATATATTTCCAGAGAAATATAATCCATCAGGTACGTGATACGCAAGCGGGAAGAAAAATAAGGGAGCGCGAGTCCAGCCGAGAAGAAAGAAAAGCAGGAAGAGGAATCTTCCATATGCGCGATTTCGCCACTTCATCAATCCACAATGGAAATCACGAACTCTTTCTCTCTCTTTCTGCGCGCGCGCGCTTTCTTCCAAGTCAGCCTCATCGATTTTCCCATTCGGCCGCCAGAGGCGGAGTAGCGTGACCCTTTCGAACCTTTCTCTCTCTCTCTTCCTCCCTTAGAAACCTTCTCTTTCTCTCGCTCTTCGTTCCGTAAAAAGGACACACGAGAGCTAAATCGAGGATAAATTTCGCAGGGCGTGAAGATCATTAAATTCTGCCCTCCGATCGTTCGTCGCTCTTTTAGAGTGCAGTAGTGCACTGCCACGAAGAGGCATAAACAAAACAACAGCGACGCACTTACGGCCACGGAATACTTAGGATAATCAAAGATGAAGAGGTCGCGATGAAAAAAGGGGACGAGTCTCGCGATCTCGCGACCTTAGCCCGTCCTTCGACTCTCCTCTCTCGGAGGATCCCAGGAGAGTAACCTATAGGGATAGATAGACATCAAGAGGGACCGATGTGAAAGATAAGGAAAAAGGCGTCTGGCTGGTACTACTCTGCGATGGGAAAGCGATGAGAGAGAGAGCTTGGGAATACGAAATTGCGATTTTTGTTCTTCTCGAGACGCTCTAGTTTGGAAAATGTATTTTTAGAGAGAGCTAGAGCCTCGGCTAGAACCCCCCGACGCGTTCATTGTGAAAAGTTTTTCGGGAATGGCGCGCTTGGCTAAACGGCTTTGGAATACTTATAAAAGCTAGGGAGAGAAAGAGTATACGTACGACGTTTTACACAGCTGGAACTACCGGTGGTGTTTTTTTTTTAATTTTTCTGTGACGAGATTCCGGAGGTTTAACTCTCGTATTGATTTTTCGGGATTATTTAAGGTAGTTTTGCATCGCTGTCCGGTTTCAAAACCAATGAAAACCGCAGTAATTTTGCAAAAACCAAACGCACGCGTATATGTGCAAAACCACGGCCAAGTGGAAACTTCTCTGGGTCTAGAAGGGACAATTTGAAATTTGAAGGCACGCGTACCAGACCAACTTTTTTGGGTTCCTTAGGTCATCCAGAACACGAAAAATTTTGCGTTCCCGCGATTTCGAGATACTTATTTTTTTGCCGGGCAGTTTAAATTTTCTTATGGGAAATAAACATAGGAAAGATTAAAGAAAACTAGTCATTGCTCAAATGTAGATACTCAATGTCTGGAGGCGCAATCGAAAAATGTGTATTGATACGATCAAAGTATCAGAGGAAAGTTTTAATTTGAGCCTCGGTGGGTTAAAAATGGTTGCTCAGATCAAAAGTTGTCTAGGCTTGAAAATAGCGAAAAATCATGAAAACTTCGATTTTTTACGATAATCAGCGATTTTTCTTGAACGTGAATTTTGAAACAATTTAACGTTATTAGGTGGAGGGGGGTGGAGGGGATTTCAATTTAAAATCACGCTTACAACTATATAATATAGGAATATATATATATATATATATATATATATATATATATACTAGTGGGGCTTCGCCCCCCTGCTCGCTTCGCTCGCCAACCCCCCATTTTAGTTTTTGTGTGATTTTTATTTTTCAACTGTTATTTTCGTTATCTGATGATTAAGTTCTAGTTGGCCAAGAACAATCTTATTGTATTATATAAAATTTGTAGATCATAAAAAGGTCAAGAATTTAATGTTTGTCGAAATAGAGAAAATCGAAAGAAAAAAAGTAAAAGTACTGAATTAACGCCGAACTTCTACTGCTTATGGCATTTAAAATATATAGTTTTTTTTTNTATAGTTCACCTTTGCACCGAAAAGTGCGACGATTTGGAGAAGATATTTTATTAAGTGTCGAGGGAAGTAACGAGACTTTTTTTTTTATTTGAAAAAGAGGTGAAGTTAATTACACACTATCCGCGCGTAGTCAGCAGTTTTTTTAAACGGGATCATAGCGCTACAAATCAGAGTCGACTTTTACGCTCATTATGCCGCGAGATAAAAAGCGAATTAATACGGCATTAGTCACGAGGTGAAAAGAAACTCATCAACGCTATAAATCACCGAGCAATAATAACACAAAGTTTTTCGGCAAACCTTCAAATTTCCGTACTCGTCATCTATCTTGTCGTTACGGGAGAAAATTCCCGATTGAATAATACACTAAACGCGTCTGCCTCGCGTGCATCGAGAAATTCAGATCATAAGCGACGATCGTCACGCGCCGGCGTCTCGGCCATCGACACGAGCCTTGAGGCCCCGCGCGCGCGCGCGCGCCGGGACCTTGCCGCGGGGCCTCTTCTTCTATATATACCTGGTATATGCGCACTTTCGCGCGAAGCCTTGGCTGCGATAACGACGATCCTATGCCACGGATAGATTCTCTCTCTAAGTATCGAGAGTCTCTTCTTTATTTTTACAATACGCGAGTAGACTCTCTCGGCAAAGCTGGATTTCTATTCTCGGCGTTTGCGTCGTTATTATACATATACGCGTAGACTCATCCGCTACTTTTCGCATCTCGTTATTTTTGTATCAACGCGCTAGTCCAGGAAGCAGCTTACGAGTACATTACGCGCGTGTATAATCGTTGAATTACCGCCTGTAATAACCATTCGTTTAGTATAGTATAAGGTATACACATTCCTCGAATGTTTTCGGCCTCGCCTTGCGAAACTCGTGCGCTATACAGTACATCTCGTCTCCAGAATCTCTTGAGCAAGCTCAGCCGATCCTGACGTCACGCAATTGAATTGCCCCAGCCGGATTGTAATTTCCTCGTCGTTATTAATTTGGTTTACGCGATTTCAAAAAAGAGGCGGGCTGCCAAGCGCGAGAGTACGGCTAATTGAGAGTTTTGCAACTCTACTGCGTAATGACGATGCGTTTGTTCGCGCGAATTACGTGTATGAGACGGTAGCGACGATTAGTTTTTTTTTTCTCTTTCTTTCTCTCTCTCTCTCTCTGGTCATAGCTTCTGTGGAAAGATTGATTCCTCGTTTAGGATGATTATTGCGGGGACTTTCAAAAGCGTGACGCAAAGCCTCACGCATATATGACAGAGGTCCTACTGCGATCTGAGATTCCTACGAGATGACGAGGACGACATTTTTATGCTGCACACGAGATATAAAAATAGTATCATCCACGCGAGCAAACACGTACTTGCTGGCGCGAATCGTTCAATTCCGCGGGGTCGTTCGCGCCGTAAAAGATGAGAAACATCGTCGCCACGGTGAGCTGCCCCTTCGAGCGCCTTCGATGCTCCCAAACCAGTCGAGGTGGAGGAGAAGAATTAGCTGGGGCTAATGCACGAGATGCGCACCGGCAAACCAGTTTCTTTTGCGTTCGCCTCTCTCTCACTCTGTCGGTTCTCTGGACTTTGAGTCTCTTCTCTCGAGGAGGAAATTCTGCGGTCGTCGAGCTGCCGCTGCCGTGCGGAACATTGATTAATGCTTGGCTTCGCGTTCCGAGGCGACGACGATTGGTTGCGCGGTCGGCGAAATTTTTGGGGAACGGCTGCACTGCTGTGAAGCTCGTTTCTCGCAGTTACGTTTATGACGACTCGTTGATCGATTGACTTATTATTCATCGAAGAGTTTTTTGAATCGTTAAAGTTTTATACTGCTCGTCGAGACGTTTCAATTTCAGAGGATTTATATTCGATTTTCAATGACGAGCATTGCGCACACTTCCTGACAAAAAAAAAAAGAAGCAATCTATACGGTTGAAACGAGGAAAAACGGACAGCTCTATTAGCATCGCGTTACACCCAATTAGAAGCAAACTGCTCGTAAAATGCTTATTTCCTCCTGTGAAGCCAAGCGAGACAATTGATTCTTTAGCGGGTTTCCTAAAAACCCACGCTATCCTATAAGCTATGCTTTCTCTCTGGAATATCGACACCCGAATATACAACATCTCTCGCAATTAAAAACGGCACTTGCAGCCGCCGGTTGCCAAACGCCCGTCGCGACGTTCCCTGATGACAGACTGCGCGCGCGCGCGCGCGCGTACATTGACAAATTTATTGCGCTATCCTTCGACGCGAAGAAGAGATAAGAAAGCGTACAAAGGGAAATTCAAGCCAGCCATAACTAACCGGCGATGCGCGCGCGCGCGCCTATTATACACACACTCGTCCTTGCGCCGGCGGGACGTTTTTTACGAGCTGCAGTATGCGCAGGATTGTGCAAGGATTGCGCGTCTGTGTATATATACTTTTACCTCCTGCGTTCATTTTCTCCGTTCGCTCGGCTTCTGCGAATCGTTGAAAAGCTTCACTTTTCTCCGACAGTGTATATCGAAGGGGAATCTCACGTTACGTGTGTGTGTGTGTGTGTGTGTGTATAGCTTTAACCAACCGGTGCTCAAATTAAAGCTTTCCTCTGATACTTTGATCGTATTAATACACATTTTTCGATTGCGCCTCCAGACATTGAGTATCTACATTTGAGCAATGACTAGCTTTCTTTAATCTTTCCTATGCTAATTTCCCATGAGAGAATTTAAACTGCCCGGCAAAAAAAATAAGTATCTCGAAATCGCGGGAACGCAAAATTTTTCATGTTCTGGATGACCTAAGGAACCCAAAAAAGTTGGTCTGGTACGCGTGCCTTCAAATTTCAAATTGTCTCTTCTAGACCCAGAGAAGTTTCCACTTGGCCGTGGATTTGCACATATATAGACGAGAAACGGAAGCTGGAAATGCATATCCGGCTCACGAATTCAATCCGCATTTCAAAAAGACGGTTCCAGCATTTACCGTAAAGTTGAAAAATGTCACTCTCTCGCCCCAAGTTATTTCGCCTACTCCCTCGAATACACTTTTCGTCGTGGCTCCATAGCGATATAAAAACGCGCAATAAATTTCAATTTATTACACCCACAGTCGTCGGAACTTCTTTATTACACACGAGCAAAGGAAGGAAGGAAGGAAGAGGGAGTCCATTAAAATCCCGCGAGTCAACAATCTGCGCCGCAGCGGCACATTAGCATAGTAACGGATTAAGACGCAGCAGCAGACCGGAGGGACAAATAACGTGCCGACCGAACGAGATTACGCGAAGAGGAAAAAGATAAATAAAGAGCAGGAGGTAAATAGAAGTGTATATAGTGCTATATACACGTGCGCGAAAGTTCTGGAATATGTGGGTAAAAGGTGAGAGAAGGCTGTTCATCTAGAACTGCTACTGGTGATATTTCAGAGAGGACCAAGAGAGGTAGGAATTCCAGAGAGCCAAGTTGAGGGAAGAAGGAAACGGAATTTAGACTCGTCCTGGATTCTCTTGGCAACTTCTCTCTCTCTCTCTCTCTCTCTCTCTCTCTCTCTCTCTCTCTCTCTCTCTCTCTCCCTCTCTCTCTCTAAGTCCCTTTGCGCAAGGGAAGCAGCCCGCATGCAAAAATTTGCGTTTCGTGACGTCGAGACGCCTTTGTGCGGCTTTTTTCTACGCGGTTCTGTCTCTCCTGTCTCTCTGTGCTGTGTTTTCGCGACGCGAGGAAAAAATGCCGCGTCAGGAGGGGAATTTTACTTTTATATTTCACTGCGGAGAGATGCGAATTTTTCGCGGTTGGAGTAATTAGATTTTTTAGAGAAAAACGTAATTTCTTTACGCAGATCCGTTAAATACTTCCCTCTTTCTATTCCCGATTATCTCCGCGACTATACTGCGAGTGTATATCCCCATTTTGCAAAGCCCTTTTCACGGAAGAATCATTTCGGAAACGATCCCTCTATATACCTACTTCGAAGAAAACTCGCAATGCACGCACACGCGCGCGGCGTTTTATGGTTCACTTTACCGCGTATAGTATATTTGCGCGCTTTGAAAATTTTATACGCCCCCGCATGCGTCGTAAAATTCTTTCCCCGGCGCCGTTAATAGCGAGAGGAGCAGCGAGATGAATTTAACATCTCTTCTCTCCGATATTATGAAAACTTACTTCATCGTGATGTATTGAAAAAGTTGGCCGAAGCGCGCGGGGACACACTGCGCAGAGACTTTATACATTTTTCGCATATGCGGTGGGGATCGGTATAATGAAAATCGTATTTTAATAAACGTTCGTGCGTCGTCGAAAAAGAGCAGGTATAAACTTGCAGACGCGCGGCATCAGTAGTGAATGAGGTCGTATAGGGAGATAGAGAGTCGAGTTTTCGGTAGAACGACCAAAGTTTGATTGGCTACAGTCGATCGGAGAGATGTTTTCGGACAGTGAGAAGAAGATTTTGAGACTTCCTGAATTTTCGGAATGGCCTGCGGCGTTCTCGAGGATTAAAGAGCGAAGTTCGCAAAAAGAGAGGATTGAGTGTGTCGTTTCTCAGAATCTCGTTCGTTCCTTCCTCGAAGGCGATCATAACTATTTGTCCGATGTCTGCGGCTATATTTCTCATCCTTATCCACCAGTATAAAGCTTCTTCTTCTTCTATCCCGTTTCCGTCGCACGACTGCGGCGATGTGATATGAGACAAAAAGTTGAAAAACTAAAAAATCAGTTGTAACCGAAACGCCGATGCTATGCATAATTCATCCGCTGAGCAGTGCGATAAATCTTTCGAAGCTGGTGTGCGATGCATGAAGAATATGGGTCGAAGGTACAGATAAGCTGAGCGAGGCTATGGAAAATCCTCGGGATGGAAAGGCCAGTCTGTTGATACCGGTGTGTTTGTCACGGAGGTATAAGTATACACACAATTCATAACCATCGCGTATTATTATTGGAATATCCAGTGAGAGGAGAGAGAGAGACGACGTTATTTATTTATGGAGATGGCGGTCGAATTTGATCTCCTCCGCAGGATATATCCTGACGAGGTATATATTCGCGTTATTAACATAAGACACGCATCAGTATATTTTCATTGAATTATGTCTTCGGGAAAATTGTATATTTATGGTAATTCGCACCGGGCGCAGAGAATCCAGTGATATTAATTCGCAAAGTATCGTTAATGGCTATGACACGCGATCTCTTATACTCTGATCATGTATATTCGTTACTATAAAAAAACGCTGACTGTAATGGAATCAATAAAAATAATAATACGAATCTTCCTTCCACTTTGGGTCACGTGAAGAACAGTTAAAACAGTTTTCATCAGCTATACAAAATTTGCATATCACATGCTGTTCCGTATACTCCAGTAGCTGAATCTCGTTATATCATCCTGTATAAATTCCGGAATCTTAACTCTGCAGCAGAGGCGTATACTCGAAGGGGAAAGCATCAGCAGCATCAGCACACACGAGGGAGGCCACCGGTACGAGCTTTCGCACACGAGTGACCGCATAATAATCGTTATATGCATCGTCGCGGCCGTGTACGACAAACGGATTGAGCGAATTACCGCCGAGCCAGTGGTCAACAAGGCTCGTTATACGATCACTCGACTTTGTCCGAGGGTCAACACCAGCATCGTATCTCTTCGCGTCTAATATGCGTATAATAATAAGTGCAAGTCTTTTTTGCGAGCGTTTTGTTGCAACTCGCGTGTGTCGTATTTTTCACTGTCAACCCTTTTTTCCTTCGATGCTATAAGTGTGGACTTATTATTAAAGACCAGAAGTTTGCGATATCGATTGGATTCTCCACGCTGATGCATAAGTTCTCGGCCGGCAAAGTCATCGATACACGTTGACACAACTGTATAGCACCTTTCTTCTCATCAATTTTACTAGTTGGGTGGGTATATATAACGAGGTATCAGCCATACTTCATTCTTATGGGATTCAAATTTGATGGATCCACAAAACTCGATGCTTCATCATATCGGGGTGTGTGCCAGATAACAGGACCGTTCGAACGACTTAATTATAAGCGACGTGGTACCTGTACGTATACTATATGTGGCGGAGAGCTAGCTTTGATCCAACAGAGACACAAGTTCTGCATTTCCGAGAAGGAGCATAATCTACAAATCTAATTCATCGGTAATGCTGACCTGATGGATATGTGTGTGATGGTTCGATCGTTCTCGGGAGGCTGCGGCTACTCCTTTCGATCCTTCGTCCTATCCTTGTATATAACCGCTAGAGAAATCAGTTGGAATAATTTGCGTTGTTCCAGTTTGTCCACGTATCCATACAGTCAGTCACTAGTGTGGTTTCCAATTCTGATGTTCGACGGATGCTAATATCGCACGACAGGTGGACTGGTAACATATCTCGCTTCCGGTGAGAAATATAGAGCATTTCCAGAGCTAATGAATCCAGGTAATCCAGCGTGTTTCTCGCCTGTTTTACGCGCGCTTATTTCTCACACTTTCTCAGAGTCCATATCCTCGCTCACATACTGCACATCCCCAACCTAATCCCTGGGTATATTTTATGCTGTTGCGCGCGAAAATTTGCATCTTCGCGCTAATCCACTTTTCTCGCTCTCTGCCAGTGGTGCCCTCTAGGTACACTCGAATTCCACATTGTCGGTTAACGCCCCCCACCTCTTTTCTCTCTCTTTTCGTCTAATGTGGCCGAGCTTTTCGAATTTTTGCTGCGAGCTTGATTTAGTCCTTGCCTCTTGCTGCTTTTTTACGGCTGACTTATTATTCATTGATTAAGAGAAGCTCTTGCGCAGTCTATGGGCTTGTGTACTTTTGAGCTTGCAAGTAATTAAGGTGGTACTTCGGTCGGTTTTAGAAATACTGCTGAGATAGTGATAAAGCTTATAAATATTGGTTCAAAAGTGGTTTGAAAAATGTTGTGAGGCCAGGTCAAGCTTTAAAACAGTTTATTCTATCGATACTGAACTTATGACTTAATTATAATTCAGAAGAATTTTTCTCATAAAAATATACATTTTTAATGAAGCCCCTTTTCTTCAACACTGTTAATATCTTGTTACATCAACATTGTATAGGATAACTGTGTCATCATCAATCGTAGTCGGTTGCAGTTGATTGAAAGAGAAGAGCGAGCTTTCTCTGTCTATCCGAAAATCAAGCGAGCCGATCGATCTGCAGTCCCTTCCGCAATCGGAAGATAGTTTCGCGTGCAAAGCCTCTATACAGTCCCTCGGAACTTTTCGTCCGGCCTCATTACCACCAGAGCGAACTTTTATCTCGGCACGCTTTATTTATCGAAAGCAAGCATAACGAGAGCTGCTGCATAAATAAGCCAACTTCTCTGACGCAAATTCTGATTTGGCCATACATACATATATACACAATCGGCGGCGAAATTCGATTGTTATTCGCCAGATAAATTCCGACCACATTCGCATCTTATTTCTCAAGTTTGGATATAGAGCCGCCACACGGCGATGATTTATACACACGGGAGAAAAGAGGGTGCAAACTTTCCCTTTTATCTCGTTTTAGCTTTGAGTGTCTTCGCTTTTACTTTGTGCGATCTTTTCCTGCTTGTTGTCTTCTCGATCGAGCCACTCACTCTGTCCGATGGTTTCGTCACTTCGCTTGGTTTTCCGACACACATACACAGACCCACAGACACATGAGCCGTCCGAGAGAGTTTACCGAGTGCCTTTGCCGACCAAGCTTGAGCAAACGAAAGATTCGCGGTTAATTAATTTGCCAAAAGCGAGGATTCTCTTTTGGGCGGATCTTTATTGCTCCGCGCATACATACGAGGAGTCGAGGAGAGGATGAAATATAAAGCGACGGTGCACTCGGCGGTGGAATTTTTTATTTTTTTATTTTTCCGAGTGTGCGTTTTGCTTTAGAGAATTATTGCCAGAGGCAAGTTTATTTCTTTATACTCTATATAAGGCTTTTTATTTTTATTTTATAAGGCTTTTTATTTTACTAAATTTTCCACGGTAAGCAGAAGTTATTATACGCTTTATTCATTTCAGTTTTGTAAGGTTTAAATGTTAAATGCAGGCTGTTACTCTGATATTCAGCCCGACGTTACACCTGCACGTCCAGGTAAGTAATGGCTGAGTTTCGACGAAAGTTGGACTATTACTTTGACTGTATGCGTTAAGCGTATTACGAAAGTTTTGATTAGGGAAATACAGCCGACTCTAATTAGCCCATTTACTACAATTTCGCTTGGCGAATCGTTTTTCATTTTCGTTTCCATATATTCATCTCCGATTTCATATTATCTTCACGTACATTCTTACAATATCGATGACACAATTGCGATACCGTTGAAATTTGTTTTCCGAAAACAAAACGACGCGATACTTTACAATCAACAGCACGACTGACAAAGAAAACGACCGCAACAGCCCTTTGTGCGTCACGTCGAGAACACAGCGAAAAAAGTCTCAGGAGAAAAACAGTATACGGCACGACCCGAATAAAGAGAGAAAAGGAGTTTGCAAAACTCTGGACGTCCTGTCCTTCAGCAGCAGCACATCTAGAGATTTTTTTCAGGGGAGACGAGAGAAAAAAGCAGCGGCTTATTGGCAATTTCTCGAGTGTAGAACTGTAGAAATAGAAATCATATTTCTAATTTTGCTTTTTCCCCTCGTTCTACGACTGTTCGGACTGACACCTATGTCTCACACGGTCTCGTGGGTGAGCGCCAGGTTTAATTAAAAAATGGATAGGATCGAGATGATGGCAGACTGAGCGATTGCTTAGGGGTACACGGACATGAGTCGATACACGAGAGGTGAACTTTGCGATGCCGAGGTTGGTCACGAATATTTTGATCTTTCAGTTTTTTGAAGTTATTCAATGGCTTTAGCTTAGCTTCGCGCACAGTTATAGTATGAGCAGCCGAAGCAGCAGGCCAAGCAAGACAGTTTTAGCATTGGTGGCACACCACTATATATGTAGACTCGGCATGCATATGGTTATGAGGAAAATGGAAAAGTGACCATGCGCCACCTATGATCACCGGCCAGATACACGGAGAGTTTAAGCGGGGACGAAAGGAACAGAGTCAAAAACTACTTTGTTTTGGTCATTGATATCGCTCTAGCGGTCCACTCTAGCGGTAACATTGAAATTAAGGATAATTTTTACTCGCAGCAGGGTTTCATAATATCTCCCACAACATAACGAAATACACTCTTTATGTTATCATATTTAATTTTCTCAATCTTCACTTTTTGAGGTTAGAAATTCAAACATACGCAGACATTGCGCGGTAAAACCAACAACCAATCAAGGGATCACGAATAGAATGATTACCGTGTCTTTTTTAGAGGATGATATGATGATACCTACGAGTAGAAGCTTTATACTATTTTGAGCTATATCTGCGTTATTCTTTTGCGTTAAAAAAAGCTCGTTTGGCGTAACATCATAAAACATAACGTAAAAGTCTATTTATTAATAATTGATGTAACCCTGGTAGAAATGTCATCGGTTTAATTGCTTATTAATCGCTTATTTAACCAATAACGCAAATGAACCGTTTAGAAAATCGCTAAATTACCGCTTACTGTACCCTGGTAGAAAATTGAGCAGTGAAACTGGCCATTAAAAACGTCTATAATATAAGAAGAGTCATATACAAATATAATTACAATCATTATTTTTAATTAAAAATCAACTTAAAACTACCGTTTATCCAAATATTTATGAAATATTGTGAAAACGTACGTATTAAGGAGGCAAAGAGTAGCAACCTAACCTACGCACACATAATAGTATACGCCGAGTATACAGGCTGTCTGCTTGTACCGCAGTACGAGCATGGTATATGCAGTACCTAACCGTACTCACACATACAGAAGCATACGACGCGTATAATACAGGCTGTCTGCTATGCTATACAGCAGAATAGTAGATCCAGAACTACAGCACAGATACCACCACACAGTCTCAGTCAATGTTAAAATGAACATGGTATATACATTGACTTAATTATTGTTGATTAAGTTTAAATTATAAAAAGTGTCATCTATGTGCTCGAACTCACCAATCATGAAGTTTGATGAGTGACTTGCACAGATATGTCCATCTTATCAGTATACGAGCCAGTTACTGTCAGTGTCCAAATCTGTCATTATCATGCTAAATCCATGATATTGAAATTCGATGTCTGTTCTTTTGCGGAGAGACTTGTTAAATTACGGTCAATTTGACCAAAATTTCAAATCAGCCAATTCCAATGATAACAGAATGAACTTTATCTGAACTTGTGTATCAGCTCTTGACAATTAAAAAAAGAGTATATATCAATAACTTTTGATTCATAGTTTAAAAGATATTCAAAAACTTCAAAAGAATTTCAAGCACTTGCTCGTGGTTTTTAATTTTTGAAGATACAAATGTTCTACTAACTTCTGAACTGTAAATTACAGCTGATACACAAGTTCAAATAAAATTTATTCTGTTATCATTTCAATTGGCTGATTTGAAATTTTGGTCAAATTGACAGTATGCTAAGCGAAATGTGAAATTTTCATCTAATGTACTCGACAAGCCACAATGAATGTTCGAAGGGTTCATTTTTAGTTTAGTTTTGTTTAATAAGACACTAATATAAACAATATCTATTAATTTGTTTAATCAGATAGTATGACATGATGAAATAAAGGTTGATGACTTGATATGGGCAAGTGAAATGAAGTGTAGTGCATGCGTATCATATAAACTTTGTACAGACAGTGAAGTAACACAGTATTAAATTCAGCAAATTGAAGTACTAATAAAATCAAACTGATTTGTTTAGGGGGCGCTTATCTTAACCTCTTAACCTTAAATTGGTCTCCGGCAGACATCTTGGAAACTTAACGATTCTTAAGCCATGTTTCATTTTAAATTTTAGCTTAATAACCGTTAAAACAGTTAGCTAAGTCTAAAGGCCTTAGCAAATTCGAACCGTTAATTTTCTACCAGGGAAACTTTGCATTTAAACTGGGTTATACCGCGCTCATCGATCATTTAATATTAACTAACTGCTATACAACCTCGATGATGTAATAACCGCATTTTCAAAAATTTCTCGCTCGAATAGCGTATGAAAAACGCGTTCCTATATTGAAATTTTCATCATACAAAAATTTTCAATTAGTTTTCCAATTGCAGCTCCACACGTACATATAATCATGCGGCAGAATGCGCCGCTTCTATAATTAAAACTTTTTTTCAAAAACTTCGCGCGCACTTTCATAAGTCCGAAAAAGAAGCCGAGAGTAGATCGCGAATATAATTCAATGCCGAAAAGTTTGACCTCGTTTCTTCGCTCGCCAGTCCAAAATACGTACTATACCACAGCAGCAGCTACGTACAAATATGGTAACGATCGACCGGTGTACGAAGGTCCATATATACACACGAAAAGCAAAAAAAGAAGCCAATCTCCGGTATACACACATACACACACCTTCTTAGCCTTTCAGCAGAGGTTCGTCACCTCAACCCATTCATCCATCCGTCCACTCATCTCCAGTCAACGGAGCTTCGAAAATTCTCTAGGAAGCCAAATGCTGAATACGAAGGGCAAGGGAGAGATAGCAAACAGAGTCTCTACGAAAATAATCAGAGGACGAGTAGTGGCGCATGAATTTTCGATGACACTTGCCTATACAACCCGACTGAAACTTCTCCACCGCAGACACGTGTGCACGCGTGCACAAAAGCAAGCCGACGCCTCGGAAAATGAGGAAAAAGAAGCCTCGTCGTCGTCTTCTTTAAGAGTCGCTCTTTCTTCGCTTACTCTTTCAGTTTCGCTGTGTACTGTACTCGGGGCTTTTTTTCTTCTTACACACGTGTGCGGCTGCCGCCGCGCCGTCGACGGGGCCAGTCATCACGGACTCGTGTATTCATTGGATTCCTGAGAGCGATATTCATTTTTCAGTGAGCCAAGGCCGACTGCAAGGGTTACGGCAGATTCGATCGTAAGCTTATCGGGTTCTTCGCGAGTTTTTTTTTCGTATGGCACCATAATATGGGATTAATGTATATTTGCGTTGAGTTTTTAAAATTAAACATAAGGGATAACACCAAAATATCGAGGTAAGCAGACGAGATGATTTCGTTACTCACACTTCACGTACTTACTCTTGTTTGCGTGTATTCCACTAATAGCGAATCAGTCATCGGCCTCGAGATCAGAGCCTAAAATCCGCATCGAGTCTCGGGAATCACTAGACACGTCGGAAAATCGAATTTATCGCGCCTGACGGAAGACAATTAGAATGGATTGAATTTTAAAGCCAGCTCGCGAGAGTTCTATACAATTAATTAATAGCGTCGAGCGTAAATCCGAATTACGCGTCGTTCCAGTTTCCCTGACGGGAAAAAGACGCCTAAATACGCGAAATATCGCTCGTCGGAGTTCTCGCAAAAAATTAACTTTGTAATTCGCTTTGACGAGGCTAGCTGCGTGTATACAGCCGTGTTGTCGCGACGCGCAAAAGTAAAAGAGTCTCGGGAAAAATGCGCGTCACGGTACAGGAATAAAACAAAAAAAGGAAGGAAGAGGGAAAAAAAGGAGGAGGCGCCACCGCTAAAAGCCACTACACACTCTGCAGGATGACGCTCGTCCGTGAAACAACGCGTAATATTTCAGACGACGACGCACCATTTGAATTTTCGCCTCTTTTTTGCTCGTTCCTTCGCTATGCCGCAGAGGAATTACGACGTTTGAAGGGTAAACCAGTGCAGAAATGATATGCGGAAAAACAGGCGCGCGTTAGTAGACGGGGGTAAAAGAGGTGCGCGGGAAACAAAGGTCGAGAGAGATAAATGCTGATGAAAGTGTACGGGATATGCGAAGACGGCTACACTTCTATACCCTGGCCGAGGATATAGGTATGATGAGAGGGGTGGAGTTTTCGGCGGTCTTTTTTGCCGCAAAGGTTTTAATAACGAGGAGAGTACATTTTTTTGAAATACGAGATCTGGCGGGATAAGAATTTTGGGTGAATGCTTGTATATTCTCCTTTTTTTCGCGCGTTACTTCAAATGAATTGAATTTCATTTTTGCAAGGGAGTTTTGCGACGCTATATGTGAACAAGCGTGATATAAGAACGAACCAGTGTGGGATATAGTGCTTTTTTAATATTCAATCCTACCTAAAAGTTTCTATCGCGCATCTTGAACTAATTCTATCTGTCGTCTGATTGGTCAGTTAAAAAAGGGCGCGGTTGCGGTTCGATTTTGAATTCGAAGTTGTATTTTAAATTTTACAAGAAGATATTAGGATAGTTTTTTATTAAATGCAAACAGTTACTAATATTTAGAATTTTACAACTTCAGGCAATGCACGACATGACCTATAAAACTTATGTGTATGCATTTAGAACCTCAAAGAAAATACTTTATGAATAGAAGAAAAGTTCATACTTTTATACCAAAAATTTCTGCATCTGAGTTATATGAATAAGTCGTTCATGTATGCACACGTATTTAAAAACTCTACTTAATAACCTTAAAAATATAAAAAATTAAAACGCGCGGAGCAATTAAACTTTATTTTAATGTACATCACGTATACGTGCGGACCACTAGGAGCGATATCAATACAAAAAAAAAGCAGTTTTGGACTGGCCACTCTTTCATCACTGCTCAAACTCTCCGTGTCTCTGGCACGTGAAAATAGGTGGTGCATAGACACTTTTCCATTGATCTTATAACAATATGCACGCCGAGTCTAGATATAGTGGTGTGCCACCAATGCTAAAACTGAAGCGCGTTGAAGTCGCTAGCTATAAGGTACAAAACTGTTTTGTCGACGGTACGCGAAAATGAAATATGCGTTTATTTTTATTCCAGCAATCATTTATATAAGTGCACATCGTTAACTTTATACAACGATTCATAACATCATCGCAAAAGGCAATACTTGGTTTGCTTCATACCATCAAATAACATATTCAATAATAAATGTGATTAAATTTAACGTCCGGTCGATAAAACAGTTTCTTAAATAACAAGATTGCCCCTTAAACCTTCGCATCATCGCCACAGCAATAAAACTATAGTATTCCTATCAGAAAAAGCATCAAACTCAAAATCTAACAGCTCATCCCTCGCGAAATAAGCCACACATAACGAATACACCATAAATCCCCGTACCGCACACACACACACACACACACACACACACACACACACACACACACACACACACACACACACACACACGCACGCACGCACACGCACACACACAGAACATTAATTCAAAAAGCAACGCGAGAAAATCAGCCCCAGAGCCCATTTCCTCGCGAATAGATCTTCCGTATCAGGCATGAATCGCAGATTACGAAGGCGATAAAGTACCGAAGCCGGCAGTAACGCTACACACAAGTCGATAGCCGAACTCTCTGCAGTAGTAGCGAGAGGAGCGAGAAAACGGCAAAACCCCGCGGCGAGAGGAAGATTTGGATGAGCTACGATAACGTTTCCCAACCGAAGCGAAATACAATACGGTATAATCCTATACTCCCAAGACGACGCGACAACGGCGACAAGAACTTGTATAGAGGTGCGAGGCAATTTCCTTCTAGCTGCTAGAGGCAAAAACGAAATTGCCGCACGTCCACCAACGAAGCTCTCTTATATGTGAGTATAACAGCTACTTCACCTGTCGCTGTGTGTGGAGAAGTGAGTTCGGCGGATTAGGTGGACGACCCTTTTCGAAAACGACTATCGGATAGTTTTGCTTTGTATCGACCCGTATATACGCTATGTCTTTTTATATAATACGGAATTTTTCGTATAGGCTCTTGTACGTTTTAAAGGTGATTACGGAATCGTTCGCGAGATCGCGATTCACAGCTGGCACAAGCTAGCAGAGAGGTTAGCGTCTTTAATTGAACAGACACGGATTCGTTTTCCAAGCGCACTGCTATAGTGGTATAAATAAAACACAGTTTAAATGATTTCCCGTCACCAGGATTTCCTCGCGAATTCTTTCGCCAAGTGTTTTCCCCATTTTCATTACAAGCAAGCGCAATCATCCTCAGCACCTCAAAGAAATCCGTCTTTCCCGCGAGAATCTCGGGGAAATTGCTTGAGCTTCATCAAGCTTTCAACCGTATTGTAAAATCTAAGCTGGCATGTACTTGGCCTCCTTTTTTCCCGACGCAGGCTTTTCCCCTCCTCTCAAGCCTCATGAGAATAAAAGAGATATATATATATATATATATATATATTCCTGCTCGTATATAGCCGTCGAAAGGAAGAACCTGCGCAGCAGTATAAGTTCCTCTACTCTTCTTCTTCTTCTTCTTCTTCTTCTTCTTCTTATTTTCCGGCATATGAGCAAGAGGCATATAGCGCGCGGGGCTATATACGACGAAATCTATCTTTGGCGCGGACGCACGTACGTCCGGTAAATATTTTGACTGACGGCGGTACAGAGAATGCGAAAGAGCCAAGTTTTGCTCGGACGTAGCAGCCGTTGCATTTTTGATTTTTCATTTTTCCCCGAACGAGTCCACGCACGTTTCTGGCGTCTTTTTTTACGATATAGAGGCTATACTGGGATATGTACTTTTGATTCGCCTGTATACTTATATACTCTATAAATGCATAACACGAGCGCACCTGGTGCGCATGGCACATATAGCGGAGAAAAACATCGTATAACCTACTGCGCTAGCTTAATTCTTTATATCTATAAAGTAGACATATGTAGGTATAACGAAATAATATCGAGAAGAGAATTTTCCTTTCCGCCTTCTTCTTCCATTCTTCGGCGAGCACAGCTCTTGTACGACGCCAGTGCAGGGTTTTCTTTCTTTCTCCTCTCGCTTTTATTGCTTTTATACGGTATGGTAATTCAGCCGCGAGAGAGAGAGAGAGAAAGAGAGAGAGAGAGAGAGAGAGAGAGAGAGAGAGAGAGAGAGAGTCTAGTGCCTGCGCCGCGTGCGCGAGTAGCACTGCTTTTAGAGAGGGACTTGATAAATGTAAGGCAATTTGTAGACAGAGCGGCTTGGCAATTGTCGGAACGGAGTAGAGGCCTCTGATTCGAGATGATTTTTTACAGGAAGGTTAATTTTCGGAATTAACTCGTGTGTAATGCGAGTAGAGGGTTGAGGGTGGTTAATGAGGCGAATTTGAGTAATGAAGAGATGTAATGAGGGAAACGAGGGTGCATTATGTGAAATTTGAGAGTAAACACTCAGGGCAGTAAATGGATAATCATGAATTTATTTCACAAGCATGGGGAATTTTAGTAGAGTGAAAATTCAGAAAGTATATGAAATACTTTTCAATTAATTCTTACATAACAAACTAAAGCGAGGAATTGTTGTTATAAGGTTACAAATACATTGTGAACAAACAACCGCTCTTCGAATTTACATACGCGTTCTATTTTCTTCGTAAACAAAGTTTGCAAATTCCGAACAACGTTTGCAAAACTCGGTGACCGCAAAATGTGTTCAAAAACTCTGCTTTTTCGCTCATGTGCATGATACGCTGCAAAAGCAAGCGTTTATTTTCAAACGCACATTGCCGCACAGAAACTCCTCAAATATAGGATATAACGTTTCCTGAAAAATTTCCCACTTGGAATACCGCGCTACTCTCTCTCTCTCTCTCTCTCTCTCTCTCTCTCTCTCTCTCTCTCTCTCTCTCTCTCTCGAAATATGTTCGCTCTTCCGACGAATGCATAACAACGACGCTATCGGCGAAAAATCCAATTTTCCCGCCTCCGCTCACACGTACGAAGATGCGAACGAAAATAAAAATTAACATAAGTGCCCTCGAGCTACTGTGGCTGGTAAAAAAGCGAAATTCCTGCCACTGGAAATATCGTTAGAGTTTGATGCGAGATATAAGTTATGGCTATTAATTTCACTCGCGAGCGCGTGAGCGCGCGCAGGCCAAAAGTTTCCAGTATGCGATATAATTTTCAAGCGCATCAGCATCGCTTATGTGGATTTTCATCTCGTCAGGAAACTATCTTCATTAAGTGGAAAAATAAACGTTTGGCATAAGGGTTTTCCTTAATTAAAAAGGAGAAAGAAGGCGAAGAAGAAGGAGGAAGAAAAACTTGACGCGCTCTTAATGATGCAGGTAAAAAATATACGTCCTCGTAAAAGTTTAACCTCTCCTTCTTCCCCTCTCTCTCTCTCTCTCTCTCTCTCTCTCTCTCTCTCTCTCTCTCTCTCTCTTGCGTCGATGGTGTGGAATAAAGTTTTGCGCGTGCGCTAGCTATACTTGAGAGCAAATAAAAGAAACACGTGCTGAAACGAACTAGACTGCACATAAATCAGCTTTAAACTTCGATATTGCCTGATGTACGTATATATAAGTTGATTTTTTCGTTGAATTTTGCGATGTATTCGATTTCGAGGAAGAGACGCTTTCGCTCTGTGTACATCGTTGACGGACAGAAAGGTTGATATTCGTTAAAAACAATACTGAGTTTACGTATCTTAAATGAGAAGCGTTAAAATTACGATGCCATGAACGCTTTTACCGCTCGTTACCCTCGGCGCGTAAAACATCGTATAGGATCAACTCTAGGACATAAATAAGTAGCGCCTGCAATTTTCAATTATCAATACCGGCGGTTTATCGCTCGGAAGTTGTACTTTGCTATTTCTCGTTGATCACCCTGGTAGAAATATCAACGGGTTTCGAGATAGAAATTAGCGAGACCCGTTAAAAATTAGCTACAAACCCGCTAACAGAGCGACTTTTTTAACGGGTTTCTAGCTAGAAACTTGCTAGCCGGAGTGTGTTATTTAAAGCCGGTTTACCGCTTGAAACCTGCTAATTCTGAAAAATAATCACACTGCGCATGTGCGGTGCGCGGGACACAGCGCGACAGCGTGGATGCTCGCGAGGCCCGACCTAACCTCCCGATGTATAAATCACGAGTTTTCGATTCACATTGTTAATCTGAGCTTGGCTCGCCTCAGGGGTTCTAAAAATACAAATCTTTCGTTCCGACGACGAATGTCTGTGCATTGTGCGAAGTGGCATGCTGTTTCTTTTTCTTCTCCGCAACGAGGTTATTCCAATGTTTACATTTTCGGTCGATAATTTACCGACACAAAGTTCGCTTTAAATATCTTAACAGGTTATTAGCCGGTTTCATCATGAAATAAGTTGCTAAATAGAAGCGTTTTTAGCTACCGTTTCTAGCTACTTTTTAATAACTTAACGGGCGAAACCCGTTAACGCTCTACCAGGGCAGAAAGTGGAAAAATAGCAAGAATGTCGCAGGAAAAGTAAAAAATTTATATAGCATTTTTACCGAAAAATGCACTGTGATGAGAAGTATTTAAATGTTGTATACGTTGCACTAATGAACAATTGAAATTTCTAAAATGTAAATTCATGTAAATTCGTATAATGATTAATTATGCTGCACCAAATACAATGTAATAGCATGTAGTATCGTTACACGATATATTTATAAGCGAGGTCAGAGTAAACAACAACATCCAATTTATCAATTATATTCGATAATTGAGTTCATATATGAAATATGCGTAACGTGATTTTTGGTAACAATGACCAAACTCCGAGATGTCGAAAATAAACTATTTCTTATTCAGCGCATGCAAATATGCATCTAGCGTTCACGAAATTCACCAAAACAAATAAAAACACAATCGTCCAAAACATGAAAACATCCGATTCCAGTCCAAAGTTCGAAAAAGCCAACTGCGACGTATACACACACACACATCGTGTCTCCGAGAAAAATTACAGCGTTGCAATTTCGCAGTATAACAGCGCGACGAGGACCAGCAGCGCTTGCCTAGCGGTGATCGATGCCCAGCCCTGCACCTTTGCGACGCGACTGATGCTCCAATTACGAGTTAGCCGAGGGTTTTGCGACGACATCGCCGCAGGAAAAATGCCAACGCTTTTTCGGCGCGACGTGAATTTTCGACGTGATGCGCCTGATGGAGACTATAGGCTGCGCGGTTGAGACCTTGATTTATGATGGGACGTCGGCGACGCTGTGGTGCTCTGCCTGTCAGTCATTCGTAAGGAGGAAAATCCTTCGAGAGTTTAATGAATATTGTTGACGATAAATTGCCTGCCAGTGGGCAGAGCTACGTTTTCATCTAAGCGTTAATTTTGCAATTACAAGAGAGGACTACCGTTAAAAAATGTGTACGTATACGATACCGAACATTTTTACTTTAAAAATACTACAGCTGTTGCGATTCGAACCTAAACTTAATTTTAACGTACATATAACATCATGTGGATCGCTAGTAAGATATCAATGATCAGAACAAAGCAGTTATGGACTGGCCCTTTTGTCGCTGCCTAAATTCTCGGTGTCTGTGGCAAGTGAAAATAGGTGGCGCTAAGACACTTTTTGATTTTACTTGTCTTGATCTGTGGGCTGAGTGTAGATATAGTAGTGTGCCACCAATGCTAAAACTGCCTTTTGTTTGGCTCGCGCGTCTACGCTATAGTGTTCGAGCGATCGAGTCATATTTTGTGGTCACGAAAATCCCTCGTTGATATAAACATATGGAGGAAAATCCGAATCTTCATTTGACTCCCTAATAATTATGATCGACAACCACGCAAAAACAACACCCGGAGCTCGAATCTCCGGCAAATTAATGCACCGTCGGCCAGATCAACAGCGCAAAACAGGGAGAATGAGACGATCGAGAGACTCGAAAACAAGAAGAAAATTTTCTGTCATCGAGCTGCGTCGATGGCTATGCACAAGACCCCACAGAGAGATTCGTTCGTATCCGCACTTGGCTCCCTTTCATTCTCGACATCAGCCACTCGAAGGGTCGACGACATTGCGGCCAGTATAACAGCAGCTCGACTTGTTGCCAGAGAATTAGATTCGCAACAAGTAGCGGACGAGAGGGAAAACGTCCAAAGAGAAAAGAGCTTGGGTGTGGAAAATTTCGACGCAAGGGCGCAAATATTCGGGGTCGCGACGTATGCAAATATCAAGCTACCCCCGGTGTGTGTAACAGCTTGCGAGGGCTGCTGTGCTACTGAGGGCTGCTGCGGATATGAAAATTTCAAGTGTTATTAAAGAGGAAAAGACGACGCAGAGATGGGTTTTTGGGGATTATTTTTTTCGTGCCTGCGAATTGCGAGGGAAATTTGAATTTGAGATGTTCAAAGCTCGACTGACGATTAAAGCAGCTTTAATAAAGTTGGACTGGTGTGGTATTTATTAGGTAGAAGTGTTGACTAATTAATGATAACAGAGCTGCGGAAATGTTGAAGGATATTTAAAATATTACTGATTTCGAAAATTATTTCGTAATGGTGATTAAACATTATAAGCAGTGGTTTGCCATTTTCGTCAGATTTTTAATCAAGCCGTTGGTTGATGAGTATGCTGACCAAGTTTTAAAAAATAAATACGGATAATCTGGCTTTTCATTAAAAATTTTCCAGTACATTATGTATATACACCAATCTCAAATTTTACCGTTGAAATACGAGTATTTTGTAAAAATACGAATTTTCAGGTGAAGCTTCTCCCTATTCCCTCTATTCCATCCCTATAAATGTTTGAAATATTAGTTTCTTCTCATTCCAAACTTTTTGACGTATTGCCCTATGTTCTCTATCTTATTCGAACAATCTCGAGTTGATTCGACATTCCCGAGGTCCATGCCCTTTTCTATACGTTCAGAGAATTCCGGCCATTTGCTAATACTTCCACTGCTTATAATACCGGCCTCCTTTTTTTTTTTTAAGTGGCATTTCGAACTCGAAAGTTCATCGCCTCATCTACGCAAGCCTTCCACGTATCTCTATTTTGTGCCAACCCCATCCATTTTGCGCCCTCCCGCCCGATTTCAGTTAAGTCCGTGTTTTTACGTTGCCCCCCCACCTGCGTCTAGGTCTACCTAGAGGTCGCGGTGTGCTTGGCTTTTCTTTCATTATACGCGCCGCCGTGCGATCTTCTTCCATTCTTGCCGCGTGCGCTGCCCATCTTAGTCTACGCGATTTAATTATTCTGTTTATATTCGGTGACGCGTATAAATTGTGTAGCTCGTCATTGTGTAGTTTCCTCCCTCCCCGGTTTCTTCATCTTTCTTTGGCCCGTATATTTTCCGCAGAACCTTATTTTCGAACACTCTAAAACGGTTTTCTTCCGTCGCTTTAGTAAGCGCCCAAGTTTCGCACCCGTACAAGATTACCGGCATTATTATAGTCCTATATATCATTACTTTAAAGTATAAGTATAGGACTTTCGTCTCCCGTTTCCCTTATAATACCCTACACAACGAATAAATCCTGCGATATTATAATCCAGAAACGTGTTAATTAATAATATCCGCAAAAGAAGAAAAACATAAAGAATAACGCTTATCGTAAAAAAAGATCTTTCATACAGCAGAACGATGACCGCAGCGCGAGTATTAAAAATTGTTTTGGCGTTTTATCCCGCACAGCAAGAAAGAAAGGACAGACGCATAGAAAGAGAGAGAGAGAGAGAGAGAGAGAGAGAGAGAGAGAGAGAGCTTTTTTCCCTCCATATTCGCTCGGCTCAGAGAGCCGTGAAACTGATAAGAGCCGCCGAGCGCGACTACTCTGTTTTTCCTCTGCAACGGGGACCGCTGTGAATTTTTTACAAGTCCGCGAAAGATTTAATCGCTTTTGCGATGCTGACCAGCGGTGCGCATATAGGTATATATGAGAGAGAAAGAGACTATACGTAGCATATATACATTATATACGCTGTGCAGGGGCTAGCTTACATTTTTTGCGAGATCAGTCGCGTATTGAAATAGGGAACAGATATAATTTTTAAAACCTTTTTTAAAATAAACTTATGGTCAAATCTTAAACAAAAGTACAAGAGTTACGATTTTTACTGCAATATTTATCAAGCAATATTGTTTTGAAAATTCGGTTTGCTAATGATATGTTTAAACGATTGAAAGCTCACGTGATCAATATGGCGACGCGAAGGATGAAAAAATATATATAGATGTATAAATGCATGTGCATTCTAATACATAAAATAACCCTCGAAATAACCCTATTGCTTTCTCCAAAATTATATATATATAGAGATGAGAAATAATGCTTCAAAATCAAAATCGAATATAGCAAAACCATGTCTGTTCCCTATTGAAATCGTCGTCGATGCGAGAGGAAAGAGATAGAGAAAAAAAGATGAAGAAGAGAGATTTTGAGAGTCGTTATTTTTGGAGGACTGTAATTTAGGGTAATAATTAATGGGAATGATGTCCGGTGCTCTCATTCCGTATGCACATGGAAGGTCGATAAATAAATTGGTTCGCGCATTCAGTTGGAAATTAATTATGTACAATTTATAACTTCTTTTTCGAGAATTTCATTAACATTTTACAATTGTGAATTCATTCATCGGGAATTCGAATACAAAGCCATAATCATTCATCTGAATAATTATAATAAGCTTTGATTAATATATTCGAGTTATATTTTCTCGATACGATTACGATTTCATCTTATTCGTGATCGAATTGATGTCTTCCACGTGAATTAGTTACAACGTAAATTAAAATTTTATCATCATATTAATACCGTTACAATAAAACTGCGTTACGCAAATAATCATCACAAAATCGCTTCCAAACGAGCGATCAATGCGCGCCCAAAAGCTAATCGAGCGAGAAACACTCGCTCTCAAAATATCCGCACATTCCATTGCATTGCATTCGTCTCATCGGTCGATCTTATCAATCCGTCGTCCACTTCCGTCCGCCGCGACAGAGAGATAAGCACTTTCAGTCCACTATATATGTATACACACCGCATATAAAGAGCTGTGTTCGAATCGCCGCTGAAAATCGCTTGAAATAAGTCGCGCAAATCCTCAAAGCGCATCGGAGATAGGGGCGCGGCTGGAGATAAAGTCCAGGAGAGTACAGGCTTAAGATATCCCGGGGTCGATAGAGCCGTGTGTTTCGGCGGCCGCCGGACGTTTAGGAGGGCGCGCGAGATTTAATCTGGCAAACGCGACGAGTGAAACTTACGGCCTTAATTCCTCTTCTACGCTAAACCGAGCGCTAAACGTGACTTTGTATTGGGCCTTTTTGGAGCGCTTGATGTGTGTACTTTATCGGGCATGTCGTCGGGTCTTTTTACGCCTTGTTTTCGGGAGATAGTGTAGTTGTTGTGGGTTTAAAAAACAAATTTTTAAAATTTTATACACGCGATTGAAAAATAATTTATTTATAGACAGACGCAAAATGCGCTTGATTAAAAAAATTACCTTAATCAGATGCTCATCCCTATCACTGCTATTATGGAAAATATGCTAATTCATAATTGACTTTTTCTTTCGTCCTTTTTTGTTCATTTCCCGCTAAAATATTAATCCTGAGCTCGCATTAAGCTTTCACGGCACGCGAAAAGATTGAGTGTTCAACGATGTCGAGAAAATTGCCTTTTCGCGGTAAACACTCGGCTCTAATCTCGAAGATTAAATATTTTAACGAACGATCGATTAAAAATCAAAATTTGCGCGACAAACCGGCGCTGAAAAAATGAGCAGCAACGTATCTATACCAGCGGCGTCTGTTTACTCAAGTCCACGAGTTGACTGTTGGCTCCCACGGTTAATTAACTGTCGCGGCTGTGCTAAACATATCTCCAGTGTTGTCCTAGGACCGCCTCCATGAGACACTGCACGCAAGCACATTTTTATGTTTTTATTCGCGCTCGCGTATTAAAGCTATCGCTCGCTCCCATCTCCCTTTGCTTCGCTGTGCTACTCTTTAGCTTTGTCGCATTTAGTCTTAAGCGCCACTTAAGGAGCGGCTGGTCAGTTGTGCATTTTTTATAGTGTTTGGTGAGAAAATATTTGAATTTGTTTTTTATCATGATTAAGGGTATGAGGGTTGATTTGTTTAATGATTATCATTGTATTGTTTCTGGTTTCTGATGCGCAGTTGTAGCATGAACAGCCTAAGCAGCAGGCCAAACAATGGCAGTTTAAGCATTGGTGACACACCACTATATCTACAAAAACATGGAAAGGTGCTAATGCGCCATTTATAATCACCTGCCAGAGACACGGAGAGAGTTTATGCGGTGACGAAAGCACTCACGAAAGGACCAGTCCAAAACTACTTTGTTTTGATAATTGATATCGCTCGCTAGCGGTCCACACGTACGCATAGATTTTAGAGAGTATGTTATGTATAAGTATACCGTAGTGATCAACAAAAAGTTAAAAGATTCTAAATATCAGTTTCGGTTTAAATACATTTGAGATTAAATCATCTCAATAATTCAATTTCTCACAACCATTATGGCTTTACTTATTGTTCTTATTAAAATTAAAATACAACTTTGAATTCTAAATCGATTAGCAATAAACGCGCCCTTTATTACCGACCAATCAGATGACCAATAGAAATGCAAAGCGATTGAAACTTTTAGGTAGCATATTCCTAAATCATTCATTTCAAAAATTTCGAAGATTCTTAGAGAAAAAACTCTTTAGAATAGTACATTTCGATACTGGCACAAGTGTGAGGTTTGTCACATCACAAACACACGAGTGCAGAATCAACTTCGCACGCGTATCGATCATTATTTTTTAACACAGCGTGTGCGAAACTCTGAATTTCGCGCACGCTCATCTGCTAAGAACGTAGATTCCCACACTCGTGTCAAAAAATAGTATACGATACTGTGTGCTACTCACTCTATGCGTCATTTTAACATAAAATCATGAACGTGTAGTATCGTCAGTGCATTACCTGAAACAGAAAAAAATTTCACACATGAGTACTCCTGAATAATTTAGGCTAAAACAAGAAGCAATAAAAAATCAATAACAATCCTCCTCTCCTCCCATCCAAATCTAAATCTGGACCTCGCCATTGTCTAAACCCACATAGGTACACACATCGCTATTCTCACCCCCAGCATTTTTCTTCCGCCACTGCACTCGCACCTCGATCGAAGACGGCATCGAGCCTCTCTCGCACGCGGTATGTATACGCAACTTTGCCCGCAGCAGCACAAGCGGCGATACAAACTTTCCGAGTGAGAAAGGCGTATAGTTCGATACTTTCCTCGCGATCGGCGGCGGCGCCATTAAAGAGACTCAGAGAGAGAGAGAGAGAGAGAGAGAGAGAGAGAGAGAGAAAACCGATACACACAGCGGAGCAGCATTCAGTTTGACAGGCTCAATGGAGGTTCGCCTCGACCCGCTTCGACTCGGCGGCGTCGAGTAGTCTAAGGTGACCCGTTTAAACGGCTGCTCTCCGCGATGCTGACCATAGCCTGCTGCTGCATCGCGTACTATGCGTATACCGATGCACGTGTCGCCGCGCGAGTAATGAAAGCCGTGTATATAGGTATAATACCGATACATGCGAGTATATAGTCTCTATTGTGATTACATCATATGCACTTGAATGCCGAATAATTATGATGTTTCTGGCGTTTCTAATATTAGCCATTCTATGCCGGATGTGTGATAGGAGCTAGAAGCGCCGAGGAAATTACAAGTTTTAATGGCCTATGCCTCGTGGGCTTTACGACGATGCAAAAGTTTCGAAATAGTCGTTGTTGGATTTCGCGCATAGAGAGCCGGAGATAAAATTTCACGTTATTATAGTTCCATTGATCGGTGTATTTTTGCGTCGAAAACTTTGCCCGAAGATTGTTTTCAAGCTCGAGTGGATAATTTAGCTGATTTACGTAATACGACATTCATCTACTTAACGAAGTTCATGAAGCGACGAAACTGTGCGTGTGTACAACGATGATCGATTACGTGAAGAAGTTTATCAAATAAACCTGCACACGCAACTATACATAATTAGTTTAACAACGTTTCGACAAAGTTCGCGCCCTGACGTCCCTGTCGGCTTAAGTATATTGTGCGCAGATCCTTGTAATTGATTGATATAATTGGGTCACTTCACCCAATCGGTGAACCATTGTCTGCTTCACTTCGCAACATTGTTGTAAGTAATTGATTTAGACAAGCTAGGGAAGCAGAAACAAGTCGTGGAATCGAACTTTTGCATGGTTACATTAACTAATCAGATCTATCATTGAATATCTCTATTCGCAAATGCTTTATTCGTTATTGTTTGTTCGATTTTCATGACAAGTATCTATACAGCGTTTACTATCACACGTATACATCAAAATCAATATAGGCGTATTAATTTCGCATGAGGCTATAATAGACCCGTGTCTGATAACACTCGTCCCGCATCTACTCACCAGACCAACGTTGGCCATCAGAGTCACATAAGTATAACAGCTGCATATCCTTCGTATATTCGGAACACGCGACGCGACGACGTCAATAAAGATTCCATCTCGCGAGCGAAATCACACGATCGAGGCAATAATATCCAGCGATGGACGAGCGGATTGACGCCGCTTTTAAAAGCCACGAGTGAAAACTCACCTGTATATAAACGCGTAAACACTATACATGCACTTGGTATATAAATTGCCGAATAGAGCTCGGATTTTATTTTATCGACCAAAGGCGCCGGATCCGATTTTCCGAAGAGGAATCATTCCGACTGATGAGTCGTGTATAGAGTGAAGGGTGATGCGCTTGGATACGAGTGATTTTGTTTGTTGCTGCTATATCGTGAAAGGAGCCTGCGGCAATGGGATTTGAGTTTTCAATTGATTAAAAGCGCGCGAAACTCGTCTAGGCAATCAGTTTTATTCTCTCGGTGGAAGAAAAAATCGCATTATAGGTGTGACTCGATCCATTAGAATACGTACACAGATATCGATGACACCAAAGAGAAAGTAACAATATTAGACTCGATTCTCACGCAAATACACAGTAGCATGAGCGGCCGAATCAGCAGGCCAAACAAGGCAGTTTTAACATTGGTGGTACACCGTTATATCTACACTCGGCGCGCATATTGTTATGAGAGAAATGAAAAAGTGCCTATGCGTCATCTACTCCGATCTACTCTCACCTATACTAGAGACACGAAGAGTTAAGGCGGCGCCGGCGACAAAAAGGCCAGTCCAAATCTGCTTTGTTTTATAGTAATTGATATCGCTCTAGCGGACCACACGTACGTACGCATCTATACATACAATAAAATTAACTTTAGTCGGACTCGTATAACAGTGTTTTCGAAATAAAAATGTTTGGTACATAAAAAAGTCTTAGATTTTTATTTAAAAACGTCGAGACTACCCGCAATAATATAACGAAATATACCCCTTGTTGTTATTATATTTTCTCAATTTTCACTTTTTCAGGTTCAAAATATATTATACGCAGACACTGCACGTGCAGCAAAACGATTACCATGCCTATTTTAAAGTAAGAATATAAATAACAAGGAATATCTATTTCGAGAGGTTGTTGCTACGCGAAAACTCGAGTGTGTGTGCCACGAATTGTCGCAAAAACGAAGCAATTTATCGATATGCGCGCTTCTTGGTGACTTAACTTATCGTTAATGACGTCTTTCGGAGATTACACATCGATGATTTATCAGTAAGTGTACTCCCAGAGCCGTGTACCGATCGAATGATTGATTGGAATGAACAGTGCGAATCGATCTTCTATTCAATTATAAACGTAATATCAACTAGTGCGCCACAACGCGGCCTTCGGCCGCTATGTGGCTTGCCGCCTTGCATCGCTTCGCGTTTTGCGCATAAGGCACGACCGCCGACGCTCGCGCTTCGCGCTCGCTGTCTAACCTTACTACTTAATCTGATTATTAGAGAAAAAATCAATGAAAAAACATTGATTATTCATCTTTTTTTCGTATACAATTAAAAAATGTGTTGGCCATACATAGCTTCAATTCCAATGGAATTCCATCCCGTTCCTAAAGTCGTGAATTTTGTGCAAAGATAGTTTATTACATAATTTGAACAGAAAAAGTATTAGTTTTATTATCAGCTAAGCAAAGCCGAACAGCTGTTCGTTGGTTGTGTCGAAGCGAGGCAGCGAGCTCGACCACTGCGCATACATTGTGCGCATCGATTTGGCGACCGGTTGGCGACATGCTCATGCAGCCGTCTGCCGTGTGTGTTTTGACGTTTTGAAGCTGCCTCCCGGCCTCCGCTAACCGCAATGTTTTGCTCTGTTTAACTTTTCGGCGATATAAGTGAGTGCGTAGTGAAAAAACGGAAACAACGACGCGATGCAGCAATGTTATATGTAGTTTTAAAATCAGAACAGAAGTGCTGCTATGGTGCCTATACGTGTTTACAAGCAACATCTGCTCACCGCGATCGGCCCGCTCGCGGATCAGCTGCTCGCGGTTGTTGCTTTGTAAGACAGTGCAAAAGGTATTCAAAAGTGATGCACCCGGAATGGCACCGACGATGCGATGTGTGAGCAGTGTGAGTGTCAGTTCATGAAAGAGTGCTGCGGTATAGGAAGACATGTAGCTCCAACAAGAAACTTGAGTTTTTGCTTGAAGGTTATCCTTTGTTTTTGAGATTGGAGTATTCCTGCGAATGCTGCTCCTGCTCATTCTATTGATGTGCTGATACATTCTTCTTGCAAGATGCCGCTTGGATGAAGATTCACTATCGCATAAGATCTACGACTGGTTTTCCTTTGTTCTATTTCCTGTGTTCATTATGTTTATAACAGATATCTATTGTGTTATGTGCAGTATAATCAGTGTAATTTTGTGATCTGTTTTTTAGAGTTCTACTCTCTCTCTCTCCCTCTCTCTCTCTCTCTCTCTCTCTCTCTCTCTCTCTCTCTCTCTCTCTCTCTCTCTCTCTGGTGGTGCTGGTTGGCGTTTGTAGGTACTTCAACAGCCTCACTACGACTCTGGAGCTGGATTTATGGTATCTGATCGTGTTGCTTGGCATCTCTGGCTGATGTCATCACCAGGAGACAACCTTAGAATTACATTTGAACTTTCTGCAAGTGCTGGTTGGCGTTTCTAGCTGGCTCAACCACCTGCGAATGATCCTAGAGCTCTATTTCTACTATCCGGCAGTCATGTTTGGCATTGCCAGCTGATTGGATCACCTTGAGACGATCTTGCAACTGAATTGATGCTGTCTTGGAGTATTGGTTGGCGTTCTTGGATACTTCAACTATTTTAATACGAATCTGGATATGGATTTATACTATCTGACAAGGTAATTTTGGAAATATTAGAATAAACTTGAACTGTATGTTGAATTTATATTGTATCTTCAATAAGTTTTAACTTGAAACGCTTTGTCCCCTATGATAAGTTCAGTAAACAGATGTCTAATGGCTCGCGGATACCTTTTCAGTGTTCATACTTAAAAGCTGCCTTGTTTCAAATTTTAATGCAAAGATGATCAGTGGTCTGAATCTCTCAATAATTATTTATGAGTTTGATTTTGTAATATTTTTCTGTATGTCTAGGTGTATAAAAACTTCTGCATTTGTTGGATTATGGTCTACTGCGTCTACCGGAGTCAACCTAAGGATACTGATGGTGTTGATAACTGAGCTATCAAAATCTTGGAGTTGGAACGTAACTTCATTCAAGACTATGGCACTACTATACTTCTACTATACGTATGTATAATCATGTATTTTAGAGGCTGGTTTTTCTTTAACAGTTAATTAAATTATACAGTCATTGTTTTCTAGTTTTATTAATTAAATTCTATTTTTCTTGTAGGTGAAAAAAAAACATTTTTAGCGATTTTTGAAGGTGACCGCATTCTGCGTACATGTGCGGGATTAAGCTGAAAATGGAACCATCAGGTTCTGGTGGTGAGGGGAACTTGCACACAAAGTTTTAGCCTGATCGACTAAAGTCTCTCAGAGATAATCGTGTAACACCAAAATTTGTATGTAAAAATACGCGTAAAAATCGAACAAATTGTGCTCGTATTTCAAAATTACGTAGAGGATCGAGATAAAAAAAAATAGTTTTTTAGGTTTTGCGAGAGGAGACTCCTCCTAAAATTTCAGCCCGATCGGTCGAAAACTGCGTGAGATATCGCATCTCACACATTTTTCGCACACAAAACTATAAGGCACTTCCGTGTCGCGGTCGTGCCTAAAAACTCGACGCAGGTAGTTTTTACATAATTTTGCGATAGAACATAGATTAAAAATGAATATACTGAATTCTTAAATCACTCGCAGCAAAATCTTGTTGACCGGATTGCATAAAATATAATTAACAAAGTTAATTACGAGTGTTTGAAAAACAACCTAATTGCTTGGTTAACTGCAAATACTCAAAAAGTCGTTAAGTTTTTAGCGTGCGTTAGCGTCACTCGAATGCCGAGTATGTAACGCGTCTGCTACATAGTGCGAAAGAGAGTTTGCACTGGTATATATACGCGCGTGAGCGAATTTGCATTGACGATGCCACGCAACGTCTAAGAACAAATTGTTTGGACGTCTTGGATTTCAAATTCTAAAGGCTTTTTTTCGCTGGAGGCTATACTGTTTTTTAGCTTTCTTGAAACTAAAGGCTTGGGAGTATTACATTATCCTAAAAATCACTTGAAGTATTTTTGTGATTTTTGCGTTGTGAGAAGTCGTGTTTTTGATAGTTCTATTGAAATATTTTATAAACATTATATGAATCAGATTTCGTGGGTAATTGTAACATCAAAAGATGAACATCTGACCACTAAAAAAAATCTCTGCGTTTTAGGACGCCCGGCAGAAAGGATGATAGTTAAAGCGGGCGTTTTTCATTTTTTTTGCCCGCATATTAAAAACACCCGCCGGGCAAAAAACTGAAAAACGCCCGCTAACATTTTTCGGGAAATTTTCTTATATATATATACACACACACACACACACACACACACACACACACACACACACACACACACACACACACACACATATATATATATTGTCACGTACGCACACTAGTGTGCATACGTGTGCATAGCTCAACGGCATGGCAACAGCCAAAGTGCATCGCGAGCTCGCCGACTCGAGCGGGTGCTACCCGATACCCTTCTTATCGCGAACAATGAGTCGTCGTGGGGCTTATTAGCCCGGGAGCGGTCAGTCCGGGGATCAGTCGGGTAGAAGTGGTCAAGAGGCGACAAGCTTGCGCATTGATACGACACACACCTCTCTCTCTCAGCTACGTTGAATAAACGTGAGAGATTACAACGTAACTCTGCCTTTTTGCTCATTCACGCACACCTTTCTCCACGTCCCTGGGCTAGACCCTTGGACGGCACAACCCAGAACCTCACCACGACCTCACCCTCACCATCCAATTCCTCCCCCGTAACAGCTGGCATCCCTTGTGTGGTTGTGTCAAAGGTGTTGACACGGGAACATAAGTTCTAGAGGAAAAAATCGGCAAATTTTTTCCGTGAGAGATTACAACGCAACTCTGCCTTTTTGCTCATTCCCGCACACCTTTCTCCACGTCCCTGGGCTAGACCCTTGGACGGCACAACCCAGAACCTCACCACGACGTCACCCTCACCATCCAATTCCTCCCCCGTAACAATATATACATTTAAAAATTAATCTACTAAGAGTGTGGTCGCCGATTCTGAAAAAAGTTGCATCAGTCTCACTCAATATCTAAAAAAAAACGCAAAAATCTGTACTTGCGTTACAAAAAGTATAGTGTGCACCAAGGGCTAAGTGGGCTTTTTGGCCTCGTGTGGTTGCAGTACTCGTCTGCGACTCGTAAACGCCCTCGCCTTCGGCTCGGGCTAACTCGCCTTGACTCGTACTGCAAACTCCACACTCGGCCTAAAAAAGCCCACTTTACGTCCTTGGCACACAATATACTATTTATGATACGTGCATGAAAAAGACCCTTTTTCATGCATGTAAAATGAATAGAAAATCGAGTATTTCATAGCAGCGAGAGAGAAAATTTTCTCTCCCGCTACGGCAATTAAAAATTTTTGGAAATTTTTGAAAATTTTTTATTTTTTCTCAATTTCCTATTCTTTTTGCATGCTTAAAAAAGGGTCTATTCATTCCCTTATCAAAAAAAGTACGGTGTTCAACAAGGGGGNTGCAGACTATCCGATATGTGTTTTTAAAACTTTCAAAATTTTCAAAATTTTCAAAATTTTAATACAAATTGGTTTTTCTTTGAAAAGTCCTCGAATTTCCCATTCCTTCCATATGCATGATAAGTGGCCTATTCGCACACTTATCATAAAATGTACGGTGTGCACAATTTTTCCCCCTAGTTGCACAATATACTATTTTTTGCCCGCTGCTGACTTTTTTTTGCCCGCTACTGACTTTTTTTGCCCGCTGCTTACTTTTTTTGCCCGCTGCCAACTTGTTTTACCTGCCGGTACGAAAAACGCGAAAATCGTGCATGTGTTACAAAAATAATGTTATTATGTAAAAATAAATTGCCAAAGTTGTTATGCGGAAGTTCATTGTATTGTTGATGTAAAATTTATAAACAAACTATATAACCATTTTTATATATAATATCTATATATAAAATATATAATCAACTATATATTTTTTTTATATATAATTTATAAATTTCTTCCACCTGGGACAGAAAATATGTGCACATTAAATAAACTCCCACAACAAGCAGAACTTCTAAACCGGCCAACTCTCAACAGCTCTCCTCGAACAGCTTAAAAACTCAGTCCAACGAAATTCCCACTCCAAGAAACTCGGCGCAAAACGAGAGTCACCCTCCCTCCTCATGGTCTAATTCTATTTTTCATCTCCCTCCACGAATAATTATCCCTCTGTCGCTTATACCCGACAAACTTCCAGAGCTCAGAACTGGCTCTTGCCCCTCGTCGACTGAAAATTTCGTGACCCGACCGAGAAAGCCCCAGAGGAGGGTGAGAGGACGAGAGAAATACGCTATGGTATAGTGGAAAGTCCACCGGCTGCTAACTACCTACCGGAGAGGGACGAGAACTTGCGCGACAACGACGAACAAGTTGCATCTCCACAGCCAAGATTCGAGACATTGTACACACACACACACACTCTGCAGGATTGCAACTTCCTGATGCTGATGTACTCTGAGCTTTGGGTCGTCACTTGACGGGAGAGACGTCGCTCATTTAGCGAATTGCCGAGATAATATGCTACTGCAGTAGTGTTTGCGATTAGCGGAGTGCGCTGATTTCGAGGTCAGAGGTGTGTCTTATTTTGTTCAAAACTTATTGCGTTAATAAAAATCGATTCGTACTGCGTATCGCCAAGTATAATCAAACTCTTCGAGTAAGAGCTAATTCGGTATCTTGACTCGGCTATAACGCGTAATAAGAGGTGACTACTCCTTTGAAAGCAGGGGAGGCGCTTAACGAGATGTAAATTAAATTTTCAATCGGATTACAAGGATCCCGCTGACGTATCGTGACATTGATGTTAACAGCATCTCTCTTTCTTAGCCCTGTAAGCTGTGCTAGAAACTTGGTTTGGAGGTTAGAGCGTCACGCGTGACGTAGTCGTTACGTCAGTAGAATCTCATTCAGAGCCGCAGAAGTGTGCGGAGAGAGATTTTCTTACAGCCAGATATGATTGTTTATTCAAATAGAATATGTGCGCGTTACAAGCATCACTGGCCGAGCTAATCTATAACCGCATTTATCAAGTATTAATAGATATCGGATAGTATTCACTGGAGACACTTTTCACTCATTTAACTTCGCTAAAATTTTCAAGGCAATGCGCATCTATAGTCAGCTCTCAATTTTTTAAAAATAAAAGCAAAAAATAATCAACAAAGGCCCGCATTCGATGCGGCTGATTGTCGCGAGCGCGGACAATGAATAATAACGGCTCTGGACGGCATGAATATTGAGATACATCCAACTATTGTTCACTTAACTCGCAAGCGCGCGCGCATGTACGCATTCATGCGCGACGTTCACACTCCCTTTCACGCAGCGAAGCAATGGCAAAGAAAATCTTTGAGCTCAATAATATATACACGCGTGCGTTTTTTTTTCTATTCGAACCAAGAAAAGTACAATGGGGCAGAAGTTTTTAATTGTTTTTCGAGGCCTGCTCTCGATTTAATTATCATCGGACGCGCAGCTCTGTCTCTCTCGTCCTTCACCGAATCTGACCCGAATAAGGGTACAAAGTTTTTTCCTCCGCCGCTGCGCTCACGTACACACACACACACACACACACACACACACACACACACACACACACACAAGAACGAGAGAAACGCATACGTGAAATCGATACTCTCTCTCGCTTCTCCTCATTGGAAGAAGGAAAAAAGCGGTATAATATACGTCACTTATTAATAGATCATAACATTCCCCGAGGCGCAAAGAGAGAGAGAGAGAGAGAGAGAGAGAGAGAGAGAGAGAGAGAGCCGTTTTAACAATATGTTCTCTCTGAGTGTAGAGACGTGTTGTACGCTGACCGACATAATTTTCCTTTTTATTCTCTTAATATTCACCATCTCCCTACGGCGCAGTGCGCCCTTTTATTTATCGCCTTTTGACTGTTGTTCTTTTTTTTCTTTTACCTTATTCCCGTCTGTAACAAGTATAGCGAATCAAAGTATAAAATGCATTTTTTTTCTTGCGAAACAAAGTAGAAATCTCCTGATCCAGGGATAAATGAATTATCGGCAGGTTTTGAAAAAATTATTCGACAAGTCATTGTATAATGCAAAACAGTTCTTATTTCTCATCGATATCGACAACGATGTAATTTTCATCTTTTGATCACTAAGTAATGCGACTCCTCTGCAAAACTTTGAAAGCAGCTCTCTCGCGAGCGAAATGCAGAAATACATTTATTATTAAACATGAGGAGGCTTCCGAGAATAGACGTCTACTTTCTTTTGCCGAAGAGTAAGAGTGTGCTTGAGAGAGGAAATTGGGGATGAATCGATCAGAGAATTGACGCGTTAAAAAAATAACTATTTTGCCCCATATTCTTTATACCACAAGCATATAATTAAATCAGATTAATTATCACGTATATTGTATGGACAAAAAGTACTCGAAAAGCAATTCCAAAAAAGAGCCGCATAATTCAAAGTACAACTCGTTCGTGTATTATCTGCATGTGCGAGCATAGCTCGAGCACGTGCCGCCGACGCTCTCGCGGACGATCCAATTATGCGCGCTGCCGCCGCCGCCGGCCAAATGTGCGCCTTTCCCCCTCGCGTGTCGTCGTCGCGGTATATTTGGAGATCAAGGTGATGCTATACTACCGGCGTTTTGCGCTCACAGTCTCTCCGTCTGACCAAAGCGCGTAAGCGAGTTGAAAGATACCACGGCTATTCGTCATTTTGGAAGATACCTCGTTCTCTCTCTCTCTCTCTGTCTCGACTATTTTTACCGTTGTTTCTGCTGATAAATAACGTCCCCGAAGTATATTTTTAGAAGCGGGAAACACCCGCGCACTATACTCTCGACATTGAAGCGCCTCTACGCGGTTGAGGAGTAATTTATGCGTCCCGATGATAATTGATCGAGTTTGTTAGTGTTGAAGATCAAATTTGTTTGTATTGGTTCAATTCGTCGGCAGTGGGAGTATACAGCCTGATGAATGGGGGAAGCAGTCGGGAGAAACCTTATAAAAGCAAATATTTGAACGAGATTTCATGCCAGACGAATTGTTTAATTTTAGCGGGAATGTTTGCGGGTAACGCTCAGCGAATTGACCTAATAACCGCACCGCTAAGCACTAGGATCAAAATGTTGGACACTCTGGGCTTGAAAATTCAAATTTTGCTGATGATGTTGATTTTATAATCACTATATGAAATAATTAAATTTATCGCCATAATCAAACTATATGATTTAGAGTAAATTTTAGATAATTCGCTATCATATAACGACGGATAAACTATCTAGAATCCAGAGCGGTTACTTTGGCACACATCACGGTCTGCATCGGGCACCGATGCTTACGAAGCACACATGCGGCGATCAATTTACCGAACAGTTATATTCTACATTGAATAACACACGTGGCATGTATATAAACATACTATAGACTTCCGAGCGCTTGAGAGCCAATCAATACTGAACAGACATATCGAAAAATAACATTTCTCGTTAATCCAACAACACGTAACCCTATTTTTCCTACATACACTGGAACGAATTATTTCTATGTGACTTTTCTGTTTGAACAATCAGCTCGATATTCTTGTCGCGAAAATTTCACCTGTAGAATTAGACACGTGGAAATGCTGTAATAAATTTGCGCAGGTGTCAGCAGAACGTTACATGAATCTTCCTTTGTGTCGGGCTTAATTAGGACAAAAGAAGAAAAAATCGTATATAGAAGCTGCAGGTATACGTTTGCAAAACAAATGGAGGTGATACTAAATTAAAGGCTATGTGACTGTACTATACTCGTGTTGCAAAGCGTTACGCCAACGGCAAGCAAACTTTTTCGGTGCTACACACGCACGCGTGGCATAAATCAAACAAAATCCAGACAGAATTTAATTAAAAATATACGTCCCGCTGTAGGAAGATTTTACAACTCTATAAATTCAGGCGGTAATATATTTTAATTAAATTTCGTGCATTGGTCACTTGGAAGCATCTCATACAAAGTTCAAAAAAAGTTTAATATCGGACGCATATACATAGGGCCGAAAAAATGCAATAACGCTTGTGCCCGTATCGATGTATACATACTTGCATCGGTATGTATATCGCAGGCTCAGCAACAGGCAGGGCAACGAGGATTAACGGCTTCCAGTTTTTGCTCAAGATAGCATACCTTGATACAAGAAAGGAATTTTCTATTTAAAGATATCGGCTATATGTATGAGGATGATGTTTTTGCCGGCGATTGATTTTGTGAAAAGTCGATTGGCTTATTTGCGGAAACGATACCAAGATTTGGCTGTGAAAGCCGCAGACCGCAGAATTACGCAATAGAAACTAAAACTAACTAAACAGGCACACTCGAGGGAAACAGATAGCATGAGCAGACTAAGCAAGTATAATTACGGGCAGTTTTGGTACAGGTGGCACACCACTATATATGCACTAAGCGCTCCTTATAATGATGAGGGAATTAGGAAAACGCCTATGCGCCACCTATCTTCGCTAGCGACAACTATGAGAGTCAGAAAGTTCAAACACTGGGAGGAGAGGCCAGTCCAAAATTTTCTTCTTCTTTTATTCAAACGCATTTAAAAACAGAACATAAAAATCATCAACTTCTTTTTAATTCGTTTGTGATTCGAGACACGTGCGCCAAGTATCGAATCGACTGAGTGTGAAAGCGATCGAACTTTCAATGGGTAAAATTGAATTCTATAGAATATGGAATATGAACTTTTCACTTATCAGAAGTGCGCCTATAGTCGTTCGTTCGTATCGTTGCAAACTTGTAGGATTCAGATTTTCATTAAGATTTTTTTCAAAGCGAAAGACGTTTACGAGTAAAAATCACGTTCAAATGAATGATTAGAAGCTAATATATGAACATTGAAAAACATCACCTGGATTATTGATGCATTCTAAATTGTAACCGTTATCCAAGTGTTATTTCTTATCAAACTTATCGTTCTTATCATCACCACAAGCGATGATAAGTTCTTGAGAATCAAGATCTCGGCTAATGAGTTTAAAAATTTGGTCAAACGTTAAAAAAACGCGCCCACCCCTGCAGAGGTCAATCTCAAGTCTCGAGAGGTCACCAGCATTTTTGTTATCTTTCAATCATGTTCTGAAACGAGAAGTCTGATTTACGCTTTTTTTTTGCTTATTCAATTTTCCCTCGATACGCTTTCCCGTCAGTTTATCGATCAGGAAACGGAGAGTGGAGATAGCAAGAGAGTTTAGAGTGGAGAACGATCCATCGCTCGGGGCGTCTCCCTTTGTTTGAACTTTTCTCATCAAACGTCGAAAGTTGATTATCAGACATGAGCAGCTTCTTTCGCTTTGAAACGCTCGCCTTTTTGTTTATTCATTTTCGAGGGCGGCTAGATGGAGAGTTCTCTCTCTCTCTCTCTCTCTCTCTCTCTCTCTCTCTCTCTCTCTCTCTCTCTCTCTCTCTCTCTCTCGCGATAAAAATTTTCCTTGAACTTGCAGCATTGTGCTTTCCGATGAATGCCTGTAAAATTAAGTACTACCTCTCGAGCAGCGCAACGTGATGTCTGCATAGTACAATCGATGCGTTTGCATTTTTAAACAGTATCCTCGGAATCAACTTTACGAAACACCGATTTCCAATTAAACATTTGCAGTACTATAGAGTATCTAATTAAACTTTAATGATCCAAACCACGAATCAGGTGCTCTTGTCGGAAGAACGATAACAACGACGAGGATAACCAAAAAACGAGCAGTATTTGGGCTTCTTCTCAAGCTCTTCGTCCTCTCGTGGGAACTTCTCTCGTTGTTAAGCGCGTCGCCGATAAAGTCCTCCAGTGCTGCAGCCATCAGAGCAACGGCAGAGCGGCAATCAAACTCATTAACCGTCCTTTAATCTCTTTCCCGATTCACCTCCGAATCGATTCCGCAGCAAGCGGTTTCGTGTGTTGTTACGGCGAGAGGGGACGAGAGAGAGAGAGAGAGAGAGAGAGAGAGAGAGAGAGAAACACGGGGGGCTTTGGTTGAGGTCAGACGAAAAGGGCTTTGTCGCGTGCGTTAGTAGTTGGCGCGAAACGAGGACAATGGATTAAGGGCTGTTTTGCTTATTTTGCCGCGTGGGAACGAAGCTTTTATTTATTTGCCCTGGGTTGCGCCCTGCAGAGTATAACATGAGTTGTGTATTACGAAGAGAAAGAGAGAAGTGGAAGAGCCAGAGAGGAAAACCTGTTATTTAGCGCGATTACCAAGTGAAATTGTTGCACAGAGTTTTGCGCTGGATGCTTTTAATTGGCCGTTACGACTGCAGGCTAGCAGATGGCTGTTACGCATATGACGCAGATGTCCAACTAAACTCGACATGTAACTACTTACACTTGTACATACGCGAGAATTGTATAGTCACTTATACACAACCTATTTACATTCAACGTTTGTTTTGGTTTCTTGTTACCCACCAGAGGTTAATATTCTTAACAAGTGCATCGAAATCAGTTATAGCATGGCAGTTTTAGCATTGGTAACAGACCACTATATCTAGATTCGGGGCGCATATTGTTATGAGGGAAATGGAAAAGTGCCTACGCACCACCTATTATCACCTGCCACAGACACGTAGAGTTTAAGCGCCGATGAAAGGGCCAGTCCAAAACTGCTTTGTTTTGGTAATTGATATCGTTCTAGCGATCAAGTGTTTCTAAAATAAAAATGTTTAGTACATAATTAAGTTTTGAATTTCCATTCAAAAAAGTCAAGATTCCCGCGACAATATAACGAAATAGATCCCTTGTTATCGTATTTCCTCAATTTTCATTTTTTGAGGTTATAGAATGATTACCATGTCTTTTTTAGAGTACGAGGATAGTATCCCGAGTACACATCGTGCTTTGATATAAAAACGCGTAACTTACGTCGTTCGGGCAGAAAAACGAATATTTTTCTCGGACGTATATACGCGCAAGAGAGCGAAGTCATGCGTGTTATTGATGTTTGTATTGGGCCTTGATCTTTGAAATTTAACATTCGACCGTTAACCTCTGCGTTATTATATGTTATTGGATTACAAATAACGCTTCGGAAGAATTGACTTTGAGGCACAATTGCGTTCTCTCTAGTGACGTACGTACCGAGTCAGAATTCAATTACCGATCGGCCGGCTCTGTGTAAGCGGCTACAACTTTATAACTACTCATGACACGTTACGTAGGATTTGTAATCGTGAAACGCTGCTGATAAATTTTTTCCGAACGCTTCGAGATTCGAGAGACCCGAGTGTCATTATCAATTGCACTTGTCGTGTTTTTTCTTCTTAAACCTCTCTTGTATTTTTAGACACCAAAAAATTGTTCACTAGAAGAAGAACTTGCATACTGATTCTCGAACTATTATGCAATTTGTACTTAGTAAATGAGTATAGTATAATGATGAGTATTATCGTGAGTTTCAACAAGTCATCTGAAAATGAGATGATTCTGATTTCTATGCAAATTAATCTTTCAGACTTAATCATCTGCAAATATTTTCCAAAGGCGATTTTTAAAAAATAGCATGCTAGCAGTGCCATAATCCAGCAGCTGGCTGGGATTATGGCACACCCAGAGCAACCCTGATTACAAATTTCGAACGATTTCCCATAAAATTCTTATCCTCGCATCAACTTCGTCTATCCGTAAGCTCTCGGACGATTACCCAGAGCGACACACTACTTTCACGCGAATATTCATGCGTCCGATCTTTCAATGCCGAGGCGGGAAATCGCTGATAAATCAAGCGAGTTTCCGTGGCGCGCACAAAGGCGCGGCCAGCGATTACGCGCACACACATCGTGTTTTACGCGGATGAAAATAGCATAGCCGACAATCTCTCTCTCTCTCTCTCTCTCTCTCTCTCTCTCTCTCTCTCTCTCTCTCTCTCTCTCTCTCTCTCTCTCTCTATACGTATATTTTGCATCGTTCGTCGCTGGCTTTATATCCTACTCGCGAGAGCGCTGCGCACGAGCGTATAAAACCAGGCTTTACTGCGCGCACGCCGGACGTAAGAGACTAGCTTGGGATCGACCGGCCTTGTAAAGTTTGTAATATGAAGGGGGGCGGAAGGGGGATGATGCTGTATGGGCTATGTAGCTGCAGCGGAAGGATTACAGCGGCTGCAGCTCTCGGGGATTATGGGAAAGCTGGTTTTTCAAACTTGATGAAAGAAAACTCTATACGGTTTTATGCGGGGGTTTAGGCTATTGCTTTGCCATTGATTGAAAATTTTCCTTGATTTAGTGTGTTTAGAGTTTATATGAGGTTCAAGGATTTTTCTGCAAAGTGTAGCACGGGAACGATATCCTTCTATTTATAGACGTATTACCGCGTGTACCGCTTTGACGAGGACAGCTAGACACCGCTGATACTTTTATTATGTCGATTACGATGTCTCAATCTACCGTGACACTTGATCTCTAAACTCTATTGACGTCATATATTCTCAACAGTTTTTTACTCGATTTTCGATCGCTTTTTATTCCGTTGCGTAACTCGCGTGTTTTTACAGGGTATGTAATTTAATGTGCGTATAATTGAGTTTTTAATTGGGACAATAATTTTAAAAAACGCATATCAAAAGCAGATAACGTTTTTATCGCACCTTCCCAATGGACGTAATGCTTCGAAGTATATCATTTCGGTCGTATAAACACGATGCAATTCGAGCACTGAAATGAAGCGATTAAAAAAAAGCTCTCGTTTTAGGACCGAAACCGAAAGCCCAGAAACTATACGCTTCTCGCGAACATCGATGCAGAAAAGCAAGAAAAAACATTCACTCGCTCGTATAGCATGAAAACACGCTCGACGAAAACAATTAACAGCAACAATACCCACCACCTGTATGTGTGTGTGTGTGTGTGTGAGGAGGCACACAGAGATCAATCACGTCGCTTTCGCCTCGGCTTACACGCCCCGCTGGCCAGTTTTGGAATTTATAGCAACTTTTATCATGCAGTCTCTCTCGCACAATATATGCGACTAATGTCGCACGCCGCGAAAAAAAGGAAGGCGAGAGAGAGAGAGAGAGAGAGAGAGAGAGAGAGAGAGAGAGAGAGAGAGAGATATCGGGCTGTAAAAAACGTGACCGAGCGAGTATACTGGCCTCTAAAAGCGAGAGAGAGAGAGTTTTGTGCACTTTCGAGAGATACATAGGGACTCGCGAGAGCTTAAAACGTGGCGGATATATGCGCCGGGAGTTTGGTACCTACGTAGGGGTTATATAATATACGTATATATAGAGATGCAAAGATGCATGAGGTCAGGTTTGTTTTTTGCACGATTGATACTCAACCATCAAAGATGCACTGCTGAAAGAAAATCAGCTTTGTGAAACATAGTGCAATTTTTGTTTTTAGCGAAACGCACTCTCTAATTACAAAGAACCAAGTGCAATTAGAGTAAGGTCTAGTTTCAATTAGATTGGGATTCCCCCCTTTACTTTATTTCAGCCTCGTAATTGCAGCGGTTCGCTCAGTGTGTATAACGATGAGAGTATAAACTGCGCAGCCCGAGTTTGTTTATCAAACAGTCCTATACGCACATCGACGATATTTTTTCGAAATTTGTTTGTATCGTGTTTTTATCGAGCAAGCCGCGTCCAGAGTCAAAAAGAAAACGCGATCTCGAACGCGATTCTCTCGGATTGCGAAAAAAATGTGTGTGTTCGACATTTGGCGTGTAAGGGGCTGCAAATATCGTATAAAACGCGATATTCGCGCGCCACTATATATTCCTTTGGTAAGCAAATACTCGGGAAAAACGGGAAAAGCAGTGTACGAAATTGAGAATTTTTTAGCGAAAAATCTGCCGTGTATTGTCAATACACTCTCGGAGGAGGCAATAGCTTTTTGCTCGAAGTGAAGAACTTTTATCGCACTTACGTGTCGAGCTGATAAGGAGTAGGAAAAATGGTATCGGTGACTCACCTGGAACATAAAAGAAAACGTTTTATTAAATACCTTAATGTTATATATATGAAAGCTATATCGGTTGTATACTTTTACGAAGCTTTGATTATCGGGGATAGCATACATCAAGCTCTCATCGAATTTCATTTTGCGTATTATTAAAAATGTATAATATTTCGCATGTAGAAACGTCGGGTGGTTCGAGTTTCCGATGAAAATCGCAGATTATGATTCTGCAATAAATCGCCAATGTGCGATACATGATACCTTTCTCGGAACTCTCTCGATGTTTGGAAAACAAATTAATCAAACAGGATCCTTTCCAACTACATTTCCCTCTGAAACTTATTTATATTCCATGCCAATTCAACTTTCGGTAATCATCGTATCAGAGAGTATGCCTCTCAATCCTGATCGATATTAAAGGAGGCCCTAGAACATGAAGCATCCATATTCATGGTCATTTTATCCTTCCACATCGAATAAGCGCCAAGTCACACCAGAGCCTCAAGACCTCACTACTGCAGAACATACAGATCCGAAGGACACCAACTAAAACTCGATTAACCCGATGACACGAGAGGCCGTCGAACACACTGTGGACCGCAATAAGAAAAAACATCCGCGAGAGCCAAACAAAAGCGTCAAAGAACTCTATATAAAGAGAAGAGATGGCGAAAAGGAGATCAGGCTAGCTGCAGCAGCAGCGTAACAAGGCTGGCCATATACACAGAATGTAGAGAGAGAAAGAGAGAGAGAGGCTCAGGAGGAAGCGGTCAGCAGCCGACCTTCCTCGTTTTGCGAGCACGCGGCGAGCGATCTCTTGACCTTCCCAAGCGCGTGTGTATTTTTGAGCGAGAGAGAGAGGGAGAAGCCACTCCGCCGCCTATCGGCGATTATCGCTGGGCGAGAGAGAGAGAGAGAGAGAGAGAGAGAGAGGGAGGGGGGGGGGGGAGAGAGAGACTTGGATCTGCGTCGTGCGGAGGTGAACGCGATGGTATATACGTATTATAAGAATCAGAGCGATGATGCTGTGGCGGACGGGCAGATTTTTCACGAGTGCAGACTGTGCGCGAAGTATACCTGTGTGAGCTGAGTTTTGGGATCAATAAGTGAGCGATGAGGAAGTTATTCCCGATGCATATGCTGTCCCGCGGTCGATTTTAGAATTTTATAAGGCGGATTTAGTAGGCGGTTTTAGGTTTCCTTACACGATGTTTAGAAGTATATTATTATGATGACACTCTTTTTTCACGCCCGCGATAAACGGTTGTGCGTGGTAACAATTTTTTATAAGAATATTAGGAACCTCGTAACGAAACCCAGATATACCATTTTCCTCGTTGAACCAATTTCTGAATACTCGCGCGCAGTTATAGCATGAGCGGCTGAAGCAGCAAGCCAATTAAACATAAGGCAGTTTTATCATTTGGTGGACACCACTATATGTGGACTTGGCTTGCATACTGTTACGAGGGAAATGGAAAAGTGCCTATGCGCCACCTATTAAAGCGCTCGTGAAAGGACCAGTCCAAAACTGCTTAATATATTATCGCTCTACACGCAGAGAAATTTCCTCTTGTTCCAAGAGGAAATAATCTTAAATTAGGACCCAAAATTAAAATCATGTTGAAGCAAAAGGATTCCTTTTGACTCGAATAGATTCCTTTTGACTCGAATAGATTCCTTTTGATTCAATCGTAATCCTTTTGCTTCAAAATTTTTCTAATAAGCAACAAGTTTTTAAAGCAAAAGGATTACGATTGAATCAAAAGGAATCTATTCGAGTCAAAAGGAATCCTTTTGCTTCAACATGATTTTAATTTTGGGTCTTAATTTAAGATTATTTCCTCTTGGAACAAGAGGACATTTTTCTGCGTGTAACGGTCCATACACACATTGTACCTATAATTGTGCAACTGATGTGCGCTAAATTATTTACCTTTTTTTAAATATTAGAAGTATATGTCTCAAAAAGTATATAAACCAAAGTACACGTGCAGGACAACTTAAGTATAGACAATAAGATAGACGTGTACGCTATATAGGAATAAAGATTTAAAATAGTTGATGTTGCCCCACTGCAATGATACAGGGTCGCTTTTTTAACTTAAAAATTACACATTGTGAGGTAATTAGTTGGACTATACTTGCCACAGTATGTATTTATCCCAAAATAACAAAGTTTCTAAAGTGTTCAGTCAACAATCTCTGGTAACGTCGGATTTAATCCAAACGTAAAAATGTATATATACTTCGAATGTATTTAACTTATGCAGCTTTGCTTTGGGAACGTGGGCCTCTTAAGAGTTCGCGCTTCAAAAGATGAGGCGTACACAAACATTGGTACTCAATTTTCAAACTTTTTAAGCTACGTTTATCTTTTTGAAGTAGCTTGCGTCGATAATAAACACCGACTAATAGCAGCACGATACTAACTCTGACAGTAATAAAGAAGAAAAACAAGAAGCTTTCATTGCTCAGCATTATTTTGCCACTACGAAATGAAAACCTTCTGAGTAGGTACCTATAGCTATATGTACCGCAGTGAATATTGGCGGAACAAGTTCTACTTCTCCAGACATTCGCGGATGTTTCCCTATGCATAACGAGTTATACACAAAGTCCCACGGGAACCCTAACCTCAACTTTCCACAAAAAAGCACATAGTCATAAAAAAAAAACTCAGCAGCGTATCATCTGATGCCTAAACCATTCCCGCATGAATCCAGCGACTTCATGGACAACCCAGAAAAAGAAAAATGTTTTCTCTCCTGCGCACGATGACACACCACTCGGACGGTTCAGTCGTCTTGAGAAAATTCAGCGAGCAAGTTTTTATTAGGTCGTCGTCGTCTGCCCACACTTTTTATTAAGCCCCGAATCGCAAGCGATCGTGTGAGAAAAGACATGTACTTCGCTCTTGGCCTCACTTTTTTTTGTCGTATTTATTATATTTGCGGCAAGTTTTTACACTGGATGAAAAGGTCCGAATCGATACAAGTTCGATTATCGTTTCGAGAGGGGGGCGGATAGTGTCTTCATTGTTGTCGGGAGAACAGTTTCGGGCAGACAAGAGAAAGTTAGTTCCGCATTCAGAACATGATTGCATTTGTCGGTCACCCAACGGTGTGATCCAGTTTGAGAATTTTTGATTTCGTCGAGATTTAAAGTATAGTGCGACTAAATTGTTACTTAAACACTTGTATCGAAAATCCAAATCTTGATGATTTTCCAGCAACACAAAAGAAGTGTAACGGCGAATTCATTTTATTTCTGGAAATTCCCTGCAGTCAAGTGTACAATAAGCTTCTCTCTCCAGCGCTTGCCATTCTATTGTACTGCAGCGGAGAGTGAATCTCTCGACACTGCTGTATATATACGTATACAGCTCTCAGTGCAGAAAATCGCGGCATCCACGCAAATCTGGATATCCGAGCGAAAGGAAGGCATTTAGCTTAGAAAATCGAATAACTGAAATTCTCTCGGCGCGCCGAGTTCTATTCTTCTGCGGCGCTGTCCGATGCTGAAATCCGAGGCACTGTATATATAGGTAGCAGTGCAGAGAAATGGAAGAAAAGTGCGTGTATCGTGAGAGATACTGCGTCGTACTTTGGAATTTCGAATAATATACAAATGCCATTGGTACAGAGGGTTGGAGAGAAACGAAAAGTTTTTATCGTGCGATGGAGGTTATCAATTTTATTTTACATCTCGATCTCTTATTTATTCATTGAATTTTAAATGATGTACGTAAAATTGTATGTAGATATATATTGAATTTTTCTATAAACTCACTTTGATTTCATGTTAAATGCTGTAAGGAAATTTGCTTCGAGTGTAACGAACTTGGTATTGAGAATAATAATAGAATTAAAACGTATAGATATTGCATTAGAGACCGCTTACGTGTAAAAAAAGTATGTATAGCTTAAAAACCTTTTGAAAGACTTTATCGGTTCAATCTGTTTCAGAGTAACTTTATTGAGGAAAACCATTAAAAATTTTCAAAGATTTTGCCAAAATGCTTTTTCTAAACATTGTTTCGTTAAAACGACTTTTTAACGACTTTAGCTGCATCGTATAGGTATCTTTATGCGATATTGGTAGCCTCCGTGTATCTGGTAGAAAAAAAGTGTATTAATCGTTTGTTTATCGCAATTTTTATTATCTCTCATCGAGCCAAGCCGCAGATTAGAGCTGAATTTCTGGACTCGATAGCTCCGAGGATATCTCGTATTTACTAAGCAACAATAATAAAATGGCACATATTTGCACATCTTACATAATATTTTCCTCTTTAAATACATTTGATATTTATATCTTTGTAAATAAAAAAAATACTGAAGCCTGAAGATTTGCTTAAAAAACATTTTCAAACCCTGGTAGAAAAGCGTCTATTTAAAATGGTGGTAAAGGCAGAAACTGGCTAAGTAAAATGTGAAAAAACTAGACATTTTTAATTTCTCAAAAGTAGCGATATCTTGTGTATTTTTTATGGGTGAGAATTATATTTCATGAACGTATCAATAAATCAATTAGTTTTTTGGATGCAAAATACAAAATTATTAATATTTAGGCGTAAACTGAATAATTTTAATAATTTAAACATATGGCGAAGCTCGTAAGGCTTGTGTGGAAGAACGTCTACGTGGCTCAGTCGGTTAAGGCGCACGACCGTACTTATTTGCCCTCGTGCAGGGCGTGGGTTCAAATCCCCGGTCAGACAGCATTTATTCAGATGCAAATAATTATTCTATACTTTCCTATAACCAAAAAACTCGAATCGAAGCCTGCTAGCCACGACTTTCCAATTCTAACCTCGAACCGCGTTAAGCCACGTGTAACTCAGCTGTGTAACTCGACCAACTATAATGGGCATAAAAACAAGGTACGCAGATTGAATCCAAGAACTGCCCATTAAAAACTGTCTAGTTCTTTGATTCTGGGGACCTACTGGCGTCTGCGGCGACACGTTCACGCAGCCGCCACTCGCCAGCCGTGTTAGTGTGCTAATCAAAAGCGCATATTATGTTTTCAAGCAGCCTCCGCTCTGCGCGATATCGCTCGCAGATCTGCTGCTCACGTCGAGACTCGCCAGTGCTTCGTTTACTTCTAATGCAGTGCGAGAAGTATATAAAAGTGATGCTCCGGAATATCAGCTACGATGCAGTGTGTGAGTGTCAGTCCGTCAAGGAGTGCTGCAGTAGAGGAAAATACGCAACTCCAGCAAGAAACTTGACTTTTTGCGCTTGGAGGTTATCCCTTGTTTTGGTGTCTGCTTCTGTTGCTGCTGCTGGTGCTCTTGCTGCTTCCACTTCTGCGTATACATTCAACTTTCAAGATGCATTCTAGATGTGGATCGACTATCACTGTTTGTGCTGCTACTTCTACGGCTGTGCTGATACCTTCCTCCGACATACTGTCTGGATGAAGATTCGTCGACACTCAAAATTCACAAGTATTTCTTGTGTTATGTGCAGTGAAATCAGTGATTACGTTGTTTTATTATGTGTAGATGACTCTATAGCTGATTTACACTGTCTGTACATTATAGGTTGGCATTGACGGCTACAAACAAGTTGACTCTGGAGCTGGATAAAAACTGTCTGCTGCTACTGATGCTGGTTATCGTTGAGAGGCTGCAGTTATCTGGAGACGACTCTGAAACCAGGTTCACGCTCTTTGGTGGTGATGGCTGGCGTTGCTGAAGGCTTCAATCAGTTGGGGAGGACCTTGGAACCATGTTCACACTCACTGGTGGTACTGGCTGGCGTTGCTGGAGGCTTCGAACATCTGAGGACGACCATGGAACCAAGTTCACGCTCTCTGGTGCTACTGGGTGGGGTTGCTGGAGGCTTCAGTCATCTGAGGACGACCTGATTCAATCATCAGAAGACAACCCTGCAGCTGAAATCACGCTGTTTGCTGGCCTGGTTAGCTTTGCTGACCTGTTTCAATCATCTGTAGACGACCCTGAAGTTGGAAGTTGCTGGTATACATTCTACAGCTGTACATCAAGGATCTACAGTAGGTCCTCGACCAGGGTCTGCTGTTACTAGTACGGAGTCCAGTGCTGCTGGAGTTACTGGTCCACAGTGTACTCCAGCTGCATATTCAGGGGCCACTGCTGCGACTGCTGTGTGTGCAGCTTTTGCTGCTTATATTCATACAACTTTTGCTGCTGCTGCTACTCGAGCTTGGTCAACTGCTGCTGCTGCTATACAAGCAACTCCTGCAACAGCTGTATGTTCAGGATTCCCTACTGGTCCTCGACCAAGATCAACTTGCGGCTTATACTAGTACATCTCCTTTTATACGGCTAATTAAGTAGTTTCTGACGCTTCTTGTTCCTTCCAAAGCTTTTTGCAGGCCAAAAGTTTGTCGCAAGTCTATATGATGATATAGCACATCTATATAAATTAAAGTTTTTAAGATTTGTGTGGTTAAAAATTGTATATCTCAAACCTCATGTAACATTAAACTTGAAACTTGATATGCAAGCCTGTGTTATATATTTCAACATATTTATACAGTTTAGTGACTTAAGTGTAACCAAAAGATCTACTTTGTTCGAAAACACTTGCGCTAAAAGCGACAATTTTGAACAAACTAGATCTTCTGGTTACGCTTAAGTCACTAAACTGGAAAAATTTGTTGAAAGACATAACAAGGGCTTTTATACCAAGTTTCAAGTTTAAACATTGCATCACTTGTACATAAACTCATTTTTTTCAAATTTCTGGGAAAAAAATTCCACATCTCAAAAGTAGTTTTTTGTCATAAGAAAAGCGTGTATTCGAAACACGTGTGTATATGCGAAATACACGTAATTATTTATTAATTTTTATAATATAAAAAGCGTGTATTCGAAACACGCGCGCATATATGCGAAATGCACAATTATTTTATTGTAAAAAATGCGTGTAGTCCAGATCATTATGTATAGGCATTTTTCGTTATATCAAATCTGCGTGTACGGCAACACGCAGTGTGAGTTTCGATATTGCAAATTTTTGTAGTGGTTGACGCCAGATGGCGCCAGAGGTTATTATAAGCACTACCTGCACTACCGGCCGCAAGGTCGGTAAAATCGCAGAAATGGGTTTGAGACCCCCTTAAACTTAATTTTAATGCACATGCGTACCTCTGGTAGAAATGTCAACTGTTTAATTGCTTATTAATCGCTTATTTAACCAATAACGCTAATGAACCGTTTATAAAATCGCTAAATAACCGCTTACTGTAATAGAACTTTTACACGGCTCCTAGCAGTTAATTTGCTTATATTTAATTTACCAGGCATGCATGTACAATTGTGAGGTTAGAATGTTCATCAATGAATGTAATTATTATAATTATAATTAAAATAAGGGTAGGAAATATAAAGAACATGAAAAAATTTGTAGGAAACATATTCAAGTCATATATAGGTTCATATAATTTGAGGTTAAGAGTTTAGGATAGTCCCCACCTAAATCAATTAGTTTGATTTTATCAATACTTTGATTTGATATATTTAATACAATCTTACTCCACTATCTGTAAAAATTTGATATGATACCCATGCACTGCACTTCATTTAACTTGACCGAACAAAGCCATCAACTTTTATTTCATAATATCATGTTATCTGGCAGACAAATAATAGATATAACAGTGCAAAATGTAAATGTAAATGCTTAACAAAACTAAACCTCAAATGAACCCATTCGAACATTAATTGTGGCTTGTCGAGTACATTAGATAAAAATTTTACATTTCACTTGGCATACGGTTAATTTGACCAAAATTTCAAATCAGCCAATTCCAATGATAACAAAATGAACTTTATTTGAACTTGTGTATCAGCTCTTGACAATTAAAAAAAGAGTATATATCAATAACTTTTGATTCATAGTTTAAAAGATATTCAAAAACTTCAAAAGAATTTCAAGCACTTGCTCGTGGTTTTTAATTTTTGAAGATACGAATGTTCTACTAACTTCTGAACTGTAAATAATTGCATAAGCCACTATTTCTGCTGCTGTCTCACTGGTCAACATTTCATCATTAATGTCCGGATTCCTAGAAGAGATTTGGAGAGAATCTGTTTCATGTTCCAATTGCTCATAGCGATCCTTTCTATCATCAGAAGACTGTTGCTTAGCTTTCAAACACATCCAATGCCCAGATCTTTCCGAGCCTGTATGTAGTAAATTGAGCTTTCCTACACTTGCTTCAGAAGTCATGGGATACTTTAAAAAGAAGTTACCGTTTCTTTCTCCATAAACTACAGTATCTACTTTGTAGATTTTTACAAATCTACCGACTTCAAAGTCTGTCCCATGTTCTCCGTTCTTTGCCATACAGTTTTCATAATCCTTTGGATTTTCGTAAAAATGATCAGGGCTAGTAGCATTCAGAATATCAACGGATTCATTCCAATTCTTTACAACATATTTAACTATGCTTTCGCGAACTTCATAGTGACGGGATTCGTCATTGAATAAATGTAAGGCAAATACACGGAATAAGCAATTACCATCACCTTTTACGTTGATCTTTAGAAAATCAAAGTTGCTGTTACTTATCTCACAATCAGTAACGTCACTTGCAGCATGCGTTTTTGCTGTCAAAATCTCTTTTTCATTTCCAATATTAACCCTACTTTGTGTACACATTAAAATCTCTCTCACTACTACTTTCAAAACGGAATCGCTACGATTCCACAAGTATTTTAATTTATTTTTTAGAGATTTTCCTGTTCTCAGCTTTAATGTTGTAGCGATCTGTAACATAAATTGACCGACAATAACGCAACTATAATTACTCGCTACGCTCGGGCGCTTATACACGCCGTGCCGTAAAGTGCGACTTATGCCACTAGTATCGTAATGTACTATTATTCCATTAAAAAACATCTTTACTTCTTTGAAAGAGAAAATGATACTCCACTCGAGATAATATTTACTATAACTATTGTTTGGAATCAATTAAATACATAATTGCAACATATAGATTAAAACGTCGAATTGACACAATTACATTTTCATTGATTCAATTATTCTGATTTTTTCAGTGTTGATTGTTGCCTTCTAACTTCAGCTAGCTATTGCGTCATGTAGAAAAAAGATTTTTTCAGAAGTGACATGTTCAGAACGAAATGTCATGAAATGACTCAAAATTAAAGTGGTGTATAGTTCTAATTACCTAACATAATTAAGGGTTTTGTAGAAAGGTTCGACATTTAGTTCTGTAGTTAGAATAGTTTTAAAAAATTGCACTTCAGAGCGTATAACAAAAGAACGACGAACCATAATTTATAGTACCTTACGATACTACTGGAATAAGTCGTCCTTTACTGCACGACGTGTATAGGCGCCCAAGCGTAGCGCACTAAGAAATTTCCTACTTTTAGAAAAAGCACACTTTCCACCCTTTGTACATATACTATACTATTTCTGTTACATACGCGCACAAAGTTCGATTATGTAAACGCGTTAATTAAGTTCGCAATGCACCCCGTTTCCGCATACGCTGAGAACATGCAAAAAATTAGCTAACATTGCATAAATATCATCCCGCGTCTTTTGTTACAACATTTATATTATGCACGCTCAGGTACATTTACGTACGGTCTTCTCAGCATTTTGAACAGTGGCACTTCGGAAACACACTCGCAAAATTGAAATCTACGAAATATGAGCAGATGCTACCTGTTGCCTTGCTTGCAATCTCTTTCCGTAACAATACTAATTGTGGAAATCATATTTTTCATTATTCTCAATGAAATATTGACGGAGTATAGGCACGCATGCACAAAGTGCACTTATATATGCCACTTTTTTGTAAGATTTAACGCACATTGCACTTTTAATACATTTTGCCGGGAGCGACTGATAGATAATAGTACATTACGCACGAGTATCGTATACTACTTTTCCTACCGATGTGCCCAATGTTCAATTTTGCAGACGCATACGCGTGAAAAGTGTCACTATCCCAGGCGCTAAGAAGAGCATGGGTGAAAGCAGCCGAGCGTGCGGGGAAGTAGCTGAGCGTGGGGAAGTCAAACTAGTGTGCGCACATGCGCGAGCGGGTTTATGCACGAGCGAAGCGAGTGACACAAAGGAGCCGCGCATGCACGCACACTCGTTTTACATTCCCACACGCTCAACTCCATTCCCGTACGCTCAGCTACATTCCCGCACGCTCATCTCAGCGTGTGGGAAAGTGACACTTTGCACACGCATATGCGTTCGCAAAATCGAACTTTGCGCACGTAAGTAGGAAAAAGAGTTTCCATAACCTGTCTTTTGTTACACCTGCAGAGTCTAGAGTATTTGCGGAAAAGCTCGCGTTATTTGCGCACGCACTCGTGATACGAGGAGATATTTTTATACTGCGGCTGCTTGTTCACGGAGAGAAATTTATATCGAATTGCGCTAACAAAGGCAACTACCCGAAGCGGTAAGCATCGCTTATGACGAGGCTTACAAACTGCGCACGCCTAGCGACAGCTATTTTCTCTCTAAAGTCGAGATTCGGGGCGATGATAGGCGAGCGAGTGCATTAGAAACAAGGGAAACTTGAAACACCAAAAACTGGGATTAAAAATACGCTTTTGGACGAATGCACGCCGATTTTTCGCACTGTTATCAGCTGTGCCAGGGTTTTTCTTCGTTAGGAGGCGGGAGGCAGGGCAGCAATCGTTGCATGATGTACTCTGACGGTGCACTTAAAGTGTGCATGCATTGTACTTTATCTAAGATATACACTACCGATTAAAAATAGTTAAAAGATTTTCCACTTATGACCGAATTAAAAAAAAAAAAAAACTAATAAAACTGAACATACCTTATGCACCAAATCAGAGGTAAACACCACGTCCTCAATACGTTGCACATGCTCTGCTATCACTATAGCAGCAGCCTCCATTATCGCATTGCGAATATTGGACAGCATTGTGAACAAACGGAACTGATATGCGGAGAGAGAAAAGTGCGAAGATAGAAAGGTAGAGGAAGATAGATAGATGGCAAAAGAAATGCGAGAAATAATTTTAAAGAAGAAGAATGAGTAGTGTGTAGAAATGAATGTGTAGAATGAGTAGTAGTGTAGAAGAAGTATAGAAAATAAAGAGCACAAGTAGTAAAGTAGAAAGCACAGACTTGATAATGCAGTGAAAAGCAGTAGAAGCCCCTGAAGCACGAAAAGTAAGACGATGCTGCACGCTCGAGAGTTACTTTCGTAATGAGCAGATTAACCGTCAAAAACAAAAAGGCGCTACTGCTATCCACCAATTCGGCGAATTTATTTGAAGACAATACATGTAAACAAGCGTCGAGCGTAGCCTTCGCGCGCCGCCGCCCGCCCCTCCTCCTCACCCAGTACCTAGCCCGACTTGACGTCTCGAGCGATATCTTCGCGCCTAATACAGTTAGCCTATGAGAGCCATAAGCGACCGAGACATGCGGTCTTACTGTCATCGCGTCATCGGTCATTTGTAGTGCAGTCGCCTTCACGTCAAGACACCTGTGAACAACATCATCTTTACACTCTTTGGTATTTGCAAGTTTTCGGACGCTGGCGCGTGCACACGTGAGAACTCGCATTTCCCGCGCCTTTGCCTTTGATAGTGCACGTCCCTCCGCTCGTCGCATCGCGACGCTCTCTCTCTCTCTCTCTGTCTGCCCCCCCCCCTCTCTCTCTCTCTCTCTCTCTCTCTCTCTCTCTCTCTCTCTCTCTCTCTCTCTCTCTCTGCCCCCCTCTCTCACTCTCTCGCAGAAGCGTATTTTTCAATGTAGAATTGTTTGTAGGAAAAACGCGACAACTTGCTGCCATGGTTTCTGTCAGCAACAATGCGTTGCGCAAGTAGCCGTGGAAGGACCGCACGCATGCTCGACAGCAGCGAACTCGGCTGGTCCTCCGTCAGCTGACGCGTAAACATTGCAATCTGCGGCTTGCATGGCGCCTTCGTGCACGGCTGCGTCGCAGCAGCAGCAGCAGCAACAATGTGCGGGGCTGGCCAGGTCAACTCTACCATCGCAAGCTTGCACCACGCTTGCGTGCACGGCTGCATTACAGCAGCAGCAGCAGCAACAACAATGTGCAGGGATAACCAGGCTAGCTCTACCATCGCAAGGTTGCACGATGCCTGCGTGCGTTATTCAGACTCCATCAACAGATCAGCAGCTGTGTTGTACCAACTGCAAACGCTTGATGGATAAATTAAAGAGAGCGTAAGAATAGCAGCCTATTAATTTTCATCTGTAGTAAAAAACATAACCTAATTACACATAATTTTCAGGAAAGAAGATTTGGCGGAACAAGAGCAGGAAATAGAAACGTTGAGAAAGAAGAAAAAATTGGACAAAAACTACATTAAAAAACTTCAAAATGATTTAAGAGCGGTTCGACAGTCCAACTATTCTAATAAAAACAATTATTAATTTAAAATGTGTTTCTCAAATAAAAAGAAAAAAAGAAAAAAAATAGGTTTCTCAATATCTTGCTAGACCAGCCGCTAAAAACGTAGTACTGCCTTTACTGCCACTATTCCTGCGTAAACGAATCGTTTGTGTACAGATCTGATGTAGCGATTATTACTACTGCCACGCATAATTGGGAGATGCTGGGTGGTACTCGGGAGCACAAGAGACCAAGACAGGAGGTCCAGTCAACGGAGTTTATTGGCGTTGTCATTTTGTCGACCGACGCTCCTGTCCCGGCCAACCGTATTGAACTTGCGCCTGAGGTGGGCTGCGCGTACACGCGGTGTTCGGACTCGCGCGCCACTCGGAGTGACGAGAGCAAAAGGATTTAGCACCTGCGGAACATCGGGGTTTGACGGTGAGCGTTGACCATATTCTTGCGGTTTGCAACGCCTGAGCCTCTCGTTATTCGTTACACCTTGCCACGTCGTGGTTTTAATTTATTGCGCGCCTTTACGGAGAACGGTAACGCCGTCGAGTCGTCGGGAAAATCCCTGAAGTTCCCATCGTTGCCTAGCGTGAAGCCCCTCCTCCAGCTTCTGCATGTCGAGCAGAGATCTGGATTTTCCTCCGGATTCTGACGGCGCGCGCGCTTCATTTGCCGGCGTTGCTTGGCTGGGCATGTGTAAGCGGCTCCGGTCGCGACTCTCTTCCTCGGAAAACCTCGTGAGCTGCTGAGGCCGCGTCGTTGTCATTTTACCGCGCAACAATTCGCTTTGCGCCTCGAGCCACACGCTGGTCATACGTTTGACTCGGCTTTCGGCTTCCGAATCGTCCGATGATTCTTTACCGAGCAGCGTTTTCCCGGCCCTTCTTCGCACACGCATAGTTAGATCCACGGCCAAGCCGAGCATGCCATCCGCGATTTCGGTCTGCGTACAACTATGCTCGTCGGGGTCGCTAGCAACCGAATGGACTTTATCCATCTTCCTCGTTCCTCGAGAGAACGTGTCGGCGGCTGGTCCGCGCCGGCGGCTGCTCTGCGAGACGGCTGCTAAGCTGTGCTGCTCGTGCGCGTCGGCGACTGGTCCGCGCCGACGGCTATGCTCCACGTTGGCCCAAAAGGGCTTCATTGGCCGAGATCAGCTTCCAAAACTCGCCGGTTTCGCTGAACGAAATTTTCGCACAAAACTAGAACGCATGCGGAAGTCGACGACTATTCGGGCTCTTGAACTTTTAGGCGCGAGCCGGATCGAATCAGGATATGGTGACTTGGAAGAAACGATTTCGCGCTGCTCCAAGATTTTCTCCACTTCAAGTGACTTCAGCCAGAAAATAATCATGGGTGACTTCAACGCCAACCTGCTCTCCGAGTCGGCCGACGCGAGGTTTCTGCGCGGTCTCGCTAATGACCTTGCTTTAAAAATTGTAAATCACGGCGCAACGCATCACACTGCCGATTCAAACACCTGGCTCGATGTAATTTTCGTTGACGATAATGATGAGGTCCTGAGCTCGGGGAATCGCATGGCGACTTTTCGCAGTCACCACAATATAATTGACGTCAGCATTAAATGCTACACACTTGGCACAAACACTCCGTCCACATTCACATACCGGGACTATAAATCCATAAATTCGCTAAATCTCATTCCAACTCTCGAAGGCTGCGACTGGTCGTCCCTCGATTCCCCGGGCTTGGATTCGTCGCGGGACTTGAGCGCCTCGGTTCGAATCTACTAAATGCTATTGACGTGCTCGCTCCTCTCAAGACCTACAAGCCTAAGAAGAAAGCGGAACCATGGTTGGACCCGGAGTTACTGGACCTCTACAAGAAGCGCGATGCGGTACGAAGTCGGTACAGAAGGACTCGAGATGATCGTCTGTGGGATGAGTACCTTCAGCTTGCCGCGGAAGCTGAGACTAGGACCGAGCAGGCTCTCAGCGCCTTCCTCCATAATAGAATTTTTGAGGCGCTGAACGATGGAAAGGATATCTGGAACGAACTGTGCGTCCTTGGATTGCTGCCGTCCGCGAAAGATGCCCTGCATGGCTTTACCCCTGAGGAACTGAACTCTCACTTCGCGGGGGTTTCCGTGTCTGCCGAAGAGCGTGAGAGTGACTTGGCCGGGATTGTGGCGGCCGCCTCGGAGGAGGGCTATGCCTTCAGAGAGATCACCCTTGCTGACGTCATCCTTACTGTGTCTCACTTCTATGCTCGGGCGGTGGGAGAGGACGGCATTCCCCAGAGGGTGGTCGCCCTGGCTCTCCCCATAATCGGGCCGCGACTTGTGAATCTGTTTAACTCATCTCTCTCGAGCGGGCTGTTCCCCTGCGCCTGGAAAAAGGCTAGACTCGTGCCTCTAAAGAAGACTGCGGTCCCGTCATCAGTCTCAGATTTCCGCCCCATAGCCATTCTCTGTTTTTTGTCGAAGGTCCTGGAGAAAATCGTGCACACGCAGATTATGGAATTCCTTGAGTCAGAAAACATCCTAAATCCTCAGCAAACGGGCTTCCGGAGATTTCACAGCACGCAGACGGCCTTATTGAAACTGACTGAGGACATACGGAGCGGCGTGGATGGTGTTAATGACTGTGGGAATAAAAGGAAGACAACGAAAAAGCTGGTGACCATTCTCCTCCTGTTCGATTTCAGTAAGGCCTTCGACAGGATCTCTCCTACTCGATTGCTGTGCAGACTCATTGATCTGGGCTTTTCTCGGAGTGTTGTCGCATGGATTGGGTCTTACATATCTGGGCGAGAGCAGAGGGTCGTCACCAGAACTTTGGGCCAGTCGAACTGGCTCTCCACAAACTTGGGAGTCCCGCAGGGCTCGGTCCTGGGGCCCCTTCTCTTCAGTCTGTACATTAATAACATCGAGGAGGTCCTGCGCCTCGATAATGTGAGGCACCTGCTGTACGCGGACGATCTGCAGGTCTACACGCAGGTCGAGCTATCTGATCTGGACGCGGGCATCGGGCGCTTAACCACGGCTGCGAGAGCGGTTTCGGCTTGGGCGCGGGCTTCCGGCCTCATTCTAAATGTTGCAAAAACCAAGGCAATCATCTTCGGGTCAGAGCATAACATAAACGCTATTTCTGGTCTTGATTTGCCGGGCATCGAGGTGGAGGCTGGGTCCTTCGTCCCTTTCGCTGACACGGTGACCAACCTTGGCGTAGTGATGGACTCCAGACTCTCGTGGAGGCCCCAGGTCGAGCACGTAACCAAGAAGGTATATCGGGCACTCTATGGATTGAGGTTCTTTCGGGAGTGCACTAATGAGACCCTGCGCAAACAGCTGGCGGGGGCGCTGATTACACCGTATCTCGATTACTGTTCGGTCGTCTATCAAGATGTATCAAAGGAGCTTCAGACAAAGCTCCAGCGCCTTCAAAATTCCTGCGTGCGTTACATCTGCGGCGTCAGCAGATTTGAACACATCACCCCCTATAGAGTGAAACTCGGCTGGCTTACGGTCGAGCAGCGGGTTAATTATTTTTCAGCGCTTCTGTTGTACAAAATCGTCCGGATAGGAAAACCGCCATACCTGTGCGACCTTTTCGCCAAAAACGAGACCAGAGCGTCAGCCAGGGGCGAGGGTAGGGATTTGGTCGTGCCTCGGTCACGCACGGAAACGGGATTGAACTCTTTCAGTGCTCGCGGAGCGAGACTCTGGAATGCGCTGCCGCGGTGCATCAAGTCCCTGCCCTCATTATGTACCTTTAAGTATGCGTTGCGGAGGCACTTCTCGAGCCTCATCGACAGCGTCTAAATCACGGAGGCGTCGTGTTCATCAAATGTATATATTTTACATTTTATATTTTATTTAATCTTCGTTAACTTATGTAAATATTCGTGTAATAATATGTATGTATCTTAAGCCTACTGTTCATGCTTGCTTCATGTTTTTTGTTTATGCAAAATAAATCATTTCTCTCTCTCTCTCTCTCTCTCTCTCTCTCTCTCTCTCTCTCTCTCTCTCTCTCTCTCTCTATCTCTCTCTCACGTAGACTCGACGACGGCGGCCTTCCTCTCGTTCCGTCGGCCTTCCTCTCGTGCCTGCTCGACGGCGGATGGCGACGGGATGGTAAAGGCTCTCCTGCCGACGTCCTTCCTCCCGTTCTGGCTCCCTTCCTCTCGTGCCTGCTCGACGGAAGATGGCAGCCGGGCGGTGAGGACTCTGGATTGCAGCAGTGGCGGGCGGCTGGATGGTCGTCTCCGGGGATGGACTCCTTCCTCGGGATGGCGGTCCAGGTCGTGATGCTGCTGCTGCTCTCCTCACACACTCTCTCTCCACACACTCGCACACTTAACACTCGCGTGCGATTCTCTCTCTCGTCGACGTGTCGCGTCGACGGGATCCAGACGAGAACTGCCGAGTCACGCTGCGTTCGCGCGCTCGGCGACACTCTCCCGGCCGTTAGGGCCCGGCCGATAACGTAGTCCGATTGGCCAAGCGAGGCGCGAGACGGGCTGATTGGCTGCTCGTCTCGCGCCAGCTCGGACCGGCGAACTTCTTCCCAGAGCTCACGACGGCTGGCAATTTCCGCGAATTCCCGGGACGTAGCTCACGTCCGAGAAACGCGGGCTTCGCACGCGCCGACTGTCTCTTTCTCGGCCTTATGCGTTAAGGAGAATTTGCCGCGCAAAACAGCAACACACGTTTTGCGTGGCTGCGACGTTCGCAACGTCGCAGCACTTAGCCGAAAATGCCCGAAATTGCTCAAAAACGGCTATTTTACCCCTTTCGATCGCCCAGCAGACTACTTTCCTTATCTCCGATTTTGATAAAACTCACTGTAGTTGTTGATATTGATGCTAGCAACAGTAATCCGTCGTAAACGGAAAACGGATAATAGTCGACTAGGCCGAGCACTTAGCCGAAAACGCTCGAAATTGCCCGACATCCGCTATTTTACCCCGTTCGATCGACCAGCTGACCACTTTCCTTATCTTCGATTTTGATAAAACTCAACATAGTTGTTGATATTCATGCCAGAAGCAATAATCCGTCGTAAAAAAGGGATAATAGTCGACTAGGCCGAGCACTCAGTCGAGAAAGCCTGGAATTCACCATGTCTACCCTTACGGTGGGCCCAGCACCCCCTAAATCGTGTTCTTAGTCGGGGATCATCGCCAAAACTTTTATTTAGCCTATTTTCACGCTATAGGATACTAACCCACCACCATAAAATGACTTTTGAAAAAAAAAATTTTCGTTGGTAGAAACGTTGGAGACTTCAATCACATAAAAAATGAAGCAATGACAAGCGTCGCCTCATTTCGCAACATTATACTCCGGCGCCGCCTTATATTATATATAATAGTGTGCAGAGAGCGGTAGCTCTCTTGCTCTTTTTCTACGGGGTCACACAGACGACGCCGCGGCGACGAGTATACACTCGCTGAGAAAAATCAATTGTTTCAAGAACACTTCACGGGTTTGTTTAAAGTACCGCCACCGCCGACGCCTGGTAGGCGCGCACGTTAACGAGAATTATACAAAAAATATGCCGGTCCCCATTAGAATTCGCACACGAACGCACGCATATAACATGTATATGAGAGCGTCCCAGTTGTGCGCTCTAGTTTCGCGCGGGCGTTTTTCGAATTTTTACCCAACAAACGCGAGCGCGCACAGGGAGTAGGTTTATTGAATCGCTCTAGAGAGAAATAGAGAAATAGAAATATGGAACGGCGAGACGGCTTGCGCACAGATTCGAAATACCCGCACGCGCTTGATCCACTTTTTGCTCGAGGGATAATTACATTTTTTTCGCTCACTGTTTTCGTGCCGGAACGAGCTTTATGGCGAAGAGAGAGAGAGAGAGAGAGAGAGAGAGAGAGAGAGAGAGAGAGAGAGAGAGAGAGAGAGAGAGAGACGCTGATGACCTATCTTTTATTGTCTCGGGCATGCGACGAATACTAATTGCACGCGAGTAATGCCGCGCGCGTGTACTATATCGATAACGGTTATTGTCTTTTCTCGACTCCGTTGCGAATTTTTACGATAAGGCGTCTAAGTTCTTTTTTCGTATTAAAATTATTCAAAAAATGCGGACAATCTCGAAGCTTCAACGAGGTTCCCATACATCATTCTCTAAGCACACACGTATATCCCTCGCGCGCGCGAAACAGTACAATTTCTTCGTCGTCGCAGAGTGGTGACGAGGTAAATTCTCGCACCGGACGTCATCATAATAAAGGTACGCGCGCACACACACACAGACGCGCTTTGGACACATACGATGATCAATGAAGATTAAGACAGCCGACGAGCTTTTCCGCGTGTGTTATATATGCCTATATATATATACACGAAAGAGAGAGAAAGAGACCGGCCACTTGGCTGTCTCACGAAAAAAAGGATCAGCGACGAGGAGCAGGCAAACAAAGAGAAAAAAATGAAGAGCAAAGCCGAGCTGCGAAGGACGGCCAGATAAAGCCTGGCATGTATAGATAAATTGATAAGAGTTTGATGATAGAGAGAGAGACAGCGATTTGGCATTCGTGTGTTTGCTCAGGGTCGACCGTGTGTGTGTGGGAGGAGGGATAATGAACCAGCCTTTTGTACTTTCGTTATTCTTATGTAGAGTACAACGTGCCCTATATAAAAGCCCAAACACAAGCTCTTCGAGGGTTTTTCCACTCTTGGTTTCGTTAGAAGAAAATCCTCTTTATAGATGCTAATTGAATCTATCTTGACCCTTGTACGAGAAGAGAGTATAATTGGCTGTCGCTATCGATCGATTTCAATTAGCAATTATATTCGAGTCGCTATAATTGTGTGAATTTCTTACTGTTTCCTCGAAGAATCTTTCGAATTTTTTCAAATAAAAGTAGGTTAAAAGAATATATATACCTATACGTATCAGTAGGGCTCGATAATCTCCTTAATGCGATCGTAAAGCTGTCGGCATTGTTTTCCCAACTCCCGATCGATTCGCCGTGTCTCTCGGATTCTGGTAAAAAATGCAGCCGAGCGAGATTCTCCGCGATAAGACGTGAATTCCGAGAAAGGAAAAGACTCCGAAGAATCAGGCGTTTGCATTCTATACAGATTAGAGGGACTTTGAGGCTGCATTACAAGAGATATTGATATTTCAAAATTTGTTCAGTTCAGTTTTTACGTCGCGCATCTCTCTGGCGAAGTTCACATGATTTATTCAGCATGACCTGCAGTCAGCTTTAAGGTAGAGATCGCGAAATACGTCTCGCGGCAAGAGCAGTAATTTTCGATGAGTTTTGCATTTTTCACGTCGGCTAAGTAGCCGCTTTAGACACCGTACCTACTTCGGAGCACTAAACCTTATTAAAGAAGGATTAGCCGCGGCGCTTAAATATATACCCACCGACGAGCATATTAGATCTCTCCTCCTGGATGTTCTATTTTTCATATTTCCGCGGAGGGAAACAGGAAAGCTCTTTGAGAAAGCGATAGTAGCCGCGATAGCATGACGCCAGAACTGTGCTTGAGGAAGGAGGAAGACTTTGCCGGGCGTCGATAGGAACTTTCTTAATTTAGGCAAACTTTTAAAGTAAATTAACTCGTCTCTCGTGGATTTCCCTATGTATAATCCGAAAGTCGCGTCTCTTTCCCTCCCTGTACTCTGGACTCTATTTTCCGAGCGGATGTTTCACGATATTTGTATGAGAGAGACGTATACCGAAGCTTCGAAGGCTATTGGAGCCACGGAAAATTGCTTTTTCTGACGACTATATAGATCGGCTTTCGGTGTGTGAGTGAGAGAAAGAGGAAGTTGTCGACGAGAGAGAGAGAGAGAGAGAGAGAGAGAGAGAGAGAGAGAGAGAATGACTAAGTCGATTTGCGCGAACGTAGTTCTTTTTGGGCTGTGTGTAATTTGTGTGAGAATAAAATCGATCTGAAGAAGTTAGCGCCCGAGAGAAGCGATGTATAGAGTTTCTTTGTGACGTCGTTTCGATAATGTACTGCTGCGGCGCCGCGCTTGACGACGACGAGAATGGGGATTCTTCGCTTATGAAGGGTTTTGTTGGGGGATATAATATTGAGCTAAGAATATCGTCGGATAAGGGAATTACACCTTTTTTCGATCGTTGTGCACTTATGTTATTTGCGATAAAAATTCTTACGCGCCTTTCGTAAGAAATTGACCAGATTCTGATTAATTTTCTATACCAGGTCCACGAAACAGGAAAGAGGAAACACAGTAAAAATTAATAAACGTCCACACAGCTATTACACACACGTGCCATATCCAAGCGCGAACAATTGATTTTCACCGCTGCAGCGGCGCAGCTCTTTCAATAATTCACGAATCCCTGCTAATATAATCCCTAATAAAAATGCAAAGAGCACGTGCCCCTTGCAGTAATATCGCGTTCTCGAAAGAGAGAGAAAAATGTGCATACCTAACACACATACCTGAGGACGTGACCAGGTATATAGACGTGTACCTGGCAACGCATATATACATGCACATCTCTCTCTCTCTCTCTCTCTCTCTCTCTCTCTCTCTCTTGCAAGAAACGTGGCGGCGATATCCCTTCAATTACTCGCGACTTGATTATTCATGCGGCCGCTTGAATTTCGGGGTCGAGTGTGTGCCGCGGCATAAATTACAACATCTCTCGTCCTTCGCGCGGTAGCAGCACAGCGGAGATGGCGGCGAAAAAGCCTCCTCTCCGCCCGCGCACGTTCTTCGTATAAATCGGCGAGGGCAGCCGCCCGATTAATAATTGATATATACCTCGATAGAGCTGGCGACACAGATTGGCCCTTATTCTCTCTTCGTAGGAGCGCCGATAAAACTTAACCGGGATTTTCGCGCACGCGATTTTATGGATTAAATTGTTCCCGAGGCTTATATAGCTGGGTTTGTTAACGGGGCGCGTGTACGTATACGTATACGTTGGGAAATGTTGGGTTTAATTGGATTGAAAGTGTTTAGCTGTTGTTCCTTATTTTTGTTGGATTTTAACTATTGCGGCTAAGTTTTAATACTGACCACCTCATTTCATTTTAAATGGATTTTCTGGCGCCACCCATCGCATGCAACCTCAAATATAATCACCAAAATCTTTTATTTACTAACTTCGTGCGCAGTTATAGCATGAGCGGCCGAAGTATAGGCCAAACAAGGCAGTGTTTTAACGTTGGTGGTCCACCGATAATATCTAAACTCGTCGCGTACATTGTTATGAGGAAAATGGAAAAGTGCCTATGCGCCACCTATCTTCACTTGCCAGAGACATGGAAGGTTTGAGCGGTGACGAAAGGCTCAGTCCAAAACTGCTTTGCTTTGGTAAGTATTGAAGAAAATTAAGTTTAATCTAGACTCGCAACGGTATGTTTTTAAAATAAAAATGTTTAGTACATAGCTTCAAATTTTGAGATTTTCGCGAAAATTTAACGAAATACACTCCTTGTTATCATATTTTCTCAATTTTTACTTTTTGAGGATAGAAATTCAAATATGCGCAGATATTCCGGGGTCAAACGAACATCCAATCTGTAGATAGCGAATAGAATGATAACCTGCATGTCTTTTTTAGAGTAGAATATTATGCTACCAATATGGTTTCCAGAAAATTAAAAATACCCTTTGCTCTCTTTTTTCGCGGAAAAGACTCGGAAAAGGTTGCTTTTTAAGATAAGAATACTCTGCGGCAGCCGATGGTAGAGGTGAAGCTGAGAGCGGAGCAGCTCTGCGAAGAGAAAGTGAATTTTGATGCGATCAGAGCAAAAGGTTCTTCGGGATATTATTTTTCAGATTATCTCGAAAAGAGCTGTGTCGCCTAGCGCTGAAAGTTCGCTACGTAATGCTGCACCTGTTTAACCAACTTAAAAATCCATTTTGCAAAAAGCATTTTTAATATGCAGTTTTGTAGTCCATTTCAGGACTTCGTTTAGAAAGAAGACAATAAACGTTCAAAATGCAGAATATAATAGGTCGTGAATATAGTAAGCATTTTCAATGAGACTCCATTATGTATATAGAGATCAACGTACACTTTACGAAACTTCCATTACGATGTACATTGTCATATTAGTTCTATAAAGCACGCGTGGAGGTGAAGTAAATGTGCACAATATCGCGTACAATATATTACACGAACGCTTCTATGGATCGAGTATAACAAAAAAAAAAAAAAAAAAAAAAAACAAGCAAACACGCGACCCCTGCATGCATATGAATATTCATAAAGTTCTGTGCATGTAAATATAATATTTTGCAAGTTGAGAGCAATGAAATGCACCACGCGATACAGCATGCATGTATATTGCGCCGTGAGTTTATTTTATATTATATACCCACCCAGCTTTTTGTATTTTCATCTGCTTCCTCTTCAATCAAAATCTCTATACGAATAAGCGAATATATTTCGGAAACTGAATTAAATCCACATAATCATCCCGGATTCGTCGAAACGATTCTGCTCTTTTTTTTTAAATTGAATTTGCATACTTCTCTGGCGGTTGCATAATAGATGCGTAAGCGTAACGTATAACAAGAGCCGCCGCCGATAGATCTCGAAATAAATATTTATAAACTGACCACACCGGAGAACCTGACGAGAAATTCTTCACCACTACCGGTCTAAAAATCTCTCTCTTCGCTGCAAATAATAACCCGAACCACCTCCTAGTCGATCTGCTTCAGCATACAATATAAATCCTCTCTGATTCACGATGAAAGAGGAGAACAAATCCAACGCGAACGCGACGACGGCTAAATTTTTCATATCTCTCTCTCTCTCTGTCTCTCTCTCTCTCTCTCTCTCTCTCTCTCTCTCTCTCTCTCTCTCTCTCTCTCTCTCTCTCTCTCTCAAAATGACGGGGGGACAAGCATTTGCATACTATAATGAGATCGGAACAGAAGCTGCAGTAAAGCTGAGTGCGTCGACGACATCGTGTCGTTCGGAAGTGAAGATACACAATCTGGTGCACGTGTACCAGTGAGTAAGCGTCGTTGACTTTTATTTATTTACAACAAGTATACCTCCGAGTGCAGGAGACGCATCATTATCATTCCGTCCTCTCCTGGGTGTAGTATATACGCTCTTTCAAGCGCTGCAATCTAAAACTCGCCTATCGTTTCCTTGTCGTTTCGAGAATCGTATCGTGAGAGCGAAAGATTCGGTGTGTGTGGTCCTTGATATCTTAAATTTTTTTTGAAAAGGTAGTCTTTTCGCGGTGTACGATTGAGAGGCAAATTTTCGGACGCATGAATATTCAAACTATTTGAAATGGGTTGAACATGGTTTTTTCGAGCAAGATGAAAAATGCGGGCTTGCACTCATGTATAAGGATTGATTTTTTGCGAGAGCCGGTCAGTCCAGTTTTAGAACACAGAGAGGATAAATGAACGAGGAAAAATGAACTAGCAGCGAATGGTGTTATTAGCATTTTTAATAGCTGGATATGAATCGAATGATAATGGCTCGTGTATTCGTTTAAAAGCAACGTCTTCATTTGTATCGAAAATGTGCAAAATTGGAATTCCCACGTTCTGATAAAAAAAAATTCGACGAATGATACTCATATATATTATCTCTTTCGATAATACATTGCGCAAAATCAACAAAATTGCGCAGAGAGAATGTATATCCACAGAACACAACAGTGCATTTAAACAATACGATATCTCATTACAGCGTACGGCATCTTTAATTATCCTCATTAGGCAGTAGCTATAGCGTAGCATGGATTATTTCATTAGTGTCCGAAACACGACCGAAAAGTAAACTCATGTGGGTTAATTGCGAAACTCTCGCTCGGTTCGTTCCGCAGATCGATACACGTCGGGGAGTGAAATTTTCGAAAACCAAGAGCTATATATACACTATGCCATCTGCCCCCGCATACGACGCGCTATTCTCGATTTGTCGTCGTCGTAGCGTTATACGTGAGCTGATGCTTTGGCCTGCTAATAATCAGGGGCCTCTGCTTATTATACCGCAAACGTACACAATGCGGACGGCGAATATAATCAATTTAATCGACACAATTTCATTAGTCGCGGAGAGATCGATCGATATGTGCGGAAAGCCCGGCGGCGGCATTATCTCGACAACTATTTGCATTGGGCAAATATCTTGACCGAGAGTTAAGTAGGTGATGATGTACACTTTTTGTGGTTCTCTATCTCTCGTGAGTATTTGTTATTGAGTGCAGGATCGAGATGAGGTTGTTTTTAATTAAAAACTGCGGTATAGCGTAATTGTTATCGAAGATGGGTGATTCATAATTGAATGATTTATTTATTAAAATATTGAAGTCGATAGATATATATTTAAACTAACGATTTTTGAAATAGGCCTTTCAACCTATTAACTTCCGTATCGACCTCGTTTTAGCCCGCGACTAGAAGGTATCAATACATCGCTCTTCCAGTGTATAGACACATACTCGCGAAATTAAATGGGGCAACCGAACGAAGCGGATGTTAACGCCGATTAAAAACCTATCGTACAAAAATACGCGCGCAATAAGAAAGCAAAGTATAACTGCGCTGATATTTTCCTCGAATAGGATATGTTTTTCCCGTGCTTACATGAGAAAGCATCGAGCTCCGAAACGAGGCCGATTATCATCGCTCGGACTCTCGCAATCACGCGAGCAATCTCTCTCTAATTCTCTTCCCGCAAATCTAGCTGTACGTAAAATATTGAATAAAACGCGGTGTAAGCGCAATGGCCGAAAAAATCGTTCGCCCCGCCTCGTAATGCTCGTCAATTTGATGTTGGCTCCGTCACGTATATATACATATATAGAAGAGAGAAAATAAGGGTAGCAGTCCAACCATCTTGCGGCTGTGCTGTCTCGAGAAAAGACTTCGACGAAATCCCTAATGGCCCATTTTTCGATCGCGCTATTCCACCTCTTTCTCTAGTCCTATCATGTGCCATGTATAGGCTGTGATGTATGTATCGACGAAGACGACGGTATATGCGGGTCTGATGTGCTGGTAGTTTTTTAGGCAAGCGAACCTGATGTTGAGTAGCTTTTGCTGTTTGGACGCATTAACTGCACAGACGGGAGAGCTCTCCAGCTGTGCGTTTGTGTAAGCGAGACCTTAAGAGTGAGCTATATAGATTGATGCTTATAAAAAATGCTAGTATTTTTTGGGAAGGTTGTCACCGGGTGGTTCTTTGGGTATATGGGTGAATGGAGAGATTGATAGCAAAAATATAAATCAAGTTCGATCGATTTATAGAAGAAAATAAATATTCCTTATTCTCGTCTGAGTGTACTCGACCTGAATCTACTTGGCAGTTAGATACTCCTAAAACTTGATTTGATTTTTCGACACACCCATTTTGTTGTCTCGTTATAATATCTATTGCATTTCTGAAATTTAATTATTTGTTTTATTTTCGCAAACATGCAAAGATCGTTTTTTCTTTATTGTGCATAAACTATAGTCGACCAGCCTTTGGAAACTGGCTGTTGTCATTCCACAGATGACTTCCGACGACATTAACAACGGTATTTTTTCTCTAAATTTCCCTCGAGCTTAATTCACAAGAATTCACTTCTTCCATCATGAGTTTCCTCAAACCTTTTGCCTTGCCACGAATATAGAAAGAGAAAAAAATCTCATTTCAAAAACATGCATACGGTTCATCAAAGATCTTCTCTCCCTCTCCTCTCCCAACCAAAGTGTCCTGTTCAATAAAATCCGCCATTTTTCTAAAAGCTATATACATCAAAAAGAGAAAAGCAGCATCCCTACTTTCTCCCCAAACACATATCTATCCCAAAGAGAGAGAGAGAGAGAGAGAGAGAGAGAGAGAGAGAGAGAGAGAGAGAGCGAACCAATTCCATCCCTCTCTGTCATCGCAAAAGCAGCAGCCTAGCAAAGATCTCGAATTTCAGAGAGAGAATTCGGCCCTTGCACTGCGCGCAAAACACAGAGTAAAAAGCGATGCGCGCGCTACTCTCTTCTCTCCCTCTCAGCAGCAGCAGCAGCAGCAGCAGCACCTCCCTGTGTGACCCATCACGTACATTACTCTCTCTCTCTCTCTCCGACTAGCGAGCGAGCGCCGCGCGCACACAGACTCGCAGAGAGAGAGAGAGAGCAGTGGGGGCGTATCGATCGAGAGAGAGGGGGGGGCGCCTCTCACCGCCGTTGCGCGACCCCTCGTATAATGTAATACACGCTGCATTACAGCTGGAAAAGTCGGCTAGCTCATACCGCCGTCGCCGCTATCTCTCGCCCGCTCATTATATTCCCGATTTTCGCGTCCGCGCGCGCAATGGCATTCTTGCGCTTTTGTGCAGCTCTATCTCTCACTTTACTTTTCTTTTGGCTGATGCGAGCACTTACAGACACAAAGGGGAGGTGCCGATGGAGCGCGAAATCGAATCGATTAAGAGCGAGAATTATTTTTCTTTGTTGTGGTGGAACGAGGAGAGAATCGAGAGACTTGCCGCACCACAAACGTCCATTAGGCTCGAGGGTATTTTTTTTTGGCGCTGGTTTATGCAGCGTTTTTTTTTTATTTTAGGAAGAGAAATCTTTCTGAATCTCCGATGAGCTTTTCTTTCGCTTTGCATATGACAAGGGCTTCGGAAAATCTCGGACAGCGAATAACGTTGTTATGTTCTCGTGCTTTTCGGACTTTTTTAAATCTTCAATCATATCTTCCCCCGCAAATTAAAAAATAACCCCGCAATCAAATCCATCAGCCCTCCGGGAAGCCATCGAAAACATCCGCCGTGACTAATAAGTCCCAAAGCGCGCCGGTTGACCGTAGATAGATCGCTGTCTGCCTAATCACTCGAGGCTCTCCCTCCCTCCCCCCTGATGATTACGCCACCGCGAATTTCGCTCTCAATAATAAAGCGAAGCCACTTTACCCCCGCGCGCGGGCACACGGCTCTAAATACGTAACCCCGAGAGGTATACCCTGGATACATCGAATTATCCTCCTCCCCCTCGCGCAACGACGCTCATCATTAACAACAAACCGAGCTGCCTCATCATCGTCAGTTTAGCGCGTATACCGTAGATCGCAACCCATTCTATATATCTGTATACAGCTCGACGCTCGCTAATGCTGTTATGTGAACGCGGGAGAGAGAGAGCTGGAAAAACTTCCAGTCAAGTTATTCGCTCAAGTTGAGCGGAGGAGAGAGAGAGAGAGAGAGCGAGAGTTTGCTGGTCATTTCAGCGCTGTATATGGACGCCAGGAGTTGGCGCTTAATGTATTTACTTTGGCGCCGTGTGGGGGGAAAGGGGGAGGCTCATCAACTTTTGCGAGATAAGCCAATTGACTGCGGACGATTTCCGCGAGAGATAATCGAACCATCTCCGCGTATAACTGTGCGAAAAGTATGAAGCTGTTTAACGACGCGTTTAAGAATTAAACGCTATTTTTTGGATTTAAAGTTGTATGTAATAATTGTGATAACGATTAAATTTTAGTTGAGCGATTTAACATTTGTCTACGCATGAACAAAAATAACAACGCAAACTCGCGAATATAAATGGATTGACAACGCACGTGCGAGGTGTTTCAGAGAATGAAACGAGCTTGCGGGAAGATCCAAATCCGACGTGCGCTAGACGTAAATCTTGAAATCCTCTGGCGCTCAAACAAACGCATTGAATTCGGACAGACAACTTCGCGGTTTGAATTCAAAATGCAAATAATGGCCGAGACGACATTATACCTTTTCATTCGCTATGAAATCACTTTGAACTTATATAAATTGCGCTTCCGCTCTTTTCAACGTCATTTCGTTCGAACAAGGAGTCGTAATTTCGAATTCCTCGTTTCCTTTCGAATTACGAGTAAAATTGTTGAGGCACAAAATAACAGCTGTTTCTGAGAAAAATAACACAGTAGGTGCATTTAAAAATCCGTCGAAATAATTTTTCCACGAAGTAACGGAAAAAAAGTATTTCAGCCAAAGATTCACACGCACGCGTAACAACGTTATACGGAGACGTATACAGCGCTGTATCATAGCTTTAACGGAACAATTTTTATCTCGAGCGATAGACCTCCAGGGCAACGGCACAGCGACTTCCTATACACGAAACTTTGGTTAAAAAGAATGAAACAAAATAATTCCACGCAACCAATATCCCCACACAAAAACGTGTGCACCTCTCCCTATATACGCTAGGTAAGCGTAGGTAAGTATCTCAGGCGCGAAACGCTCACGTCGCCTACCGGCTGGTTTTTTAAACTTTGGGGTCGTGCAGGCAGCGGCTTGCATGCAAGCATATGTAAAGTCGAAACGGTTTTTACGTAAAATGGTGTGTTATTCGTATGATTCAATCTTTATAATAATCCAATCTGGGTGTTAGCTAACCGATTTAAACATTTTTACACTCGCAAACTTTATTTCGCGTCTACACCTCGGTTTACACGTGGTATATATATATATACACACACACACACACACACACACACACACACACACACACACACACACACACACACACACACATAGGCAGCGCTTTCGGCGGTGCTTATACCTAGCGTATACACACACACACATGCACAAACCCACAAGGCTCCCTCCTTCAAGAAGTGAGGGGAGCAGCGAAAATCGAGGACAAAAAGCTGAGGAGAAAAAAAACGAGCGCGCGAAAAGAGAGAGGGGCGAGCGTGTTTGTAAACACGCGAGCTTTTTTCGGATGAACTCGGCCGCCGCCGCGAGGGTCGTTCTCTTTTTCGTGTATAAGTATAGGTATATGTATACTTAGGTGTGTGCGGTCGTGTATCAACATATGGCGATGAATTATTGCTGCGTCGAGAGATGAGAGAGTGAAAAATAGGGATTTCCCGCGCGAGTTTAGCTGTCTGTTCTATTTTCGGTTTTCTCTCTTTGATCTTTTACGCTATAGGTATAATAGAGTTGCCGCTCGCGAAATGCGATCATGAATTTTAATGGCGAATATCGAGTGCACGACTCTGACGTCGCGACTCCCCAAGGAAGACTCTCCTGTGTACGAGATTAAAGAGAGAGCAAGTAGAAAAATCCGGACACAGCAAGACTCGGAGGCCTAAATAAACAATAGGAAGCGTAAAGCGCGCGAGCGAGCGCGAGTCGTGTATCCCATCATCTCGTGCACTCTCGAAAAGTCCATCAAGTTCCCTGAAAAGCGCCTTTCATCGGCGATATAGGTCAGCGTCCGGTTAATCTCCGACTCGGCGAAATTCAAAACTACTCTCGCTATTCATTTTCGAGCCAGTACACACACACACACACACGCATATATAGAAAAAAAGGTCCTATTAAGGGGGAGAAGGGGGGCACGAACTCGCGAGTAAGGGGTGAGAACGGAAAATGGCGGCTAGAGAGTAAACGGGGGGCAACGACTCGCTCTCTCTCTCTTTCTCCTCCACCCGGCCTATGGCAACGCACTCGAGAAGAGAGTAGGGGAAGAGTGTCTATAGTTGTGTGTGTGTATATTGCGGAGTAGAGTGCGCTGAAACGTCGGCGCAACGAGTGTGTGTATGTGTGTATGCATGTGTATATATGGGAGTGCGATGATGATGCGAGATGAGAAGAGCTTACCTGGGGTCCGGCAGGATGATCTTCTTACTGGCTCGAGCTGCCGGTGTGCCCTTGCTCTTCTCCATGGCCATGAGGTAGCTCACGTCAGCGAGCACCGCCTCGAGGTCCGCCATTTTGTCCGATATTTCGCGCACTTTCCTCTCTCTTCCTCTCTCTCTCTCTCTCTCTCTCTCTCTCTTTCTCTTCTCAATAAATATATATGTATATACTACTCCCTGACACTGGTATGTTAGCTCACTCTCACTCTGTGTATATGTACTCGCGCGAATACGCGTGCAGCTTTATACGTATGCGTGTCTTGTGTACACCTGCTGCTGTCAGACTTGTGTCACTCGCGATACAACAACACTTGCTGCTACTGTTGCTGCTATCGTGCCACGGAGACGTGTTTACGTCCTCGACGAGTTGCATTCACGCGGTAGGTAGCCCATTTTCGCACTCTTTCAACGATAATAACCAAGCGGACTCTTATAACCTCTCGCACAGAAGTGTCTCTCGTTTGTTTACGCCCCTGACGATGCAGTTGCAAGTATAGAATATACAATATCGGCGAGAAGCTAGACCCGCTGAGCTCCGTCCTTCTCTAGCGGCGGCAGCAGCAGACGCCTCCTCTCGACGAGTAGTAGCTGGCGGCGCATTTTCCTCTCGACACTAGGCTATTTCACGCTGGTGCAATCGCTGATTAGCAGGAAACAACACTGTGTACAATATATATATAAGATATCTATACAACAACACCCGCGCACGACGAGACCGCTGCTGGTAAACAAACGCGGCGCGCACTATTATACTAGAGCAGCAGCTCCTCCGCGTTGCTGCTGCAGCCCGGCGGCGAGCTTGACATGTCTCCTCTCTGGTTTTTCCGCGATAAGGACCGCTACATTCTACTTTCCAGCAAACATGCAAAGAACGTGCATTTGTGTCTAGCCGATTTCGCGCACGCGGACTGTACTCTGTAATAATACTGGCCTGACACACGCACACACTCTCTCTCTCTCTCTCTCTCTTTCTTGCTTTCGCAGCTATACAGCGTTGATTGGCCCCGAGTGACCCCCGAGCGTCGAGCTATGCGACGTGCGTACGTACGTCGACGTCGCCGCGAGACAGACTGCGGCTGCTCCGATGGTCCGCGCGCGCGCCGCCGCCGCCGCCGCTTTGGAGCTTTGGAGTGGGGGTACAGTGGAGTAGAGCGACTGGTGATGTGTGTGGGCTTATATGGAGATACTTGTGTGGTGGGCGGTAGGTAATTGTTTTGCTAGGAAGCGAGCTTTACCGCTGCCGGTAAGTGTAGGGATGAACGATTTTCTCTTGCGGACCTTTTGTGCTTTCTTTTGTGGTTAGTCCTTTTGTTATTTTGCAGGCGACATGAATGGCACGGAAAAAGGGTTTTGGAGGCGAAAACTGTGTAACTGCGGAGAGATTTCTTCGGTTCTAATCGGGTGTACTGTTACTAAGCACACTCGAAAGCGGCGTTTGACGAATAGTCAAAGTCAAGTCACACGCGCTTTAAAATTCACTCAGCTTTTGTCTTCCGCGGTTATAAGTAACTGTCCATTTCCTTTTCCTTTTCCTATATCAACTAATACACCGGCGTTTGTCATTCATTGCGTGCATTGGAGATCGTTCTTTAGATATGAGAATTCTATTGTATTATAATCATATACTCATGTTCGCTTATTGCAGGGGAATCTCTCGATCGCCATCGAGACATAATTATGTGATAACAATCGAGCACGCGTGAATAAATAATAGATATTTTTTAAGAAGAAAAAAAGAAAAGGAAAGAAAGAAAGAAATGACAAACAATAAAACAGAAGAAAAGGTATCCGTGAGTTCAAAATCGTAATTCATATGCTGAATACACCTCGCAGGATAGTCAATATCAGAATTAATGCCTCGCGTGGTTGCAGATGTATTCTTTTAAAATAATTGGTACCTATAAGCAATCAAACTTTGTATGTAAGTAAGTGATTTGAATATTTTTGTACAGAACGCGATCGTGATTTTTTTCATTACTTATATAATTGTCGGTGTTACTGATAACTCATTATTGTTAATATATGCTTTTATATGTATAAATATAAAATAGTTCTTTTAGGATTCAAAATATAATCAGCACATCTATTAAAATTACTACCTTGCCTAATTTTGTTGCGCAAAAAAGACTTCTTTTAATTTATAAGTACATACTTAAACTTATCTGTCTTTTGCCGCGTCCAATGTCGATTGTGCGCAAAAAACATCGTAGCAGACGACTAATAGGAAGAACCTGCAGATGCCTGAATCAGACAGATACATGGAGTATATACTGTAGTAAACTATATAATAGTAAAGTACCTCTTAAATACAAGCCGAAAATTTGTTTTGCCTAGAAAATGTCCTTCACATCTAAAGTAGTTCTTGGATCAAGTATTCTGGTATCCACTGGTATCATTTTATATGTCCACTTCAAGCAAGACTATGACGTGTAAGTAACTTGTGCAACTAACGTTTCAGTACAGGTTATGGATGATGCTGGAACATCTTTTTTACCTATATTTGAAGATATAAACTAAAACAAATGTTTATTTTTGATACATTTCAAAAACCAATCATACGTCTGATACATCCATCTCATTTTTCTTAGTTTTCTGATGAACCATTGATAACAATCTTTTTGCCATTAGATTATTCTATCATTTTTTGTTTTTGTTTTATCACAGAAAACAGCTTCACTTGGGAGTATTAAAGGATATAGAAAGACAAAGGAGACGAAAAATTGAGAATATTTACTTACTTCAGCAACAATCAGAACTGACCAAAGAATTTCAAAGAGATATTGCTGATAAAACCAAGGATGGCAATGTTATGCCAAATTGAAAAGCTTATCACTCCATGTTTCCACCTGTTTTTTCTAATAAACTATAATAGATTTAATGTATTAAAACATTTGTAAATTTATCATGTAAATAAAACATTCAACCACTTTCAAGTTTTTATATTCATACAGATATGATTCTTTTGTATTCCTTAAATCAGCCTTTATGTTTTTTTATAAACATTCTGTTAATTATAGTAAATTAGTAAATTAACTTAATAGTAATAATAAGTTAATATACAATCTGTATTTGTTTATGTACAATTATTTATTGCATGAATTTATTTAAAATAAAAGTGTTGATTATTTATACAAGCATACATAATAATAAAGCATGTTTTCTCCATAACTATAATTCACTTGAGTATCTTTTGAACAGCTAACAGTATGTACTTAATTCTTGACCTTATATGGACATTCAGATTTTGTTATATAGGTATTACACGAACGTTTCGTGCACAAATGATCGGCCCATTGGCCGCCCAGTCGAGGCTACTAGTGCGTATTCGCCTCGTTAAGCGTGACGTCACAGCTCCCATATAAACCAATGTATTGTCCACCAATAGGATAGTTCCGATTTTGGCCGCCTTATGGGGTTTCCCGTGTATTTTGTGGCGCCACTTGTGGCTTAACAAGGCGAATATGAAAGGTTATGTACGCGTTGTGTATTGTGTTATTATTACTACGGCATCAAAGTCGCAATTAAGATCGGGGGAGACGCAGCTCAACTTTTGGAAACAGCAAAATTTTTTGTTTCACTGATGAAATACTTTTGATAAAAAACATAAAATGGAAATTCTACAGAATTATCCGGAGACCGACGATTCTTTGAAATTTGCACTTTTGTCAAAAAAGCTGTTCACCCTGACTCAATCAAGGATTTGTGATAGAAAATTGCTTAATGAATATTTCAGAAATATTAACGACTTAGATTATAGAAATATTGTTGTGAATGATAAAAATGTAAGTATATTTCATCATTTATAGCTGTAAGAATAGCTGTAAAAATCATTGAAACTCTTTCATAGATATGTACGCATACGTATACATAAATTTTCATTAAATTTTCATCATTTTTTTTTCTTAGGCCATGATGCTGGTGATAAACCAATTGTGTTCAATTATACAACCTGGCGAAGTTTCTCTAGTTGTAGGATTCTCGCAGTTTCTTGTAAATCTAATAAAATGTGGAATCCGACTGCAGGGTATAACTTACACTGCTTGCAAGCGATGGGTTGTTGAAAGCCTAAAGTTTTCAGATTCAGCTGCTACATGTGATATACTTTATGCTTTGGAAATTCTTCTAACAAACGGACCATTTGATAATATTCATCAAGTATATCACTTTTTAATTTTTTTGTCCATCGTTCGATAAGCCATTGATTAAATTACATTATTTTCTTTATTTTCAGGATCTGAGAAAATTGTTAGGTGGAAATTCAGTGATACTTAAACATATTTATCCACAAAATGTCAAATGGAATAAGGAGCAGCTTTTGGCCTTAGGTTGCTTGAAAAGTATACTGATAATTAAGGAGCAGAATGAAACCTATGTTGCTCCAGAATATGCATCACTTATGAAAAAATTAGCTGTGCAAATACTAACTAAAATTCCTTCTGAAAATTTAGACAAAATGTACTTTAATAAGGTATTGTATCAGCTTTGCTCATTTCTGATCTAAATAATCAAAGATAAACAATCAATCATTTTAATGTTACTCTGACCAATAGATAGCAAGTATTTGTTTACGAATGCTAAGAGTCTTACTTCCTGAAATAGTAAGACTAAACAGTACAGATATGGTTGGAGAATTATTGGGCATAATACAAGTTTATCTTTTCCATGGTATTGAGGGATACCACAATGTAACACCTCAATCATTACGACCAGCCATCATGAATTTACCAGATATACAGCATCCTGTTGTAAAAAAGAAATATTTTAGGAATAGAAGTTACAAAATTAAACAAAGAAAACAGTCATCTAAAAAAGCTGCATCTGAGAATAATAATCTCTCTTATGAGGTCAAGACTACTGTTAAATACTCCAGTGACTCTGATACTTCAGACTTTGAAAGGAGAGGCAAAGCATGGGCAGATTCAGAAGTTAGAATAGAAGCTGCATTCTTGTTCCATTATTTAGTTGACTGCAGGCAAAACAAAGAACTTTTTGGTTACTGGACACAAATAGTTGCGAGTGGATCTAGACATGATGCTAGAGTCTTGACGAGATCTCTTCTACGCGAACCATCTGCAAAAGTTCGACAAATTGCTCTTAGTACACTCAATGATTTGTTAGTTGGGGCCAGAAACTTTTTGACTCATGCTGAACATGTAGAGCAAATATCGTTTGTTTCGTTTTCCAGTATGCTTAGTTTCGTGATAACAGAAATTCACTTTACTCTGTCTCTGTTGCTGAGTACAGAGAGGCACATTGTTGTATTAACTCAAGGACTGAAGTGTGCAACTGCCCTTATACAAGGAACACCTTACTGTAAACTTAAACCTGGCCTTGCTACTAAAATAACGAGACATGCCAGATATCACTTATTGCACAAAGGTCAGTAATATAATAATATAATAGATAACTCGATATTTTCAAAAAGTACCTAAGAACATATTTGATAAATGTAAATCTATTCTTTTAGATCCTACCGTCAGAGTATCAGCACTTACAGTCTTTGAAGCTTTATCTTTGACAGAACCAATAACTCCTGAAATTTTCGACATCTTAGCAAGATCTTCTAATGCCATTGACACTGATATTGGAATTCCAGAGTTTCATTTAAGTTTAGATTTCGACACTGCTAAAGATACAGAAACTGAAGAAGTAGTTGTCGATGATTTTGATGAAAACAATTATTACGACTTTGACGAGTGTGAAGATGTCCAAGAAACGCATGAGAGCGCTATAGTTCGAATTTGTCTCAGAAATATTAGATATAAAGTGAGTATTACCTACAATATTGTGATTAAATTGTTTTAAATTACTCAAAAACTATATATTGTTTTCAGATAGCCAACGAACCAGTCGTATTGCAATCGTTAAAGTTATTAGGAACATTAGCTTTCAATGCAAGTAGTTTAATTTTTTCTCACTTGGAAGTAATACTCAGGACTTTGATTGACGTAACAGAAAACCAAGAGCCGCAAATAGCACTTCACGCGTGTCGCGTAATGGAAATTATTACTGGCCGTTTGACGGATTCGAAGTCGGACGACGTATCGACATTTTGGAATCTTGCATTCAATACCATTATATCACTGATGCAACATCCTTTACCTACCTTAAGAGAAGCAGCCTGCGATTGCTTGGGAAATCTTGGTTCCGAAATGTTTGCTCAGCTCTCGGTTAGTATCGTTAGTAAATTTTATTTTCAAATTTAAATAAGTACTTGCACTAACAATATGTGTTTTCATTTTAGAGAGATAAAAGCATAATAGTTATAACAGTATTATTCGGAGCAGTGCGAGATGAGGAAAGTTGCGTGAGAGCAGCAAGTTTACGTGCCTTAGGTTTATTGGTGAGTCTGGAGACTCTAGAGGAAGATACTGGCTTTCTCATGGATTTAACGGATGTAACGTGCGCAGCTTCGGAAGATTCCAATCTTGGCGTCAGAGTCAAAGCAGCTTGGGCTTTGGCGAGCTTATGCGACGCTCTTGTCAAACGAGAGTGAGATATAGATTTTATATATTAAGAATAAGAATAAGGTTTTTATATTTTACTGAAAAATATTTGATAATTTTGCAGATTTAATACAGATCTGGAACCCATACCGCCCGAAATAGTACTGCCAAAGCTTTACAAGACTAGTATCAACGCAGCGAAAGACAATGAAAAAGTTAAATGCAATGCAGTCCGAGCTATTGGAAACATATTGTTTTTATGTCCAGATAGATCTATTCTAAATGATGCATCATCTGGACTTGAGGCTCTTATTACTTGCGCAACAATGGGAAATGATATGAAGGTATGCTAATTTAAGCTTTATACATCTGGTCTGTAGTAAAATTACATTTGTTCTTTGTATTTCAGGTGAGGTGGAATGCCTGCAGAGCCATTGGCACAATTTTGAGTCGTAACCCAGACGAAGCGCTACCCCTGGGGTGGAGAGTACGTTTTTAAAAACTTTTAGAATTCATAGACATATTTTAATATATTAAAAGAGCACTTTTTATTATTTTTTTTTTCAGGACAAAGTATTCCCAGGATTGTGCGATTTAGTGTGTAATAGTCCAAACTTTAAAGTGCGTACGAATGCAGCTTGGGCTCTTTCAGTTTGCAATTCTTATGACAAATACATAGTAACTTTATGGAAAAGTATTATTCTGGGTCTTGAGAACTCTCAGCATGTTCCCAGTTATATTGAGTATGCACATCGCGACGCCCTTGTACAGCAGGTTTGCATATTAGGATTTTGTTACTGATGTTGACAAAAAAATTAAATGCCTTTTGATTATTTGAAATTAATTATTTTTAGCTGTGCATTACCCTATGCCACTTAGCAGTCCATACAGATATATCAGAACTTGAGACTCTATGGGTAGAAGTAAAAGACCACTTTGATGATATTTCTCAACACCTCAAGCATTTTCAAGTAAAATAAATTTGTATTTACATTAATGATATATTTACATAAATATTGTTTTAAACTTAATTGATTCTTTCTTTTTACAGGAACATGTTTTGCCAGAAAAAGCTGGAGATCTGATCAAGGCTAAGGGCCAGTTTGCATCATTTGTTCAACAAGCTATAAGATCAAGTGAAAAAGAAGTTGCATCAAAACTGCTAGAGTTATTCCAAAGAGAAGAAAAATATGACAACCTTGATGCCTCGTCGATTTTAAATTAACAATGAGCCATGGATGCACATAAACACTGTATATAAAATCTGTTGACTTGTACATATATTGTTTACAAATAATTGATTTAATTTTTTTATTAAAATATAGTATAATTTATAATACAGATCATATGTTGAAACTTACAATGACAATATTTATCAACTATTATCCTGATCTTTTACCTCTTTAGATTTTTTCTCGTCATTATCACTTTCTTTACTTGCACTATCATTCTCAGTTTTCATGTTTACTTTATCTATTTCTTCACTTGCACTATTACTCTCTCTATCAGACTTGACTTCTGTGCTTGATTCTTCTTGATTTACAGTGGTTTGATTTTCAGAGTCAATTTGCATCACATTGGCATCAAACATTTCAGGCTCTGCTTTGACTTCTGGAACATCTGATTCTTTTGCAACATCTTTGTCATTGGTTCTTTCTTCATCAGAAGAATTGTTGGAATCACTTTTCTCACTGCTGTCTTCATTTTTTACCTTGTTTTTGTCAGATGGCATGAATTTCTTTTGTTTTAATTTCTGTTTCCTTTTCAATCTTTTAGCTCTTTTTTTAGCTGTTGCTTCATCTGCTAATTTTTTGTTTTCTTCAAGTTTTTTGTGATACTCTTCATCCAAAAGTTCCTACAAATAAAATTCCTTATCTGTATCAAATGAACTTTGAAACAAATTCAGTTTGAAAAATAAAAATATACCAACTTTGTGACCTTTTTCTTGAATGAATTTCTGTCGAGCATATTCTTTTCTTCTTAAATGTCGATATACATGGAATTCACCACTACCAGCTCCAGCACTGCTTCCCATAACATTGCGCACAAATTCAGGTACTGCAGGTGTATTTTTGGATTTGGGTCGTTCTGGTATGATAACTGGTTTTTCCTTGCAATCAGGAAAACGATCGTTATTTGACCAACATCTTAACCATGAAATATTTTATGTAAATAAGAAATACTTACTGGATTTTTCATCAATTTGATTACTTTTAATCTTTGTAAATCTACTGCAGTTTTTGCCACTAGTGGCCTCTCCACATCCCTCTCATCGTCGGAGCTGTCCTTGGGCATTTTTATTGTATATTTTCGCTATCGAAAAGTTCGTTCCTAATTCAGAAAAATGTATGATGATTATAATAGATTTTTATCTTCAAGAAAGATCTTGAATTTTAGCTGTGTAGGTTAGACAGATAAAACACCATTGATGTTACTGGATGTTACCTACAGTATCGATTTCCCTGTAGAAAATAATCACTGACAACTGTTCTAATGATCGAAATCGTCAATATCAACAATATTACGCACCGATAACAACAAAATAATAATGCCGATTGTAAACAAACAATCCACCCGAACAGCAAAACCTTAGCAAAACACATGAATCTCGTGAAGTTGGCGCTCGACGCGCTCGTCTCCCGCACATACAGTCGTCAGTCGATAACTTACCAGCTGCGGGGGTGGACTGTTCGCGCGCATACGTATAATAAAGTCACGTGAATCGTCGGGGTAATTATAAATTTCGTATTAAAATATTTTGAAAAGCATTTAAATGCAGTGTTTTAGAGCAATTTTTAATCCGTATTACCACTTTTAATTAATTTCTACTTAATCAGTTTTTCATATAAACGCTTTATTCACTTTGTATTATTATGAATTAATTGTTTTGTTTAAGACCTTGTCCGGCCTTGTCGTCTGTTTATTATATGTTTCAATGTTTTCTGAACCTACCGCTAGATGTGCCACTTTTGCTTGGACATGCGAATAGCGTTTTCGCCCACGCACTCTTGACTTGACTTGGCTAAATTTTTCGGTGCCATCATGTATTGTGTTCAATCAGCTAATAAAATCCGTCTGAATTGTCGACGAGATGATTTGGGGGAGTTCAAAGTTGCTTCAAAAGTGGCCCATCGTCGCAGAAGCTCCGTCTGAGAGACTGCAGTGGCAGTCGCGAAAATAATGATGATCATAGCAGGTGGTTATTTTTTAGCACTTGTCATTCGCAGTGGCCTATTCTTATGCCGCGGCATTGATAACGCGGAAATGTGATAGAGATTAGTTGCTTTCGTCACGATTTTCTATAAACTTGTTCGTGTGTTTTTGGAGTTACTTGTGTTATCGGTTTGTTGAAAATTTTATTTGGTATACGAATAAGTTTGAAGTTTACTTTTTTTGCTGACATACAAACATTCTCAATTTTAGTTAAACATTGTTAAATCATTTTGTACCATATTGTTAAAACATATTCAGATTCATTACTCTAGGTATACATATATATTCACATTCTTACAATTTTTAGATGTAACTTTCACTTTCTATCATTAATCAAATTTTTATGTCACATTCATAGTTTGATGCATTTCCGTTTGCTGTTCTTTTTCCTTGAATTTTTTTAAGTGTGTCAATACTTATTGTTTTTCAGATGAAAATTAGAACAACAAACCATGGATGCAGGCTCAGATTCCTCAAGATGCGAACTGGATTCCATCACATCCGCAGACTCTCTGCAGATGATAACGGATGAATTTCGACTGCATCACCTTTCAACTCCAGATGTGTCAAATGTAGAGCTGTCAAAGCGTGTTGCTTCATTAGAATTAGATAACGAACGATTACGAATTGATTTAGAAAATGCTAGGATAGAAATAAATGCCAAAAATGCTGCCAATCAAGGATTGAAAAATAAGATAGCGGAGCTCTACTTGGAGGCTCAAAACTCGTTGCAGGAAAAGCAAAAACTGCATAACTCCGTGAAGGATGCTCAGTGTCGCCTTATCGCTGCTGATAATTCTACAAAATGGTATCAAGGACAGATGCACGAAGTACAGGCTAACAAAAAGTCCTTACAAGTAGAAATTGACACGTATCAAAGTATGTTAAGGCAAAAGCATCAAACCCTTGTGAATATTACTGCTAAGTGGAAACAATTAAATGAAGATTATCTGCTTATTGTACAAAAGCATAAGAAAGAAAAGGATATTTTGCAAGCAGAAATCGAGTTGTTAAAAATGAAGGATCATAGTCATAAGGTGAGACATGAAGAGAGTTTTTTTTCAATTTTATATCCTAATAAAAGATTTACTAAGACTATAAAACCCTTCTCCAGAACTGCAATCTGCAACCACAGCCACAGCAGCAATCATCAGTGCCAATGTCAACCTACCAAGAGTTGAAGTGTAAATTAGAGACAGCAGATGAGGAGCTACAGGATGCAAGAGCTGAGCTCCGAACTCTGGAGCAGCGTTTGATGAGCGTGGAAGTGGAGAAAGCGTCACTCAAGACTGGGATGGCCAAGCTACGTACCCTCCTGTCTTCTCAGGAAGACAGTTTGCAGAGGTGCCAAAGCGAGCGAGCTGAGCTTGCAGAAATCGGAGGAGAGTTAAGGATTGAACTGCAAAAACTCAGATCCGAGAACGAGACTCTGCAGATGAGTCTGCTGTCCAGTAAGCAGGAACACGAACAGGTTGGTTCATCTTATACATTTTTAAACCTAGATTTTATTACAGAAATTTATTTTTTTACTTATGTTAATTGTTTTCAACATATGTTTGAAATAGGTTGAAGATGCCATAGAGCAGTTGCGCTCGCAGCTGACCAAAATGATAGCGCAACACAGACTGCTAAAGAGTAGAAACGCGGAGTTGGAGGAGAAATTAAATGCCATGCAGGACATATGCAATGAAAACAAACGCTTAAAATCTTTGTCGTATTCGGCGAATGCGTCGCTCTTCAGAAGATTAAGGCAAGAGAGGAGGAAAGCCAACCACTTGCAAAAGCAGCTTTGCCAAGAACAAAGTAAACAACGCGCTCTTTCCGAGGTAAGATCAGGATTTCAATCTTCATACTTAATAAGACAAATATTTTTTTAATGAGTTCAAATTGTTTTTCAGAAGACAAAAGTGGATGCTTCAATCAAAGACTGTTTAAAACAAGCTCTTGAAAGAAATAAAGTAAGACTATCATTAACTTAATTAAACATCCATAAACCTAATTTTTAATAATTGCATGCTTATCTCAGGAACTCAAGGATCAATTATCAAAATCCACAAAAGTATCCGAGGAGAGTCTTGACGAGGGCTATGCTGACAGTGCTAGCAGCGTGATAAGTGTTCCACTGACCAATCTGCCATCTCCTCGACCCCTTAGTCCAGTATTACTCAGTACTATCACTGACATATTATCCAAAAGTAAGAACTTTTGGGATCCGTTGCATCTTGGACTTAATGAACTGCATGTAAAACTCGAAAATTACAAGGGTGAAAAGATCCCATCGTCGAGTAGTGTGTTTTACGACTCATTGCAGTTGTCCACGCCACCGCCATCGCCACCGAGCAATATACGATCGGTGATCTAAATTATTGTAAATAAATTCGTTAAAGGGGTTAAAGAATTAGTGATTCATTTATCATGCGAGATGTTTGAATGATAAAAAGATACATCAAATACATTTCTTTGTAGCACTGTGTGGCATAAATCCGCATCAATGTCACGCCTATCCGTGGCATAATGGACTATTTATGCCACTTGTATCGTAATATACTAATATCGTGACTTTATTGGTGACTAAGACTTGTTTCGTTTAATTTTGACTTATCAAAAATGTGATATAGATGCTACGTATATAGATAGCTACGTATGCTATGTATAGACGAATAATTCTGCACTCAAACATCTCATATGGTTGAATTATAATAAGGAGTAGTTACAGATGTTAGATTATTACATAGTTATATATAATATATAAATGTTAAATATTTTTTTATTTACATTGTGCCGTTGTACTTTATAGTAGAACCTTTAGAGAACAGACTCACGTGCCGCTATAGTGATCACTGCATTTAAAACTGAGAAATTTCGGTTGTTTAGAGGTGAATAAGTTTATTTATTTCATATTTTTGTTACCGTTTTTTTTTAATGTTGTATTGGTAAAGTATTGTTTTTTTTTTGTTGTATAAAAAATTATAATTGAGTAATTCAAGCATTTATAAAAATACATAAAAATGATTGTTATCAATTTAACTTTACAGAAAAATTATTAAAAAATTGAGAAAAGTAGTAATATAGTTGTGCTTTTATAACATTGCTTTTAGTCATGCATATTTTTAAATCATATCGATATGGTTTTTTAATATTGAAGTAAAGAATTAAAAGTTTTACTAATGATGACAAAAATAAGTTTTGAATAAAAGATTTCATAGTGGCAAACATAAAAATATAGTATTTGTACTTGTATTATGTCATTACAGTATTTAGTAATCGAAAGAAGTCAAAAATAGATTTACAGGGTAAAATAGATGATTATAAATTATAAAATCAAAATTAGTGTGCGATAATTATACTTTTATTAGTTTCAAAACCCGGTTACACAGAGTTTAAACAAACAGAAATGGTATTGCCATCAAAGACATTTGTATACAACCTATATGGTTTTACCTATGGCGGCAGGAACATTTACAAAAGTGAAAAGTGAACCAAAAGTTACTCTTGCGTTTACTTTTCTTTGTTTCCTTTGTGCAATACAAACGCAGTATTGAATTTCGACGAAAAATTCAGTAATAAATTCTTTTTTCATAAGAAAAGTACAAGAGCATTACAAATCATTCTTAAAATCCTTCCTTTTCTGATGGATGGTTTCGAAATTTTCGTATAATAAATTGAACTAAACTAAAAGACGCATAATTATATACATACACATATGAAAATCAGCAGAATAATTTAACGATCAAGAATATTAACTCAAAAGAGAAACGCATGAATTTAGATTTCAATTCTTCCTCCTCTTAAGATATATTATGCTACATAAACTATTCATTTCCATCAATCTACTCATTTATGTTTTATCTAAGTCGAGATTTATGTTACTCTTTTCGTAGGGAAATATTCAAATATGTAAGGTATAGAATATTTAATTTAATGAATCAAGCAACATTCACAAGCACGGAGCAGGTATTGATGATATCGATAAAATCAAATTTTTTCTGGTTTTGGCAACATTTATGGCACGGTATATAATATGGGAGTGTCCCACACTCAATGTTTGTACAGTATTTTAACTATGTCATTAATTACTTTCTTTTCTATCCACTTATTTTTTTTCAATACATAAGCTCATACATCACAATAAGTCTTAAGGAACAAAGATTGAACTTAACTGTAACAGAGTTTATATTGAAAATTGGTCAATAGTTATTTTTCAAAGCAGTGTTGAACGATTGTATAATAATGAATTGCATAAACTTTTTAACGAAGGAATAAATGTTCAACAAAGTGAAATTTAATCAATATATTTAAATTAGCAAGATCTAGTCTACTCAAAAACTAATAGTTTATCAATGTTGCTCAAAGCTAATTTGTAATAGTAATAATCAACTAAATTCAGAATTAATTGTTTAATGATGTCATTCTATATAATCAAGATAAATAAATCAAGAGCTTATGATATTTGATCATCTAAGTGAAGTGAATTATACTAACTTATAAGATAACAAAACTAAATAAAACACGTTATACGCTCTGAGAAAAACCATTAAAAAAATATAACTTAAAATATCGAAAAAAATCCTTCTACACGAAAATATCACAGTCAAGCATAGTTTAAATAATTAAAAAATCATAATAATCACGCTGACTATATTTTGAAGATGAAGTTTTTTTTGTAAGTATTGATCAATATGCGTTTCTTTGTACGTTTGATTCTGAAAGATGCAACATAATCGCGGCGCGTGTATGAGACGTATTATTGTAATAATACACATTGTCATTAAATTTAGTCGATAAGTCATTTTATCGATACAAAGCCGTTACGGCTATTAAAAGGATATGAAAGTTGTATAAAAATTTAATTGATCTTATACTGATCATCGTTGTGAGATGTTTATCAACAGATTTTTATATAATAAGGATTTAGATTAGAAGTATGCAATATAATATTAGTTTTGAGAACTCGTTTGTTACGGAACCTAAACATACGTAATTAACAACGCCATGAATTTCGAACCTAGATTTATGAAAAGAAAATATCTGCTTTTAAAAATAATAACGAAACCATGATCAGTATAAAATCACAGCGTCTCCTTCACATCCTCTTAAAACTCGAGGCTCGCCTTGCAGTAAATTTATTAAAAGGTAAAAAATAATTATTATATTCTTCGATGCTTCGATACGCGTTCCGTATTATTAGTTTTTTTTCTCGTTAACAATAATATCGTAACAGCTTGGTTTTACCTTTATACCGATAACAATTTTTCGAAACGCGTTGCAAAATTTTTTTTTTTTTGATTATGCATCATCACTTGTTTTTTTTTTTTTCTAGTAAATTTCTTTAAACCCACTTCATTACCCTTACACAATTGCCTATTGAGTTATACAAGTACACGTATATCATGATGGTATACATGGGTATGTACGTGTACAATATCGTGAAATATACCGCGCGCGTGGGAAAAAAGACGGTCAGCTGGTCACGGCGCCGGCCAACGGTATTAAAAAGAAGCACCATGGTTCGTTTTTCAGTCTACGTTGACAGTCGTTCGCGTCCCCGTCGTGATCAACGTCGTAATAATAGTAGCAATAATAATAATAATAATTATAATAGTAATAATAGTAATAATAATAATAACCAACACGTCCCATCTTATACACCGTAGCAATGGGAATGTTGCTGAACAACAATACCTATAAGTTCATTACCGCGCTTACTCGTAGAAGACGATTATTATTATTGTTAATACATGCTAGGAGGAGGAGTTGATACAGACTATTACCATACGCCATCATCATTATTTCGGCTAATATCATCATCGTCATTGCGCCCTCGAGTACTTTACGCTCAATCTTCTGCTGCTGCTGTTTTAGCTGCTGTTGCTGGTGTTGTTGTTCCTGCTCGGTCAGTTGTTGATATTGATATTGGTCGGCAGTAGCCCATTGTCATCTGGGAGCTGGGTCGCTTTGGCGCACGCGGTCGAAGTGCCGACGGTAATGGGCCTTGCCGCGTCCCCGATTACGATGGTGACCGTGATAATGATGGTGGTTCTGTTGATGAGATTGTCGCGATTGGCCATTATTGTGATTCTGAGATTGACCGTGTTGTTGCTGCTGTTGATTTTGCTGCTTAGATTGCTGCTGTACAGACAAATTCTTTGTAGTACATGTTCTTTAAAAATCCCTTCGACTAAAACATTAGGTAAAAAAAAAACTATTTTCTCACCACTTGAGCTGGCTGAGGAGCGATTGCATTAAGACTAGTTCCTGGAGGACTGGGCTGTTCAGCAGAGCCATTGGAGTCGTCCTCAGTTGTCAACAACAGTTTAACGCCTTCTGCCTCGAGATCAATGATGCCACCACGTCGTTGTTGGCGCAGAAATAGTTCAGCCATTTGGCGCTGCATGTCCAGGAGTTCTTGGGTCACGGTGAAGTCCGTAGCGGCTTCCACGTCGATTGGAGGAGGTGCTCCAGTCAAGTTTCTCACATCGCAATTGATAGATTCGCGGCAGACAGGACAAAGAGCCTAGGGAAGAAAAAAATGTTCAATACTCATTACATATTATAATGAAAAAGAATAATATAGTTATGTAATTTTAGCACACACCTGGAATTTATTAGTTGTATCTTGCTGCCATAATGGCAGTTTTTCTTGCTCCTCTCTATAATATCGTTCAGCTGCTGCAACATGAGCTGCTAAGCAGTGAGAATGAAAGTGGTGATAGCATTCTGTTTTTGTAAATTCATCTCCTTCACGAAATCCGTACAAACAGACCGCACATTGACCAGTTGGAAGATTGCTTCTTGTCAGATGTTCTCTGACAAGCTGAAAAATTGTTGAAATAATTGAACAGAGTGAATTAACTTGGTTAATAAGTCAGAATAAAACTGATTGATTTATTACCTCGATCAGTTCAAACATCATTGGCTGACCCACAATGTCCTTGCACTTAGCATCAGCATCAGACTGAATTTGTTTCACAGTCTCTTCATCCAAACCACGAGGGTTTCTTAGATTTACGATAGGTGTTGTATCAGGATAACCAGGTAGTAGCTTGACGATCAATCTCACACATACATATTGGGACTGTGAATCTTCTCCAGTTGATGGAAAGACTAATGTTTCTATTGACTCGGGTTCACCTCTTAAAAAGACAAACAAGGAAAATTATGTCAATTTCATTTCCTGAAGTAAACAAATAATTATCTACATACAAAACTTTATGAACAGAAAAAATTATCAATGTAAATTCTTTTGATCGTGTTTCTGTAGCATACTATGCTAAAGTGAAAGTCACATTCTTTGCTTGACTGAAGTATTTCAAAAAATAGTATAATGAAAAACTGGTATTACCTATCTGCTGCAACACATAACGACATTGCATCAAATCAAGTTCAAGCCTACCAAAATTATTGCAAATATTTCAACACAAACATTGAGTTTTTCTAGGGTCAGCATACGCAAACACATGCATGAAAATGAATGATAGTCAATTCGAATTATAAAATCACACGCGATTAATAGGCAAAACAATGCATAGTTAAGCCAGTATCAATACCTGTCGTTCTCTGCAATGAGGAGCTCATCGTCGAGCAAAATAGCCCTCAGTGCCTCAATTTCATCGGTCACCCTGTAAAACACAAACACAAAAGAGTAAATAATAGATACTTTTGCAAAACTAAACACAAGAATATTTTCTTCAAAGCTTTGTAGGATCTGAGTATTCCTTTTATACTTATATACTGAAAGATCATCACCTCTCGTCTATGACAGCTGACATTTTCGTCCAGAAGCTTTATACTTTTCGCGCAAGGGTTGGAGGTCTACCTGCCAAAACGACGACTTGTAGGTATATATCACTTTCCCGGCGTGTGTGTATATGCAGTGTAAGTATATAGTACGAAACGCCTGAGTTTTCCAGGCACGACGGCTACTCGTACCGGATGAAAAATTCAGGGAGCAAACGAGCCGCAACGGCAGTAGGTGTGGATAGTTCAGTTCTTTGCTCTCGTTTTTTTTTTCGCGCACGACCCTCTACTTCTATACGAGCTGCTTCGCTGCTACTGCTAGGACTGGGCTGTCTTTTCGCAGGCAAAATAAGTCGTCGCCGCGCACCTCCGCGCTTTTCTTTATTGATTTTGTTGCGAGAGGCGGAATCTGACTTATCGACGGAGGGATGGGATTGAATAATTTTAATAATAGCTATATATAGGATTATATGACGCGGTCGGTTAAGTACTTGTTATTTCGTCTCGGTCGAGCTCAAACCTGCTCGACGCGAGAGCCGCCAGTCCTACTGCGCCCGGTTGCCGCTGCCGGTCGCGAAGTGTGTGATAATACCTTTGAGAGGATTAGTTTCTTTTAATAAGTAATAATTAAGTAACAATAATAAATAATAGACATATATAGATAAGAGTTAGTTATAATAGAAGCTGTGTGTACTTTTCATTTACTTGAGAGGTAAGCAACTTTACGAATAAAAGAGCATTTTTTAAATCTTCTTTGAAAGGATTATTGCCTTTCATTTCTAGAAAATCGACGATTGCTAACACTGCAATATCTCAGCAAAAATCTTACAAAAAACTTGAGTTAGGTATAAATACATATAATTATACAGTGAGTTGATATACAATATGTCGTTTTCTCATATTTCCTGCAAGTTATCGCATCGAAACGTCCTTTCAAACATACCAATAAGACGAGGTTTCGCCCGCAGTTTATTGGTGTGAGCGTAATTTTATGAGAGTTGCACCCGGTATTGCTTACGGCGGCAGTCTCCCTCTATTGAAAAATCTCACATGAGATCTCAACTGAGATCTCAGGCGATGACATATATCTCATACCGAAATCTCATCCAACCAATTTGTTGTTCTTTATACGTCTTTTATTATTAATTGCGACTGACCCATTGTCAGTCACAATTAATAATAACTAATTTGTTAAACTTAAGTACTCGCGACATTTTAAAAACTGATCCCACTACTTTCATTAGCCTTATTATGTAATTAATAACTTCGTATAAAAAAACGTTTTGAAAAATTCGGTTTAACAGTAATTGACCATTGTTTATTTAATGATTTCACAACTTTTTTTTAAGTAAGATACTTGACGATTTATTGAATAATTTATAAAAATGCAATTATAAAGGATATAACTTCACTTTTCTCGTAAAAAATGCCTTGCTTGCAAAAAAATCCTATGATCTTTTTTTAATTATACTCCGTTAGTAATGTTTAAAACAATTTTCTATGCATTAAACAGATCTTTTTTTCGGGATTGCCAAAACTTCTGCTTGTTTACATAGAGAATTCTTGTTTTCTCTACTCCCACAATTTCCCACTGCACAAAAAATTGTTAACAGTAATTATTAGTATTTTTTCTACATTGTGTGAACTTTCTGACGTCCACCGCACTTATATTATCCATCTATAAAAGGGAGACAGCGATTGGTATCGAATTGAAGCTTTAAAGCTAAATTCAGAGCGTTATCAAAGAATTTTTTAATGAGCAACTTAAGAGTGCTCTATACCCCCGTGACAGCCAATCAGAGCCTCGAATCCTCGGATTTTTTCTTAACAAACTACGGCTTTATTATTAATGCTTTTATAAAATAAAAAAAATTTGATAATATTCTTTAGGCTTGTCTACGCGTGGGATGATTCCTATACTTGGTAAATAATTATTGTAAAGCCGTAAAATAAATGTTGAAAGTTTTGCTCGATATGTCGTCTGCTTGCGCTATAGTGAAAGAACATGCATGCTCCGCAAGTATTTTTTCGCAACAAACTGCAACTCTATTTTTTCATTTTGAGATGCAAAAGAAAATAAATAATATTCTTTGGGTTCTTCCGTGCGTGGGGTGATAACGTTTCAGTCGAAATTTAGCTCAGATAATTGTCAATCAGCAATTTTTCGTTCGCGTCTCTTATGGTGCCGTTGGTGGCTTGTGCTGCGGAAGCAGACTACATATATCGAGCAAAGCTTTCAACATTTATTTTACGGCTTTATAATAATTATTTACTAAATCTAGGAATCATCCCATGTGTAGAAAAGTCTAAAGAATATTATACAATTTTTTATTTTATAAAAGCATTAATAATAAAGCCGTAGTTTGTTAAGAAAAATCCGCGGCTCTGATTGGCTGTCACGGAGGTATAGAGCCCTCCGAAGAGTAGCAGTGGTGCAACGGCGCGCTGCGGCGCGCTGGTTAGAGGCCTAGTTAATAAAAATGACGATTTCATCTTAAATTGCTATGCTAAGCATTCTAAGCAATGCTTTATTGCTTTGTGCTTTCGCCTGGCCACGTTTACTTCCACTACTCACCACGAGAGGTCAGGGCAAGTGCGTCAAATCCCAATACGGGATTCATAGACATTTACATTTTCATAAACGCGCAATTAGAAAATCCGAGAGAAAATCGGCATACTTACCGTCAGGCCAAATTTACTTCGAATATATGTACATATTATCATAAATTTTGGATGGACAATATTGTATTCTTTTTATTTTGTAAATATATTAAGTTATAATTTCTCGCTCAGAAAAATTTATTGTTAAAAATAATTATTGGACTGTAAAAAATATGAAATTATATATTACTACAATTATCATTGTATTTTTTCTGTGCGTCCAGAACGGACGGGTGGGTGCCTACTGGTGCCTATCACCACTACACAGCGCGTCCTCGGGTTGCGGATAGAGGAACGGCCCCTGAGAAAGAGGTTAGCTGCGAATAAATCGAATAAGCAGCCGCGGACAGCCAATAGGCCCGGGCGTGGGTGTGATGAGCCCGCACTGGCGATCGAACGCATTCATCTAGAAACACTACGCAAGCACCACAACAACGAACACTCAACAATATTTCTTATTTCACTTTCTCTTCCTACCTAACTATGTCTATAATCTATCACTTTTAGCACACATTACAAAAATCCTGCGGTCGTGGAGAATGCGGGAGCGATGACAACTGCCCCGAAAGGGGATGTGTAGAATGATTCGCCACCTGGTCTTACACGGCAACGAAGCCAGCGTAGGCGCGCTGCCTTGCAGGGGGGCGTTAGGATACGAGCGTGATTCCGTAGTGTGTCCGACGATGAGCTGACTCCGTCCTTATCAAAGTCGGAAAGCTCTCATACTTAGTTCTAGAGAGGTATGGGAGTTATCACCTCTAGAACGGATGATTCACCTGCGATCGGAAACAGGATCCAAAACGCGTGGGTTTCACTTACTACCATGGCTCAAAAAAACCAAAACCAAACCAAAATCAATAGGGACTTAAAGGTAGGAACGTGGAATGTGCGCAGTTTATACAGAGCAGGCGCGTACCGGGAAATCTTAAAAGAAGCTGGCGGGTACAATCTAGACTTAGTAGCTATACAAGAAACTCGGTGGCAAGATAGCGGTATGTTAGGAAACGAAAACTTCACCTTTATGTACGGGGGCGCGAGCGGACATTCCCTAGGTACCGGATTTCTGATTAGCAAAAGAATTATACACGCGGTTAAAAGTTTCAAATTCGTAAACGACAGACTCTCGTATATCGTCATCGAAGGAGCGTGGTACAATTACGTGGTTATTAACGTGCATTGTCCTACGGAGGACAAAGAGGAAGAGGTGAAGGATCTTTATTACGAAGCCTTGGAGCAATTAATCGACCAGTTCGCGTCTTACGACACCAAAATAGTAGTGGGGGATTTCAACGCTAAAATAGGGAAAGAGGAAATGTTTAGGCCCACTATAGGCAAGGAAAGTCTGCACGAAACCAGCAACGATAACGGTATTAGAGTCATAAATTTCGCGGCGGCAAAAGATCTTATAGTAAAGAGTACGTGCTTCAAGCACAAGGATATACACAAAGTAACGTGGACATCGCCGGACGGAGCCACGAAAAATCAAATCGATCACTTTCTTATCGATAAGAGGCGCCACACGAACGTGCTTGACGTAAGAACCTATAGGGGGGCGGATTGCGACTCGGATCATTTTCTAGTAGTGGCCAAATTAAGAGCCAAATTAGTAGCTGGGCAAAATAGTAAACGGGCGAGCAAAGTAGAAACGTTCGATATTGAAAAGCTACGGAACGGGATAGAACGAATTAAGTATCAAGTAGAAATAAGGAATCGGTTTCAGGTACTCGAAGAAACGGATGCACCGACGGAGGTAGATGACGACCCGAACAGTCTTTGGGGGGATATCGAAAAAGCGATAAAACAGGCCGCGAATAAAGTGCTAGGTAGAAAGAAAAAGCCAAAGAGCAAACCATGGTTTGACGAAGAGTGCGAACTCTGGTTTGAAAGGCGCAAAAAGGCCAAATTAGACAGCGTACACAATGGAGGCGATAGGGCCGTAGAAGAGTACCACGAAATAAGAAGGCAAGTGGGGGCGATTTACAGGAACAAAAAGCGCGAGTATCAAAAGAATCAGATTAGAAAAATAGAAACTAATAGTAAGGAAAATAACCCGCGCGAGATGTACAAAGGAATTAACGCTATTAGGAAGGGTTTCCAGAGTAGATCGCAATTAATGAAAGATGAGGGCGGGAATCTCGTTACAAGCGAAAATGAACTGCTAAAGCTGTGGAAAGGATATTTTGATAAGTTACTAAACGTACATGAAAACTGCGAGGAAACGGGAGACGAAATCCACACTGCGGAACTCCATATGGAAGAACCGACCTACAAAGAAGTAGAAGCCGCGATCAAAAAACTAAAAAACAATAAGGCCGCGGGAAACGATTCTATACCAGCTGAACTACTTAAATACGGGGGCACCGCGCTTACATTCAAAATTTTTGAACTAGTATGTGCTATTTGGAAAAATGAAACGATACCGGAAAACTGGAAAGAATCTATCATTATACCGATTTTCAAAAAGGGAGATAAGACAGATTGCAATAACTACCGGGGAATCTCACTTTTAGCTACCTGCTACAAAGTTCTATCAAACGTAATACAGGCCAGACTCACGCCCTTCGCGGAAGATATAATAGGAGACTATCAGTGTGGATTCCGGCGTAACAGGTCGACGTGCGATCAAATGTTTACTATAAGACAGTTGTTAGAGAAAAAATGGGAACATTGCGAAACAATACACCAACTATTTATAGACTTTAAAAAAGCGTATGACTCTATCAAACGAAGCAAAATGTATCAAATCCTGGTGCTCCTCGGAGTACCAAAAAAACTCGTGAAATTAATTCAAATATGTCTGAACGGAAGCACGGGAAAGGTCCGAGTAGGCGGTAACGTATCCGAATCATTCATGATACGCGACGGTTTGAAACAAGGTGACGGTCTCTCTACAGTACTCTTTAACTTAACGCTAGAATATGTTGTTAGAAAAATGCAGACTAGCGGGCTAGGTGCAACCCTTAACGGAAAAACACAAATTCTAGGGTATGCGGATGACTTGGACATACTAGGGGATAACGGTGCAGCGGTAGCGAGAAACGCGGAAATTCTCATAAAGGCGGCTGAGGACACGGGTTTAGAGGTGAGCGAATCGAAAACGAAATATATGATCATGGATAAATTGGGCATTTGCGAAGGTGAGGGTGATCTTAGAGTCGGAAATTATACTTTTGAAAAGGTTAGCGAATTCAGATATTTAGGCACAACCATAAATGATCGAAACGAAATTAAAGCCGAGATTAACAAGAGACTTCATTCGGGTAATGCTTGCTACTACGCCGTGAATAGATTACTAAAATCAAAACTGCTGTCTAGAAATGTAAAAGTAAGGATATATAGGACTATAATAATGCCGGTAATCCTGTACGGGTGCGAAACTTGGGCGCTTACTAAAGCGGAAGAAAACCGTTTTAGGGTGTTCGAAAATAAGGTTCTGCGTAAAATATACGGGCCAAAGAAAGATGAGGAAACCGGAGAGTGGAGGAAACTGCACAACGACGAGCTACATAATCTATACGCGTCACCGAATATAAACAGAATAATTAAATCGCGAAGACTAAGATGGGCAGGGCACGTTGCAAGAATGGGAAATGATCGCACGGCAGCGCGTATAATGAAAGGAAAGCCAAATACGTCGCGACCTCTAGGTAGACCTAGACGCAGGTGGGAGGACAATGTAAAAGCGGACTTAACTGAAATCGGGCAGGACGGCGCGAAATGGATAGGGTTAGCACAAAATAGGGATACGTGGAAGGCTTGCCTAGATGAGGCAATGAACTTTCGAGTTCGAAATGCCACTTAAAAAAAAATCATTGTATTTTATTGTTTTATCTTGTTTTGTTTTGTTGATTAACTGTGTGAAAAAATACAAAATAAAGTGAAATTGATATTAAACTTTTAAAATGAAAATATTACAACTTCAAATTAATCGAATTTTGCCATTCAAATTTGATTATAATCGTTGAAAAATTATCAATGTTTTCGTACATTGCGATTGCCATGAGTATACTTTATTGATAATTTTTTATTTTGGTTACATATATGAAAATTGACGGGGATGAAAAAGGGATTAGCGCGTGGGTCACGGTCAGGTATATAAGCGGTCGGGGATCGTCGATGGCTCGGAAAGGCAAAAAAAAAAAAACTGAGCCGAAGCATGACTGAGGGGAGAGATTCGGTTTCAGTCGGTATAGACTCTTTACCTGCTTGCCGTTTTCGCACTTGGAGTTTCCCCAAAACTGGCTGAAGTTCGAAACTACTCGACAGAAAATGGTCGTACGAAAAACCCTCACTGGCAATCTCTCCTCTCATCCCTGGGCCTGGCCGTTACTCGTCCTCCTAAGGAAACGTAAACTTTATGCACAGAAGGAGCCATACATCTGTAAAGCAAAGGCCGAGTACTATAATGAGGGTTCGAGGGAACCCGCCCGTCGTGTAACAGCACGCCAACATCACGGCGGCCTGACCCACCCGAACGCGCTGCTGCAGGCAGTTGAGCCCTTTATGACCGATCTTTACCACCACCACAAGCGCCTACTTCCCTCTCTAAAATAATCCTCTAAAGCTATGGAAGGGAAAGAGGGAGAGAAAACGGAAAAATATCAACTCCGTCTAATCCAACACGTGCTGAAGTTCAGTTCTACTTTTATAGAGAACACTGAATCTGAGAGCATAAGTTCTGTTTATTTGTAAAAAATGTTGTGCTAATTTGTGTTAAAATCAAGCCCTCTTCTGTCTATAATATTCAACTAGTGCGAGGGCTTCACGCTCTGAAATCTCAGCCCAAACAAGACGCGAACGTCTGTCATAGCTAAGGCATTTTGGATTATGTGGAATCCATTGCGAGACGGAGATGAACAAGACATTGCCCTCACTATCCTTAAAATCTGATACTTACTGTGTGATGTGACGTCGAACGATTGCACGATTCTCATCGCGACTATACATCAGTTCATTTAACGTAAACTAAGGTAAAATGAAAAAATTGCTCTTATGGGACTCCAGAGCTAATTTTCAAATGATCCATTTGAATTTATTTTTGTTAAAAAGTAATCAAAATCACAAATATATTATTCGTAATGGTGTTTATAATAATACTGATTCGCTTTAGTTTTTGAGGTTAAGTTTTTTATATTATCACAATGGTTAACATTTGAGTGTCCAAGTATAGGGCTGAATTTTCATTTTGTCCAAGTACTGGGCATTTTACCATAGTGCGGCACTTTACACCGCACTTATATACAACGCAGCCGCAACGTGTAAGTAGGAGACGCTCAACGCACTCTCAACTACGAAGATGATGGCGGATCTCCCGGAATACTCCCGGAAAGCTTTGATCGCGTGTTTCATCAAAGGCTCATCGACATCTTTCGCAAAAACGGTCTCAGCACCAAACAGCAAATCAGGAAATTTCTTCGTGTCCTTCGTAGAGACCATTTCACGGACGCGCTGCACATCCTGCTGAGGCAAGAACCCGTCCTTAGTAGGCATTTCCCAGCAGAAAAGCTCAACAAACTCTCGCTACAGTGGATCGCGATCTTGGGCCATTACTGGAATTCAGCTGAGCTGCTCGTGCGCTCCGGTGCAGAGCTTGTTGATAATATTCTAATACGTTGTCTTCAGTATAGATATAGGTACGTAAATCGAATAAAAACTTTTATACTTCTTCGAAATGAAACATTCAAATTTGATCTATTGTACAGCCTTTTAAAATAAAAAAAAAGCATTCTAAAGTTGTGAATGTGCTTGAAAAACTTAGTGATAAAACAAACATGTACGTACTTTAAACTGTACATTTTTATGCTATCATAATAAACGCTTAAAAACTGTTTATATCTATATTCATTCTTTTTTTCTTATCAAAATAATAACTAAACTTATTTTAGAAGTTTAGAAATAATCTATTATTGAGCACAATGTGCAAAGTATATGTATACCATCTGGACGATGCATTTCGTATTGAAAAATATTCAAACCTCTAGTTCCTGAATTTTTCCTCGAACTCGGAATCCTGAATTGAAAAGCATGCAGTTCTCGGTAAACACTGATGCGAATCTCATCTTTTTGGCCTGTACGACACAGTCTCGATAAAAACGGGACACGATAATCCTCGTTCTCGGAATTTTCGATGTATGTCGAAGGCATATTCCGGAATTTTCAGTGTCCGCAAAATCGCTACCAATCTATGCTTGAACAAAGAGGACGTGGCCAACGAGGCTTTTTATTTCATCTTGCCTCATGATGAGGTTGTGAGGAAGGTGGTTCATTACATGTTTTATTGCTGCGGAAACGCAAAATGAGTAAAATTAGTTATAAAAAATATTGCTAATTAGTATGCAATATAAAAACCTTTTATGTTGTTACTAGTAATGCATATAAAATGCTCCATTAACCTTGATCTGCTATCCGACGTCTTGCTCGCATATTTCATCGAATGTTCATTATACAATGTACTTTTCCAATTATTGCTAATTTTTCTTTAAAAAATTACTTTTTACAGGTACAGCGGGAACGTGTCGGCATGGCGACTACCTGCCCATGCGTTGGCATTCGCGCCGTGCTCTAGAAAAAGCTTTGCCTGAAAAATAAAGAAATCGAGAATAAAATATTTGTAACGGATTTAGAGTATAGCGAAAAATTGCGAAAAACACTTTTACTAATACTTACCAATTCATTTTTCCCTTCGGCGGCAGCCGCGTGTAACGGTTGGTACCGTTCGTAGCCAGCTTCAATTAGTAATTTAGCCAAGTCAGTGTGCTCCACACAGGCATTTACCAAGTGGTGCAAGGCGTTCATTCCTTCCATATCCCTGGCGGTGACATCAGCTCCCTTTTGTATCAGCAAAGGCAGCAGTTGTTCAGCTTGGTCGCAGTGGCGAACTGCCTCAAGCAACTCCGTACGCCCTTCACGATTGACAACGTTAATGGTGACTCCTTTTTTAAGTAAAAGCGTGGCCGCCTGGACCCTGCCTTGCTTCACCGCGTAGTGCAGCGCGGTCTCACCATTGCTATCACGAGCTTCCAAGTTGGCACCGAGGTTCATCACCAGACGTATGAGCTGTTCGTTCTTCAACGACGGGTACATCTGCTTTAGAGCGTGAAGAACACTGCATCTCTCGTCCATAACCTGTGATTCTTGGTGCCCGAAAAGCTCATTGACGTCCGCGCCAGAGCGCACGAGTAGCTCGAGCGAATCTTGGTAATAGCCCAAGATCGTAATCCAGAACAGCGAGAGCTTGTTCGAGTGTATTTGCATCGGGAAGTACAAGTTGTATCGCTACACGATTTTTTCTGCTAGAGATGAGCAGACGGTCTAAGTAATAAGTAGAACGTACATACACTCGGTAGTAGTGGATTCTGAAAGAACGTTTTCTGAAATGCTCCAATCAGAGCGCTCGACTGAAAGAAACTAACCAATAAGGCTGCGCTATTTCAAAAACGTTCTTTCAGAATCCACTACCACCGAGTGTACGTAAAGTTTTACAATGCGTGTTTAAAAAACTTTCATTTCTATGTACTTCAACAAGGCAACTACCCAATGGCGAATAAACGTACAAGTCACATACTGTCAAACCGGTTACATATATTTGTATTTGACATTGTGTGTAGTATATAGAAGATTCAGACAACTCAACATAATCATTGTAGAACTTAAGGTATGGAACATTACTCATTTTTTTGTCAAAGTCAACTAATACACAGCACTTTTCACACGTGATAGGACATTTTATTTCTATCAGTCTGTCAACACTCGCACATAGCCAAGGCTGATTTGTACAAACAAAAACACGTATTTCCAATACTGTACAATTATAAATATTTGCACTTTATATGGTGCGGAGCTTACCGACGTTTGTCTGATCACATAGCCTTCAATCAGCTGACTCACTCCATTTCTCCGGTACTTCTTTACGTAGCAGACGTGATCGCTTTTACACAGTTCTTTGGCTTTTTTTAAACCTTCCGGATTAAATATAATGGAATGGGTCACCTTCTCGAATCCAGTTTCAATTACTATATCCATATCTGCACTGCATTTGTATGAACTAGGTACGCAAATGACGGAAAAAGTTAAAACAAATGTATTTCACACACGATTACACGAACATCGCGCCTTGGGGGGCGGTAAAGTAACACATTCTCCCGCTTCGTGGCTGGCGCTGCGGTACGCACCTAGCCTATAGACGATGATGTTGATCCTTGTTGCTGATATATATACTTATAGTCATGCGATCCACCCATTGTAAAATCTTCAATATTCCATCCTCTTCCTCCTCTTTTAGAAGGTTCCACCCTCTTCCCCCTCTTTTAGAATGTTCCACCCTCTTCCCCCCCTTTTAGAAGGTGGAATACAGGGTGGTTGCTATCTGCTGATTTTTGGTCTAAAATTCAATTTTCTTCTATCCTTTTTTTAAATGTCATTGTTGTTATTCTAGTTTGAATAATTATTGATGAATACGTGATTCCTGAAACGTATATTTCTGTTGGTAATGTTACGTCCTGACTATCGATTAGTTGACAAACTGGGACGTAATGTATAGTGTAATGGCTAGGCTGAAAAGATTGTTAGTAATCGCGCCTATAACACTCTCACTGTTAGTATTAAGAAATGTAATTCACTTACTTTTGCGATGGAACTGGAATCTGGACAGCTGCTGGTCTTCTCCGTACCGTGTTAGTAACGTATTTATATATTTGTAGGCTGTATTCACAAGGAGAGGAACTCTCGCAGTAAATAAATTTTAACACGAACACGAAATTGTTATGAGAGAATAAGGAATTTATTCTGATTCTTGCGATATCGATATATTGATAATAATCACGGAATATAATTGAGAATTTCAAATAGGCGGATTAAATTTAAATAGGAAATGTATTTCGCGGCTAAGCGACGTTTCGATTTGCAATAATTGGGCCTACTATTGTCGAACGGCGCGACGTACGGAGTCCGCGATCTCGTACGAACTGACGATGACAGCCGTGCAAGGCATATTTAAAACTTCGCACCATTTCCAAATTTTGATTGTATATTTCGCAAGTTGAATCGCAGTCGTATTACAAAGTGATTGTCTTGCAGTTTTGCAAGCTCGACTCATGAGCGACGCTGGCACACTAAACCATTTTAGCTGCAATGAATGCTCAAAAATTGAGATTCAGCAGTTTGGTTTAATAAGGGTACGTCGTACGACGTAACAGTAAAATGCCAGCGTTGCATATACTGCAGAATTTATTCACATGATCGATCATTTATTAGATTCGTTGAATAGCGCAAGTTTAAATACCATAGATGGAAAAATGTATAAAGGGGTCGTGACTAGAAAATCGCCTCATATTTAGGAATAACTTACTTGAGAAAATAGGAAAATGGAAACTTATTATAGAGACTGGAAAAGATGTCACAAACAAGTATAGTTTTATCAAAGGTTGGCAAACCACAATTAAGTGGGTAAAGTCATTGTCGGCGGACCTTGAAAAGAATTATGATTTATTCTATTTTGCTTAAAATCTTTGAACCAGGATCCATTGGAAAATTTATTTTGTCAAGTTGTCACATTATGGCAGCATATTGATTTATGAACGTCAACCCTACGTGTCATTAATTTACCGCTGCTTTGAAAACTTGCTTAGTTAATAATTTAACGTTGCCCACAAGACAAAATAGCAACTGTGGAAAAGACGATTGCCAATTATTAGAGAATTTTAGGTGTTCTCTTAGTTACTCTGTGTTCTTTTAGTTTTGAGAAAATTCGACGATTACCAAAGCACCAGCAAAAATGTCTGCCAGCCGTACATACACTGTATACCGTGGCAATGGTTCAGACGACGGTCGAATTTTGAATTTCACGTCGTCGGATCCATACGACATCGAAGAAGTCAAAAGCTGCGACCAATTACTATATGAACACTCAACAAAGTCTTGGACATCATCGGCAGCAAGTGGAGGAAGCAGCATTTTCCAGGCCAGAATTTAGTCATCAAAGAACTAATACTGGCGATGCAGCCCGAGCTAGGAACGATTTTTTCGAGGAACAAGCTTTCCTATTCTGGATTACGATCTTGGGATGCTACCACAATTCGTTTGAGCTGCTCGTGCGCTCTGGCGCGGACGTGAACGAGCTTTTCGGGCACCAAGAACCACACGTGATGGATGAACGATGCGTTCTCCACGCTCTAATAGCAATGGTGAGACCGCGCTGTACTACGCGGTGAAGCAAGGCAGGGTCCAGGCAGACACGCTTTTACTGAAAAAAGGAGTCACCATCAACATTGTCAATCGCGAAGGGTGATGGGATGGGGATTTTTTAGACAAGAATTTAACAATCTAATAACTAATGCTGGAGATGCAGCCCGAGCTAGGAAAGAGTTTTTCTAAGAACACTAAGCTCTCGCTGCTTATTACGATCTCGGGATCTACGAACACCAATTGATTTCATGCGGGATAACCATGAAACGATATGTATGAATGCAAGCGAGCTCACAAAGATACTCTGACCTTATTAAAATTTCTCTCAACCTCTTTTCTTGTATGAGGATTGGGGACTTTCCTTTATATAGACCCCAGGGCGCTACTTCACTTGTGAGTATGAGACGCCACCTAGGAGCCGTGTAGTTTACCATAATTTTTTTCGTAACAAGGTTCTCACAACGTATACAGGTCGAACGTATGCTTGGCAATAAACATTGGGGGGATCCGAAGTAATTTAAAGGCCTTTGAAATTCATTTGAAAAACGTTTCAGTTTGACGACGTTCTATAGGACGTGATAGCTTATTGCAAGTTTTCGCTACGGTCTGAGGACGTATAGCTTTTTTACTACAAACGCGGACATTTTCACGTTTCAATCGCGTTGCTAAAACGTTTCAAAGTTGCTATAACGATATCACGTTCCTGAAACATTCTCACAATTAAGTGTGCTAATTTCGTCGCTTTTCTATACGAAAACTAGCACAACTCAGATTTCCAACGAAGACCAGCACAATTTGAATTTTTTGCTCTTATATTTGTTGTGGTAGTCGTTTTTTTGTATTACTAGGAAAATCGACCGCGCTTCGCGCGGATAATATCGTTACGCAATTCTTTCTTTACATTCTAAACAGAATTCAAATGTTAACATTTTCCTCACTATAATATAATACATTTGTATATATGTATCTTGTCTCACCAATCATATGTCACCCAATATAATGTAGGTTATGTGCTTTTTAATTTTTGAAGTCAGATATTCGTTATTTATTTTATAGATAAATAATTAATTGTTACAAACCTAATCTCAAAATTTAAACTAATAAAACACGATCATTTATTATTAATAACGGAAGTTTAAACTCGTTACCATTCCAATTCAAATATTGAATTTTAATGTTGGCGCCATCTAAACCAGATACTGATGTATTATACTTTTCGCGCCACATAATAATACATATGCTAATAAAACTAAGTTCGTTCGTTTATTCGTCCTAAGAACGTGTAATACGTTCGATTTGAGTAACGTGACTTTTAAAATAGTTAATTTGAAGAAATTAATTAATAACACTTCCTCTCTGCGTTTTCTCGGGCTTGAGACCGTCAATAGGCCGCATTAAAAGTGCATGAAACTTAAAAATCTCGCGCAAGAAAATCCGTGCGTTCATTTCCACGTCTGGAGACCGACTGCATTCTGCTGTTATGCCCGTTGCAGTCCTGCGTCTCTCTCCTCCCTCGGTCCCCTTTTTTTTAACAAAGCTTAGCTTGTTCTAGAAAACAGATGTTGCGACGCGTACTCTCTCTCCCCGGAAAAACACTTGGAAAGCAGTTAAATTCCAGAGTCCCGAATCACGTAGAACAAAGCTTCATTCTTCAGCTTACTCAATGCATTTTCTAAAATCATATAGCTTCTAAACCGAATATTTCACTTCCAAGCTTATATTTTGAGAAGTCATATTTAAAAATTATTCTTTATTTAAATATTCGCGCGTAAAGATACGTAACGTATATTATTACGTTACAATACACATCTGTCGACTAATCACGTTCAGCGCTAACTTCATTTATAGGCTTCACAACATCCGATCATGACTTTTTTAAGAGAGGAAAAAGGCAAATAAAATTAAGTTGTGCTAGTCTTCATTTGAAATCTTCCTTTGTAGGAAGCGACGATTTAGTCTTGCAAATTATAAGTATCCACTTTACCAGAGATCTGTTGGTACTTAATTTTCGAATGCTTGCAAGCTCCTTAAATATCGAAGAACGCGCGCTTCAAAAACAACATTTTTTATTTTTTTCCAAAAGAGTAAGTATTTGAAATTTGAAGAACTATTTGCAAGGAACCGATTATAACGGCTTTCTTCCCGCTCGCCATAAATTATACACAACATTTTTTAAATATTAGTGCTCGTAAAATATCGTATTTATACTATTTAAAAACTAATTATATGCTTGAAATTTTGCAAATATTGACTAATATCTTTTCCTAAAATATAAATTATGATTTTTCTTAATTTGGAAATAAACTACTGCACATAGGTAGGTGCCTTTACGACATTTTTTATAGATAAATCAATTTGAAACAACTATGATCCATAATTTATTTTTATTTTTTTGTCACATTTTACACTGAATAAGCTATATGGTAATATTGTTAATAAAAATAATCACATTGGGTTCATAGGTTCACAGTTTGCAAGTGAACTCAGTTCTGTTATGGACTTGTGGTGACTGATTTCGGAATTCTTGGATGGTTAATGGTGACTTGTCCAAAATTTGCAACTCATATAGTTCCACCTTTTCAGGATACATTGAATCACCTGGAAGTAAGTGCACAGCTCCGTCGCTCAAATTTACTCTTACCTATGAATAAAAATTAACTAACATTTGATATATATCAATTTAGAAATTTCGTTGTTACAGAAAGTTCTTCTATAAAAGTTGAGTTATAAAACGATAAAGCAATTTTACTGGCAAATATAATTCAACTCCTTTTTTCCCCCTTTCTATAGCAAACTGCATTAAATCATCAATGCTTTTATATTTTCCTATTGTTGACAGTTCATACAGCTGAGGAGGTGGTAAAGATCTCTTCAGTTTTGTTGCATCTTCTGGTGTAGCCCACTGTGCAGAAAAAATTGTCCATTCATCACTGTAATTTACTGTTTTTAACATAACATTAAAAATGTAATCATACACAAAGCACTACTTACTACTATTTCATTTATTTCTCCATTATCATGTTTTGAAATTGGAATTTCTGATAAACATGTGAAAAAGAAAGCAGCATCAAAACGACTTGATGCAGGAAAAAATGTAGGTGTCAACCAGTTTGCCCATTCATGTAGGGCCCATAAATTTGGATAACATTGTAATTTTACACACATGTTATAAAACTCATTTGGATCTGAATGAACTTTTTTCTGCCAGGAAGTCAATTCATCATTTGCAACTAAAATATAATACAAAAGCATTATAATATTATCATAAAATTTTTTGTGATTGAATTAGATATATCTGATTTAACAGTTACCGAAGAAACTAGTCATTTCAGAATTGGATGTAGATTTAGAGCAGTTATTACAAAGCAAAATTCCACATTCTTCAAAAGTTTCTCGTATTGCACTTATTCGCAATGAAATTTCTCGTATCAGTTCATTGTCATTACAGTGAAATATTTTGGGTCTGTTTCTGGAATTTGGTACTAAAGTCTTGAAGCTGTTGTCATCGTAACCAAAATTTTTGTAAAGCCTCTTCCATTTTATTTCAGAATCAGCTGATTCAATCACGCCACCAGGAAATACATACGCACCAGCAAAATTTGCTTTTTCATGACGTTTTAAAAAAAGCAAATCATAATCATACTGCAATAAAATTATTGTCATCGATTACTAACATCAAACTATCAAATGAGTATTAAATATTTGGAATACTTGCTTTTTGATTATATTTTAAGCCATTTCTAGCAGCTATAATGAGAGTAGCTGATTCTCTCCAGGCTTTCATTTTGTATAAATTAACTGCTTTTATTTTATTCTCTTATTTAAAAATGTTTCCTAACTAGTGTGTACAAGAATAGGTTATGTTATATAATCATCTATGATAGTACGAGTGTTTTGAAATCCACTCCACTTTTTTATAACAACAATACTTATGTATGACTATTAACAAATCAATTTCATAACAATAAAGTGTGAATATTACTATTCAATACTCATGGTCAACTAAGATATAATAAATGATTGACAAACATTTTTATAGATCTCGCTTGAAATTTAATTTCAATAAATTATTATGATGGATTTATTATATACATTTGAAAATTTATTTGAATACTTATTACACAAAATCAAAACTAATGGAGTAGCATCCAATCAAATATTACAACCAATCTTGATAGACTTTAAATTTTTAATTTAAATTCAAGTAAACATTGCTATGTTGATTAGACTAAAAAACACAAGTTCAACTCTAATCATAAACATGCCATACTGCTTACATGACACATGTCAGCGTACTGAGTGCAGTGTCATTCAAATGCGACAAAAGCAACAGATGGCAGCACAATGTAGTTTATTTGGTTTCAAATAAAAAGGTTTAAGTACATACAATTGAAAAATAAATAATCTGTATTTATTAGAACCTAAGTTAATAGACGTATATTGCATTACTTTGATCACTTCTAGAAGATTAAAAACGGATGTCAAGTTTTGTTAGCAGGTGGTTCTTCTGTCTTGCCTGTTGCAGCTACCATCAATTCGTACAGTTGATGAACTTGCTCGTCTCTTAGCTTGTTTATATCATCAAAAGGCAGTGGTTTACCCAAGGTTTTCGCAGTTTTTGGACCTCGCAAGCCAAGCTGCTCTGCCAGATTTATAGCGTAGTCCTGTTTTTTAAAAAATTACACAAATCATTAGATATTTTTCACAGTAAAAAATATTTGATTTCACAGTATTGCAACATAATTTTTACTATTGATCTCTATAGTTCAAATAAACTAGTGGAACATCATGACATCTCAAGCAATACACACAACAAATCAAATAATGAAAGAATTTGATAACAACACTTTTTCTAATTCAAGTTTTTTGAAAAATATACAGCTATTAATACAGAAAGTTGTACGGAAACGACGAAAAATTCTAGCTGGTGCAAGGAATAAAAAAGTATTTCTTACCGCCCACTCATTAAGAAAAATATCGGCCTCGGTAGGATTGCATTTTTTGTGCCTCCTAAATTCGTCCTTAACGTAAACGTCTCCTAATTCGCGAATTTCAGTGGGTAAACCGCGATGTAACCTTAAAACCATTTTGTACAATCTTCTAACTCGTTGCAAATGAGTCCAGGGTGCAGGAGGTGCCGCCATGACTCGTCTTTTTCACTTTTATTCACTAAATATTTCAACCTATTTCTGTCATTCAAATGTATAATGATTTCTTTGTTTGAGGATTTATTCCGGCTGTGCTGGTACTTAGAAAAAAAACCTAAGTGTGCAATCCCGCGCATGCATTTCGACGGTCAGCTGATGCGATTGCTTTTCGTCTGCTAGACTGGTGATCGAGAGTGGGGAGACAAGCATGCACTTGCTCTTGCAGCCTTCGAGCAGTTCGAGCACGAAGTGTAGGTATTTTTGGAAGAAAAAAACAGCTAGTTTTTCTCAACAAAATATCGTATTGATGGTTAGACAAGGACAAGGATAAACGGGGAATGTCCTATGGTTAATCATGAAGAATATGAGAGTATAAATATTCTGAATTTATTTTCTTAAATGAGTAAACTAAAAAAAACGAAGAGCATGTCGGGTTATACAGTTACGACTTTAATAAATCTTTAAAATCGGTTTTATAAAAAAAGTTACAAACATGTCAAATAAGTATGCATGTGTATCCTGCAAGTGTAAACCTGCGCATCAAGTAAAATAATCTGGTATACTATAGTCCCACCGGTCAAATCTCTCTCAGCTGGAGGCAATAACATACCAGCCCCTTGCAGTCATCGGGGACATCGGGTCCCACCCAGCAGCTACTCTACGGTGAGTACAAAGTACAACAATCTTAGAGCATACATTAATGTATGCTCTAAGACAACAATAGCCATAAGGTACAGAAGTATACCTAATAGTTTACGATCGAGCTCGATCAAATCATTATAGCTTACACTTGTAAATCCCACATATGCCGGTCAATTGGCACGTTTCAACACCCCTCCCTTGGCATTTATTGCGGTATACGGCCCGGCAAGCGACGAACCCAAAGTAAGTATAGACACCTCAATATTGTACGCAATAAACACGCACTTTTCTACCTGTGCTGTCCTGTACATCTATATTCTGATAGCGGGAGGGGGGGCTCAGTACTACGACAGTCGCCCCTAAGTCTGGACTGTGGCCTTGATGCAGTCGTCGCAGAGCTCTCCTCGAACTTAGTCTCTCCTCGATTCTGTGCAACGATTACGCGCTCTTCTCCGTACAGCTATACATAACCGTTCGATCGCGATTCTGAGGTGTTCAAGTGTTTTAAATCCGGTGCAGCCAATGCCAGCAAAATGCGGCTGATTCTCGTAGTGATCTTTGTCGCGACGTTGACGATCGTGTGCGAAGCCTGCTCCACGCGAACCGGATCTTGGGGCCGGTGCGTTAACATAAAAAAGTGCAGATCGGTAATAAAGCTCCTGAAGGGACGACCCTCTCTCAATGTGTACCAAGAGATTAAACACTCGCACTGTGGTTACGAAGGTATGTCTACACGCATCTGTTTATTATTATTTGGCATACGCATACTTTTCCTAGATACGCACAGCGCGTATATAATAATACAATACGATGTAACGATCATGTACTCATTCATTTCCAGGTACCGATCCGAAAATCTGTTGCGAACTGCGACCTGCTCGGCGACCTGGCATCAAGACTCCCAACCAATTCATTTTCAGAAAACCAGAAAGATTGAGAAATAGCTTCACTACGACCACCAGCACCACAACGTCACGACCGGTCTCAGTAGAGCGCCACCCGAATTTTCAACACCTGGACCACAAGTTCAGGGAACACGTCGAGATTCCCAACCGGTTTATTTTCGGAAAACCAGAAAGATCGAGAATTAAGTCCCCGACGACGACAACCATCAGCACCACAACGTCACGACCCGTCGCAGTAGAGAGTCACCCGAATCTTCAACTCCTGGACCATGAGCTCTGCGGACACGTAATGCCTGAATTAAGGGTTTATGGTGGGACCGAGACCAAACTCTTTGAGTTTCCGTGGATGGCTCTTTTGGCCTACGATTCCGGACAGACCGATGGCATGCCGGAATTTAATTGCGGCGGTACGATTATCAATAAGAACTACGTATTGACGGCTGCTCACTGCGTCACTAATCTGTCGGACGGTAAGTTTTATTGAATGTATTTATAAAAGTACGATAGTGTCACGTGTACGCGTCAGCGGATGAAAACCCCATCTTGCGATATTTTTTATTTATTCAAGTACAAGTGGTTGTTTTATCGCATATATATGTATATATATATATAGTGCCTTGAGAAGAGAAAGATTGATTTATTTTTGTTACGCGATACATTATTACTATAAGATATTTACGCATCCGCGTAGTTAGTCAAAATAAATGAAATTCTTGACCGATAACGATTGCGAATATTAATGAGAAAAAGTGCAGTGCCCGGATTGATATTTTTGTTTGTACAATCTGTAACTATCGCCAAGTGCGTGTCTGGATCAAATCTCGGGCTTATCGAATCGTTTTACGCAGAAAATCGTTCTTTCGCCATCAGACAAATATTTTTAGCAATAAATTTGAAAAGATACACAAAAGTAAAATAGGAAAAAAATCGCGCTTGACATATAATATAATTTACATCTCGTTTGTTATTCCACCGCAGAACTGAAGCTCATCGGTGTGAGGGTCGGCGAGCACAATCTCGACGAGGAAAGGGATTGCGAAAGCTACAAAAGCGGAGCGGCTTACATCTGCGCCGAAAAGCCTCAAGACTTTGCTATCGAATCTGTCTACTCACATCCGGACTACGACAGTACACTGCAAAATGACATCGCCCTCATCAGGTATGATAATACATAATATATAAGCTTCACTTCTATTCACGTATCATTATTCAAACTTCATCATAATTCAATTTTCCAGGATAAAAGGTCAGATGAACTTCCGCCCAGCCTCAGTGCGTCCGATCTGCTTGCCGATCGACGCCGATTCTCAAAACCTGGGCTACTATGGCTTTGTGACTGGTTGGGGGTCAACGGAAAAAGACTTACCCAGCAGCGACATCTTGCTGAAGGTCAAGCTGCCGATTCTACCCGCCGCGGAGTGTCGAAATGTCTACCGAGGCAATCCGTTCATCAAGCTCGGCGATCGGCAGATTTGCGCCGGTGGTATGCAGGGTAAGGACTCGTGTAGAGGGGACAGCGGTAGTCCCCTCCAGAGCGCTGTTGTCTACAGAGGCGTACCCAAAATGGTCCAGCATGGGATCGTCAGTTATGGAAAGAAGAACTGCGCTGTGGAAGGATTGCCCGGTGTTTACACCAGTGTTGCTCACTACGTTGACTGGATTCTCGATAATATGAGAGCCTAAATTCGAAGGTATATCGACAGAGCGATGTATTGAAATGCATGATACGGAAAAGAGATGTTTCGTACTGCGGATGCGTAATAGGATTCAAATATTGTGAATGTATTGGTTAAACGGCAAAAATGTAGATAATGATTGAATAATGTATAGGTATACCACATTTATTAATTGTTATTTTACGGCAGCGGCGGTTGTACTATCTTTGCCGTTTAACGATCACGAGTGAATTCGATTCGGATCGGCAGAAAAATCGTGTTGTTTTCGCCAAAAATTCACAACTCTCATTCTGTGTATCATTCGTTTCAATCCAGCGCTTTTAAAAAGCTAAAAACATACTTTTTCTACCTATATTTCGTCGTCGTCTTTACGACTTCACTTTTTACCGAAGTGACGCATTCGGTGTGTCATTTCTTGATAAGAATCGAACCGGATTTTTTTAGATGGGCAAAATACCACGTGTGTATGTACAATCATAGTTGTGAGCGAACTTCCGAAGCTTTTCTAAAAATAGCTGTAAAATGTGTGCGACGATAATAATCTCGATGTTCTACGCGTAGATAACATTAGGTTTAAACCAAAAGTCGCGATACAACGAAAAAATGTATTTCTGCTTGATTTGGTAAATTTAATGCGGATTAATAATAAGATAGAATTGTATGCGGGCGAGCGTTATTTATTCTTGCGACGAATAAAAATAGTCTACAAAGTATATAGTCACTACGTTTAATTAAGCGTGTATTAATGTAGTCTCGAAATCGACATGATAATTTGTACGCGTACAAAGGGAAAAAATTCGATTTTTATAGGTAGTTGCGTGAAACTATTTATATACCTATTTCTTTTATATGCTTGATCTTATAATTACATATACGACGTTCGATTTATATAGCTTCGTTTTTAATTAATTAAGTATACAATTATATGCAAGACTTACGCTGACGAGATATTATGTACACTTATAAGAATAAGCTAATTAATTAAATTATTTATTGTAAAGTGTTTCAAACGATTATTGAACATATATAGGTAATAGAGAAATTTCGAAATTATTATCAGTTTTTGATAATCTTGATTCGGTAATTTAATTCAAACATAATCACCAGTGAAATAAGTTAATCGATTGCATATACCTATTTGATGCACATCATTTGAAACACTGTTTTCCACTTGTTATACGAGCGGTGTATCTATAAATAATAGTATTTTCTTGGTAATATTACAGATGAGATGCTATATCTACCAAATCACGTGAGTAAAAGTATATATTAGATCTGACATTGCGGCATCGTGCATATGAAATTGTGGTGTACATAATATCTCGGAGGAAAAAGCGTATATATGTGTTTATGTACTACATTGAAGTAAATATCAGTCGACGCGCGATGATAATAATAACGATATATGTATAGACAGACGAATCTAATAATTAGCTCATTGATTTCCCCCTCATGCAGATTTCTCAAAAATAAAAATACCAAAAACTGCCAGTGCACACGTGTAACAAATAATAAGACAATACGAAATCCGAAGGTAAACAGTAAAAAGGCTGTTGATCCGCGGGAGCGAATGTGAAATGCTATACAATTACATAAATCAGCCGACGATAAAGCGAACTAATTTTGTTTGCCTCGTATACCGATTGTCTCTCAGCAGCACACTTGACGTTCCAATGTTTTCTCTCGGAAGATTCGATAAGACACTCGTTATAAGCATATATACTCGGCTCCTCCAAATAACAAGCGACTTCTTTTTCTCTTGTTTGCATCGGTGACGCAGTAAAATCGTTTGCTCACTGCCACGCGAACTCGTTATATACGTATATACGAAAGCACGTGAGCGACTACCTTTTATCGGGCTTACGTGGTACACACCTTCGTTTTATCCGATGAATTTGGGAAGTACATTTGTCGATGCAGATGGTGTGCGATATTTAAGATTAAAAAATAAACTTTATTTTGATTATTACTTATCAATATCGGTATTTTTCAACTATATAATACATTAAATAACACATTTAATCATCTGATTTATTCTATCAAGTTAAAAAAAAAACAATTTCACTCTTCGAGTCTGCTTATTTAAAAAGTTATAAAAGTCAATAAGTCGCGGTACGACCTTTAATTCGATAATTGTTATATAATAAGAAAATAAATTGAGAGATCCTATATGTACATTTAATAAAATTTCCAAGTATTCACAGTTTCTGTGCCGTTATCATATCATATAGATGCGAGCCTCTTTTACTCGCAGCTTTTTCTATTATATCACACGCATTTATTCATGATCATCGTGAAATGCAGCTCTTTCAAAAATATCAGCAAATATAAACATCGATATTTTTCTCTAATTGTCCTCTGGAGTCCTGGCATCTTGGATATCCTAAAAAAAAAAACAAACAAAAAAATAGAAATTTTAAAACAAACTCTACAAAACGTACTAAAAGTGCATAATAAACCAAAGCAAAAAGAATAATTGTCTTACCCTGTTACGACGCTCTCCGTATTTCGACCAGAAGGTAACTTTACACAGAGACCTCTGGCCCGTCTGCTTATTAAAAACGGAGCAGGCCTCGAAAGGCGGCGAATACAGGTGCAGCGAAACGGCCGGATTAACAGTGCTTAAATTTTCCACACGATGCAGCCCGATCGAATCTTAAAGAACAAAAAAGAGAACAATAATAAAAAAAATCCACAAATAAGCTACAAAAGCAAAGTCTATACCGCACTGATTAGCGGATTAATCGCTCGTTACCATTTATGTAGGTGACGTCATTAGTGCCGTAAATGCACCTCTCGATTTCCTCGAGTTCCTCCTGGCATTGATTGCCTTGTTCGTCAGTGTACTTCCTCGGCCACTTGTATTTCGTCTGTCAATGTAAACAGAGAAGTTATTTATAGCCGATCGTGAGGTATTTTCGTTTGCGTATAGATAAAAAAGCGAAGTATTGTCAATTTCTCTTTTTTTTTTTTTTTTGTTCACAATCTTCCACAATTGATTGTACATTTTGTTAAACCTTGGAAATTTTTATCATCACAATTACCGATTGCAATAATTACTCACCTCACAAAGCTCGCCCTGAAGTATCTTCATGACGCAGTGGGCATCCGCGTGGTCGTGTATAGCCGAACCGTGACCCTCGCCCCAGCATAGCACCATGAGGTTGAACTTGCCGTTGCCCTCGTCCACCAGGTTCCGTGTGTACCTGAAACGGAGTAGAAGCCGGAAAAACTCGTTAATAATCATATAGCCTCTGGGGACGACTAATTGCGCAGCTGCAGCCTTTCGCTCATTTTGGCGAATAGCGAATTAACCACGAATATGGCTTGAAGCTGTGTATATAGTCTATGTAGAGCAGGCTAATTGTACTCGGATGGAATTTACTGCGTCGGCATTGATCCGTAGCGATTTTCGTTTATATTCTATTGACAGCGTCATTCGATTTCCTTTAAAAATTTGTTATTGTCGCTGGAAAACTTGCAGTATATGAATACTCTAATCTCGCTCTGGATTATAAAGACAATCACAAATATGCGACCCTTGAATCACTCGTATCTCTCAAAACCCGAAAAGAAAGTATATGTATACAAAAGAAAGAGACGATTCCTGCAGTTTTGCGAGAGATAGAAGCGCCCAAATCTTATCTCTCGTCGCTTCGTACAATAGGGTATATATTACAACGCTATATATGCAGACTTTCGCGAACGGTGCACGCGTAAAGATATTATCAGAAAAGCTACCCGTACCGCCGATCTCTTTTTTGTACACATATATGTATAGCCAGCGCACGAATCAAGAGCATTATCGCCGGTGGTGGCTTATCGAGTGTAATTCTTCCGCGATATATGCTAATGTACGTGTACAACGTATATGTTGGGGTTGCGAAACGACAAATAATCCGAGTTAATCGATTTGGCTTGTGGGCGATTGTTGGCTGTTTTCCGAGCGATGTGTGTGTGTGTGTGTGTGTGTGTGTGTGTGTGTGTGTGTGTGTGTGTGCGCGTATACCGATTTTTCATTTTTTCAACGATAATTCGACACATGAATCGGTGGATCGAGAAAGGAGTTTGAAATTTATATGCGAGTGTGTTTGTGAATTCGATGAACGACTGTGAGAAATATATGATAATAATTTTATCAACACTTTGGAAGATAGTCTCTTCAAAGGCATAGAGAAATCTCTTCGTATTGTGCCTAATATATTTTATATTCATATTTTATCTGGTCAATTATATTCTCTGCGCTGCTTACAGCGATACAGCGATTACGAATTTTGAAGAAGAGCTTTGCGGGAATATCGCAGAGTACTTCGTCGTTAGTCGCGTAACGTACTGTATAAGCAAATTTTTCGATATTAATCTTATTTGTCCGTTTTTATAATCATTTTTGACAGTATGAAGAGCACGATGCTCTTATCTAAAGTCAGAATTGTATTCTAATTGCAATCGTGACTCGCTATTACATCAGAATTATTGTCGAACTTTGCGTTGTAATTAATTAATAAAAATTTCGATAAAGCGTTTTAAGTATACTGAATGCAGTCGAAAAAGCAGCGAAAGTAAAAAAATAGCTACTACGAGCAATTACTTTATGACGATTATCGAACAGATCTGTTTTTATTTACGTGAAAACTACTGCAGGCCAACGATATCGATATATTAATATGCCTCCCCGCAGGTATAATATTTTCCTCGGAATCATCGATTACATATACGTATATGCTCGATATCTCGCAGAATACATCAGAGCTGCATTAAGACGTTATCGGTGTACTTTCACATTATCACCGTAGCGATCTCTTAAATCAGATTTTCGGTGACTTTCTACACTAGAGAGGGGGACGATCGCTTGTTGTTATAAATTTCGCTGTTTGCAACGGAATTTTTCATGGACATATATCTATGACGTTTCTCTCGTCGGGTCTTATTATTTTGGTAGCGCGATTACAGGAAAAACACATTTCGTTATATGTGCTCGCTGCTATACACAAGTACACATATACGAAACTTTTTTTTCTCCAAATTTTCCACGGAAAAAAGCTTATAAACGATCCAAACTTCAAAATCTCACATGTACAATAAACGCGCAGTCGCAGCTTGAATGGAAAACACTCCACTCACTGGCTCGCACATTGAAATAATTAATAACGCCGAGATAACCCTTGGCTGAACTTGCTGAAACGTGTGTGTGTGTGTGTGTGTGTGTGTGTGCGTGCGCGTGTGTGTGTATGTGTAATAACGAATAGATCGAACGCGTCTTGGTCGTCAGTAGCAAAGGCGAGGCGTCGTTTCGTCATTGAAAATTCTCGGTAAAAATCCTTCGGCCTGTGAAGATAAGGGGAAAAACCCCCAAGCTCTGATGCAGCGACGGCTATAATTTCGATAAACTCGAGCGTCGCCTAGATTTTTCGACGAAATATAAAGCGAATGAAATAAGAAGCTATAGCTATGATATACAGCGCTGGAAAAAATGTTAATTGCTCGGTTAGGGCTTGAGAGAGCGGTGACCGTTAAGCCGCATGTAACAGGTGATAAAACGCGCCCGTTACCTCTCTCTCTTTCGAGACAGACGCCAAAACAATGCGAGTGTCACGGCATATTTTTTCTTTCTCGTCTCTGTCTCACGCTACCGGAGAACCGAGTTTATATGCTGAACTCTACACAAAAGATCGGCACGACTGTCTCACCTGTATCGATCGAACTTGGCGAACTTCTTCCAGTCCTGTGGGTTGCTTCTGTAGGCGGTCATGAGGTCCTGTACGTAGTCAATGTCGACGTCGTTCGTTGCGAAGGCTTCGTGAAGCTTCTCGATCAGTTCCTTCAAACCGATCGATTTCAAACTCGACGTAAGCTCGCTCGTCAGCATCAGGCGGTTCTTTTGTTCCAGCCTCGAGTCCATTTCACTGTACACGTCCATGATGATGAAGAATTTCACGCGATATGTATTATAATCGAAAGCTTATTGTACGCAAGGAACGAAAGACAACAACAACAAAAATCGGCTTCTCGGCTGTGCGATTGCGGAGGACCAACTGAGCCGGGCAAGTTCCGTAGGTCTGGTATAGAGGCCTGACGACTTGAGAGATCTTGCTTACGACCTCTGTGATACTCCCTACTCTCTCTCTCTCTCTCTCTCTCTCTCTCTCTCTCTCTCTCTCTCTCTCTCTCTCGGCTCGTCCGGCCCCCTCTCTTCTCCTCCTCCTATCCGTGCGGGTGCGCGGCCGAGACTCCTCCGCATCTCGTCGTCTCTCTCTCGCTCCATCTCTCTCCTCCTCTCGTCTCTCGTGGGCACAGCAAAGTATGTTGTACTGCGGCGGATAACTGGAACGAAAGTTACCGCCTGCGGCGGCCGGGTGCTTGTAATATCGTGGTATATAACGCGGTAGTATGCGTGGTTTGTGGTGTAGGTACGGATATTTGGCTCTGATACCGGAGTCGCTCGATTGCGGACCGGAGTTGTGTCTATCATTATATGTACTCCGGGCGGGTGTATCCTCTGGTGGATTTTATTCGGACGTCTGTGGGAAAAACACCGTGCTTCAGACTAGAAAGAGACGGCACGGGATATTGCGATAAGACCATTTTCTTTGAATTCGGCGCCGGCTGGCAACTGCACGGTGTCGGTAGACGTGAAGTTCGGAGAGGAACGATGAAGAAGGAGGATGGGATACTATTGAGGTCATACGTTACTGAAAATGGCAGATATAAATTTTCGGCCGAGTGGCCGATGTATTGAATTCATTCGTAATTCAGATTAGGTCTAGATCGCCGCGTGCCTTCGAATGTGTAATTTTTACCGACAAAGACGCAAAACTGAAACTGCTGTAATATGACTCTCTCTCTCTCTCTCTCTCTCTCTCTCTCTCTCTCTCTCTCTCTCTCTCTCTCTCGCTCTCTCTCGCTCTCTCTCGTCTCTCGTGCACAGCAAGTATTGTATACTGCGGGGAGACCTGGAACAGTTTTCCCCTCCGCCTCTTGAATATCGTGTATATATACCGTATATGCGTGTTGTGTGTAGGTACGATTATTTGGCTCTGATACCGATTTCTCATTCGTCGATTTTTCTATATTATATGTACTCGGTGTATGCGCTCGTTGGATTTTATTCGAGTCTTGGGAACACCTGCTTCAATAAAGAGACGGAGATATTGCGATAATTTTCTTTTGAATTCCGGCGCGTTGGGCAACTATATTACAAGAGTTTCGAGGAACGATGGAAAAAAATGGATATATTAGGTATATATGAAAATCAGATATATTTTCGGAGTGCGATGTACTTGGAATTATTTCGTAATTCAATTATCGTCAAATGCGCGCGTGCGCTTCAATGTGTTATTTACATGACAAAGACGCAAACTGAAAACTGCTGTAAAGTATTCGATGGAAGGATATTATACTTTATCGCGTATGTATAGTATGTATTTGATACATGTAGTGTATATATATATACACGTATATGCATGAGAGAGATAAGACGAAAAACAACCTATGATTATTATTCTCGCTTAAAAATAAGAAGACGTAAGTTACATATTTTCGAGCTATATCGGCTTAGACGCTCTGTTTACGACACGCGATACAACTTTCCCTTTCTAAGGATGTGCAGGTACTGCAATATAGCAGTGAAGTGCCTGTCGATACGCGTCTATACGAGCTTTTATGGCTCGGTTCCAGCAGGTCATAAAGCATGATACTGGATTTGAATCGCTCCAGCGCAGGGTTGTGGGCGGTGTTGTATACCTGGAAATCATCGGATCCTACTGCACAGTATGCATACCTGTCGTCCTATATTGACTTCTGTATGAGACTCGTGTTTCGTATATTTGGCTTTATTTTCTTATCGGAAGTGAAAGTAAAGCAGAGTTGAGTAAATTAAGAAGAAATGTAAGTAGCGGCGGTTTCTTATCGCTCAGCGGTTTCAGCTGTTTTTTTACATTATAAAAATTCTATAGTTTTTTTAATGTATAAAATAAGATTGTGTATCTTTAGAGATGTGATATTATGTGCGCACTGAAATTAAAATATCATCAGGTTTAAACCAAATTTTCCAAACATCCGCGTATCATCGTTTATAGTAGTCGCTCTCTTTTCCTTAATGACTGGCATTTCCCAAGATTGTCTTTAAGTTGTTATGATGTTATGACTGAAGTGAAGATATTCAATCGATCAACCGTTACGAAATATGCACTCTATTCATTAAAAAGGAATCGATATTTAATAATTACTATTTTTGAAACACAAAGGCTGATAAAACATAAAAAAGCGCGCGTAAAACTCGTTTATTCTACGTTACGCATACGACGCGATATGAAAACTTTTTATGCTTCTTAACGATATATTTTTCACACAAAAGATACCTCATTTGGACGTTCACCAAAAATGATAAATGTAAAATAATTATACTGACTATACAGTCATACGCTATCTCGACACGAGCACCAGCAACAATGTGCACTTTTAGTTCTGCGTCCCAATTTGTTAGTCGCAACAAGGGGATAATCTTGTAAATCATTAAAACATCTTTGATGATCCTCTTCGAAGTTCATAACAGGTCTCTGCGACTTACACTCACAGCAAGATTCGATGCTTTTTTCAAAGTAAGCTTCGTGCGGATATGAATTTGAAAATGAAAATTGATCGCATGCAGCTTCAGATTCTCTTAGACAATCATAGCATGAGCAATTTTTCTTCAGACGAGAGTAAGCCACGTCGTTATCTTTCGTCTTCATTTTCGTAGTTTCTGATGGATAGCGACCAACGCGATTGTCGTAATAACAGAACTGTTCATTTTTATCTTCGGCTTTTGAATGACTGAACGTTTTATCGACTGTGTCGTCAGTTTTTTCAAGCAGTGGTACGGATTTTTCGTCATCTACGCTTTTCGCGCGTGAATTCAAAACTACGGTGTCATTTACCTGCGTATCGGAGGTCGACTTAAAATCATGAAATTTTTCGGGGATATTATTTGATCCATTGCTTATAATCGTACCTGATGATGATTTGGGTTTCTGTCCACTCTTTTCGCGCTTGCTCTTATTTTTGGTCGAAGTGTCTGTCGTTTTCGTCAATCCTGTGCAATCTGGACTACACCGGCCGCGCTTTTTTGCATCTGTACGACTGACTTTTTTGTTGCTTTTCATCATGTTTATTAATTTTGATAAGAATGAATCTTCTTTTCGATCGTTGATGGCTTTGCGAACAGTAGATTTTTCATTTGCATCGGTAAACACTAGTTTCGTCTTTTTTTCTTTCTTCTTCTTGGTTTTTGCCGAATCGGGCGCCTCTACTTTGTCACTTTTACTAGGCTCTGATGACTTATTTTCCGAATCCTTTTTTATAGTTGGTCTATCCTTCGTTTTCGTGCTTTTCTTCTCCTTTGTAATTTTCTTCTTCTTTTCTTTTGATTGTAATTTGACTTCTTGGGGCTTTTCTTTAGCATTGGATTTTTCTTTGTTTGTTTTCTCTTTAATCGACAGTTTACTTTTCTTCTGAGGTTTTTGAACGTTTTCCAAATCCTTTTTAGATTTTTTATTCGATTCTGATTCGATCGGCTGCAAACGTTCTTTTGATCTTTTCTTGATGGAATCATTGCTTTTTTCTTCCTTTATCACTATATCTGGGCTGTTGCTTTTCTTAGTTTTCAAATTTTCTTTTGGATCTTTCGGATAGTCTTTCGAATCATCTTTCGAATTGGTAACTTTATGCTGCGTCTGATTTTTTGCAATCTTCTCATCCTTTTTCCCGAGCGAGGATTCTTTTTTGTCATGACTAGACTTGGACGTCTCCTTTTTGAATTCGCTAGTTTGATTCTTATCAATTTTCTTACTCTTCGAGCCATTGGTATTCTCTTTTTTATGAACGTTGATGGAGCAGCAAGTGCAAAGTTGATCGCAAGCTTCATTACCTTTGCAGTCGTGCTTTTCATTCCTGAAATATTTTAAACGGGACAGTGTAAACGTACAAAGCGAAATTTTCAAATATTTTTCAGTAAATCCATTTACCTATCGCATGTACACTTTTTGTCCATTCTTTCCGATTTACCCAAATTCTTTTGTGCCTCTGCGGATCTTTGCTCATTCGGGTCAGCTTTTTTGACATTGTAACTTGGTGCTATAACGGTCGAATCTCTGTTTTGCCTTTTGAGAGCTTTTTGCAACCACAGATCGCTTTCGTCGAATTGTGGACACCGACAGGATACCAGCTTGGACCGATCGTACCTTGTACTGTCACTATTGATCTTGTGTTCACGTGGTTCGTTTGAATTTTTCAGAATAATTTCTCCGGCGGTTGGATTAAACTTGGATTCGTACGACGTAAATTTGTTGAATTCCGTCGTTGAGATCAGTTTTTCGTGATCGATAATGTCTGAATCTTTCGCAGCTTCTTTTTTGACCGTATCGTTATTTTGCTTCTCTGCTGGCTTGGCTGCTAATTTTTTTCGCACTCGATTTGGAGAAGCTATAACACAAAATAGAATTATATTGACAAGTCGTTTGTGCAAATGTGGATAAATATTATTTACCTAAATGCTCTTCAATGGGTCCTACTTTTTGCCTTGATTTTTCAGAGATCAAGCTGGTTGAGCTTCCAGACGTCGCAGTAGTTTGGGTAACGTTTTCCTCGGCGTTTTTTTCATTTTTTTCAACAGCTTCGGAGCAGATGTAAATGTTGACATTTCCGGTCATACGCCGATTGTCGCTGCGAACTTTTTGGTTTTTTGTCGATGAACCCATTTCATTTGACTATCTCTGACTTCTTATTTCCGATTTATGTTACGATCCGAAAATCATTGCTTGCACTCATTTCTACGGGATTAGAATTGCGTGTCTGATTAAAAAATGGGCATTTTATGTAGGCACTTATACTTTTAAGAATAATGAGACAACGTACGTACGTGAGTCTGATCATTTTTAAACTCATGTGGACAGATTTAAACTTCGGTAATTATTGCACTCACTAGGATGTATTTAATACTACTAAGAATTTGCCTATAGATAAGTAATAAAACTGAAAATTTTTGTAACAGAGGTTATATTGTGATCGACTGATTTGAAAAACTGGAATTTATAGGTTGAGCTAGGTTACGAACAAGTATTTGAAGTAACAAAAGAAAAGAAAAATCAATGTGACGATAGTCTATTTACTTAGGTATCTTGATGTTTACGAGCTCTTGTATCTTATATTACTTACTAATATCTGAAAAATTAATAGGTATAAAGTAGATAGTCCATAGCATATTCAATTACTGGCAAGAGAATCAAAGAAGATGCTGTCGTACCCGCATAACTCCGTCGTCGGCTTACAGCCTGATACTTACTACTACTTATACGTCGAGATAATAATCGATACAAAAAGACTTAAGTAGTTTTATTTATAGATTTGATTAAAAGAGCTTCTTATTTACGGTTTTTCTTAGATTTGCTTAGGTGATCGCTATTATTTAAGTACATATAGCAGTACTGATTTTTAGTTATGTTTGTTGATTAGAAAAAAAACTAATGTTTAAAATAAATATAATAAATATACAGACATTTCTATTTGGTATAACTTTAATAGCTCAATTGATCCAATTTCCAAACAAATTTTGGACTACACGATTTCGTTTAATATTATACTCATTGAACAAAAAATAAATTATTGTTTGATTTTTACATATAAAAATTAACGGTCGACGCTGAATCTCTTACATTTTTTTTTCAATGCATAACGTATGCATAATAGTATTCATTTATGCACTTCTTTTTTCTGCAATTGCAAAAAGTGGAGCTCCTTAAAATAGGCAATCGTGAAAACACTGATGCATGAAAAGAATACTAATAGCATATCGTCCAAATATCAGTAGCATTTTAATTGTTAACAATAGTTTTATAAAGCTTTAATTGAAAAACAAGCTAATGAAAATATATTGTTTATAAATTGAACCGCGAATTCGCGCAGTGTTTATAATGTCATCCCTTGAAGATACGTGGAGAGTTCGTTTCTTTGGTTTTCACAAAGATATTTCAACGATTTTACAATGTTTTTCATATTTGCCGACAGTTCTTGGCGCCGTCTTGAGTATAATGGCAGCAAAACGTCGGAGACCAAATCGAAAATATTCAGATACTCGTTCCAGTTGATGGTAACGTTTCTGAAATTCTGAAACATAATAATAAGACATTTAATGAAAGATGACAATTAAAATCATTTGAATAAATTTAAAAAAGAACAATTGTCATACCTTCAGTTGTTTGCTATCAGGATTAAGCTCGATGGCTTTCAATAGATTCTTCAAAGCGTTATCCAGGTCGGTTTTCTTGTAATAAAACTGCATAGATATATGCAACAGAATCGTCTGCTTGAAATTGACATTCTCACATTTCTCAAACATCCGCTGCAAGTGTCCTAAATAATCGAAATTTCCTTTGGATAACCTCATCATAATTTCCGCATAATCGATATCAGCTCTGTAGTTGCCGTTTTTTCCAGCTTCTTTTAGGTAAACAGCAGCTTCCTACGTGATAATATCAACGAGTGAATTGCATATCATGTGCATTTATACGTGTATTCATACGGAACGAAGAAATATACCTTCAATCTCTTTTGTTTCCTGTAGAGGCATCCTTTATAATGAAGATACATCGAATTCCTCTGATTTTTCTCTCCAGCTCGATTCAGGCATTCCTCCGCCTTGACAAAATCATTGAAAGTCGTAAAAGCTTTGCCCAAACGAAGGTTGATACCAACGCTAGTGGGACGAGACTCGTAGATGTCGGAATAGATTCTCTTGCATTTATCCCTCTCCTCGTTCTCTCTGTACATCTGCGCAACGTGTATACCGTAAAATGGAATCGGCGACAGCTCGTAGCTCTTGATAAGACACTCTTTTTCTCTCGGCGATGGCTTGTGAAGCCCGTCAACGTTGCGTCTAACGTGTCTCAAGTTCTTGCCGAGGATGTGGTGCCACAGCGAACAGGAGGGACTTCTGGAAACGGCTGCCTCTGCCAGTGGCACGACTCTCTGGCAACCGGCTTCGTGGAAACACGACCAGACGATGCTTCTGCAGCCGTAGATGGTACCAAGCTCAAGCTCGCTTCGAAAAGCTTTCGAATCCGTCAATTCGTTTATCGCTTTCTTCGCCTCGGAAGACATGTTCATCAGAGTGTAAACGTGGTACGCTGTGGCTTGCGCTATGTGCACTAAAACTTCGTGCGATGTTGCGTCATTTTCTATTGTCCTGCAAATATATATGTTTGAACAGTAAGTGGACAGGTACAATGATGAAAAGGGTATGCATCAACTAGCTGTATACTTTATATACCTAAATAAGCGCTATAACAAGCACATTATCAATACATATTATACCAATTTTATAGTTCGCAACATATCGTGATGTTTTCATTACCTTTTGTCAATGTATGTATATAATGTATCTACCAAACATTTTTATTTTAAAAACACCGTTGCAAATGTAAATTAATCTTAATCTTAATGTACGGAACGAACATGCGGACCATAGATATGCTAGAGCGATATCAATATACCAAAATAAAGCAATTTTGGACTGGCTCTTTCGTCGCCGCCCAAACTCTCCGTGCAGTCTCTGACAGGTGAAGATAGGTGGCGCATGGACACTTTTTCATTACCATAATAACAATAGGCGCGCTGAGTCTAGATATAGCGGTGTACCACCACCAATGCTAAAACTGTCTTGTTTGACCTTTGGCCGCACATGCTATATCTAACTGCGCGCATATCGGTACTCGGTATACATTATAGATTGTACCTCGCTCAAGCTTGCTGCGCAAAGCTTTCGAATTCGTTCATCGCTTTCTTCGCCTCTGAAGACATGTCCATCAGAGTATAAACAATTAAACATATATATGATACGTTGTGGCTTACGCTATGTGCACTAGAACGTCGTGCGATGCTGAGTCATTTTCTATCGTCCTCTGAACGTTGTAACAAGAAACGGACGTAACATAAAAAATATAGGTACAATTTATACCCGGTGCGCTTATAAGCTTACTATAATAAATTATACTAATTTTAATAATTCGCAACATATAAAACAAGACAAAATTACCTCTTGTCGAGCTGCTCTAAAATCTCTTGCGATTTCTGCAGTTTTTTTAGAGCATCTTTATGATTCTTTTGAACAGCGAGAAAATAAGTAGTTGACAAGGAGTTGACGAGGGCCAAAACAGGCTGCTCTTCGACTTCAACCACTATCTCTTGGCTCTCGTCGAATTCACGAGCCAATTCCTCATCTATGCCCCACGTGAAAGGGCACTCCAACGATTTTTGCATTTCCCCCATTTATATAGGCTAGAAAATAACGTTTGATAAGAAAAACCTAACCGTACACTTTATTTAGTTCACTTTACTACTGCTTTGGCGATGAGCTTTGTTTTAAAAAATGCCACGCGAACGTACTCTAATTATATTACAACTAAACCATAATAACTCTCCCGCGTCTTGCAAAAAATTGAACTATAATAACCAATAACCTTTTTCTCTCATCCGATCGAGCTTCGATTGTCTTTTACCCGCACTAGCACTACCTATATATGCATATAATACCCATCGACATTTCTGTCTGCAGCAAATAAAGTATGTACCTATACTATACTTAGCTGCATTTGTTTCTGGTGACAAAATAAACTATAGACTATAATACGAAAATTGTTTCTATTTCTTTATCGACAAACACTGACAAGCGTTCTGGTGGGGTTTTTCGAATCATCTACACGTGTATGTACACCAGGCACCAATTTGTGTAAAGATTATTAAACGCAAAACAGTTCAACCATCTTTGCGCAAATTGATTAAAGATATGCTCTGAAAAAATGATATTGCACTTAGAATTTACTCTATGATATAATAAAATATAAAATACATAATAATTTTTATATCAAAGCATATTTTTATTCTGAAGAAGCAAAACCATCTGCGAAATAATCGGTACTCGATTTTTTTCGTTATACCATAGTATAACGAAAGTTGCCTTTTTCAAGCACTGCGGATTTATATCTGTAATATATATGTACCTAACAACCAACGAAGATGATATTTTGCTAGGTGTATAATGTACAAATTGTTTTAATGAATATTTAATCCACTTATAACTTTTTGTAAAAATAAATATTATAATCAACAGTAATCCATAAAACCAATCATTTATTCGCAAATTATTACCAGCTTATATTGTATAAATGAAAATATTCCGTAAAATTAAACTACTGTCAATCTTAAGAAAATAGATGACGGTTATTAGTTAATAAATTTAAAATATAATGTAGAGCTGATCCAAAGCTAATTCAAAATTTTGTTACCGTTAACGCTTCAGGTATCAATAAATATTTTCTGAGCTTTTGTAGTTGTAAAATTTTTTTCTCTCAATTTTCCATAGCAAAGAGCAGCTCACAGCGTGCTTGTATAACTCTTCGAAGACGGAAATTGCTATGACGAATAGAGCGCAGTAGGATTAGAGAAGTATGGTTATTGCAATGACTTCATGCATATCAGCATTCGTGATAAGATAAAAATAATGGTTTCTCGAAGCAACCTATCAAGGATTAAAAAATTATGTAATAAATAAGCATCCATATTGCAATTTATGTATGTTACACTTATTATATGTTCCACATTTTAATAAAAAAATATTTCTCTTTGAAGTAATTTTTCATCTTATAATTTAATACTTGACATATTTATAATTGATTTCACTACTTTTGTTAGCCTTTTATTTATGAATATAAGGTTTTTAATGGCAAGCATCACGTGTAGATCATGAAAACAAGATAACTAATGAATTTGGTGTATATCTCTACATTATCCTATATACCTAAAAGTTTTGATCGCTCCATCTTGAAGGAGTTCTAAGTATTTATTGTCTGATTGGTCAGTTTAAAAAAGGCGCGGTTGCGGTTCAATTTTGAATTCGACGTTGTATTTTAAATTTTACAAGAATGACAAGTAAAGCCTGCAAAAAATGAGATATATTAGAATAGTTTTTTTAGTATACTCAAACAGTTCCTGATATTTAGACTTTTACGTCTTCAAGCAGTGCACGACATAGCCTATAAAACTTGTTGTACGTATGAATTTAGAACTTCAAAGAAAATACTTCTCGAATATAAGAAAATTTCACTTGAAAGAAAATTGATGTCCAATATTTTTTGAATAATTCAATTGCCAATTATTTAGTAATGTTCTAAAAATAATAATACTTTTTTCAAAGTTTATCATATTTTTCTACCAAATTACGTTGTATAAGTCCTACAGTTACCTTGTCTAAATTGATTATCAGATGACTATATTGTTTTAAGATACCGATAAATCTGTGACAGCAGATTTGGCGGAAAATAGAAAACATCAAGGTAAATGTATTATAAGTTAATTAGTCAATTAAGTGTCGTCGATTTTTACGACGTACGTAAGTCAGTCGTAACCAGCTGTTACAAAAATTTGTATGGTTACTTAACTTATACTGATGCAAATTCATGAAGAATATTTTTAGTTCAGATCTATCATAATTGGCATCCAGGGCAAATCAGCAATTTTCAAGTGATCACGATTATGTGGTTCAGTTCGTCATCTCGAAGATGAGGTATAAATATTTCCTGCAGATGTCTCTTTATCGCCCAGTACTTCTTCATTTTCAACTCGGCTCTCTTAAACTCAGTGAAGATATAAACTTCATACAGTGGAAAAGCTTCTTTAGAAAATCGAGATTTGAACGAGGACAGGAAGTCGTCGTTGTTCAACAACTTCGTCAGACTATCCTCACCGATACTGATTACCTGAAATAGCGTCACATCCTCGTAAATTTTCATTTCTTTCATATTTTCTATCTCTTTTGCACATTGATCGTGATACTGCTTCAATTGCGGCATCTGCATAATCAGTCGGAAATCTTCATCGTCGATTCTTTTATTCTCAACCATCATCGTGGCAGTCAGCCGCCTGACCATCTCTCTGGCAGCTCCGTTATGATGGTTTTCATCTGCGTATGCTTGAATCAGCATCTGAAAGGAGCTGTCTGGCCGAGGTCATCCTTAGCCAGTGGATTGGCTCCGTTTAACAGCAGTGCACGAATGTTTTCCTCCTTGCGTAGAAAGCAGGCATAATTCTTGTCGTGCTAATTAGCACCCTTCGAGATCAACAGCTCAATGATTTCTACGCTGCAGTATCTCGCGGCCAAGCTAAGCGGAAAATTCTCCATTCCCGTCTTTGCATTGACATCCGCGCCCAAGTTGATTAATTCCTTTGCCTGGAAAAGAAACGAATTCAATTAATTTTCGAACTTTGTAATAATTGCATTAAAACTGAAATCTGAAAAAAAGGTATCGAAAATGCATGACTTACTACATTAGTCAGGGCTGTAGAGTTAGAATCATCCGTCGCATGTGGATCGACCCCCCTTTCCAACAGCCAGTGCATGACTTTCACTTTTGTATTGATATTATTGGCAGCGCAGTGCAGAGCTGTCCATCCAAAAAGCGAGGTTGTCGGTAATTGGTCCATCTCCGGTCGATCAAGCAGTACCTATAATAGCTTTACTATTTTCTCGTCGTCGTAGAATTGAAGCGCCATATGTAAGTAATTGCGTCTTGCAAGATCGGTGCAACGCAGCTGGCTGCTGTTGAGTCGGTCGATTATTTTTTTTTTTTTTTTTTACTAGCTAGACCAGCTGGATAACATCTGCGAAGAGTTTTAAACAGGATAGTCTCGTGAAAAGCACGTTTTTCCGGTATGATTGCGCCGGAATCAATCAGTAGCTCAGCCAAGGAGAATTCGTCCGAATTTAGGGCCTCCTCCAGAGGAGTTATATTCTTACACTTGGCGTTTACGTCGGTTCCTGCATGAATGAGAATCTTTACCAGTTCTCGTCGTTTGTGTATAATTGCGAACAACAGTGGTGGCGGCGATCTTAGACTGAAATGAATATTTTTAATAAGTATATAGAAGAAAAAAAAAGATTTTCGTGGTTTTTTGACCTGAAAAGCGAGTCGCAAGTGTGCTTCTTTTCAGATCAGCCGGCAGTTTTTTGTCCGTTACTCTAACATTGCAGGGGGTCTGAACGTGAATTAAAAATTTTAATTCCGCGCCACTATATAGCAGACAAGTAAACGCAAGTAATTTCATTATAACAAATATTAAAAACAATATTACGTAAAACCAGGACATAGTTGGCCTCCGGTACGTAGTACGTTATAGACCATCATTTTACAAAGTTTCAAGTTTGAATATAAATATCTCGCTGAATGGCGTTTGAATAATGTCTCATAAAATACATGTAATTCAAATGCCATTTAACGAGTTATTTATATACAAACCTTAAACTTTGTAAAATATTGTAATAGATAATAACATACCGGAGAGCAACTATGTCGTGGTTTATCGTAATTTTGTTTTCATTATTTGTTATAAGCAAATTAGTTTCTTTTTGGATTTGAATTGACTTTGTTTTATAAACGTATGGACTACACCAAGTGGCTTTTTGATCTTATATATATCTACCTATATTATATAGTTGTTTTGGAGATACTCCCCCCCGCACCATCTTAAAGGCTATATTAGCTAGCACTATATTAAGATGATGTGTAAGGTTACTTCCTCCGACTCTACCAACCGACGACTCGAGCAATACAATACATTTTGGCATAAATAATGTCTTTAGCCTCGGAAGATCCTACATCCTTTGTAGAAACTTTTCCAAGCCTCATAACAAGCTCATAGCACATCAGTATCAAAATTATATATAACAGTAAGATAAACTATATAGAGATATAACTTAAATTTTATTTTCTATTTTTCCACACCCACCTATGAGGTAAATAGACAGAGCGTTTTTTTTTATATTTTTTGTTAAAATTGTGACTTAAAAGTTTGACTTAGTTTGAAGTAAATAATTCTTATAAGGTTTTTATTTTGCTTTTGTATTGTTAACACTTTGATGTGCGTATACTTAGCATTGACTTTTGCTTTTGTATTGTTGACACTTTGATGTGTTTATACTTAGCATTGTCTTTTGCTTTTGTATATATATCACTTTTGCGTGTTTATACTTAGCATTGTAAAAACTTTATAAGATCATAAATGTGAATTATATATCAAAGTCTTAACAAAAAATAAAGTGGTATCCCCGATAGGCCAATCGATATATATATATAGCGATTTGTTCGAGGGCCTTAAATATTATTGGAGTAAAATTGTAACTCATGTACTTAGGTGCAAGATTTAAACTTAAGTTTTCGAAAAAATGTTGACAAAAAATAAATTAAATAAAGCTAATGAGCAGTTACAAGTAAAAGATTTAAGAAGTATATTTAACTTGCAGAGATCGATAAATTCGTATAGAATAAGAATTGAGATAACAAGAAAATACGTCCGGATCCAAATTTTTATATGATTTTGCCTTATTTCTTTACTTAATTGGTCTGTAAATGCAAAGCTTCCCTAGGTAGGAAACAAAAATTTTATTTTTAATAATTGAGTTTTAGAAACTAAAACATTAATAAAATGAAAAACATATTTGTTCCTCATTATGCTACGTAAAAACGAAAAGATCGATCATCAACATATATTAGAGGCCACAGGTCATTCAACAACGGCAGCAATGTTTA